>CM064884.1:15600664-15772663 GCA_003313485.2 Penstemon barbatus | reverse complement strand
CTCAAAATGCACCAACAGCTGAGGTTGCTCAACCTCAAGAAGACCCAGATGTCCAAATCATCCATCCTATAGCTGCTGCTCCCATCTCATCTGCTGGTCCAGCCCCTGCTCCAGCTGATAAAGGAAAAAGAAAAATAGTGCTTAAGAGAAATAAGATTTCCAAAGCTGACAAGAGAGCAAGAGAGGAAGCTGAACAGAGGAAGCAAGATGAAGCTGAAGAGAAGAAGGCACTTGAGCTAAGCAAGGCTCAAGCTGCTAAGGATGAGGCCAGGAGAAAAATGTCTGAAGCAGAGAGAAAAGCTGCTGAGGATGCTAAACTGGCCATGGTCATTGAAAAGAGCAAAATTGATGCCTATGGACCTGTCCATGGAGGTGGCATCAAGATTAAAGAGGCTGAAGGAGGAGAAGAACCCCCAAAACCAAAAATGCCTGCTGCTGCAGAAAAACCAAAGGAAAAGTTTGAAGTTAAGAAAGCTTTCAAGATCATATACAACAGCAAAGAGCTTTTCCAGAAGTTTGAAAAATCCTTAGCCTACTACAATCAGAAGTTAATGCTGAAGACCATGTTCACTCAAGAAAAGCCTAGATATATCAGATGGAGAGACAGTAGGCTGAACAGGTCCATCATTGAACTTCAGAATCTGAAGGAATTAGTTGCTGAACAAAAATGGGTACTACAGTGGCTAAAGACAGATTCTATCCAAAAAGCTTTGGATCCTCATCATGTTAGGGATGCTATGCATCACTATGCCAGGGAATTTGCCCTTGAGGAAGCCAAACTGATTCAAAGTACCTTGCCTGTCAAAAGAATGAAAACTAATGATGTTGAAGAAAGGGCTGTGAAGATTGATGTTATCACTGCACTGAATAAGTGGGCAGAAAAGGCCAGATATCAGCAAGGGCATTCAAGTGAACTCCCTCAACTGCCAAGTATTCAACATGTAATTTTTGGAAGGGAAATGAAAGATTTCAGTGAAGTGCCAGAGGGTAACAACACTTTTGTCAACCCTTGGATTATTGTGAGGCAAATTCGTCAGACGACATGCTTCAATGATGATGGCACCATCACTAACCTGTTTTATGATGATGTCACTGATGAACACAAAGCTGCGGACAAGCCTGAAGACAAGTCTGCTGATCAGACTGCTGATAAGTCTGCTGACCAAGCTGAAGACAAGTCTGATGACAAGGCTGCTGACAAACCCTTAGCCATTGAGAGGAACGCTAAGGACTCTGAAGATCATCAGGACACAAAGATGGAAGATATTCCTGTCCACCAGGAGATTGAAGAAAAGGATGAAGCTGCTGCTTCTGCTTCATCAGGTGATGAACACTCATCATTGATGGAAGCTTTCCAGATGTTAATGGAAAATTCTATGAAGGAACTGGAAGAGAAGCATCAACAGCAGCTGATGAAGGTCAAGGAGGAGCTGAAGACTGAGCTTAAGACAGAATTGACAGAGTCAAATAGACTTCAGCTGGAAATTGTGCAACAGTCTACTGAAAAGATCATCAAGACTGAAATCACAAGTATTCCTATCCCTCAAGATCATTCCTTGCAGTTAGTGAACAGCTTGAATGATATGAACAGAAATGTGGAAGATGTGAAGAGTGATGTTAATCATCTTCATGCTGCACTTCAAAGAGCTGAACACAAGATCGCTGATTTGACTGCAACCTTCATTAAAGTCAGTGAAGAGGAGAAGGAAATCAATTTAGGAATGTTGCGTGAAATGTCAAATATTGCACAAGCAATCCAAGATGAAATTGCAACTGTAAACCTGAACATTGACTACTTCAATGATAAGACTGACGATATCAGCACAACTATTCATCATCTTACAGCAAGTCACGATGTAGTGAATCAGAATTTGAAGACTTTATGTGCTGGAATGAAGATTCCAACAGTTGCACTCAACCCTACTGCTAAACCTGAAGAAGTCATCCAGTCTGATGATGACAAAAAGGGGGAAGAGAAAAGGGATGAATCAACCAAGGAAACCTCTACTACTGAAGCCAACAAGACTGATAAAGCTACTGAACTGACCAAGCTTGCTGAAAAAGATCTTGGAAAGGAACAAGGCAAAGACAAGTCTGAAGAAGAGACCAAGGAAAAAGCCAAAACTGATGAAGTAATGGCTGAATCCAAAGACTCTGCTGATGATCAATCAGAGCCTTTGACTAAGTACAAAAATACAGAATCAGCCAGGAAGGCCATGGAAGCTTTGAAGGAACAAAAACTTAAAGAGAAAATGGAAGCTGCCAAAGCAAACATGGACCTAGATGATGAAGCTGATGATGAAGAAGAAGATGACGAAGAGTCATCTTATGAGTATGAAGAAGTGCTTGAAGGATCAGATGAAGAAGCTGATAGTTAGAATTGACAAAATCTTGTAATCAGTTTACTTTTATCTATCTTTCAGACATCTCATTTGAAGAACGTGTACTTGTACTTGTAACAATCTTATCATATCAATAAAAAGTCAAGTTCATTCCAACATACTATTTTCTATCTCAGAAAAGTTTTGAGGATTACATTCTTGAGCTTAGGTATTCAACAGGTACTTAGCTGAAGTTTTGTCATCATCAAAAAGGGGGAAATTGTTGGATAAGGATGAAGATGAAGGCACTAAAGGAAGTTTGATAAGGGAGGTTTTGATGCATCCCAAAACTTCATATTGGCTAAGTATGGAGTAACTTAGCTGATAAACTTATCAAGAAATTTTGACTAAGTAATGAAGACATCAGAATAGTCAAATTTCAAGGTCCAAGACTTCTATTCTGCTGAAAGGAAAGCTATCAGACTGATGAAGATCAACCGACTCAAATCAGATTTGTTCAAGTTTGAGATCAGCCGAGCTCGCCATCAGACTTGCAATTCCGTCAGCCAAGTGAAGAAGATCATTAAGTGTTCCCAACGGTAATAAATGCCCCTTGGAGTAATAAATGCTGAAGTACAAGGTTATTAAAGACAAATGATTGAAGAAATGCTTCGCATCAGCCGAGTGCATTTAATGCTGCCTGCAGAATAGTACTGTTCACAGTACGGACAGACTGCAAAAGAGTCGTTCGCGGATTTTAAGGACCAGTACTCGAGGAATTTGAATCTTGTCTCTCTTCAACGGACACTTTTCAATCCTCAAGTTTAAATAGCTGAAAGAGACGAAGAAGAAACAAGCAACACACTTTCTGAGAAAATTTCCGAAGCATAATTCTTTAAGTCTCAAGAACAGCTCACTCATCAGCTTAGTCATTTGTTGACAAAAGCAGAGTTGAAGAATCAAGCTAAATACATCTTCTGAGTGAATTTGTAAACATTGAGTGTTGTGAGAAGTAGATATCCGTCTAAGTGAGTGATATTACTTCAGAGAGTAGGATTTCTGTGTGACTTCTTACTGCGAACTTACGGCCTGTTCATTTGTTGTAAGGCGTAAGCAGAGTATACTGATTACTGTGTGTTTTTAGTATAACCCAAGATCTTTGTGACTTGGAAGAGTGGACTAAAGGATATTCAAATCCATATAACCACTATAAAAATTGTTTGTGTTTTTATTAGCATTTTACCTGCATATTTTTCAGTCGCATAAAACACATTAAGTTAACTGTTTGAAAAAGAATTCAAAAAGGAGATTTTACAAATCTGGGGAAACTTTTTTCAAACTGCTAAGTTTACTTGTGAAAAACACTTTGAAAATCCGCTGCAAGTACTCTAAGTATTAAAACTGATTTTAGCAAAATCAGCTAAGTAACAATCAGACGAGTGGTCAACAAGGCTGTTCAAAGATTTGTTCGCGAACAGAATTGTAACTAACTAATCTGATCAGCTTAGTCTGCTCAGTTAAAGAAAAGTTTTAAAGTTAAATTTGAAGAAAATTTTTAAAGAGGTTTATTCACCCCCCCCCTCTAAACCTCTTCTGACCACTTGGGACCAACATAAGCTGATCTCAAAGTTGAACAAATCTGTTTTGAGTCTGCTGATCTTCACCAGTTTGATTTCTTTCCTTCAGCAGATCAGTAGCCTTGGACCTTGAATTATTGACTCTTCTGATGTCTTCTATACTTAGTCAGAAATTCTTCAAAGGGATATCAGCTAAGTTAATCCATACTTAGCAGATTTGAAGTTTTGAAATTCATCAAAACCTCCCTTTACTAATTGTCTTCAGTGCTTCTTTATCTTCATCTTTATCCAACAATTTCCCCCTTTTTGATGATGACAAAACTTCAGCTAAGTACCTATTAATACTTATACTAAAGATTGTAATCCTCAAAATTTTCTGAGATAGAAAAGATGTGTTGGAGTAAACTTGACTTTTATTTATATGGAAAATGTTACAAGTACAAGTTTATCAGATGAGATGTCTGAAAGATAGATAAAGTAAACTGATTACAAACATATTTGTATATTCTAACTATCAGCTTCTTCATCGGATCCTTCTAACACTTCTTCGTACTCATAAGATGATTCTTCATCATCTTCTTCTTCTTCATCTTCATCAACTTCTTCATCCTGAAGGATATTTGCTCTGGCAGCTTCCATTTTTTCTTTGAGTTGCTGCTCCTTCAGTTTCTCCATTGCTATCCTGGTTGATTCAATATTTTTGTACTTGGTAAGTGGCTCTGTTTGATCTTCAGCAGAGTCCTTGGTTTCAGCCATTTCCTCATCAGATTTGGCTTTATCGTTAGTCTCTTCTTCAGACTTCTCTTTACCTTCTACCTTTCCAACTTCTTCAGCAGCCTTAGTCTCTTCAGCAGCTTCATCAGTCTCTTTAGCTTCAGCAGCAGGGGTTTCCTTAGTTGGTTCTTCCCTTTTATCTTCCCCCTTTTTGTCATCATCAGATTTGGTGACATTTCCAGGTTCAGCAGCAGGGTTGAGTGCAACAGTAGGAATCTTCATGGTAGCACATAAAGCTTTGAAATTCTGATTTACTACATCATGACTTGCAGTAAGATGAGTGAGAGTTGTGCTGATGTTGTCAGTTTGATCATTGAAGCAGTCAATATTGAGTTGCATAGTTTGAAGTTCTCCATGAATAACATCTCCAGCTTTGTGAAGTTCCTGCAATAACACAACATTGATAGACTCCTCTTCTTCAGTGATCTGGATGAAGTTAGCAGTTAGATCAGCTATTCTGTGCTCAGCTCTTTGTAAAGCACTCTGAAGGTGATTTACATCAGCCTTCACATCTTCAACGTTTCTGTTCATTTCAACAAGGCTTTGCACTAACTGCTTTGAATGATCTTCTGGCAGGGGTAAACTATCTATGGATTCCTTGATAGTTTCTGCAGTTTGGAGATGAATAATTTCCAGTTGGGATTTGTTTGATTCTGCCAACTCTTCCTTCAGCTCTTCTTTCAACTTCTTCAACTGCAGGCTGTTCTTCTCTTCCATTTTCTTCATTTGATCTTCCATTAACAGCTGGAAGGCTTCCATCAGTGATGAATGTTGATCAACTGATGAAGCAGAAGTATCAGCTTCCCTTTCTTCAGTCTCCTGGTGGACAGGGACATCTTTCAGCTTAGTCTCTTGATCAGCTTTAGTCGCCTTAGCATTCCACTCAAGTGATAAGGGTTCATCAACTTTCTTGTGCTCATCAGTGACATCATCATAAAATAGATTTGTGATAGTGTCATCATCATTGAAACAAGTTGTTTGACGTATCTGTCTAACAATAATCCAAGGATTAGTAGAAGCATTATTTCCCTTGGGCACTTCACAATACTCCTTAACCTCTTTGCCGAATATGATTGATAACGCCGTGAAAACGTCGTTATTACCTATCTCTTTAAGCCCAAAACATCTTGTTTTGATCCGAGTTTTTGTGTGTCTTTGCGTGTTTTCGTGTCTTTTGTGTTTTTGGCCCCTTTGTTTGGCCTTTGTTCGTTTTTGTGTTTTTGTTCTCGTTTTGATCGTTTTCTCCGTGGTTTGTAGGTATTGACATCTTAGAGAGATTCGGAGTTGCGTATCAATGATGCGAGTCGCTCTATTCCAAATCTTTCTTACTTTGTTCATTTACACTTATGACTTTGTTTAATGTAATGAATATTGTGTTGATTAATATGAGTAGCTAATCTCCTTTATTCTATGTTTTTATTGATCCTATGTTTGGTTCTTGATTCTTGATTGAATGATGAGTTTATGATTGTTGCTATGCTTACAAGTGTTTGTTAATCTAGTTTGAGCCTTAGTCAACTTGTGGTTAGGCCAACCATAGGATGAAATGGATTGATCTTTAATGGCTAGATATAATTGATTAAAGATTAGATTATAAAACTAGGTTGTGCTTTGATTTTAGGATAGAAATATACCTAGGTCATTTCATGTTCTATTAAGGTTTGAAAACTAAAGCATCATTTAAGCTTAATCCTTTTAGACATAAATTGGATTAGTTTACTTTGGTAGGTTCGTACGATATCGAAAGATACGTATGAATAAATTATGAAATCTTGAACAACAAACATAAGTGTGGTTGTCAATTGTCGAGTTGTTTATCTTGAATCAAACTAGGTGACGTAAAATCATAGAAGCCTTTACATATTGTTAAGTCAAGTGTTAGTTTCCTTAGTCGCCTTAATTTATTAGTAATATCAAAACCGCCACCACTTCATCATACTCAACTTACAAATCTAAGTCGAAGTAACAAGACGTTAGTTGGTAATTAATTGAACAATTCCTCGTGGGTTCGACACTCCTTATCACTTTATTACTTGTAACGACCGTATACTTGCGTTTCTACGCACTCGTATTTGGAGCATAACAATGATCTGCTGAATGCTTGGCAGCTAAGGTAATTCACTTGAACAGCCTTGCTGATATCTTGACCTTTCTGCCCATCTCTTCAAGGCGGTCATAACAGCTATGTTAATTGCCCTTTCTTCAACATTATCAGATTTTCTTCTCTTCGCTAGCAAAGTGTTCTTGATTTTCTTGGCCTCCTCTAATGCTAAGTCTTTTGCATACTGATCCATATCATCCCTGACAAAATGAGGATCCAAGGCTTTCTGAATGGAGTCAGTCTTGAGCCAATTTAGAACCCATTGTACTTCATCAGCTAACTCCTTTAAACTCTGAAGTTCTGCTATGGATCTGTTCAGCCTGTTATCTCTCTATTTTATGTATCTTGGCTTCTCATAGGTGAACAGAGTCTTCAGCATAAGCTTCTGGTCATAGTAAGCCAAGGTCTTCTCAAACCATTTGAAGAGCTCCTTATCAGCATAGACAATGTTAAATGCTCTTCTTACTTCAAATTTATCTTTTGGCTTAACCTCTCCAGCAGGCATTTTGGGCTTCTTAGGTTTGTCTTCATCATCAGCCTCATTAATTTTTATGCCTCCGCCATGGACAGGTCCATGAGAATCAGTCTTGCTGATCTCAATGACCATAGCAAGTTCTGCATCTTCAGTTGCTTTTCTCTCAGCTTCAGACATCTTTCTCCTTTCTGCATCTTTAGCTTCTTGAATCTTGCTAAGTTCAAGAGCCTTCTTCTCTTCAGCCTCATCTCTTTTTCTCTGTTCAGCTTCCTCCCTTTTTCTTTTATCAGCTGCAGAGACTTTCTTCTTTTTGATTATTATTTTTCTTTTTCCTTTATCAGCTGGGGCAGAGGCTGGACCAGCAGATGAGATAGGTGCAACTGCAATAGGATGGATGATCATTACATCAGGATCCTCCTGAGGTTTGACAACTTCAACTGTTGGCTGTGCTGGAGTTAGCTGTTGCATATTAGTCTGTTCAGCAACCGAAGCTTCTTCAGCTCCAACAGGTCTTTCAGCAGATTGGGGGCTTTGTCTTACTAAAGTTTTCCAGCTCAGTAGGCTTCTCAACAAATGTCATCTGCTTCCTTGCTGTCTTCTTTGATCTCCCTTGAATGGGCCATGAAGCAGCAGTATCTTTTAACTGACTCCTTGTCCTGTGAGAAACAGTCTCATCAGGTGCTTGTGCATTTGGTGTACTGGAGGATGATGCAGGGGATGTATTCCTGACATCAGCAGTGACCTGATCAATAATTTTAACAACTCCAGCATCATCAGTCACTGTCTCCATTTTCTTAGGAGCCTTCTCCTTAGGCTTTTCAGCAGCCTTCTTTTTCTGGGTCTCAACATCTAATTCAGCTGTTTTGACCAATTTCCTTGGCCTTTTGGCAGGAACCTCCTTTGGTTCCTCATCTTCATCCTCATCAGGCTCATCAGCCTTTCTCTTCAAAACTGGCAAGTACTTCACCATTGCCTTTGATTTATGGATCTCCTTTCCATTTGACATTTCACAACCCAGTTTGAACAGCAGATAACTGAGCGTGATTCTGTGATTGGTCTGAGGAGTCTTGCCTTTCTTCACTTCGAAGAAGTTTGCCAAAGCATACCAGATGACGACAGACCCGTTGACTTCCAGTCCGTAGTAAATGGCAGCCATGATGCTGAACCTCTTCATGGTAACAGCATCCAGAGAAAATGTGCAGTTTTCGATCAGCTTAGAATATCAGCCATCCGCTGATACTCGTCTTTCAACTGTTTTTTCTTGATGTTGCCGGACAACATCTCCCCTTCTTTGGCGCAGATCGCCCAGAACTGTTGGTTCTTGTCCTCCGTCAGCACAGTGACTTCATGTCGTCCTCTGTTAGGAAGACCAAAGGTCTCGTGAAGGACAGCAGGAGTAATGACGATGAATTTACCACCAACTGTAGCTTTGATTTCCATAGTTGTGAAATCAACAGATGCGGTCTTGTAGTACTCCAAAACCTGGTCAGTCCAGATTAATCCTTCATTGTACTCCATGAGGTTTACCAGTAAGGCCGACTTGAACTCTCCAGCAGTTCTTTCATCAGATCGGTACCATATTGGTAATAGGAATCATAGGCTAAGTACATACCTTCAACAACCATTGAATCTGTTGGATGTTAAAGAAACAAGAAGATTTTTGCAGAAAATTGCAAGTATTTTCTCTCAAGTGCTCTTTGAATGTTTTGGGTGCGTAAAGAGCTACTCAGCTGATCAGATCTGGATTTATAGAGTTAAGGTATCTTGCTTTTCGTGATACCAGCTATCCGTTAGATCCATTTCTTGTCAGGTCTGATCGTGCGGCGTCAGTTACGACCTTTCGAATTCAAATCGCATTAAATGAGGAGCGGGAAAAGTACCGCTCTTATGTTACTTGTAAAAGCGCGTTTTTGAATAAAACGTTTTAAACAGTAAGCTTTTACTAGTAATCAGATTAGTGAAATAAATACTTATCTGATGGACTACTGTCCTGATGACAAAACTATTATCAGTGAAAGCCAATAACTGATAACCTTCCTCGGCTGTTTGTCAATCCAGCTAGATAATAAATCTTCAATCTTCAAGACTTTAATCTTCTGTTGAAAACATAACTTCAACTAACTGTCATCAACAAATTTCATCTTTTAATCAGAAGTACCGCTAGTCTTACACGTTCCCCCTGACTTTAAGAATTCATAAGTTAACTAGTCTGTTGAGAGTTAATCATTGATGATAAATAAGATGGGTAAGCTGTTGAACTTCAGTCTTCTGTTGAGTTCCCCTTCAGCTTATGCATCCAATTTTAATAAACCTAGTTCAGCTCTTATAGTTGAAAACCTTGTCTCACTTAGAGGTTTTGTGAAGATGTCAGCAATCTGATTTTCAGTAAACACATATTCTATCATGACATTTCCTTTCTCCACATGATCTCTAATAAAATGATGTTTGATCTCAAGATGCTTAGTCCTTGAATGACTTGTAGTATTCTGAGTAAGGCTGATTGCACTTGTATTGTCACAGTAGATAGGGATTCCACTGATTTTTATGTTGTAATCTTCAAGTTGATGCTTCAACCATAATATTTGTGCACAGCAAGCTCCAGCAGCTATGTATTCAGCTTCAGCAGTTGATATGGATACTGAAGTCTGTTTCTTACTCATCCATGAGATTAGACGACTACCTAAGAAATGACAGTCACCTGTTGTGCTCTTTCTGTCAATCTTGCAGCCAGCAAGGTCAGAATCTGAATATCCAATGAGTTCAAATCCAGATTCCCTAGGATACAATAATCCCAAATCTTCAGTACCTTTAAGATACTTGAGTATCCTTTTGGCAGCTAAGAGGTGAGATTCCTTAGGATTTGATTGATACCTCGCACAAACCCCAACGGAGTACATAATATCAGGTCTGCTAGCTGTTAAGTATAACAGTGACCCAATAATTCCTCTGTACTTGGTTATGTCCGCTGATTTGCCATCTTCATCTTTATTCAAACGAAGACTAGTAGACATTGTAATATTAGCAGTAGAGCTAGTTTCCATACCAAATTTCTTGAACATATCCTTCGTGTATTTTGCTTGGCTGGTGAATATTCCATCAGGCAACTGTCTTACTTGCAAACCAAGAAAATAGTTAAGTTCTCCCATCATGCTCATTTCAAACTTGTTCTGCATCAGCTTTGAGAACTTATCACACATCTGTTGATTAGTTGAACCAAAAATAATATCGTCCACATAAATTTGCACAAGCAAAATATGTTCTTCCCACTCAATAGTGAACAGGGTCTAGTCTACCTTACCTTTACGAAATCCTTTAATTAAGAGGAAATCAGATAGGGTATCATACCATGCTCTTGGAGCCTGTTTCAGTCCATATAGGGCTTTCTTCAGACGATATACCTTATCTTCTTCTTGATATGCTTCAAATCCAGGTGGTTGTTCAACATAAACTTCTTCTTGCAATTCTCCATTGAGAAAAGCTGATTTCACATCCATCTGATAGACTGTGAAATTTTTGTGAGCAGCATAAGCAAGAATGTTGGTCCCAAGTGGTCAGATGAGGTTTAGAGGGGGGGGGGGGGCGGGGTGAATAAACCTCTTTAAAAATTTTCTTCCAATTTTAACTTTAAAACTTTTTCTCTAACAGTGAGCAGACTAAGCTGATCAGAGTAGTAAGTTATAAGTCTGTTCGCGAACAAATCTTTGAACAGGTTTGATGACCACTCGTCTGATAAATACTTAGCTGATTTTGTTAAAATCAGTTATAATCCTTAGAGTACTTGCAGCGGATTTTTCAAAGTGTTTTTCACAAGTATTCTCAGTAGTTTGAAAAATGTTTCCCCAGTTTTATAAACTCATTTTAAGTATTTTTCAAACAGTTAACTTAATGTGTTTTTATGCAATCAGAAAATATGCAAGTTTAAAAGCAATGTAAAAACACAAGTAATTTTTATAGTGGTTATATGGATGTAAATATCCTTTAATCCACTCGTCCAAGTCACAAAGATCTTGGGTTATACTAGAAACACAAAGTAACCAGTACACTCTGCTTACGCCGATCAACAAATGAACAGGCCGTAAGTGCGCAGTAAGAAATCACAAAGAAATCCTACTCTCTGAAGTAATATCACTCACTTAGATGGATATCTACTTCTCACAACACTCTGTTTGCAAAATCACTCAAAAGATGTATTTATCTTTGTTCTTCAACTTCGCTTTTCGTCA
This sequence comes from Penstemon barbatus, assembly GCA_003313485.2. Classification (NCBI taxonomy): domain Eukaryota; kingdom Viridiplantae; phylum Streptophyta; class Magnoliopsida; order Lamiales; family Plantaginaceae; genus Penstemon; species Penstemon barbatus. The sequence continues at coordinate 15,761,192 of CM064884.1, read as the reverse complement.
ACAAATGACTAAGCTGATGAGTGAGCTGTTCTTGAGACTTAAAGAGTTCTGCTTCGAAAATTCTCTCAAAAATTGTGTTGCTTATCTTCTCTTCGTCTCTTCCAGCTATTTATACTTGAGATTTGAAAAATTTCCGTTGAAGAGAGACAAGATTCAAATTCCTCGAGTACTGGTCCTTAATTTCTGCGAACGGCTCTTTTGCAGTCTGTCCGAACTATAAACAGTACTATTCTGCAGGCAGCATTAAATGCAACCAGCTGATGCGAAGCATTTCTTCAATCATTTGTCTTTAATATCCTTGTACTTCAGCATTTATTACTTCCAGGGGCATTTATTACCGTTGGGAAGACTTTATGATCCTTTCCACTTGGCTGTCGGAAGTGCAAGTCTGATGGCGAACTAAGCTGATCCCAAACTTGAACAAATCTGATTTGAGTCGGCTGATCTTCATCAGTCTGATAACTTTCCTTCAGCAGATCAGAAGTCTTGGACCTTGAAAATTTTGACTCTTCTGATGTCTTCTTATACTTAGCCAAAATTTCTTCCAAAGGGATCATCAGCTAAGTTACTCCTTACTTAGCAGATTTTGAAGTTTTGGAATGCATCAAAACCTCTCTTATTATTTTGTCTTCAGTGCCTTCATCTTCATCCTTATCCAACAAAGAAAGAGTCTGATTGCCTCTAATCTTGCTACTGGTGCAAACGTTTCATCAAAGTCAATGCCTTCTTCTTGGCAGTAACCTTTGGCCACTAATCTTGCTTTGTTTCTGGTGACAACACCATCTTCATTCATTTTATTTCTGAATACCCATTTAGTGCCAATGACTCTTTGATGACTTGGTCTAGGAACTAAGTACCAGACTTCATTCCTTTCAAATTGATTTAGCTTTTCTTGCATAGCTTCAATCCAGTTTGAATCACTTAGAGCTTCTTCAATCTATTTGGGCTCAATTTGAGAAAGGAAGCTGACGAACAGTGCTTCACTTGCAACAGCTCTCCTTGTCTTCACTTTATCCAAAGGATCACCAATCACCAGCTCTGGTGGGTGATTCTTGAGCCATCTAAGATCAGGTTGCAAATCATAATGTTGTCCTTTGCTTTGATCTTGCAACACTACTGTTGGAGATCCAGTAGTAGTCTGTTGAACATTTGTTGTTTGTTGAACAGTCTCTGGTCTGTCAGCTGTTTGCAACTCTTCTGTTAGACAATCAGCATTGTGATTTTGAACAGGACTTGAGTTATCAGCTGGGTTGAGATCAGGTAGTAAACTTCTGTAAATCAGTAGACAGATCTTGATTAATACTTTGATTATTTTCAGAAGATTGATTTGGTTCATCAAATACTACATGAATGGATTCCTCTATAAGTAAAGTTCTTTTGTTAAAGACTCTATGAGCTTTACTAACAGTAGAGTATCCTACAAAAACAGCTTCATCAGCCTTTTCTGCAAATGTAGTAAGGTGATTTTTCCCATTATTTAAAACAAAGCATTTACAACCAAATATCTTAAAATAATGAATGTTTGGCTTTCTGTTGTTCCAAACTTCATATGGAGTCTTGTTTTGGTGCTTGTTGATCATGCATCTGTTTTGGGTAAAGCATTCTGTATTTGTTGCTTCTGCCCAAAATCTTTGAGGCAGTTTAGCTTCAGCTATCATTGTCCTGGTAGCTTCTTTAAGAGTTCTGTTTCTCCTTTCAACAACTCCATTTTGTTGAGGGGTTCTGGCAGCAGAGTACTCATGACTGATTCCTCTGGCATTACAATACTCTTCAACAGTAGAGTTTGTAAACTCAGTCCCTCTATCTGATCTGATCTTCAATATTTTCATACTTTTCTCATTTTGAATCTTTTCCATCAGATTTGTAAGATGCTCCTTGGTTTCACTTTTCTTCTTCATGAAAATCACCCAAGTGTATCTTGAATAGTCATCCACAACAGCTAGGCAATATTTCTTTCCACCATTGCTGACAGGATCAATGGGTCCAAATAAGTCCATGTGTAGCAGCTCCAATATTCTTCCAGAAGATTGATGCTTCTTGCTTTTGAATGATGACTTAATTTGTTTACCCTTCTGACAGGCGTCACAAAGCATGTCTTTGCTCATGACTGTCTTTGGAATTCCTTCCACCAGATTGTTCTTGATAAGTCTGTTGATGGTCTTGAAATTCACGTGATTCATTCTTTTGTGCCACAGCCAACTGACTTCACTTGGTGTTGATGCCACCAAACAAATGCTTGAATTCTTATCAGCAGAATTCCAGTCCACTGTGTAGACATTTCCTTGTCGTCTTCCAGATAAGATGACCTTCTTTATACGAATCTGTTCAACGTAGCACTTATCTGTTGAGAAGATGACTGAATATCCTTTTTCACAAAATTGACTTATGCTCAGCAAATTGTATTTGAGGCCTTTAACATAAGAGACGTCAGATATCTCAATGTTGCCTTTGATGAGCTTTCCACTTGCTACAATCTTGCCTTCATTGCTGTCCCCAAAAGTGACTTTAGGACCATCCACAGCAACAACATCAGTCAGCTCATGTATGTTTCCACACATGTGTCTTGAACATCCACTGTCCAAGTATCAGATTTTCTCTACTTTACTCCTACTCCTAATCCTAACCTACAAAACAAAATAAAATTGTTTTAGGTACCCTTATTGAGAGGGTCCTGAAGGATTAGTTCCACCTTTGATAACCCAAGATGATGAAGTCTTAGGCTTCTTAGGCTTCTGTTGTTTGGCAGGAGCATGAACAGTTTCATCTTCATCATGTTTATCAGATTTGCTAGGTTGATGATAATCAACATGATAAGGATAATGCTCATAAGTAGAATAAGATGCATGATAAGGAGGATATGCATGCATTGGATGAGCAGGATATGGTGCATAGTAAGTAGGAAATTGAGGTGTATGATACTGTTACGCTCCAAATACGAGTGCGTAAACACGCAAGTATACGGTCGTTACAAGTAATATAAGACGATAAGTACATACTGAGTATCGAATCCCAACGAATGGGTAAAAGGTGGGAATAAACGAATCAATCGACGGCTTATTTCATCTAAGAACGCTTGATACAAAAGGATCAAACCCAAATATTGATAAGGGTTTTTTTATTTAACTACGAGCGATAAAGTAAATCTAACTACGAAAGCAAGTAAATGGGGAGTTAATTATGTGGTAAGGAGGATTCATAAGCGATTAGTTAAAGCAGATAAATTATGCGGTTGTTAGGTCAGCTATGCAAATAATCCTATATTTAGTTGTTGTTTGTGATTTCAAATTAGTTAAGTCTCCCTGTCGGTTTGACCTAACTCTACTAGTCTACCCAAACTCTCCATCTCCGAATCAATAACGAACATCGTTGTCATCCGATGCTCTAAGGAAAGTCCGAATCCATTAGAGGACTCTAAGGTGGGCCGTTGTCACCCGGGACCTAAGACTAACCCAAATCCCCGAATAAAGAGAATCTAAGTTATTTGATGCATTCACGAACGAACCCATTATACAAACATGGACCAAACTAGGTATAAGCCTATCCTAGGTTGAAATCCACAAATCGTCACTCGCCTAACCTTCAACGTTTTAGGTTGCATTAAAGGTAGATGGCCAAAAGTGCGATAAAACAATAAACCCAACAAATCAAACATAACCCACCATCACACATAACAAATCAAACGATAACAATGACTCGACAATTTATATCTTATGCTCGTGTTTGCTATTCAAGTATTCAAGGACGTTCGTATGTATCTACCGATATCATATGAACCTATCAAATTAGACTAATCCAATTTATTCTTAAATGGACTAAAATCTAATCGGTGGCATCAAACTAAAACCTTAAATGAATATGAAATGAATTAGGTATATGTCTATCCTAGAATCGAATCACAATCCAAATTCATAATCAAATCCTCAAAATCACTACTTATAGCAATCAAGAATCAATAAATCTCATCTCAAAGTTTGTCAAACCTTAAGATAAACGATAAGCATGGAATTGGATTAACGAACACATATAAGAACCATACTAATCATCAAGACATCATTTAATCAAACAATAACATAAATACTTATAAATCAAGAGAATTCAAATTCACAATCATCCATCCAAAAAGGAAATAACAATATACATCTCCTAATCATAAATAACTAGGAAATAGAAAGATATCACCTAATCGAAATAGAATCGAGACAATGATTCTCCTCCCTTTGATCACCACATAATCACTCCCCAAGGGTGGTGATTAACTCACCCCCTTGGTGAAGTCTTCAATACAAGAAAGCAAAGGAAAAACAAGATAGAAAGTTGAGGGATGCTAGAGAGAAAAGGAGGCAAAGAAAGAGGGAAAGATTCAGGAAGAAGTGTGAAAGTTGTTCTTTTATCTTGCCCTAATAGCCCCTTTATGAGAAAACTCGAAAATACCCTTGAAAACGCGGAGAGTCAGCTGATATTTCGCACCAGCAGGCACACACAGCGGTGTATCGTACTTGCACCGCGGTGCAATATAGGCAGAAAGTTTTCTGCTCTGTCACAGTTCCTTCCGAGCGGCATATCTTTTGATTCCGAACTCCGATTTTGGATCCGTAAAGTCTGTAGTGTAGCTAACTCACTCATCTACGACATATCCAAAATTCAGCTGATTTGGATCATCTATTAAATATTTATGCATGTTCTAGTGAACAGCAATCTACGAAATTCCATGTTTTGACTTCGATTTTTCATTCCTTTGAAGCTCTTTTCTACATCTCCCAACAAAATACACAAAACACAATCAAAACACACAAAAGTCCAACAAAGGACCAAAAACACAAAAGAACGCGAAAACAAAGAAAAGCACACAAAACTCGAATCGAAACAAGATATTTTGGGCTTAAAGAGATACGTAATAATGACGTTTTCACGACGTTATCAGATACATAGGAGGATATGCAGCAGGTTGCACATAATATGACTCATTTCCATACCAAGAATTTTGATTTTTCTTGTTTTTATGCTTCTTTGGCTTACTAGATGCTTGCTCATTTACAGACGACTTAGTCTTATCACTAGTCTGATTGGTTTTGACCTTATCAGAAGATTTCCTAGGACTCTTCTGTTTGGACTTACCAGTCTGTTGTCCTACACTAGGCTCTTTGCTCTTTTTAGCCTTAGGAGCTTTTGTCTCCTTTAACACTTTCTCAGGTGAAGCAGGTTTAGTAGTCTGAACATACAGGATGACCTTACTCTTGTCAGCTGATATAAATTTTTCAGTATGGTTCAATTCTAACTTATCCTGATCTATAGGTGTCTTCTGTTTACTAGACATGTGAGTGGATGCAACAGATGACTTCTCATGAGACTCAATGATTTTCTAAAGCTCAATGATTTTACCCTTATAAACTTCACATTCAGCTTTTCAGCTTTAAGTTTCAATGAACTGTTTTGCTCTTTTAGCAATATCATCTCTTACTTAAGCTTTTTAAATGCATCAGCAATATTTGTATTGTTGAGCATCATTTGTTCAAATGAATTAAATAATTCATTATCAAGAGGAGTTACCTCATCATCCTCGGAGTCATCAGATTCCTTAGCCATCTGGCAGAGAAGAGCAGGACTCTCTTCATCAGAGGACTCTTCATCAGAAGTGTCTGAATCTGAATCAGATGAGTAGACAGCAGCTAGCTTTTCTGCATCTTCTACCAGCACCTTTCCTTTCTGATTCTCTTTTCTTCTTCTGTATACTTCTCAGCTTTAGGATATGGGCAGTCTCTGATGAAATGGCCCAGTTTCCTGCAATTATAGCACATCATTTTGGATGTATAAGAATCCTTATCATGAGAAAAAGAAGTAGGGTTAGAAGTAGAAGCATTGTTATATTTGTTCTTCATTTTCCGTCTGTAGAACTTTTTGAAGTTGTTCATCAGCAATGCAACGTCTCCAGCAGTGTACTCCTTTTTGTTGAGTATTGTGGCTTCATCAGATGAGTCCACTTATTTGCTTTTGTAGGCTGGCCTTCTAGGATTTTCAGCAGCAACTAGGGCAGATGTGGGACTTGAAGTAGAGGTTTCTTCAACACCCATTCTTGGAAGTTTATACTCGTACGCCTTGAGTACTGAGAACAGCTCGGTGAGTGAAATCTTTCCCAGATCTCTTGACTCTTCCATGGATGTCACCTTCATGTTGAACTTCGGAGGTGGAGCCTTCAGAACTCTGACGGTTATCTCCTTATCAGTGAAGGTTTTTCCAAGCTTTAAAACTTCGTTCAGCGTCCTTGTAAACCTTGTATCCATCTGATCAATGGTTTCCACAGACTTCATCTTGAAGTTGTCTAGCTTTTCCAGAGAAACACTCAGCTGATGCTCTTTGATGGCGTCGTTTCCTTCGCTCACGTCACGAACCTTATCCCACATCTCTTTGGCAGTCTTGCAGTGCTTGACTTTGTCAAATCGATCATTGTCAAGGGCCTTGGTCATGATGAAACGGCCAACTTTATCAAGATTGAAAAGCTTTATTTCTTCGGCTGTCATTTCTGTCAGATCTTTTTCCACCACTAACTCAGTTTCATCAACTATGATAGTCTTGATGAATTTGAATGGACCTTTGATGATACATGTGTACATGTTATCATTGTAAGCAGCCAGGAAAATCTCCATTCTGATTTTCCAGTCTTCAAAGCTTATACCAGCTATGTGGGGAACATGGCTGATATAATCCATTTTTCAAAAATTTTAATTTTTCAAAATATGCTCTTTTGAAAAGTTTGAAAACCTTTGAAAAACACTCGGATCAAGCTCGTTGATCAGGCAGCTGATTCTAATGAACCACCTGCTCTGATACCACTTCTTGGTCCCAAGTGGTCAAATGAGGTCTAGAGGGGGGGGGTGAATAGACCTCTTAACTTTTTAACGATTTTTACCTTTAAAACCTTTTGTTCTAACTTAAACAGACTAAGCTGTTATCAACAGTAAGTTACTTGGCTGATCGCTAACAAATCTTTGAACAGCTTCGTTGACCACTAAACTGATAATTACTTAGCTGATTTTGTCAAAATCAGTTTCAATACTTAGAGTACTTGCAGCGGATTTGTAAAGTGTTTTTCACAAGTAAACTTAGTAGCTTGAAAGTTTGTTCTCCAGTTTTTATAAATCTCCTTTCCTTACAAACTTTTCAAACAGTTAAATCAAAGTGTTTTTATGCAGCTGAAAATATGCATGTAAAAACACGAGTAATTTTTATAGTGGTTATATGGATTTAAATATCCTTTAGTCCACTCTTCCAAGTCACGAAGATCTTGGGTTATACTAAGAACACAAAGTAATTAGTACACTCCACTTACACCAAAACAACAAATGAATCTGGCCGTAAGCTCACAATAGGAAATCACTAAGAAAACCTATCCTCTGAAGTTCGATCACTCACAAAGATGGATCTACACTTCTCACAACACTCACGATTACAAAATCACTCAGAAGATGTATTTTTCGTTGTTCTTCAACTATGCTTTTGTCAACAAATGACTAAGCTGATGAGTGAGCTGTTCTTGAGACTTAAAGAGTTCTGCTTCGAAAATTTCTCTCAGAAAATGTATTGTTGTTCTTTCTCTTCGTCTCTTTCAGCTATTTATACTTGAGGTTTGAAAAATGTTCGTTGAAGAGAGACAAGATTCAAATTCCTCGAGTACTGGTCCTTAATTTCCGCGAACGGCTCTCTGCAGTCTGTCCGTACTGTCAACAGTACTTTTCTGCAGGCAGCATTAAATGCACCCAACTGATGCGAAGCATTTCTTCAATCATTTGTCTTTAATAGCCTTGTACTTCAGCATTTATTACTTCCAGGAGCATTTATTACCGTTGGGATGGCTTCTTGATCTTTTCCACTTAGCTGACGAAAGGACAAATCTGATGGCGAACTAAGCTGATCTCAAAGTTGAACAAATCTGTTTTGAGTCTGTTGATCTTCATCAGTCTGATTTCTTTCCTTCAGCAGATCAGTAGCCTGGGACCTTGAATTATTGACTCTTCTGATGTCTTCTATACTTAGTCAAAAAATTTTCAAAGGGATATCAGCTAAGTTAATCCATACTTAGCAGATTTGAAGTTTTGGAATTCATCAAAACCTCCCTTTACTTATTGTCTTCAGTGCTTCTTCATCTTCATCTTTATCCAACACATATATTTTGATTTTTTCATTGAAAGGGGTTTATATAAGAGTTTTGAAACATCCCTTCAAAACATAGGAAATTACAAGTTGAATGACACTTCATTTTAATATTCTAGAAAATTGATAATATTGACTTGTACTCATAAAAACCATAGAACATAACCTTAACATCTGATAACAATAATAATATTTTGAAATTAGGTTAATTGACCAAGTATTTTTTTTTTTTTCACATAGAAATACCAAAAGACATAAATAATATTGTTTCATGAGTGCAGCCTGGCAATCTCTAGTAAAATGCACATAACTTTCTCCATAGACCTTCATTTGTAAACCGCTTATTCTAATGAAAACTAGACTTCCATAGCTTTCTAACCATAAATCACCTTATAATTCATTGTGAATCAGAATATATTATCGTTCAAAGTCATCGTTTGTTGCTGGAACATATTATGAAATTGCTCCTGCATCAATTTCATGAATTGAAACTTATACCATTAGAAAGGTTCGTCAACAACTTTCAATCCATATAAAGAACATAAAATTTATCCTTGTAAATTGACCGAGAAAGAAAATATGCAAAAAAATTCCTTCAATTTTAGTACTAAATGTTTCTTTTCCAAAGGTTTGGTATCAAATGTATAAAGTTTGTACAAATTTAGTATAAAAAATGCAATTCCCTCTTTATCTTATTCATGAATGTACTACAAGTTTAGAAGTAAGAGTATGAATTGATGTTAATTCAACTTTTGTCAGTAAAAAAACTTTATTTATCATATTCAATTGTGTAGGGATTGTAGGCTTGTGGTTGTGGGTACTATAATTGGGGGCTTCTAGGGTGCGGGCAAGGTAACTCGCCCTCATATGTGGGACCATCCTGAAATCATGCCATGTGGCGAGCGTAATTAATATGTAACTCAGGGAGTTGACTCGGTCTATAAATAAACCATTTTACCCTTTTTTATTTTATTTTAAATAAAAATTGAGATAATCTTCAATTAATAAAAGATATTTATAACCTTTTAATCAAAATAATTAAAACTAAAAACAAATTGACCCCTATATTTTGCTTCTAAAAATAAAAAAACCCCCTATGATATTAAAAGACCACTTTACCCCCAATTTTGATAATAATTAACTTTGACAATTTTACAAATTGACCACTATGATTTGCAATTTTACGTATTGAATTATATTCTTCTAAAAAAACTTAAAAAACCGCCTGTCATATAAAAAGACCGGTTTACCCCCAACTTAGATAATAATTGACTTTGAAATTTTGCCAACTGACCCCTATACTTTGCGATTTTATGAATTGAATTATTTTGCTTCTAAAAAAATCGCCAGTCATATAAAAATAGGGGTGGGCGTTTGGGTCGGGTTTTTTTGGACCCATCCCGACCCGTTTGGGTATTTTCCATTTAGGAAAAAAAAGGGGGTATTTTGATATTTGGGTTCTGGTACCCGAACCTGAAATATATTTTCGGGTTGGGTATTGGGTATTAGATTCACACTCAAACGGGTATTTCGGGACCCGTTCGGGTATTAAAAAAATTGTTGAATATTGTTAAAATGTAACTTTCATTCGAATGATGAGTTAAAATGTTAAATATTGTTGAATGTGATTTGTGATTTGTGTCTATTGTAAGTTGTAACTTTCATGCGATTGTGATATTTAATATTTTGATGCTTTGAGACTTGGAGTTTGATTTGATTGTAATTTATTGAATACTTGAATCTTGAAGGCTTGAGATATTTGTGTTGTTTTGTATTGAAGTTATTGTGTACAATCAATGTTTGAATTCATTCATTTACAATTTTACATACATATATGTTAAAAAAAAATTCTTGAAAAAAAAAAGTGAATTTTCGGGTACCCGAAACCCAATATCCGAAAATTTCGGGTATCCGAAGTTCGGGTACCCGCCAGATCTGGTCGGGTTTCAGGTGTGAAAATTCACTACCCGCCAGGTCGGGTACCCGACCCGAAATACCCGACCCGCACCCACCCTATATGAAAAGACCGATTTACCCCCAATTCAGATAATAATTGACTTTAACAATTTTGCAAATTGACCCTCTATTTTGCGATTTTACGAATTGAATTATTTTGGTTCTAAAAATAAAATAAAAAACCGCCTATGATATAAAAATATTGTTTTACTCCCAATTTTGATAATTTGACTTTGACAATTTTGCAAATTGACCCCTATATTTTGCGATTCTACGAATTGAATTATTTTGCTTCTAAAAAAATATAAAAAAACCGCCTGTCATATAAAAAAGATCGCTTTACCCCCAATTTAGATAATAATTTACTTTGACAATTTTGCCAATTGACCCCTATGTTTTTCGATTTTACGAATTGAATTATTTTGCTTCTGAAAAAACATAAAAAAAAACCGCCTGTCATATAAAAAAGACCGTTTTACCCCAATTTTGATAATAATTGACTCTGACAATTTTGCAAATTGACCCGTATGTTTTGCAATTTTACGAATTGAAATATTTTGCTTCTAAAAAAAATCGCCTGCCGTATAAAAAGACTGTTTTACCCCTAATTTAGATAATAATTGACTTTGACAATTTTGCGAATCGACCCCTATGTTTTCTGATTTTACGAATTGAATTATTTATGATTTTTTTGTTTTGTTTTTTAGAAGCAAAATAATTCAATTCGCAAAATCGAAAAACATAGCAGGGTAAAGCGGACTTTTTTATCCAAATTGCAAATATAGGGGTCAATTTGCAAAATTGTCAAAGTAATTTATTATCCAAATTGGGGGTAAAGCGGTCTTTTTTATATGAGATGCATTTTTTTAGAAGCAAAACAATTCAATTCGTAAAATCGCGGAACATAGGGGTCAATTTGCAAAATTGTCAAAGTCAATTATTATCTAAATTGGGGGTTAAGCGGTCTCTTAATATGACAGGTGGTTTTTTTTTTATATTTTTTTTAGAAGTAAAATAATTCAATACGTAAAATCGCGGAACATAGGGGTCAATTTGCAAAATTGTCATAGTCAGTTATTATCAAAATTGGGGGTAAATCGGTCTTTTTATATGGAATGAGGTTTTTTTATATTTTCTCGAAGTAAAATAATTCAATTCGTAAAATCGCGGAACATATGGGTCAATTTGCAAAATTGTCAAAGTCAATTAATAAGATTGGGGGTAAAGTGGTCATTTTATATAATGGCCGATTTTTTTTTTTTTAAGAAAATTAATTGAAAGGATAAATTAGGTATATTGTAATTTAATTAAAGTCAACAATTACAAATTTGATTTGACCAAGTTACCTACTCAATGATTCAGATCAATCTGATCCTAATGAACGGTATGATGAAGCTTCCCGCATGTGAGGGCGTAACTCACATGCCCGCACCCTAGAAAAATCCACTATAATTACAGAAGCAAAACAAAAAACCACAATTCAAAGTCAAGGCAGCCGAGCTGCACGAGTACTCGTGAACAATATTGTTCATGTTCTAGCCGAGCTCAAACAAAAAGTTCTATGAGAGGCTCGAGCTCGAACCGAGCATGAGCAGCTAAGCCTATACATATTATTTGACTCAGTTTTTTATGGTATCTAAATAATTATTTTAATGACAATTTTGGCTGGTTTAACTCAAAAAAAATTCGTGCAAATAATTGGGATCGAGAAATAAATAACTTAAATTGGGCCGTTTGTATGGATTATTGATACGAGAAGCTCAACAACATCTCTTCTTGACGTCTACCTAGTTTTTCCATTGATTGTTATATTGAACCGGATCGCACGTAAGAAGCCATCTAAAATTTTAAAGGTCATGTGTTTTCTATTTCTTTCTATCCTGACCACGACTAGGAGAGAATACTTAGTGTTGTCCCTTAAGAAATAGTGAATAATATGGTTGCCATTCTCTGGATATACTCTTCTTTCTTCCCATACCCTCGGCACTTGATTATTCAACATCCTGATAAAGTTCAACATATAAGAGATAAATCATAAATTGTAATGAAATTTTGAGTGAAATTGAATCATTCAGAAATAACAAATAACAAAAATTTAAATTCAACACTTAAGGCTATGATTGGTTCTTGAATTTCAGTTAGTAAATGATAAATGAACTGGATCAAATGGAGCTCAACATTCTCTCACTTGATGCTAAGAAAAACAATCTTAGATTTATCCACATCTATGTTAGAACTCCTATGTTTGGGTGAAGTTTACCTTAACAAACCTATATTTATGTTCATTTTAACCGAAAGACTTTGCTCGCCGCTGCAGTATGCGCTTCCGAATACTATGAAACAAGTGCATAAAATAAACCCACATGTATGTATCCACAGACAAATTTTGTTTAATGTAGCGCTGCAAGAAATCATAATGTTTAAAGTTCGGATATGAGAAGTTACAACTTCCAAAACTAAGGGATGTGAACAGATAATAAGGGAATCACACACATACCAAAGCAACTGAGCTTTTTAAAAATATTTGTCATGTGTTTCCTACTCTTCTCTTTCCCTACCACGACAAGGAGAGAACTCTTAGTGTTGTCCCTCAAGAAATAGTGAATAATGTGGCTGCCATTCTCTGGAAATACTCTCATTTCTTCCCATACCCTATGCACTTGATTGTTCAACACCGTGATGAAGTACAACATATAAGAGATAAATCATAAGTTGTAATAAAATTTTCAATGAAATTGAATCGTTAGAAGTAACAAAAAACAAAAATTTAAATTCAACACTTAAGGCTATGATCAGTTTTTCAGTTTCAGTTAGTAAATGATAAATGAATTGAATCAAAATGGAGCTCAACATTCTCTCACTGATGCTAATAAAAAAAATCTTAAAATTTAAGAATACATGCATGCTCGTTGTAATTTGATACCATAGATACATTTAATAATATTTTATACAACACCACACTCAAATAAAATATATATAACTATATATCTAGCCATTTATAAATCTAATTATGAGCTTTATTGATATTTATCTAGCCATTTATAAATATAATTATGAGCTTTATTGATGGACAACGTATAATGCACGGGTACATTTTTCTAATGATTCGTGTTCAATTTTGTTTCATTTCTTATTTTTAAAAAATTTACCTTGTCAATGTTAGTTCATAACTAGAATACATATCATTAGAAAAATGAACTAATACATTATACGAAGTGTAACATCTAAATTTCCCTACTGCACATCATTTGATTATTGCATCCTATATATGCATAAACCTTTACCTTTTATTTATAGAAAACATGTATAATATTTTAACTATTGTATTAGATATTTAGATAGCAGAATGCCTAAAGTGGTTGTGGGAGACTCAATATTCAAATAAACAAATACCCACAAATAAAGTATAGTTCTAAGAAATCTGCACACCTTGGTTCATAACAATATCTAAATAAACCAAAATCGACATCATTAATAGAATCAAAATCCACATTTTCTCTAAGATTTTGTATACTTGCCCTAAGTCTCTTAATTTCTCCTCAAATTTCCGCGCACGCACCACATCAATTTCTATTTATTTTGATTGGCTGTTGACAGGGCGAGAAATCCCTGCCCCGATATTCTTCTGGTTTCATTTTTTTTTTGTTTTATCTTATCTGCTCTTGGACTTCCTTCTTCAGGAACAGTGAATATGATTCAGTAATGTGCCTCTTTTCATCTAATACTGTACATATACTCATTAATTAAACTAAATTTACATAATATCATATATCAAAATCTTTAAGTAAAAGGAATAGAATGAGTATTCAAATTAAAATAGGCTTGATAATATTTTTTTTAAGAGTTATCACCGGTAGATATAAATACCTATTTCTGAAAGATCGTCCTCCTGCATTTACAGATATCTTGAAGATTCTTTCACCGATCTGAGTGCTTTTCTTTTACCCGATGCATAACAGGACTGGAAGAAAACGTAATAAGAATTATTAGACATTCATTCTTGTGTCATGCATAAAATAATTTGTTTAATGAAGTTTTATTAGAAATTGAAAAGTCAGAAATAGACTACTACCTTATCCACATATCCAGAAAATTTATAGTTTGGCCCTCATGGTTTTCCATATACTCCCGATGGCATCAATGATTCGTTAGGTAGTTTAGTTTTTTTCCTCTACATGAAAGAGTACATAGTAGTCAGTAGTATATATAAAGTAACATTAGACTTATATATAATTAATAATTTGTAAAGAAAAAATTAATTAATTAATTAATTCACAGTAGTAGTAGTGCCATCAGATTCCCTTTAGTCTCTTAATTTTTCTTTTTGTAGCTCTTTAGAGGAGTTTTATCCATTAGTTTGGAGCACTACTTTTGTAGGGATTTCCATCTGATTATCATCAAATGTTTTGTTTGTGGTTTGGGTAGATCTAGAGCTGAGTAAATAAGATTTAATAGTTTTCGTCATATCTGTAACACCCTGTTAATTTAAAATATTTTAAAATGAAGTTATTGAATTTTTAATTCAATTTTGTTTGACGAAATTTAGTATTTCTTTAAGCTTAAACATACAATTAAAATTTTTCGAGCACAAAAATAGAACATGAAAATGATTTAGAATGTAATAAAAACCTTATGAAAGTTTTAGAAAAGTTTATAAAAGTAAAGGGGTCGTTTTATAATTTTTGGACTTAATTGTACAAAAAAATTATTTTGGGGCAAAATTACACTTTCCCAATAGTTCAGGGGGCAAAGTACAAAATTGCCCCAATCTTTTCAATTCTGCAGCAAAGTACTGATGTTCCCTTCCTTGAAAATTTAAGAGGTGCCATTTTCTCTCTTGGGTGAAGTAAACTTCACCAAACAAGAAACCCAAGCATTGATGGCAGAAGGAAATGATTATATTTTCCTTCCCCATGTAATATGTATATATCTATATACATCTATAATCTGCAATTATGCTTACATATATATATATATATATATATATATGTATTTATACTCCCTCACACTCTATCATTTTTAACCCATACTTAAACTAGTGAGTAAATAACTCAAGAGAGAAAAAAGAGAGATAGAAAAGAAAATGTGAGAGAGGTGAGTGTTCTTTTGGAGGAGAAAGAACCACCACCACCGCCGCCGCCGCTGTACCGCTGCCTCCACCATCCGAACCCTATCACCTGAAACCACCATGGTCATCACCACAATGGATAAAATAAAGTTCTTCAATATTCATTTTTGTGCAAATGAACACAAATTTCTAAGTCTTGAAATAAAATCCATAAACTCAACCCAAATGTGAAAATGAAATATATTTTATACTGTAATTTACTTAAATCAATTACTCTTTATAAATACATGTATGTTTTCTCCATTTTTCTTTGAAGAACACTTTTAAAAGAGAATAAAATAAAATCGAATCAATTAAAGAACACAAACATAGGTGGATCTTTACCCATAGCAACGAAGGGTAGGAATCTCTCTTCACTTTAGACCTCCAAAGGTGGTGGTGGCGGCTCCGGTGGTAGTGGTGGCGGCTCCGATGGTGGTTCATGTCAAAAGCCCTCAAAATCCTTACTTTTCATCAACTTCCAACGTTTGTCGATTAAACTAGAGATATCAAAATGGCGATCCGAATGGTCAATATGTAGCTCCATGTGCGCAGGACCTTCACGCAAAATTTGGGCATGATCCAACAGTGGACAAAGACGGAATGCGTGAAAAACTGAGGCATAGATGTGTATATCCGAAATTTATCTTTCTAGAGTGTTGTCCATTAAAGAAGAATCTCCGGAGGTTGCAGCGGCAGTGGGGTGGCAGTGGTGATGACCATGGTGGTTTCAGGTGATAGGGTTCGGATGGTGGAGGCAGCGGTACAGCGGCGGCGGCGGTGGTGGTGGTTCTTTTTCCTCCAAAAGAACACTCACCTCTCTCACATTTTCTTTTCTATCTCTCTTTTTTCTCTCTTGAGTTATTTACTCACTAGTTTAAGTATGGGTTAAAAATGATAGAGTGTGAGGGAGTGTATATATATATATATATATATATATATATATATATATATGTAAGCATAATTGCAGATTATAGATGTATATACATATATACATATTACATGGGGAAGGGAAATATAATCATTTCCTTCTGCCATCAATGCTTGGGTTTCTTGTTTGGTGAAGTTTACTTCACCCAAGAGAGAAAATGGCACCTCTTAAATTTTCAAGGAAGGGAACATCAGTACTTTGCTGCAGAATTGAAAAGATTGGGGCAATTTGTTTGGTATTTGGTATATGTTTACTTGAAAAGCATTTGTTATCAAGTTTGCTTCGAGATTTTTGCAAAAAGGGAGTTTTTGAAACTTTTGGGGTAATTTTTATAAATCTGGAAATAAGGCGCTGTCTTGTCGCTATTTTTACATGGTTCTTTTATAAATTCATGATTAATTAATTTGAAGTAGTGGTTTATTCATTTTAGTTTTAAGATTGAAAACTTATGAAATTTTTCGAAAGAAAATTATGGTTAAAGAATTTTTTTGTTTCTCCTTGTTAGTTTGTGAGAAGTTATTAAAACGTATTGTTAATTTCAGTTTTATATTGAAATTATAATTGATTATTTTTTAATATTGCTTAAATGCGTGGATCTTGAATTAATTTTCAAGAAAATTGGTTTTATTAAGTTTTCAAAACTATGAGGGTATTTTTGATAAGTTTTAAACTTGTGGGATTTTTAAAGATTTAATTTTTGAAGTAACAAGATACTTAATACTTTTATTTGATTTTCGATATGAGTTTAGTTAAAAATCTTTTGATTTAAAGTTTGTTGCAATTTTTTTGCAAAAAATTGATATTTTTAAAAGTTTAGAGACTGTTTTGTAAATCTGGAAAATGAAGGTGAAATTTTTGCTGTTTTGGAACTGTTTTATGAAATTAGTATTTTGAGTTTTGAAAATAATATCTCTTAATTGAAGTTGATGTCATAAGTTCTAAGCACTTTTGTGTGATGTGTTAGTTAAGGAAATCCTTGTGTAGGATTTTCATTAGTTACGTTTTAGTAAGGTTGTTAGATACATGCTTAGTTGTATACGTATTTGCTCAGGTTTTGGATACACTTCATTATGGAATTTTGATCGCCGTAATAAGCTCGTCAGGTGAGTGCTGTGTGTTACTTGTGTGTCAGTCCGAATGTGTTAGTAGGTCGAGTCATAGCTGTAACTTAGTCCCTAACGAACGAGCATACGACGTATGATACAATGAAAAACTCGACTGTTATGACAAACTATACGCCTTGAATTATTATGATAATTCCTTTGTGCTTATGAGTCCTTGATATCATATATTGAACCATTTTAATGAATTTTATTGAGTTGGTTGCTGATTTCATGTTACTGGATTGTTATTGTACTGTATTGTTATTGGATTGTTATTGTATTGTATTGTTACTGTACTATACTGTTTGCTATTATTGTGTGGGCCCTATTTTGGTGTGCGGAATCATAGGTAACCTGGAAGGTTAGGGGCGGAGGGTTACCTTGATCCACCGTAGACCCGACTTCACAAACCAATTGTGGAGGTTACACTTGGGGAGTGAAGTCAAACTCCTGGCATTAGACTTGCGCACAGTTAGTAAGGTAGCTTCTTCCTTGAAGTGTTCGGTGGGGGCGTTATAATATGGACCGGAGGGTAAGAGAAGGACGGCATCAGCAAGTGTTGGTTACTTGTTTAACGTGCTTAAATTGTTATTGCATGTATTTATTTACTGCACTGGTATATATGCTCACGTATATTATGTTGCATCCACGCATCACACGCACATGTGCACTACAGCCTCACTAAGTTGGACAATCAACTTATGCATAACATGTTTCAATTTTTTCAGCTACAGGTGTTTGGGGTAAACGATAGTTCATGTTGCGGTTAGGTCATCACGGTTGCGGTCCCACCCTAGTTCCAGAGAGTAGTTGAACTTTTGTGTAAATTCTTATTTGATTTTAAGATTTTCGTTTGAACTCATGTTTTAAATCTCCTATAATGTCTAAGTTGATTTTTATTACATCTTGCTAAAATCTAGGTATTTTAGCTAATTTTGTAAAATGGGAATATCTATCGAAAATGATTTTAGATTTTATCAAATATTAATCATAATATTCTTGTATTCCTTTTGGGTCCCACAAGTTGTTTCACCATGTCATGTCATCCGCTAAAATTTGTTTTAATTACTTTCGCTTTAAACTTAGTAATTCAAATTTTTCTTATTTTGTTTAAACCGCTTGCGCATTTTAACTTTTAATTTATTATTTCCTTAAAAATAAATAAATAAAGTTTTAGTATTTTAATGCTTTTTCAAAATAATAATAATTTTTCGACTGTTATCCTACTGACCCGGGGAGCCGAGCCTCACAATATCTGGAGGCATATCCAGCGCCAAACATGATCCGGGTCGAAAATACTATTGAATAGGTCTATTAAATCTTCAAGTTCAGTATCTTCTTGTTCAAAACCTGATTGCGGCTGTGCCAAAATTAAGCAATAACATGATTGATCGAGGAACAACTAGCGCCATGGATTTTAGGCCAGGCAGAATTTGCTCGTCGCTGCGGTATGCTTTTCGAATACAATGAAATAAGTGCATAAAATAAACATATATGTATGTATCCACGAACAAATTTTGTCTAATATAGAGCTACAAGAAAATCAGAATATTTAAAGTTCAAATATGAAAAGTTAGAACTTCCAAAACTGAAGGACGGAAATTGATAATAAGGGAATCTAACACATACAATAACAACTAAGCTTTATAAATATATTTGTCGTGCAAATCATTGGGATCGTGTAACAACAAAATAAATTAATTAATTCACATTCACATTAAGTTTACCTCATTATCGCCTCTATATGTAGTAGTAGTAGTGCCATCAGATTCCCGTAGTCTATTTTTTTTTTTGAACCTCTTAAGGGGATTTTTCTACATTAGTTTGGAATAGTACTTTTGTGGGGATTCTCACCTGATTATCATCAAAAGTTTTGTTTATGGTTTGGGTAGATCTAGAGCTGGGTAAATAAGATTTAATGGTGTCTATCCTATCTGGTGTCATATACAGCGCCAAACATGTTTTTTCAATAGTATCCGGGTCGAAAACGCTATCAAATAGCTCTATTAAATCTTCAGGTTCAATATCTTTTTGTTCATGATTGATTGAGGACCAGTTAGCGCCATGCAATTTAGCCCCGAAAGACCTTGCTCGCCGCTGCGGTATGCGCTTCCGAATACTATGAACTAAATGCATAAAATAAACATATATATGTATATATATATCCACAAATAAATTTTGTCTAATATAGCGCTGCAAGAAAACCAGAATGGTTAAAGATCAAATATGAAGAGTTAGAACTTCCAAAACTGAAGGACGAGAATTGATAATATGGGAATCTAGCACATACCAAAACAACTAAGCTATATAAATATATTTTTCGTGCAAATCATTGTGATCGTGTAAAGACAAATTTAATTAATTAATTAAATTCATATTCACATTCACATTAGGTTTACCACATTATCGACTATATATATAGTACTAGTAGTAGTGCCATCAGATTACCGTAGTATTTTTTTTTTTTTTTTTTTTTTTGTGTACCTCTTGAGGGGATTTTTCTGCATTAGTTTGGAACAATACATTTGTATGGATTTCCATTTGATTATCATCTAACATTTTGTTTGTGGTTTTGGTAGATCTAGAGCTGGGTAAATAAGATTTAATGGTGTTCATCATATCTGAAGGCATATCCGATGCCAAACATGATCCGAGTCGAAAAAGCTATCAAATAGCTCTATTAAGTCTTCAAGTTCAGTATCTTCTTGTTCAAAACATGCTTGTGGCTGAACCAAAATTAAGCAATAACATGATTGATCAAGGACCATGCAGGGCCATGCACTTTAGCCCCGAAAGAATTTGCTCGTCGCTGCAGTATGTGCCTCCGAATACTACGAAATAAGTGCATAAGATAAACACATATGTATGTATCCATAAACAAATTTTGTCTTATATAGCGCTGCAGGAAAACCAGAATATTTAAAGCTCAAATATGACGAGTTAGAACATCTAAAACTAGATGGGATTTTTCTGCATTAGTTTGGAACAATACTTTTGTGGGGATTTCCATTTGATTATCATCAAACGTTTTGTTTGTGGTTTGGCTAGATCTAGAGCTGTGTAAGTAAGATTTAATGGTGTCCATCATATCTGGAGGCATATACAGCGCCAAACATGTTTTTTCAATAGTATCCGGGTCGAAAATGCTATCAATTAGCTCTATTAAGTCTTCAAGTTTAGTATCTTCTTGTTCATGATTGATTTAGGACCAGCTAGCGCCGGGAGACTTTGCTCGTCGTTGCGGTATGCGCCTTCGAATACTAAAAAATAAATACATAAAATAAACACATATGTATGTATCCACAACCAAATTTTGTCTAATATAGCGCAAAGAGAAAATCAGAATGTTTAAAGCTCAAATAGAAGTAGAACATCAAAAACTGAATTACGAGAATTGATAATAAGGGAATCTAGCACAAACCAAGACAATTAATCTTTGTAATATATCTGTCGTGCAAGTCACTGGGATCGTGTATGGTCAAAAATACTTAATTAAATAATTCACATTCACATTAAGTTTAACTCATTTTCGACTACATATGTAGTAGTAGTAGTGCCATCAGATTCCCGTAGTCTGCTATTATTTTTTTTTGTATCTCTTGATTGGATTTTTCAACATTAGATTGGAACAATACTTTTGTTGGGATTTCCATCTGATTATCATCATACGTTTTGTTTGTGGTTTGGGTAGATCTAGAGCTGGGTAAATAAGATTGAATAGTGTCCATCATATCTGTAGGCATATCCAGCGCCAAACAACTTTTTTCACTAGTATCCTGGTCGAAAATGCTATCAAATAGCACTATTAAGTCTTCAAGTTCAGTATCTTCTTGTTCAAAACCAGCTTGCGGCTTTGCCAAAATTAAGCAATAACATGATTGATCGAGTACCAGCTAGTGCCATGCCCTTTAGCCATGGAAGAATTTGCTCATCGCTGCGGTATGCGCCTTCGAATACTTTGAAATAAGTGCATAAAATAAACACATATGTATATATCCACGAAAAAAATTTGTCTAGTACAGCTCTACAAGAAAATCAGAATGTTTAAAGCTCAATATGAAGAGTTAGAACTTTCAAAACTGAAGGACGGAAATTGATAATAAGGGAATCTAACACTTATAATAACAACTAAGCTCTATAAATATATTTGTCGTGCAAATCATTGGGATCGTGTGAAGAAAAAATTAATTAATATAATAATTAAAAATTCACATTCACATTCACTCTGAGTGTTTTTCTTTTACTCGATGCATAATACGACAGGAGAAAACGTAATAAGAATTATTAGACATTCATTATTGTGTCATGCTTAGAACAATTTTTTTAATGAAGTTTTATTTGAAATTGAAATGTCAGAAATAGACTATTACCTTATCCACATAGCTAGGAAATTTATCGTTTGGTCCTCTTGGTTTTCTATATACTGACCATCCGATGGCATCAATGATTCATTAGGCAGTTTAGTTTTTTTCCTCTACACAAAAGAGTACATAGTAGTCAGTAGTATATATAAAGTAACATTAGACTTATATATAACTAATAATTTGAAAAGAAAAAAAATTAATTAATTAATTCACATTCACATTCACATTAAGTTTAACTCATTTCGACTATATATGTAGTAGTAGTAGCAGTGCCATCAGATTCCCTTAGTCTCTTAAGTTTTCTTTTTGTACCTCTTGAGACGATTTTTCTGCGTTAGTTTGGAACAATACTTTTGTGGGGATTTCCATTTGATTATCATCATACATTTTGTTTGTGGTTTGGGTAGATCTAGAGCTGGGAAATAAGATTTAAAGGTGTTCATCGTATCTGGAGGCATATCCAGCGCCAAACATGATCCGGGTCAAAAATGTTATCGAATAGGTCTATTAAATCTTCAAGTGCAGTATCTTCTTGTTCAAAACCTGCTTGCGACTGTGGCCAAATTAAGCAATAACATGATTGCTCGAGGACCAGCTAGCTCCATGCACTTTAGCACCGAAAGAATTTGCTCGTCGCTGCAGTATGGGCCTCCAAATACTATGAAATAAGTGCATAGAATAAACACGTGTATATATCCACAAACAAATTTTGTCTAATATAGCGCTGCAAGTAAATCAGAATGTTTAAAGCTCAAATATGAAGAGTTAGAACTTCGAAAACTGAAGGACGGGAATTGATAATAAGGGAATCTAACAAATATACCTAAACAACTAAGCTTTATAAATACATTTGTCGTTCAAATAACTGGGATTGTGTGAAGATAAAATTAATTAATTAATTAATTCACATGCACATTCACATTAGGTTTACCTCATTTTCGACTATATATGTACTAGTACTTGTAGTGCTATCAGATTCCCGTAGCCTCTTATTATTTTTTTTGTACCTCTTGAGGGGACTTTTCTTCATTAATTTCGAACATTACTTTTGTGGGGATTTCCATCTGATTATCATCGTACGTTTTGTTTGTGGTTTGGGTAGATCTAGAGCTGGCTAAATAAGATTGAATGGTGTCCATCATATTTGGAGGCATATCTAGCGCCAAACACTTTTTTCACAAGTATCCGGGTCGAAAATGCAATCAAATTCCTCTATTAAGTCTTTAAGTTCAGTATCTTCTTGTTCAAAAATGCTTGTGGCTGAGGCAAAATTAGGCAATAACATGATTGATCGAGGACCAACCAGCGCCATGCCCTTTAGCCCCGGAAGACTTTCATCGCCGCTGAAGTATGCGTCTCCGAATACTATGAAATAAGTGCATAAAACAAACACATATGTATTTATCCACAAACAATTTTTTTCTAATTAGCGCTGCATGAAAACCAGAATGTTTAGAGCTCAAATATGAAAAGTTAGAACTTCCAAAACTGAAGGACGTGAGTTCAAAATAAGGGTATCTAACATATACCAAAACGACTAAGCTTCATAAATATATTTGTCGTGCTAATCATTGGGATCGTGTGAAGACAAAATAAATTAATGAATTAATTCACATTCACATTGTGGTTTGGGTAGATCTAGAGCTGGGTAAATTTGATTTAATGATATCCATCATATATGGAGGCATATCTAGCGCCAAAAATGTTTTTTCTATAGTATCCGGGTCGAAAATGTTATCAAATAGCTCTATTAAGTCTTCAAGTTCGGTATCTTCCTGTTCAAAACCTACTTGTGGCTGAGTGAAGATTACGCAATAACATGATTGATCGAGGACCAGCGAGCGCCATGCGCTTTAGCCTCGAAAGACTCTGCTCGTCGCTGCAGTATGCGCCCCCGAATACTATGAAATAAGTGCATAATATAAAAACATATGTATGTATCGACAAACAAATTTTGTCTAATGTAGAGCTGCAGGAAAATCAGAATATTGGAGGCTCAAATATAAAGATTTAGTATTTCAAAAATTTGAATGACGGGAACTGATAATAAAAAAAATTAAAACTTACCAAAACAACTAAGCTTTATAAATATATTTGTCGGGCAAATCACTATGATCGTGTAAAGACAAAATTAATTAATTAATTAGTTCACAATTACATTAAGTTTACCTCAGTATCGACTATAAATGTAGTAGTAGTAGTGCCATCAGATTCCCGTAATCTCTTATTATTTTATTTTATACCTCTTGACGGGATTTTTCTGCATTAGTTTGGAACAGTGCTTTTGTGGGAATTTCCATGTAATTATCATCATACATTTTGTTTGTAGTTTGGGTAGATATAGAGCTGGGTAAATAAGATTGATTAGTGTCCATCATACCTGGAGGAATATCCAGCGCCAAACACCTTTTTTCACTAGTATCCGGGTCGAATATGCTATCAAATAGCTCTATTAAGTCTTCAAGTTCAGTATCTTCTTGTTCAAAGCCTGCTTGCGGCTGTGCCAAAATTAAGCAATAACATGATTGATCGAGGCCCAGCTAGCGCCATGCGCTTAAGCCCCGGACGAATTTGCTCGTCGCTGCGGTATGCGCCTTCGAATACTATGAAATAAGTGCATAAAATAAACACATATGTATGCATCCACGAACAAATTTTGTCTAATACAGCTCTACAAGAAAACTAGAATTTCTAAAGCTCAAATTTGAAGAGTTAGAACTTCCAAAACTGAAGGACGAAAATTGATAATAAGGGAATCTAACACTTATAATAACAACTAAGCTCTATAAATATATTTGTCCTGCAAATTATTGGGATCATGTGAAGAAAAAATTAATTAATATAATGTAGTAGTAGTAATAGTGCTATTAGATTCCCATAGTCTTTTATTTTTTTTTCACCTCTGGACGGGATTTTTCTGCATTAGTTTGGAACAGTACTTTTGTGGGGATTCTCATCTGATTATCATCAAACGTTTTGTTTGTGGTTTCGGTAGATCTAGAGCTGGGTAAATAAGATTTAATGGTGTACATCTTATCTGGAGGCATATACAACGCCAAACATAGCATTCGTGTTGAAAATGCTATCAAATAGCTCTATTAAGTCTTCAATTTCAGTATCTTCTTGTTCATGATTGATTGAGGACCAGCTAGCGCCATGAGCTTTAGCCCCGTAAGACTTTGCTCGTTGCAGCGGTATGTGCCTCCGAATACTATGAAATAAGTGCATAAAATAAACATATATGTATGTATCCACAAACAAATTTTGTCTAAAATAGCGCTACAAGAAAACCAGAATGATTAAAGCTCAAATATGAAGAGTTAAAACTTCCAAAATTGGAGGGGATTTTTCTGCATTAATTTGGAACAATACTTTTGTGGGGATTTCCATCTGATTATCATCAAACGTTTTGTTTTGGTTTGGATAGATCTAGAGCTGGGAAAATAATATTTAATGGTGTCCATCTTATAAGGAGGCATATACAGCGCCAAACACGTTTTTCAACAGTATCCGAGTGGAAAAGTCTATCAAATGGCTCCATTAAGTCTTGAAGTTCCGTGTCTTCTTGTTCAAAACCTTCTTGCGGCTGAGCCAAAATCAAGCAATAACATGATTGATCGAGGACCAGCTATGCCCTGTTCTACAGCCCTGGAAGACTTTGCTCGTCGTTGCGGTATGCGCCTTCGAATATTATGAAATAATTTGATAAAATAAACACATATATATGTATCCACAAACAAATTTTGCCTAATATATCGCTGCAAGAAAATCAGAATATTTAAAGCTCAAATATGAAGAGTTGGAACTTAGAACTTCCAAAACTGAAGGACGGGAATTTATAATAAGGAAATCTAATGCATACCAAAACAATTAAGCTTTATAAATATATTTGGCGTGCAGATCATTGGGATCGTGTAAAGACAAAATTAAATAATTAATTTATTCACATTCATATTCACATTAAGTCTACCTTATTTCGACTATATATGTAGTAGTAGTAGTAGTAGTAGTGCAATCAGATTCCCGTGGTCCTTTTTTTTTTTTTGTGATACTGCTTGTGGGGATTTTTCTGCATTAGTTTGGAACATAACTTTTGTGAGGATTTCCGTATGATTATCATCAAACGTTTTGTTTTTGGTTTGGGTAGATCTAGAGCTAGGTAAATAAGATTTAATGGTATCCATCATATTTGGAGGCATATCCAGCTCCAAACATGTTTTTTCAATAGTATCCGGGTCAAAAATGCTATCAAATAGCTCTATTAAGTACTCAAGTACAATATCTTCTTGTTCAAAACATGCTTGTGGCTGAGCCAAAATTAATCAATAATATGCTTGATCGTGGACCCGCCTGCGGTATGCCCCTCCTAATACTATAAAATAGGTGCATAAAATAAACACATGTGTATGTATCTACAAACAAATTTTGTCTAATATAGCGCTGCAGGAAAATCAGAATGTTTAAAGCTCAAATATGAAGAGTTAGAACTTCCAAAACTGGATGGGATTTTTTTGCATGCATTAGTTTGGAATAGTACTTTTGTGGGGATTTCCATCTGATTATCATCAAACGTTTTGTTTGTGGTTTTGGTAGATCTAGAGCTGGGTAAATAAGATTTAATGTGTCCATCATATCTGGAGGCATATATAGCGTCAAACACGTTTTTCAATAGTATCCGGGTCGAAAATGCTATCAAATAGCTATATTTCATCTTCATGTTCAGTATCTTCTTGTGCAAAATTAAGCAAATGACATGATTGATCGAGGACCAGCTATGCCATGAGCTATAGCCCTGGAAGACTTTGCTCGTCGTTGAGGTATGCACCTCCGAATACTATGGAATAAGTTAATTAAATAAACACAGGTATGTATCTATAAATAAGATCGCTGCAAGAAAATTAGAATGTTTAAAGCTCAAACATGAAGAGTTAGAACTTAGAACTTCCAAAACTGAAGAACGGGAATTTATAATAAGGGAATCTAACTCATACCAAACAGCAAAGCTTTAAAGATATTTTTGTCGTGCAAATCATTGGGATCGTGTAAAGACAAAATTAATTAATTAATCAATTCACATTCACATTCACATCAAGTTTACCTCATTTTCGACTATATATGTAGTAGCAGTAGTGCCATCAGATTCCCGTAGTCTTTTTTTTTTTTTTTGTACCTCTTGTGGGGATTTTTCTGCATTAGTTTGGAAAATTAGGTTTGTGGGGATTTCTATATGATTATCATCAAACGTTTTGTTTGTGATTTGGTTAGATCTAGAGATGGGTAAATAAGATTTAATGGTGTCCATCATATCTGAAGGCATACCCAGCGTCAAACATGTTTTTTTAATAGTATCCGGGTCGAAAATGTTATCAAATAGCTCTATTAAGTATTCAAGTACAATATCCCCTTGTTCAAAACATGTTTGTGGCTGAGCTAAAATTAAGCAATAATATGATTGATCGGGGACCAGCCTGCAGTATGAGCCTCCGAATACTATGAAATAAGTGCATCAAATAAACACATGTGTATATATCCACAAACAAATTTTTTCTAATATAGCGCTGCAAGAAAATCAGAATGTTTAAAGCTCAAATATGAAGAGTTAGAACTTCCAAAACTGAAGGACATGAATTGATAATAAGGGAATCTAACGAATACCAAGACAACCAAAGCTTTATAAATATATTGGTCGTACAAATCATTGGGATCGTGTGAAGACAAAATTAATTAATTAATTAATTCACATTAAGTTTACCTCATTATAGACTATATATGTAGTACAAGAAATAGTGCCATCAGATTCTCGTAGTCTCTTATTCTTTTTTTTTTTTTTTTGAACCTCTTGAGGGGATTTGTCTGCATAAATTTTAGAACAGTACTTTTGTGGGGATTCTCATCTGATTATCATCAAACATTTTGTTTATGGTTTGGGTAGATCTAGAGCTTGCTAAATAAGATTTAATGGTGTCTATCATATCTGGAGGGATATACAGCACCAAACATGTTTTTTCAATAGTATCCGGGTCGAAAATGCTATCAAATAGCTCTATTAAGTCTTCAAGTTCAGTATCTTCTTGTTCATGATTGATTTAGGACCAACTAGCGCCATGCGCTTTAGCCATGGAAGACTTTGCTCATCGTTGCGGTGTGTGCCTCCGAATACTATGAAATAAGTGCATAAAATAAACACATATGTATGTTTCCACAAACAAATTTTGTCTAATATAGCGCTACGAGAATATCAGAATATTTAAAGCTCAAATATAAAGAGTTAGAACTTCAAAAATGAATGACGAGAATTGATAATAAGGGAATCTAGCACATACCAAAACAACTAATCTTTATAGATACCTTCAAGATTCTTTCACCGATCTGAGTGCTTTTCTTTTACTCGATGCATAATGCGACTGGGAGAAAACGTAATAAGAATTATTAGACATTTATTATTGTGTCATTCTTAAAATAGTTTTTTAAATAAAGTTTTATTTGAAATTGAAATGTCAAAAATAGACTATTACCTTATCCACATAGCCAAAAAATTTATTGTTTGGTCCTCTTGGTTTTGCATATAATGACCATCCGATGGCATCCACGATTCATTAGGCAGTTTAATTTTTTCCCTCTACACGAAAGAGTACATAGTAGTCAGTAGTATATATAAAGTAACATTAGACTTATAAATAATTAATAATTTGTAAAGAAATAAATAATTAATTAATTCATTCAAATTCACATTCACATTAAGTTTAACTCATTATCGACTATATATGTAGTAGTTGTGGTAGTGCCATCAGATTCCCTTAGTCTCTTAAGTTTTCTTCTTGTACCTCTTGAGACGATTTTTCTGCGTTAGTTTGGAACAATACATTTGTGGGGATTTCCATCTGATTATCATCAAACGTTTTGTTTGTGGTTTGGGTAGATCTAGAGCTGGGCAAGATTTAATGGTGTTCATCATATCTGGAGGCATATCCAGCGCCAAACATGATCCGGGTCAAAAATGCTATCGAATAGGTCTATTAAATCTTCAAGTTCAGTATCTTCTTGTTCAAAACCTGATTGCGGCTGTGCCAAAATTAAGCAATAACAAGATTGATCGAGGACCAGCTAGCGCCATGCACTTTAGCCCCGAAAGAATTTGCTCGTCGCTACGGTATAGGCCTCCGGATACTATAAAATAAGTGCATAGAAAAATAACTTTTGTATATATCCACAAACAAATTTTGCCTAATATAGTGCTGCAAGTAGATCAGAATGTTTAAAGCTCAAATATGAAGAGTTAGAACTTCCAAAACTGAAGGACAGGAAATAAGGGAATCTTACAAATACCAAAACAACTAAACTTTATAAATATATTTGTCATGCATTTTATTGGGATCGTGTGAAGACAAAATTAATTAATTATTTAATTCACATGCACATTCACATTAAATTTACCTCATTTTCGACTATATATTTACTAGTACTTGTAGTGCTATCAAATTCCCATGACCTCTTTTTTTTTTTTGTACCTCTTGAGGGGATTTTTCTTCAATAATTTCGAACAATACATTTGTGGTTATTTCCATCTGATTATCCTAATACGTTTTGTTTGTGGTTTGGATAGATCTAGAGCTGGGTAAATAAGATTGAATGGTGTCCATCATATCTGGAGGCATATCCAGCGCCAAACACTTTTTTCACTAGTATCCGAGTCGAAAATGCTGTCAAATACCTCTATTAAGTCTTGAAGTTCGGTATCTTCTTGTTCAAAACCTGCTTGTGGCTGAACCAAAATTAGGCAATAACATGATTGATCGAGGACCAAACAGCGCTATGCGCTTTAGCCCCGTAAGACTTTCCTCGCCGCTGAAGTATGCGTCTCCGAATACTATGAAATAATTGCATAAAACAAACACATATGTATTTATCCACAAACAATTTTTTTCTAATTAGCGTTGCATGAAAACCAAAATGTTTAGAGCTCAAATAGGAGAAGTTAGAACTTCCAAAACTGAAGGACGAGAGTTGATAATAAGGGAAAGTAACATATACCAAAATGACTAAGCTTTATAACTATATTTGTCTTGCTAGTCATTGGGATCGTGTGAAGAGAAAATAAATATATTAATTAATTCACATTCACATTCACATTCACATTAAGTTTACCTCATTATTGACTACATATTTAGTAGTAGTAATAGTGCCATCAGATTCCCATAGTCTCTTATTTTTTTTTATTGAACCTCTTGAGGGGAATTTTCCGCATTTGTTTGGAACAATACTTTTGTGGGGATTCTCATCTGATTATCATCAAACATTTTGTTTATGGTTTGGGTAGATCTAGAGCTTGGTAAATAAGATTTAATGGTATCCATCATATTTGGAGGCATATACAGCCCCAAACATGTTTTTTCAAAAGTATCTGGGTAGAAAATGCTATCAAATAGCTCGATTAAATCTTCGAGTTCAGTATCTTCTTGTTCATGATTGTTTGAGGACCAGCTCGCGCCATGCGCTTTAGCCCTGGAAGACTTTGATCGTCGCTGCTATATGCGCCTCCGAATACTATGAAATAATTGCATAAATTAAACATATATGTATGTATCCACACACAAAGTTTGTCTAATATAGCACTATGAGATAATCAGAATGTTTAAAGCACAAATATGAAGAGTTAGAAGTTAAAAAACTGAATGACGATAATTGATATTAAAGGAATCTGGCTCATACCTAAACAACTAAGCTTTGTAAATATATTTGTCTAGCAAGTCATTTGGATCGTGTAAAGACAAAATTAATTAATTAAATAAATCACATTCACATTCACATTATGTTTACCTCATTTTCGACTATATATGTAGTAGTAGTTGTAGTGCTATCAGATTCCCGTAGCCTATTATTATTTTTTTTGAATCTCTTGAAGGGATTTTTCTGAATTAGTTTGGAACAGTACTTTTGTGGGGATTTCCATCTTATCATCAAATGTTTTGTTTGTGGTTTGGGTTGATTTAGAGCTGGGTAAATATTATTTAATGATATCCATCATATATGGAGGCATATACAACGCCAAACATGTTTTTTCAGTAGTATCCGAGTCGAAAATGTTATCAAATAGCTCTATTAAGTCTTCAAGTTCAGTATCTTCCTGTTCAAAACCTGCTTGTGGCTGAACGAAAATTAAGCACTAACATGATTGATCGAGGACCAGCCAGCGCCATGCGCTTTAGCCTCGAAAGACTCTGCTCGTCGCTGCGGTATGTGCCTCCGAATACTATGAAATAATTGCATAATATAAACAAATATGTATTTATCGACAGACAAATTTTGTCTAATGTAGAGCGGCTGGAAAATCAGAATATTTAAAGCTCAAATATAAAGAGTTAGAATATCCAAATTCGAATGACGGGAATTGATAATAAAAAAATCTAAATCATACCAAAAAAACTAAGCTGTATAAATATATTTGTCATACAAATCATTGGGATCATGTAAAGACAAAATATATTCACTAATTAGTTCGCATTCGCATTCACATTAAGTTTACCTCATTTTCGACTATATATGTAGTAGTAGTAGTGCCATCAGATTCCTGTAATCATTATTTTTTTGGTATCTCTTGAAGGGATTTTTCTGCAGTAGTTTGGAACTGTACTTTTGTGCGGATTTCCATCGGATTATCATCAAACGTTTTGTTTGTATTTTGGGTAGATCTAAACATGGGTAAATAAGACTTAAAGGTGTTCATCATATCTGGAGGCATATCAAGCGCCAAACATGTTCCGGTCGAAAATACTCGATGCATAATGCGACAGGAGAAAACGTAATAAGAATTATTAGACATTCATTATTGTGTCATGCTTAGAACAATTTTTTTAATGAAGTTTTATTTGAAATTGAAATGTCAGAAATAGACTATTACCTTATCCACATAGCCAGGAAATTTATCGTTTGGTCCTCTTGGTTTTCCATATACTGACCATCCGATGGCATCAATGATTCATTAGGCAGTTTAGTTTTTTTCCTCTACACAAAAGAGTACATAGTAGTCAGTAGTATATATAAAGTAACATTAGACTTATATATAACTAATAATTTGAAAAGAAAAAAAAATTAATTAATTAATTCACATTCACATTCACATTAAGTTTAACTCATTTCGACTATATATGTAGTAGTAGTAGTAGTGCCATCAGATTCCCTTAGTCTCTTAAGTTTTCTTTTTGTACCTCTTGAGACGATTTTTCTGCGTTAGTTTGGAACAATACTTTTGTGGGGATTTCCATCTGATTATCATCATACATTTTGTTTGTGGTTTGGGTAGATCTAGAGCTGGGAAATAAGATTTAAAGGTGTTCATCGTATCTGGAGGCATATCCAGCGCCAAACATGATCCGGGGCAAAAATGCTATCGAATAGGTCTATTAAATCTTCAAGTGCAGTATCTTCTTGTTCAAAACCTGCTTGCGGCTGTGGCCAAATTAAGCAATAACATGATTGATCGAGGACCAGCTAGCTCCATGCACTTTAGCACCGAAAGAATTTGCTCGTCGCTGCAGTATGGGCCTCCAAATACTATGAAATAAGTGCATAGAATAAACACGTGTATATATCCACAAACAAATTTTGTCTAATATAGCGCTGCAAGTAAATCAGAATGTTTAAAGCTCAAATATGAAGAGTTAGAACTTCGAAAACTGAAGGACGGGAATTGATAATAAGGGAATCTAACAAATACCTAAACAACTAAGCTTTATAAATACATTTGTCGTTCAAATCATTGGGATTGTGTGAAGATAAAATTAATTAATTAATTAATTCACATGCACATTCACATTAAGTTTACCTCATTTTCGACTATATATGTACTAGTACTTGTAGTGCTACCAGATTCCCGTAGCCTCTTATTATTTTTTTTTGTACCTCTTGAGGGGACTTTTCTTCATTAATTCGAACAGTACTTTTGTGGGGATTTCCATCTGATTATCATTGTACATTTTGTTTGTCGTTTGGGTAGATCTAGAGCTGGCTAAATAAGATTGAATGGTGTCCATCATATTTGGAGGCATATCTAGCGCCAAACACTTTTTTCACAAGTATCCGGGTCGAAAATGCAATCAAATTGCTCTATTAAGTCTTTAAGTTCAGTATCTTCTTGTTCAAAAATGTTTGTGGCTGAGGCAAAATTAGGCAATAACATGATTGATCGAGGACCAACCAGCGCCATGCCCTTTAGCCCCGGAAGACTTTCATCGCCGCTGAAGTATGCGTCTCCGAATACTATGAAATAAGTGCATAAAACAAACACATATGTATTTATCCACAAACAATTTTTTTCTAATTAGCGCTGCATGAAAACCAGAATGTTTAGATCTCAAATATGAAAAGTAAGAACTTCCAAAACTGAAGGACGTGAGTTCAAAATTTGGGTATCTAACATATACCAAAACGACTAAGCTTCATAAATATATTTGTCGTGCTAATCATTGGGATAGTGTGAAGACAAAATAAATTAATGAATTAATTCACATTCACATTGTGGTTTGGGTAGATCTAGAGCTGGGTAAATTTGATTTAATGATATCCATCATATATGGAGGCATATCTAGCGCCAAACATGTTTTTTCTATAGTATCCGGGTCGAAAAGGTTATCAAATAGCTCTATTAAGTCTTCAAGTTCGGTATCTTCCTGTTCAAAACCTACTTGTGGCTGAGTGAAGATTACGCAATAACATGATTGATCGAGGACCAGCGAGCGCCATGCGCTTTAGCCTCGAAAGACTCTGCTCGTCGCTGCAGTATGCGCCCCCGAATACTATGAAATAAGTGCATAATATAAAAACATATGTATGTATCGACAAACAAATTTTGTCTAATGTAGAGCTGCAGGAAAATCAGAATATTGGAGGCTCAAATATAAAGATTTAGTATTTCAAAAATTTGAATGACGGGAACTGATAATAAAAAAAATTAAAACTTACCAAAACAACTAAGCTTTATAAATATATTTGTCGGGCAAATCACTATGATCGTGTAAAGACAAAATTAATTAATTAATTAGTTCACAATTACATTAAGTTTACCTCAGTATCGACTATAAATGTAGTAGTAGTAGTGCCATCAGATTCCCGTAATCTCTTATTATTTTATTTTATACCTCTTGACGGGATTTTTCTGCATTAGTTTGGAACAGTGCTTTTGTGGGGATTTCCATGTAATTATCATCATACATTTTGTTTGTAGTTTGGGTAGATATAGAGCTGGGTAAATAAGATTGATTAGTGTCCATCATACCTGGAGGAATATCCAGCGCCAAACACCTTTTTTCACTAGTATCCGGGTCGAATATGCTATCAAATAGCTCTATTAAGTCTTCAAGTTCAGTATCTTCTTGTTCAAAGCCTGCTTGCGGCTGTGCCAAAATTAAGCAATAACATGATTGATCGAGGCCCAGCTAGCGCCATGCGCTTAAGCCCCGGACGAATTTGCTAGTCGCTGCGGTATGCGCCTTCGAATACTATGAAATAAGTGCATAAAATAAACACATATGTATGCATCCACGAACAAATTTTGTCTAATACAGCTCTACAAGAAAACCAGAATTTCTAAAGCTCAAATTTGAAGAGTTAGAACTTCCAAAACTGAAGGACGAAAATTGATAATAAGGGAATCTAGCACATATAATAACAACTAAGCTCTATAAATATATTTGTCGTGCAAATTATTGGGATCATGTGAAGAAAAAATTAATTAATATAATAAATAAAAATTCACATTCACAATAAGTTTACCTCCTTATCGACTATATATGTAGTAGTAGTAATAGTGCTATTAGATTCCCATAGTCTTTTATTTTTTTTTCACCTCTTGACGGGATTTTTCTGCATTAGTTTGGAACAGTACTTTTGTGGGGATTCTCATCTGATTATCATCAAACGTTTTGTTTATGGTTTCGGTAGATCTAGAGCTGGGTAAATAAGATTTAATGGTGTACATCTTATCTGGAGGCATATACAACGCCAAACATAGCATTCGTGTCGAAAATGCTATCAAATAGCTCTATTAAGTCTTCAATTTCAGTATCTTCTTGTTCATGATTGATTGAGGACCAGCTAGCGCCATGAGCTTTAGCCCCGTAAGACTTTGCTCGTTGCTGCGGTATGTGCCTCCGAATACTATGAAATAAGTGCATAAAATAAACATATATGTATGTATCCACAAACAAATTTTGTCTAAAATAGCGCTACAAGAAAACCAGAATGATTAAAGCTCAAATATGAAGAGTTAAAACTTCCAAAATTGGAGGGGATTTTTCTGCATTAATTTGGAACAATACTTTTGTGGGGATTTCCATCTGATTATCATCAAACGTTTTGTTTTGGTTTGGATAGATCTTGAGCGGGGAAAATAATATTTAATGGTGTCCATCTTATAAGGAGGCATATACAGCGCCAAACACGTTTTTCAATAGTATCCGAGTGGAAAAGTCTATCAAATGGCTCCATTAAGTCTTGAAGTTCCGTGTCTTCTTGTTCAAAACCTTCTTGCGGCTGAGCCAAAATCAAGCAATAACATGATTGATCGAGGACCAGCTATGCCCTGTTCTACATCCCTGGAAGACTTTGCTCGTCGTTGCGGTATGCGCCTTCGAATATTATTAAATAATTTGATAAAATAAACACATATATATGTATCCACAAACAAATTTTGCCTAATATATCGCTGCAAGAAAATCAGAATATTTAAAGCTCAAATATGAAGAGTTGGAACTTAGAACTTCCTAAACTGAAGGACGGGAATTTATAATAAGGAAATCTAATGCATACCAAAACAATTAAGCTTTATAAATATATTTGGCGTGCAGATCATTGGGATCGTGTAAAGACAAAATTAAATAATTAATTTATTCACATTCATATTCACATTAAGTCTACCTTATTTTCGACTATATATGTAGTAGTAGTAGTAGTAGTAGTAGTGCAATCAGATTCCCGTGGTCCTTTTTTTTTTTTTTGTGATACTGCTTGTGGGGATTTTTCTGCATTAGTTTGGAACATAACTTTTGTGAGGATTTCCGTATGATTATCATCAAACGTTTTGTTTTTGGTTTGGGTAGATCTAGAGCTAGGTAAATAAGATTTAATGGTATCCATCATATTTGGAGGCATATCCAGCTCCAAACATGTTTTTTCAATAGTATCCGGGTCGAAAATGCTATCAAATAGCTCTATTAAGTACTCAAGTACAATATCTTCTTGTTCAAAACATGCTTGTGGCTGAGCCAAAATTAATCAATAATATGCTTGATCGTGGACCAGCCTGCGGTATGCCCCTCCGAATACTATAAAATAGGTGCATAAAATAAACACATGTGTATGTATCTACAAACAAATTTTGTCTAATATAGCGCTGCAGGAAAATCAGAATGTTTAAAGCTCAAATATGAAGAGTTAGAACTTCCAAAACTGGATGGGATTTTTTTGCATGCATTAGTTTGGAATAGTTCTTTTGTGGGGATTTCCATCTGATTATCATCAAACGTTTTGTTTGTGGTTTTGGTAGATCTAGAGCTGGGTAAATAAGATTTAATGTGTCCATCATATCTGGAGGCATATATAGCGCCAAACACGTTTTTCAATAGTATCCGGGTCGAAAATGCTATCAAATAGCTATATTTCATCTTCATGTTCAGTATCTTCTTGTGCAAAATTAAGCAAATGACATGATTGATCGAGGACCAGCTATGCCATGAGCTATAGCCCTGGAAGACTTTGCTCGTCGTTGAGGTATGCACCTCCGAATACTATGGAATAAGTTAATTAAATAAACACAGAGGTATGTATCTACAAATAAGATCGCTGCAAGAAAATTAGAATGTTTAAAGCTCAAACATGAAGAGTTAGAACTTAGAACTTCCAAAACTGAAGAACGGGAATTTATAATAAGGGAATCTAACTCATACCAAAACAGCAAAGCTTTAAAAATATATTTGTCGTGCAAATCATTGGGATCGTGTAAAGACAAAATTAATTAATTAATCAATTCACATTCACATCAAGTTTACCTCATTTTCGACTATATATGTAGTAGCAGTAGTGCCATCAGATTCCCGTAGTCTTTTTTTTTTTTTTTTTGTACCTCTTGTGGGGATTTTTCTGCATTAGTTTGGAAAATTAGGTTTGTGGGGATTTCTATATGATTATCATCAAACGTTTTGTTTGTGATTTGGTTAGATCTAGAGATGGGTAAATAAGATTTAATGGTGTCCATCATATCTGGAGGCATACCCAGCGTCAAACATGTTTTTTAATAGTATCCGGGTCGAAAATGTTATCAAATAGCTCTATTAAGTATTCAAGTACAATATCCCCTTGTTCAAAACATGTTTGTGGCTGAGCTAAAATTAAGCAATAATATGATTGATCGGGGACCAGCCTGCAGTATGAGCCTCCGAATACTATGAAATAAGTGCATCAAATAAACACATGTGTATATATCCACAAACAAATTTTGTCTAATATAGCGCTGCAAGAAAATCAGAATGTTTAAAGCTCAAATATGAAGAGTTAGAACTTCCAAAACTGAAGGACTGGAATTGATAATAAGGGAATCTAACGAATACCAAGACAACTAAAGCTTTATAAATATATTGGTCGTACAAATCATTGGGATCGTGTGAAGACAAAATTAATTAATTAATTAATTCACATTAAGTTTACCTCATTATAGACTATATATGTAGTACAAGAAATAGTGCCATCAGATTCTCGTAGTCTCTTATTATTTTTTTTTTTTTTTTTGAACCTCTTGAGGGGATTTGTCTGCATTAATTTTAGAACAGTACTTTTGTGGGGATTCTCATCTGATTATCATCAAACTTTTTGTTTATGGTTTGGGTAGATCTAGAGCTTGCTAAATAAGATTTAATGGTGTCTATCATATCTGGAGGGATATACAGCACCAAACATGTTCTTTCAATAGTATCCGGGTCGAAAATGCTATCAAATAGCTCTATTAAGTCTTCAAGTTCAGTATCTTCTTGTTCATGATTGATTTAGGACCAACTAGCGCCATGCGCTTTAGCCATGGAAGACTTTGCTCATCGTTGCGGTGTGCGCCTCCGAATACTATGAAATAAGTTCATAAAATAAACACATATGTATGTTTCCACAAACAAATTTTGTCTAATATAGCGCTACGAGAATATCAGAATATTTAAAGCTCAAATATAAAGAGTTAGAACTTCAAAAATGAATGACGAGAATTGATAATAAGGGAATCTAGCACATACCAAAACAACTAATCTTTATAGATACCTTCAAGATTCTTTCACCGATCTGAGTGCTTTTCTTTTACTCGATGCATAATGCGACTGGGAGAAAACGTAATAAGAATTATTAGACATTTATTATTGTGTCATTCTTAAAATAGTTTTTTAAATAAAGTTTTATTTGAAATTGAAATGTCAAAAATAGACTATTACCTTATCCACATAGCCAAAAAATTTATTGTTTGGTCCTCTTGGTTTTGCATATAATGACCATCCGATGGCATCCACGATTCATTAGGCAGTTTAATTTTTTCCCTCTACACGAAAGAGTACATAGTAGTCAGTAGTATATATAAAGTAACATTAGACTTACAAATAATTAATAATTTGTAAAGAAACAAATAATTAATTAATTCATTCAAATTCACATTCACATTAAGTTTAACTCATTATCGAATATATATGTAGTAGTTGTGGTAGTGCCATCAGATTCCCTTAGTCTCTTAAGTTTTCTTTTTGTACCTCTTGAGACGATTTTTCTACGTTAGTTTGGAACAACACATTTGTGGGGATTTCCATCTGATTATCATCAAACGTTTTGTTTGTGGTTTGGGTAGATCTAGAGCTGGGCAAGATTTAATGGTGTTCATCATATCTGGAGGCATATCCAGCGCCAAACATGATCCGGGTCAAAAATGCTATCGAATAGGTCTATTAAATCTTCAAGTTCAGTATCTTCTTGTTCAAAACCTGATTGCGGCTGTGCCAAAATTAAGCAATAACAAGATTGATCGAGGACCAGCTAGCGCCATGCACTTTAGCCCCGAAAGAATTTGCTCGTCGCTACGGTATAGGCCTCCGGATACTATAAAATAAGTGCATAGAAAAATAACTTTTGTATATATCAACAAACAAATTTTGCCTAATATAGTGCTGCAAGTAGATCAGAATGTTTAAAACTCAAATATGAAGAGTTAGAACTTCCAAAACTGAAGGACGGGAAATAAGGGAATCTTACCAATACCAAAACAACTAAGCTTTATAAATATATTTGTCATGCATTTTATTGGGATCGTGTGAAGACAAAATTAATTAATTAATTAATTCACATGCACATTCACATTAAATTTACCTCATTTTCGACTATATATTTACTAGTACTTGTAGTGCTATCAAATTCCCATGACCTCTTATTTTTTTTTTTGTACCTCTTGAGGGGATTTTTCTTCAATAATTTCGAACAGTACATTTGTGGGTATTTCCATCTGATTATCATAATACGTTTTGTTTGTGGTTTGGATAGATCTAGAGCTGGGTAAATAAGATTGAATGGTGTCCATCATATCTGGAGGCATATCCAGCGCCAAACACTTTTTTCACTAGTATCCGAGTCGAAAATGCTGTCAAATACCTCTATTAAGTCTTGAAGTTCGGTATCTTCTTGTTCAAAACCTGCTTGTGGCTGAACCAAAATTAGGCAATAACATGATTGATCGAGGACCAGACAGCGCTATGCGCTTTAGCCCCGTTAGACTTTCCTCGCCGCTGAAGTATGCGTCTCCGAATACTATGAAGTAATTGCATAAAACAAACACATATGTATTTATCCACAAACAATTTTTTTCTAATTAGCGTTGCATGAAAACCAAAATGTTTAGAGCTCAAATAGGAGAAGTTAGAACTTCCAAAACTGAAGGACGAGAGTTGATAATAAGTGAAAGTAACATATACCAAAATGACTAAGCTTTATAACTATATTTGT
Source organism: Penstemon barbatus (assembly GCA_003313485.2). Classification (NCBI taxonomy): domain Eukaryota; kingdom Viridiplantae; phylum Streptophyta; class Magnoliopsida; order Lamiales; family Plantaginaceae; genus Penstemon; species Penstemon barbatus. Next base: position 15,721,577 of record CM064884.1, on the reverse strand, counting down.
CTTGCTAATCATTGGGATCGTGTGAAGAGAAAATAAATATATTAATTAATTCACATTCACATTAAGTTTACCTCATTATTGACTACATATTTAGTAGTAGTAATAGTGCCATCAGATTCCCATAGTCTCTTAATTTTTTTTATTGAACCTCTTGAGGGGAATTTTCCGCATTTGTTTGGAACAGTACTTTTGTGGGGATTCTCATCTGATTATCATCAAACATTTTGTTTATGGTTTGGGTAGATCTAGAGCTTGGTAAATAAGATTTAATGGTATCCATCATATTTGGAGGCATATACAGCCCCAAACATGTTTTTTCAAAAGTATCTGGGTAGAAAATGCTATAAAATAGCTCGATTAAATCTTCGAGTTCAGTATCTTCTTGTTCATGATTGTTTGAGGACCAGCTCGCGCCATGCGCTTTAGCCCTGGAAGACTTTGATCGTCGCTGCTATATGCGCCTCCGAATACTATGAAATAATTGCATAAATTAAACACATATGTATGTATCCACACACAAAGTTTGTCTAATATAGCACTATGAGATAATCAGAATGTTTAAAGCTCAAATATGAAGAGTTAGAAGTTAAAAAACTGAATGACGATAATTGATAATAAAGGAATCTGGCTCATACCTAAACAACTAAGCTTTGTAAATATATTTGTCTAGCAAGTCATTTGGATCGTGTAAAGACAAAATTAATTAATTAAATAAATCACATTCACATTCACATTATGTTTACCTCATTTTCGACTATATATGTAGTAGTAGTTGTAGTGCTATCAGATTCCCGTAGCCTATTATTATTTTTTTTGAATCTCTTGAAGGGATTTTTCTGAATTAGTTTGGAACAGTACTTTTGTGGGATTTCCATCTTATCATCAAACGTTTTGTTTGTGGTTTGGGTAGATTTAGAGCTGGGTAAATATTATTTAATGATATCCATCATATATGGAGGCATATACAACGCCAAACATGTTTTTTCAGTAGTATCCGAGTCGAAAATGTTATCAAATAGCTCTATTAAGTCTTCAAGTTCATTATCTTCCTGTTCAAAACCTGCTTGTGGCTGAACGAAAATTAAGCACTAACATGATTGATCGAGGACCAGCCAGCGCCATGCGCTTTAGCCTCGAAAGACTCTGCTCGTCGCTGCGGTATGTGCCTCCGAATACTATGAAATAATTGCATAATATAAACAAATATGTATTTATCGACAGACAAATTTTGTCTAATGTAGAGCTGCTGGAAAATCAGAATATTTAAAGCTCAAATATAAAGAGTTAGAATATCCAAATTCGAATGACGGGAATTGATAATAAAAAAATCTAAATCATACCAAAAAAACTAAGCTGTATAAATATATTTGTCATACAAATCATTGGGATCATGTAAAGACAAAATATATTCACTAATTAGTTCGCATTCGCATTCACATTAAGTTTACCTCATTTTCGACTATATATGTAGTAGTAGTAGTGCCATCAGATTCCTGTAATCATTATTTTTTTGGTATCTCTTGAAGGGATTTTTCTGCAGTAGTTTGGAACTGTACTTTTGTGCGGATTTCCATCGGATTACCATCAAACGTTTTGTTTGTATTTTGGGTAGATCTAAACATGGGTAAATAAGACTTAAAGGTGTTCATCATATCTGGAGGCATATCAAGCGTCAAACATGTTCCGGTCGAAAATACTCGATGCATAATGCGACAGGAGAAAACGTAATAAGAATTATTAGACATTCATTATTGTGTCATGCTTAGAACAATTTTTTTAATGAAGTTTTATTTGAAATTGAAATGTCAGAAATAGACTATTACCTTATCCACATAGCCAGGAAATTTATCGTTTGGTCCTCTTGGTTTTCCATATACTGACCATCCGATGGCATCAATGATTCATTAGGCAGTTTAGTTTTTTTCCTCTACACAAAAGAGTACATAGTAGTCAGTAGTATATATAAAGTAACATTAGACTTATATATAACTAATAATTTGAAAAGAAAAAAAAATTAATTAATTAATTCACATTCACATTCACATTAAGTTTAACTCATTTCGACTATATATGTAGTATTAGTAGTAGTGCCATCAGATTCCCTTAGTCTCTTGAGTTTTCTTTTTGTACCTCTTGAGATGATTTTTCTGCGTTAGTTTGGAACAATACTTTTGTGGGGATTTCCATCTGATTATCATCATACATTTTGTTTGTGGTTTGGGTAGATCTAGAGCTGGGAAATAAGATTTAAAGGTGTTCATCGTATCTGGAGGCATATCCAGCGCCAAACATGATCCGGGGCAAAAATGCTATCGAATAGGTCTATTAAATCTTCAAGTGCAGTATCTTCTTGTTCAAAACCTGCTTGCGGCTGTGGCCAAATTAAGCAATAACATGATTGATCGAGGACCAGCTAGCTCCATGCACTTTAGCACCGAAAGAATTTGCTCGTCGCTGCAGTATGGGCCTCCAAATACTATGAAATAAGTGCATAGAATAAACACGTGTATATATCCACAAACAAATTTTGTCTAATATAGCGCTGCAAGTAAATCAGAATGTTTAAAGCTCAAATATGAAGAGTTAGAACTTCGAAAACTGAAGGACGGGAATTGATAATAAGGGAATCTAACAAATACCTAAACAACTAAGCTTTATAAATACATTTGTCGTTCAAATCATTGGGATTGTGTGAAGATAAAATTAATTAATTAATTAATTCACATGCACATTCACATTAAGTTTACCTCATTTTCGACTATATATGTACTAGTACTTGTAGTGCTATCAGATTCCCGTAGCCTCTTATTATTTTTTTTTTTGTAACTCTTGAGGGGACTTTTCTTCATTAATTTCGAACAGTACTTTTGTGGGGATTTCCATCTGATTATCATCGTACGTTTTGTTAGTGGTTTGGGTAGATCTAGAGCTGGCTAAATAAGATTGAATGGTGTCCATCATATTTGGAGGCATATCTAGTGCCAAACACTTTTTTCACAAGTATCCGGGTCGAAAATGCAATCAAATTGCTCTATTAAGTCTTTAAGTTCAGTATCTTGTTGTTCAAAACCTACTTGTGGTTAAGCCATAATTAAGAAATAACATGATTGATCTAGGAACAGCCAGCGCCATGCGCTTTAGCCCCGGGAGACTTTGCTCGTCCCAGCAGTATGCGCCTCCGAATAATATGAAATATGTGCATAAAATAAACACATATGTATGTAGACAAAAACAAATTTTGTCTAATATAGGCGCTGCTTGAAAATCAGAATGTTTAAAGTTCAAGATATGAAGAGTTAGAACTTCCAAAACCGAAGGACGGGAACTGATAATAAGGGAATCTAACAAATACCATGACAACTAAAGCTTTGTAAATATATTTGTCGTACAAATCATTGGGATCGTGTGAAGAAAAAATTAATTAATTAATTAATTCACATTAAGTTTACCACATTATAGACTATATGTATATTAGTAGTAATAGTGCCATCAGATTCCCGTAGTCTCTTGTTCTTTTTTTTTTTTGAACCTCTTGAGGGGATTTGTCTGCATTAATTTGGAAAATGGAAAAGTACTTTTGTGAGGATTTTCATCTGATTATCATCAAACGTTTTGTTTATAGTTTGGGTTGATCTAGAGTTGGGTAAATAAGATTTAATGGTGTCCATCATATCTGGAGGCATGTACAGTGCCAAATATGTTTTTTCAATAGTATCCAGGTCGAAAATGCTATCAAATAGCTCTATGGAGTCTTCAAGTTCAGTATCTTCCTGTTCAAAACCTGTTTGTGGCTGAGCGAAAATTAAGCAATAACATGATTGACCAAGGACCAGCCAGCGCCATGAGCTTTAGCCTGGGAAGACTCAGCTCGTCGCTGCGGTATGCGCCTCCGAATACTATGAAATAATTGCATAATATAAACAAATATGTATGTATCGACAGACAAATTTTGTCTAATGTAGAGCTGCTGGAAAATCAGAATATTTAAAGCTCAAATATAAAGAGTTAGAATATCCAAATTTGAATGACGGGAATTGATAATAAAAAAATCTAAAAAATACCAAAACAACTAAGTTTTATAAATATATTTGTCATACAAATCATTGGGATCGTGTAAAGACAAAATATATTCACTAATTAGTTGGCATTCGCATTCACATTAAGTTTACCTCATTTTCGACTATATATGTAGTAGTAGTAGTGCCATCAGATTCCCGTAATCTTTATTTTTTTGGTATCTCTTGAAGGGATTTTTCTGCAGTAGTTTTGGAACTGTACTTTTGTGCGGATTTCCATTGGATTATCATCAAACGTTTTGTTTGTATTTTGGGTAGATCTAAACCTGGGTAAATAAGACTTAAAGGTGTTCATCATATCTGGAGGCATACTAAGCGCCAAACATGTTCGGGTCGAAAATTCTATTAAATAGCTCTATTAAATCTTCATGTTCAGTATTTTCTTGTTCAAAACCTGCTTGTGGTTGAGCAATAATTAAGAAATAACATGATTGATCTAGGAACAGCCAGCGCAATGCGCTTTAGCCCCCGGAAGACTTTGCTCGTCCCCGCAGTATGCGCCTCCGAATAATATGAAATAAGTGCATAAAATAAACACATATGTATGTACGCAAAAACAAATTTTGTCTAATATAGGCGCTGCATGAAAATCAGAATGTTTAAAGTTCAAATATGAAGAGTTAGAACTTCCAACACCGAAGGACGGGAATTGATAATAAGGGAATCTAACAAATACCAAGACAACTAAAGCTTTGTAAATATATTTGTCGTACAAATCATTGGGATCGTGTGAAGAAAAAATTAATTAATTAATTAATTCACATTAAGTTTACCTCATTATCGACTATATGTATAGTAGTAGTAATAGTGCCATCAGATTCCCGTAGTCTCTTATTCTTTTTTTTTTTGAACCTATTGAGGGGATTTGTCTACATTAATTTGGAAAATTATTTTTGTGGGGATTCTCATCTGTTTATCATCAAACGTTTTGTTTATAGTTTGGGTTGATCTAGAGTTGGGTAAATAAGATTTAATGGTGTACATCATATCTGGAGGCATGTACATCGCCAAAGATGTTTTTTCAATAGTATACGGGTCGAAAATGCTATCAAATAGCTCTATGAAGTCTTCAAGTTCAGTATCTTCTTGTTCATGATTGATTTAGGACCAGCTAGCGCCATGCGCTTTAGCCATGGAAGACTTTGCTCATCGTTGCGTTGTGCACCTCCGAATACTATGAAATAAGTGCATAAAATAAACACTTATGTATGTTTTCACAAACAAATTTTGTCTAATATAGCGCTATGATTATATCAGAATGTTTAAAGCTCAAATACGAAGAGTTAGAACTTCAAAAACTGAATGTCGATAATTGATAATAAGGGAATCTAGCACATACCCAAACAACTAATCTTTATAGATATCTTCAAGATTCATTCGCCGATCTGAGTGCTTTTCTTTTACTCGATGCATAATAAGACTTGGTGAAAACGTAATAAGAATTATTAGACATTCATTATTGTGTCATGCTTAAAATATTTTTTTAATGAAGTTTTATTTAAATTGAAATGTCAGAAATAGACTATTACCTTATCCACATAGCCAGGAAAATTATAGTTTGGTCCTCTTAGTTTTCCATATACTGACCATCCAATGGCATCCATGATTCATTAGGCAGTTTAGATTTTATCCTCTACACGAAAGAATACATAGTAGTCAGTTTTATATATAAAGTAACATTAGACTTATATATAATTAATAATTTGTGGGGATTCTCATCTGATTATCTTCAAACGTTTTGTTTATGGTTCTGGTAGATCTAGAGCCGGGTAAATAAGATTGAATGGTGTCCATCACATCTGGAGGCATATCCAGCGCCAAACACTTTTTTCACTAGTTTAGTTTTTTTCCTCTACACGAAAGAGTACATAGTAGTCAGTAGTATATATAAAGTAACATTAGACTTATAAATAATTAATAATTTGTAAAGAAATAATAATTAATTAATTAATTAATTCAAATTCACATTCACATTAAGTTTAACTCATTATCGACTATATATGAAGTAGTTGTAGTAGTGCCATCAGATTCCCTTAGTCTCTTAAGTTTTCTTTTTGTACCTCTTGAGACGATTTTTCTGCGTTAGTTTGGAACAATACATTTGTGGGGATTTCCATCTGATTATCATCAACGTTTTGGTTGTGGTTTGGGTAGATCTAGAGCTGGGTAAATAAGATTTAATGGTGTTCATCATATCTGGAGGCATATCTAGCGCCAAACATGATCGGGTAAAAAATGCTATCGAATAGGTCTATTAAATGATCAAGTTCAGTATCTTCTTGTTCAAAACCTGCTTGTGGCTGAGCCAAAATTAGGCAATAACATGATTGATCGAGGACCAGCCAGAGCCATGCGCTTTAGCCCCGAAGACTTTCCTCGCCGCTTAAGTATGCCTCTCCAGATACTATGAAATAAGTGCATAAAACAAACACATATGTATTTGTCCACAAACAATTTTTTTCTAATTAGCGCTGCATGAAACCAGAATGTTTAGAGCTCAAATATGAAAAGTTAGAACTTCCAAAACTGAAGGACAGGAGTTGATGGTAAGGAATCTAACATATACCAAAACGACTGAGCTTTAGAAATATATTTGTCGTGCTAATCATTGGGATCGTGCGAAGACAAAATAAATTAAATAATTAATTCACATTCACATTAAGTTTACATCATTATTGACTATATATGTAGTAGTAGTAATAGTACCATCAGATTCCCATAGTATTTTTTTTTTTTTTTGAACCTCTTGAGGGGATTTATCCGCATTATTTTGGAACAATACTTTTGTGTGGATTCTTATCATCAAACATTTTGTTTATGGTTTGAATAGATCTAGAGCTTGGTAAATAAGATTTAATGGTGGCCATCATATTTGGAGGCATATTGATTACGCCCAAACTTGTCGAAACAAAGCGATCGATGTAGAATAGATTGGGTGGTCGTATCCACGAGGAGATGACTAAACTAAGCTAAAATCGTTAATAGACAAAGTAGCTTTAAAGATAAATAAACAAACTAAATTAACGAAGCGATTTGATTTTAAGAAAACTTAAAGAAAAGGGAATTTTTGGTTGTTGGAAAATACGATAATTAAAACGGTAAGATATCAAGAATCCCTTATATGCTTCGTTCACTTATTTGGATTGATTCATAAAATTACTCAATTGAAAGTTTCACATCCCAAACAATCAATCGGAAGATAAAGAATTGAAAAACATATGATTTCTAATGTATTTGAGTAAATAACTTTCTTGCTTTTAGAGTTGGCACAAAATATCATCTTATGAGAAATCTAAAACATACTATATACCAAGGCATATTGCATTAAAAGACTACCCATAAAACGAAAGACTTATATCAATATAATTATATCATAAAGATTTTCACATAAAAAGAGCTTGACTAGATTTATATGAAAACTAATAAAACTATTGTATTAACATAAGAGTTGATGTAAATAGATGAAAAAGAATTAATTACTCAAAATTATTAAACTTACAAAACCTTGAAGAATCGAATCCAAATAAGATCACTACGCATATAAGTTCATCTCTAATCTCACCAAAGAACTATTAGCCTAATTTGCTAATCCTTATCACAAGTTCTAGAGAGAAAATATGATAATAATTTTAGAGAGAATTGTAACTAAGACTAAGAATTGTGTGTTCCAAGATGTGTGATTCTAGGACTATATATAGGTGCTAAATAGCCCTAATCCAAGTAGGATGCTTAGGAGGTAGACATTGAGTAGGAAGATGCTTAGGAGGCTTAATTCTTGTTGGTCCCAAGTGGTCATATGAGGTCTAGAGGGGGGGGGGTGTTGAATAGACCTCTGAAACTTTTTAACAAATTTTAAGCTTCAAAACTGTCGTTCAAACTTAAACAGACTAAGCTGTTACCGAACAGTAATTGTACAAGGCTGATCGCGAACAAATCTTTGAACAACTTTGCTTACCACTAATCTGATAATCACTTAGCTGATTTATGCTAAAACCTGTTTTAATATCAGAATACTTACAACAGATTTATAAAGTGTTTTTCACAAGTAAACTTAGTAGTTTGAAAAATTTAATCTCCAGTTTTATAAAAACTCCTTTAAATCTTTTTCAAACTGTTAATCAAGTGTTTTAATGCAAATATGAAAATATGCAAGTAAAAGCAATGTAAAAACATAAGAATTTTTATAGTGGTTATATGGATTTAAATATCCTTTAGTCCACTCTTCCAAGTCACACAGATCTTGGGTTATACTAAGAACACAAAGTAATTAGTACACTCTGCTTGCGTCGAACAACAAATGAAACGACCACAAGTGCGCAATGGGAAATCATAAAGAAATTCCTATTCTACAGAGTCTTATCACTCACAAAGATGGATAAGAATTCCTCACAACTTTTCTCTCTTACAGATTCACTCAGAAAATGTTTTCTTGAACTTCAACGACTTATGTCAACAAATGACTTTCACCAGACGAGTGAGCTGTTCTTGAGCTTTTGAGACTTAGAAAATATTTTGCTTCGAATTCAATCTCTCAGAAGTTGTATGTCATTTCTTCCTTCGTCTCTTCAGCTATTTATAGTCACTCTTTGAATTTTGTCCGTTGAAGAGAAACAAAATTCAAATCTCTTGATTTCTGGTTCTTAATTTCCGCGAACGGCTCTCTGCACAGTGACAGTACTGCTAACTGTACTTTCTGTGAGGCAGCATTAAATGCACCAAGCTGATACGAGGTCTTTCTTCAATCATTTGTCTTTAATAACCTTGTACTTCAGCATTTATTACTTCCAGGGGTATTTATTACCGTTGGGCAGACTTCTTGATCCTTTCCACTTGGCTGATCGAAAGTGCAAGCATGATGATGTACAGAGCTTATCCCAAACTTGAACAAATCTGATTTGAGTCGGCTTATCTTCATCAGTCTGATTTCTTTCCTTCAGCAGATCAGTAGTCTTCTGGACCTTGAATGTTTGACCCATCTGATGTCTTGTTGGATAAGGATGAAGATGAAGAACACTGAAGACATTTAGTAAAGGGAGGTTTTGATGCATTCCAAAACTTCAAATCTGCTAAGTATGAATTAACTTAGCTGATGTCCCTTTGAAGAAATTTTGACTAAGTAATGAAGACATCAGAAGAGTCAAAACTCAAGGTCCAAGACTTCTGATCTGCTGAAGGAAAGATATCAGACTGATGAAGATCAGCCGACTCAAATCAGATTTGTTCAAGTTTGAGATCAGCTTAGTTCGTCATCAGACTTGCACTTTCGTCAGCCAAGTGGAAAGGATCATAAAGTCTTCCCAACGGTAATAAATGCCCCTGGAAGTAATCAATGCTGAATTACAAGGTTATTAAAGACAAATGATTTAAGAAACGCTTCGTATCAGCTGGGTGCATTTAATGCTGTCTGCAGAAAAGTACTGTTGACAGTACGGAAGACTACAAAGAGCCGTTCGCGGAAATTAAGGACCAGTACTCGAGGATTTTGAATCTTGTCTCTCTTCAATGGACATTTTTCAAACCTCAAGTATAAATAGCTTAAAGAGACGAAGAGAACTACAATAACACAATCTCTGAGAGAATTTTCAAAGCAGAACTCTTTAAGTCTCAAGAACAGCTCACTCATCAGCTTAGTCATTTGTTGGCAAAAGCAGAGTTGAAGAAAAACGATAAATTACATCTTCTGAGTGATTTTGTAAAAGTGAGTGTTGTGCGAAGTGTAGATCCATGTTAGTGAGTGATCTAACTTCAGAGGATAGGAGTTTCTTTGTGATTTCCTATTGCGAGCTTATAGCCTTTTCATTTGTTGTTTAGGTGTGAGTGGAGATATTGTAAACTTTGTGTTTATAGTATAACCCAGAATCTAAGTGATCTGGAAGAGTGGACTAAAGGATTTTTATCCATATAACCACTATAAAAATTCTTTGTGTTATTCTTGCATTTAAGTTTTCTTGCATATTTCAAAACTGCATAAGTAAACACTTTGAATTAGTTTAAAGATTTTAAAGGAGTTTTAAAACTGGGGATAAAATCTTTAAAAGACTTAGTCTACTTGTGAAAAACACTTTCAAATTATCCGCTGCAAGTATACTCTTGTAAAACTGTTTTGCTGAAAACAGCTAAGTTACTATAAGAAGAGTGGTCACTCTGCTGTTCAAGATTTGTTCACGATCAGCATAGTCAGCTTACTGTTCCTTATAAGCTTAGTCTGCTGACAGACGACTGAAAAGTTTTTAAGTCTAAAAATTTTCAGAGGTCTATTCACCCCTCCCCCCTCTAGACCTCATCTGACCACTTGGGACCAACAAGTGGTATCAGAGCAGGTGGTTCATTAGAATTAACTGCCTGATCAACGAGCTTGATCCAAGTATTTTTCAAAGGTTTTCAAAAGAGCATCTTTTTGAAAAAAAAAACTTTTTGAAAAATGGATTGTATCAGCCATGTTCCCCACATTGCTGATATGTCTTTTGAAGACTGGAAAATCAGGATGGAGATTTTTCTAGCTGCTTATAATGATAACATGTACACATGTATCATAAAAGGTCCATTCAGATTCACCAAGACGATAAAGATTAATGAAGTTGATACCGTGGTGGAGAAAGACTTACATGAGATGACTCCAGAAGAAATAAAGCTTTTCAATCTGGATAAAGTCGGAAGATTTATCATGACAAAAGCCCTGGATAATGATCGGTTTGACAAAGTCAAACATTGCAAAACTGCAAAAGAGATGTGGGACAAAGTTCGTGATATGAGCGAAGAAACGACGCCATTAAAGAGCATCAGCTAAGTGTTGCTCTGGAAAAGTTGGACAACTTCAAAATGAAGTCTGGAGAGACCATTGATCAGATGGATACCAGGTTCACCAGAACACTCAATGAAGTTCTAAAGTTGGGAAAAACCTTTACTGACAAAGAAATTACAGTCAGAGTACTAAAGGCTTTACCTCCTAAGTTCAACATGAAAGTAACAGCAATGGAAGAATCAAGAGATTTGAGAAAGATCTCTCTTACAGAGCTGTTCTCCGTACTCAAGGCGTATGAGTATAAACTGCCAAGGATGGGAATTGAAAAAACCTCAACTTCAAAACCCACAGCTGCCTTAGTTGCTGCTGAAAATCCAAGAAGGCCAGCACAGAGAAGTAAAGAAGTGGACTCATCTGATGAAGCCACATTACTCAACAAAAAGGAGTACACAGCTGGAGATGTAGCATTGTTGATGAATAATTTCAAGAAGTTCTACAAAAGAAAAATGAAGAAAAAATACAACAATGCTTAACCTAACTCTTCTTCTCAAGATAAGGATGATTATAAAGCAAAACTAATGTGTTATAACTGCAGGAAATTGGGACATTTCATCAGAGACTGTCCATATCCAAAAGCAGAAAAGTACACTGAAGAAGAGAAGAGAATCAGAAAGGAAAGAAAGCATCAGAGAGGCAAGGCAATGGTTGCTGAAGCAGAGAAGCCGACTGCTATCTACTCGTCTGATTCAGACTCAGACACTTCTGATGAAGAGAACCCTGCTCTCATCTGTCTGATGGCCAAGGAATCTGATGACTCTGAGGATGATGTAACTCCTCTTGATAATGAATTATTTAATTCGTTTGAACAAATGATGCTTAACAATACTGGTATTGCTGAAGCATATAAAAAGCTTAAGGAAGAGATGATTTTGCTAAAAGAGCAAACAGTTCACTGAAACTCATAGCTGAAAAGCCAAGAGAATCAGCTGAATATAAACTGCTTGAGCAAGAACATGAATCTCTGAAAGCTGAATGTGAAGTTTATAAGGGTAAAATCATGGAACTTGAAAAAGTTATTGAGTCTCATGAGAAGTCATCTGTTGCATCCACTTACTTGTCTAGTAAACAGAAGACACCTTTAGAACAGGATAAGTTAGAACTGAACCATACTGAAAAATTTATATCAGCTGACAATAGCAAGGTCATATTGTATGTTCAGACTACTAAACCTGCTTCACCTGAGAAAGAATTAAAGGAGACGAAAACTCCTAAGGCTAAAAAGAGCAAAGAGCCTAGTGTAGGAAAACAGACTAGTAAGCCTAAACAGGAAGTCCTCTGACAAGGCTAAAACTAATCAGACTAGTGATAAAACTAAGTCTTCTGTTAATGAGCAAGCAACAAGTAAGCCAAAGAAGCATAAAAACAAGAAAAATCAGAATGCTTGGTATGGAAATGAGTCTTATTATGTGCAACCTGCTGCATATCCTCCTATGTATCATGCACCTCAATTTCCAACTTACTATGCACCATATCCTGCTCATCCAATGCATGCATATCCTGCTTATCATGCACCTTACCCTGCTTATGAACATTTTCCTTATCATACTGATCATCAACCTGACTTATCTGCTAATTATGATAAAGATAAAACTGTTCATGCTCCTGTCAAAACTCAGAAGCCTAAGAAGCCTAAGACATCAACATCTTGGGTTGTCAAAGGTGAAACTAATCCTCCAGGACCCTCTCAATAAGGGTACCTAAAACAAATTTACTTTTGTCTTGTAGGTTAGGATTAGGAGTAGGAGTAAAGTAGAGAAGATTTGGTACTTGGACAGTGGTTGTTCAAGGCACATGTGTGGAAGCATACATGAACTGACTGATGCTGTTGCTGTGGATGGTCCAAATGTTACTTTTGGAGACAACAAAGAAGGCAAGATTGTAGCTAAAGGAAGATTAATCAAGGGAAACATTGAGATATCTGACGTCTCATATGTTAAAGGCCTAAAGTACAACCTGCTGAGCATAAGTCAATTTTGTGACAAAGGATATTCAGTCATCTTCTCAACAGATAAGTGCTATGTTGAACAGATTGGTACAAAGAAGGTAATTTTATCTGGAAGACGACAAAGAAATATCTATATAGTCGACTGGAATTCTGCTGACAAGAATTCAAGTATTTGTTTGGTGGCATCAACACCAAGTGAAGTCAGTTGGCTGTGGCACAAAAGGATGAATCATTTAAACTTAAGACCATAAACAGATTGATAAAGAATGATCTGGTAGAAGGGATTCGAAACACAGTCATGAGCAAAGATAAGCTCTGTGACGCATGTCAGAAAGGGAAATAAATCAAGTCATCATTCAAAAGCAAGAAGCACCAATCTTTTGATAGAATCTTGGAGCTGCTACATATGGACTTATTTGGACCCATTGATCCAATCAGTAATGGTGGAAAGAAATACTGCCTAGCTGTTGTGGATGACTATTCAAGATATACTTGGGTGATCTTCATGAAGAAGAAAAGTGAAACCAAGGAACATCTTACTAATCTGATGGAACTGATCCAAAATGAGAAAAGCACAAAGATATTGAAGATCAGATCAGATAGAGGGACAGAGTTCACTAACTCTACTGTTGAAGAGTATTGTAATATCAAAGGAATACATCATGAGTATTCAGCTGCTAGAACCCCTCAACAGAATGGTGTTGCTGAAAGGAGAAACAGAACACTGAAGGAAGCTGTCAGAACCATGATAGCTGAAGCTAAGCTGCCACAAAGATTTTGGGCAGAAGCAACAAATACAGCCTGCTTTACCCAGAACAGATGCATGATCAACAAAAATCAGAACAAGACTCCATATGAAGTTTGGAACAACAGGAAACCAAAGATTCATTACTTTAAAATTTTTGGTTGTAAATGCTTTGTGTTAAATAATGGGAAAATCACCTTACTGCATTTGCAGAAAAGGCTGATGAAGCTGTTTTTGTAGGATACTCTACTGTTAGTAAGGCTTATAGAATTTTTAACAAAAGAACATTACTAATAGAAGAATCCATTAATGTAGTATTTGATGAACCTAGTCAATCTTCTGAAAAGAATCAAAGTATTAATCAAGATCTGTCTATTGATTTACAGAAGTTGAATGTTGGAAAGAATGAAGAATATGTTCCCATCATACTACCTGATCTCAACCCAGCTGATAACTCAAGTACTGTTCAAAATCACAGTGCTGATTGTCTAACAGACGAGTTGCAAACAGCTGATAGACCAGAGACTGTTCAACAGACGACAAATGTTCAACAGACTACTACTGAATCTCCAACAGTAGTGTTGCAAGATCAAAACAAAGGACAACATTATGATTTGCAACCTGATCTTAGATGGCTCAAGAATCATCCACTAGAATTGGTGATTGGTGATCCTTTGGATAAAGTAAAGACAAGGAGAGCTGCTGCAAATGAAGCAATGTTTGTCAGCTTCCTATCTCAAATTGAGCCCAAACGGATTGAATAAGCTCTTAGTGACTCAAACTGGATAGAAGCTATGCAAGAAGAGCTAAATCAATTTGAAAGGAATGAAGTCTGGTACTTAGTTCCTAGACCAAGTCATCAAAGAGTCATTAGCACTAAGTGGGTATTCAGAAATAAAATGAATGAAGATGGTGAAGTCACCAGAAACAAAGCAAGATTAGTGGCCAAGGGTTACTGCCAAGAAGAAGGCATTGACTTTGATGAAACTTTTGCACCAGTAGCAAGATTAGAGGCAGTAACAGATGTGTGACAAGTTCTCCAAGCTGATGCAGAATAAGTTTGAAATGAGCATGATGGGTGAACTCAATTATTTTCTTGGTTTGCAAGTTAGACAGTTGCCTGATGGAATATTCATCAACCAAGCAAAATACACAAGAGATCTGTTCAAGAAATTTGGTATGGAAACTAGCTCTACTGCTACTGTTCCTATGTCTACTAGTCTTCGTTTGGATAAAGATGAAGATGGCAAATCAGTGGATATAACGAAATATAGAGGCATTATTGGGTCACTGTTGTATCTAACAGCTAGCAGACCTGATATCATGTACTCTGTTGGGGTTTGTGCGAAATTTCAATCAAATCCTAAGGAATCTCATCTCTTAGCTGCCAAGAGAATTCTGAAATATATTAAGGGCACTCAAGAATTGGGATTGTGGTATCCTAGAGAATCTGGATTTGAACTTATTGGATATTCAGATTCTGACCTTGCTGGCTGCAAGATTGACAGAAAAAGCACAACAGGTGCCTGTCAATTCTTAGGTAGTCGTCTGATCTCATGGATGAGTAAGAAACATACTTCAGTATCCATATCAACTGCTGAAGCTGAATACATAGCTGCTGGAGCTTGTTGTGCACAAATCTTATGGTTGAAACATCAACTAGAAGACTACAATATCAAAATCAGTGGAATTACAATCTACTGTGACAATATAAGTGCAATCAGCCTTACTCAGAATACTACAAGTCATTCAAGGACTAAACATATTGAGATCAATCAACATTTTATTAGAGATCATGTGGAGAAAGGAAATGTCATGATAGAATATGTGTTTACTGAAAATCAGATTGCTGACATCTTCACAAAACCTCTTAGTGAGACAAGGTTTTCAACTCTAAGAGCTGAACTAGGCTTATTAAAATTGGATGCATAAGCTGAGGGGGAACTCAACAGAAGACTGAAGTTTAACAACTTAATCATCATAGTTATCTTCAAGGATTAACTTTCAACAGACTAGTTAACTTATGAATTCTTAAAGTCAGGGGGAATGTGTAAGACTAGCGGTACTTCTGATTAAAAGATGAAATTTGTCGATGACAGTTAGTTGAAGTTATGTTTTCAACAGAAGATTAAAGTCTTGAAGATTGAAGATTTATTATCTAGCTGGATTGACAAACAGCCGAGGAAGGTTATCAGTTATTAGCTTTCACTGATAACAACTTTGTCATCAGGACAGTAGTCCATCAGATAAGTAACTATTTTACTCATCTGATCGCTTATGTAAAAGTTTATTGTTTAAAACGCTTTATTTCAAAACACGCTTTTACAAGTAACAGAAGGGCGGTACAAATTCCCGCTCCTCATTAAATGCAATTTGAATTTGAAAGGTCGTAACTGAGGCCGCACGATCAGCACTGACGGATCTAACGGTTAGCTTGTATCACGGAAACCGAAATACCCTAACTCTATAAATCCCAATCTGATCAGCCGTGTAGTTCTTTACGCACCCAAAACTTTCAAAGAACACTTAAGAGAAATTACTTGCAATTTTCTATGAAATTCTTCTCGTCTCTTTCACTTTCAACAGATTCAATGGCCGCTGAAGGTATGTTCCTTGTCTACGACTCGTACTACCAATCTGGAACTGATTTAATGAAGGAACTACTGGAAAAATTTAAAACGGCTTTGTTGGTTAATTTCATGGAATACAATGAAGGCGTGATCTGGACAGGCCAAGTCATGGAGTATTACGAGACTGCTGCTGTCGATCACAGCAAACTAGAGATTAAGGCCACAGTTGGAGGTAAAACCATTGTAATTACCCCCGCTGTTCTTCATGAAACTTTTGGGCTTCCTAACAGTGGACGACATGACGTCACTGTGCTGACGGAGGACAAGCACCAACAGTTCTGGGCGATCTGCGCCAAAGAAGGGGAGATGTTGTCAGGCAACATAAAGAAGAAGCAGAAGATGAGTATCAGCGTATGGCTGATATGGTCTCTAAACTGATCGAAAATTGTACTTTTTCTCTGGATGTTGTTACCATGAAGAGGTTCATCATCATGGCTGCCATCTATTATGGATTGGAAGTCAACTGGTCCGTTATAGTTTGGTATATTTTGGCTAGTTTTCTCGAAGCAAAGAAAGGAAAGACTCCTCAGACCAACCACAGAATCACGCTCAGTTATCTGCTGTTCAAATTAGGCTGTGATATGACAAATGGAAAGGAGATCCACAAATCAAAGGCAATGTCTAAGTACTTGCCTGTTCTAAATAGAAAGGCCGATGAGCCTGGTGAGGATGAAAACGAGGAACAAAAGGATGTTCCTGCCAAAAGGCCAAGAAGATTGGTCAAAACAGCTGAGTTAGCCGTTGAGATCCAGAAGAAGAAGGCTACTGAAAAGCCTAAGGAGAAGACTCCTAAGAAAATGAAGTGGTTGATGTTGAAGCTGCCAAGACTGTTCATCTAACCACTGCTGATGACAGGAATGTGTCCCCTGCATCATCTTCAAGAACACCAACTGCTCAAGTTCCTGATGAGACTGTTTCTCATAGGACCAGGAGTCAGCTGAAAGACACTGCTGCTTCAAGACCTATTCAAGGAATAACAAAGAAAACAGTAAGGAAGCAGATGCCTTTTGTTGAGGAGCCTACTAAACTGGCAAACTTAGTAAGGCAAAGTCCTCAACCGGCTGGAAGACCTGTTGGAGCTGTTGAGGCTTCTGCTGCTGACAAAACTGATGCGCAACAGATGACTCAAGCTACACCAACAGTGGAGGCTGCAAAACCTCAGGATGATCCAGATGTTATGATCATCCATCCTATTGCTGCTGCACCTATCTCATCTGCTGGTCCAGCTCCTGTCTCAGCTAACAAAGGGAAGAAAAAGATAGTGATTAAAAGGAAGAAGGTTTCCAAGGCTGAGAAGAGAAAAAGGGAGGAGGCTGAACAGAGAAAGATAGACGAGCAGGAAGAACAGAAGGCAAAGGAGCTCAGCAAGATCCAAGCAGCCAAGGATGAAGAGAGAAGAAAAATGACTGCATCTGAAAGAGAAGCTGCGGAGAAGGCAGAACTTGCTATGGTCCTTGAAATCAGCAAAACTGATGCATACGGACCAGTCCATGCTGGAGGTATCAAGATTGATGGAGCTGATGGAGAGAAATCCAAAAAGCCCAAAATGCCTACTGGACAAGTTAAGCCCAAAGAAAAATTTGAAGTCAGAAGAGCATTTGACATTGTCTATGCTGATAAGGAGCTCTTCAAAAGGTTTGAAAAGACCTTGGCATACTTTGATAAGAAGCTTATGCTAAAGACACTATTCACCCAAGAAAAGCCCAGATACATCAGATGGAGAGATAACAGGATGAACAGATCAATTGCAGAACTTCAAAGTTTGAAGGAGTTAGCTGATGAAGAACAGTGGGTTCTAAATTGGTTAAGGACATACTCCATTCAGAAAGCCTTGGATCCTTATTTTGTCAGAGATGCTATGCATCAATATGCAAAAGACTTTGCATTAGAGGAGGTCAAGAAAATCAAGAACACTTTGCCAGCAAAGAGAAGAAAATCTGACAATGCTGAAGAGAGGGCCATCAACATTGCTGTTATGACCTCCTTGAAGAGATGAGCAGAAAGGTCAAGATATCAGCAG
Source organism: Penstemon barbatus (assembly GCA_003313485.2). Taxonomy (NCBI): domain Eukaryota; kingdom Viridiplantae; phylum Streptophyta; class Magnoliopsida; order Lamiales; family Plantaginaceae; genus Penstemon; species Penstemon barbatus. The sequence goes on along the minus strand of CM064884.1, from coordinate 15,703,359 downwards.
GGATGTTCAAGTGAAATGCCTCAGCTGCCAAGCATTCAGGAAATTATTTTTGGCAAAGAAGTTAAGGAATATTGTGAAGTGCCCAAGGGTAATAATGCCTTTGTGAATCCTTGGATAATTGTGCGACAGATTCGTCAAACAACTTGTTTCAATGATAATGGCACGATCACAGACATGTTTTATGATGACGTCACTGATGAGCACAAGACTGCTGACAAACCCTTAGTCATTGAGTGGAATGCTAAGGTTTCTGAAGCTAATCAGGAGACTGAAATGACTGATGTCCCTGTCCACCAGAAGACTGAAGAAAAGGAAGCTGCTACTTCTGCTTCATCAGGTGATAAGCACTCATCACTGATGGAAGCTTTCCAGATGCTGATGGAGAATTCTATGAAGGAACTGGAAGAGAAGCATAGCCAGCAACTGAAAAAGGTGAAAGAGGAGCTGAAGGAAGAACTGAAAGCAGAGTTGGTAGAGTCCAACAGACTTCAGCTGGAATCTATGCAACAATCAACTGCAAAAGCCATTAAAATTGAAATTGATAGTTTCCCATTGCCTCCAGATAATTCAAAACAGTTGGTACAAATCTTTGTTGAAGTAAGCCGAAATGTGGAAGATGTGAAGGTTGATGTAAGTCACCTTCATGAAGCCTTAGAAAGAACAAATTTCAACGTGGCTGATCTTACTAAGAATCTCGTACGCATCAGAGAGGAAGAAAAAGATCTCAACATGAGTCTGTTGCAAGAAATGGGAAAGGCTGGAAGTGTCATCAATGATGAACTTGCAACTCTGCAACTCAATGTTGATTGTGTGAATGATAAGAATGACTTCATCAATACCACTCTTCATCATTTAACAGCAAGTCATGACGTAGTCAATCAGAACCTGAAGACTTTATGTGCTGCAATGAAGATTCCTACTGTTACACTCAACCCAGCTGCTGATCCTGATAATGTCATCAAGTCTGATGATGACAAAAAGGGGGAAGATAAAGGGGAAGAATCAACTAAGGAGACTGCTACTGCTACTGAAGTTGAGAAGACTGAAGAAACTACTGACAAGACCAAGACTGCTGAAGAAATTGGAAAGGTACAAGGTGAAAAGAAGTCTGAAGAAGAGACTAAGGAGAAAGCCAAATCTGATGAGGAAATGGCTGAAACCAAGGACTTTGCTGAAGATCAAACAAAGCCGATGACCAAGTACAAAAACACGGAATTAGCCAGAAAAGCAATGGAGCTACTGAAGGAGCAACAACTCAAAGAAAAGATGGATGCTGCCAGAGCAAACATACTTTTGGAAGATGAAGCTGATGAAGATGAAGAAGAAGAAGATGATGAAGAGTCATCTTATGAGTATGAAGAAGTGTTAGAAGGATCTGATGAAAAAGCAGATAGTTAGAGTTCATAAATCTTTTGTAATCAGTCTACTTTATCTATTCTTCAGACATCTCATCGGATAAACTTGTACTTGTAATATTTTCACTATCAATAAGAAGTCAAGTTTACTCCAACATATCTTTTCTATCTCAGAAAATTTTGAGGATTACTTTCTTTAGTATAAGTATTAACAGGTACTTAGCTGAAGTTTTGTCATCATCAAAAAGGGGGAAATTGTTGGATAAGGATGAAGATGAAGAACACTGAAGACATTTAGTAAATGGAGGTTTTGATGCATTCCAAAACTTCAAATCTGCTAAGTATGAATTAACTTAGCTGATTTCCCTTTGAAGAAATTTTGACTAAGTAATGAAGACATCAGAAGAGTCAAAACTCAAGGTCCAAGACTTCTGATCTGCTGAAGGAAAGATATCAGACTGATGAAGATCAGCCGACTCAAATCAGATTTGTTCAAGTTTGAGATCAGCTTAGTTCGTCATCAGACTTGCACTTTCGTCAGCCAAGTGGAAAGGATCATAAAGTCTTCCGAACGGTAATAAATGCCCCTGGAAGTAATAAATGCTGAAGTACAAGGTTATTAAAGACAAATGATTGAAGAAACGCTTCGTATCAGCTGGGTGCATTTAATGCTGTCTGCAGAAAAGTACTGTTGACAGTACGGACAGACTGCAAAGAGCCGTTCGCGGAAATTAAGGACCAGTACTCGAGGATTTTGAATCTTGTCTCTCTTCAACGGACATTTTTCAAACCTCAAGTATAAATAGTTGAAAGAGATGAAGAGACTTACAACAACACAATCTCTAAGAGAATTTTCAAAGCAGAACTCTTTAAGTCTCAAGAACAGCTCACTCATCAGCTTAGTCATTTGTTGGCAAAAGCAGAGTTGAAGAAAAATGATAAATTACATCTTCTGAGTGATTTTGTAAACGTGAGTGTTGTGCGAAGTGTAGATCCATCTTAGTGAGTGATCTAACTTCAGAGGGATATCAGCTAAGTTAAACTTTACTTAGCAGATTTGAAGTTTTGGAAATCATCAAAACCTCCATTCATTAATTGTCTTCAGAGCTTTTCATCTTCATCATCATCCAACAATTTCCCCCTTTTTGATGATGACAAAACTTCAGCTTAGTACCTGTTTACCTATACTAAAGTTTTGATCCTCAAAATTTTCTGAGATAGAAAAAGTATGTTGGAAACAGAACTTGAACTTTTATTTATGATTTTGAATTCATTACAAGTACAAGTCTGATCAGATAAGATTTCTGATAGAAAATAAAGATAACTGATTACAAAGGATTTGTCTATACTAACTATCAGCTTCTTCATCATCTCCTTCAAGCACTTTTTCATATTCATAAAATGATTCTTCATCATCTTCTTCTTCTTCATCTTCATCAGCCTCCTCATCCAAAAGCAGATTGGACTTAGCAGCTTCCATTTTTGCTTTGATCTCTTCTTCTTTTGCTATTCGTCCATCTTCCTTTTGATCCTCTCTTCATCCTTGAATTTGGTAAAGGGCTCTAATTTTTCTCCATCAGAATCCTTGGATGCAGCTGTTTCCTTAGCTTTATCCTTGACTTCTTCAGCAGCTTCGTCTTTGCCTTCAACATTTTCAGCAGCTTCAGTCTCTTCAGCAGCTTCAGGCTCTTCAGCAGCTTCAGGCTTTTCAGGTTCAGTGGCAGCAGTTTCCTCCACTTTTTCCTCTTCCTTCTTCTCTTCCCCCTTTTTGTCATCATCAGAAATGGTGACACTGGCAGGTCTGATAGGAGGGTTGACTGAATTTTCATAGCAGCACATAGAGCCTTCAAGTTCTGATTGACCACATCGTGACTTGCAGTAAGATGATTGAGAGTGGTGCTGATGGTGTCAGTCTGATCATTGAAACAATCAATGTTAAGTTGCATAGTTGTAAGCTCTTCACGTATAACAGTTCCAGCTTGATGAACTTCCTGCAACAAACCAAGATTGACTGCTTTTTCTTCTTCACTGACTCTGATGAAAGAAGCAGTGAGATCAACTATGTTGTTTTCAGTTCTCTTTAAAGCAGCATGAAGATGTTTGACATCAGCCTTCACATCTTCAATGTTTCTATTAATTTCTACAACACTTTGAGTCATCTGCCTGGTATGATCCTCAGGCAGAGGAAAGTTGTCAATTGCATTCCTGATCGTCCTTGCAGTAAGTAGTTGCATGCTTTCAAGTTGTAATCTGTTGGATTCTGTTAATTCTTGCTGCAACTTCTTCAACTGTGTGTTGTTCCTTTCTTCCATTTACTTCATAGAATTTTCCATTAACAGCTGGAAGGCTTCCATCAATGATGAATGCATATCAGCTGATGAAGCAGAATGAGCAGCAGCTTGATCATCTTCACACTCCTGGTGGACAGGAGCTTCCTTCAGGTCAGTTTCCTGATTAGCTTCGGACTCCTTAGCTTTCCACTCAAGTGCTAAGGGTTCTTCAGCAGCTTTGGGTTGATCAGTAACGTCTTCAAATATCTTACTTATGATTTTGCCGTCATCAGTAAAGGTTGTTGTTTGACGGATTTGTCTTACAACAGGCCATGGCATTGGAGCAGATGGCTTTACCTTAGGCAATTCATAGTAATCTCTTACTTCTTTGTCAAATGTGATCTGTTGAATGCTTGGCAGCGAGGGCAGCTCACTTGATGAACCTTGCTGATATCTTGACTTAGCAGCCTATCACTTCAAGGCAGTCATAACAGCAATCTGAATTGCACTTTCAACAGCATCATCAGATTTTCTTTTCTTCGCAGGCAAAGTATTTTCAATTATTTTGGCCTCCCTGTTGCAAACTCCTTTGCATATTGATGCATAGCATCCATTACATAATCAGGATCCAAAGCCTGTTGAATGGAGTCAGTCTTCAGCCAATTAAGAACCCACCTTTCTTCATCAGCTAACTCCTTCCAACTCTGAAGCTCTTCAGTAGACTTTTTTAGTCTATAGTCCCTCCACTTTATGTATCTAGGCTTATCATGGGTGAACAGAGTCTTCAGCATCAGTTTTTGATCAAAATAGGCTAAGGCCTTCTCAAACCTGTTGAAGGTAGATTTATCAGAGTTAACAATGTCAAATGATTTTCTAACTTCAAACTTGGCCTTTGTCTTGACTTCGCCAGCAGGCATCTTTGGCTTAGCTTCTTTTGAATCTCCAATCTTAATCCCTCCGCCATCAACAGGTCCATGAGCATCTATCTTGCTCAATTCAATGACCATAGCAAGTTCAGCATCTTCAGCAGCCTTCCTTTCTGTTTCAGACATTTTCTCCTTTCTTTATCCTTTGCTGCCTGAATCTTGCTAAGTTCAAGGACTCTTTTCTCTTCTTGCTCGTCCCTTTTTCTTTGCTCAACCTCCTCCCTCTTTTTCTTATTTGTAGCTGAAATCTTCTTTCTTTTGATAAGTACTTTTCTTTTTCCTTTATCAGCTGGGGCAGGAGCGGGACCAGCAGATGCAAGAGGTGCAGCTGCTATGGGATTGATGATCATCACATCTGGATCATCTTGAGGTTTGGAAACCTCAGCTGTTGGTTTAACTTGAGCAATTTGTTGCGCATCAGCCTGGTCAGCAACAGATGCTTCTTCAGTTCCAACAGGCCTCTCTGCTGATTGAGGGCTTTCTTTCACCAAATCAATTAACTCAGTGGGTGAGTCAATGAAAGTCAGTTTCTTTCTTACAGTCCTTCTTGCCCTTCCTTGAACAGGGGATCCTGTGTCCCGAATTTGACTTCTTGTCCTGTGAGCAACATTTTCATCAGGACGCTCTGCAGATGGCGTTCTTGAAGAAGAGGTAGGAGAGATATTCTTTATTTCCTCTGTAGTCTGATTGATTATTGCATCAACTACCTCCTTTGCTTCAGACTGATCTGTTCTGGCTTCAACAGCTGGCAGGGCTGTTTGAACAGAAGTCTTTGCCTTCTTCTTTTGAGCCACTTCCTTGGGCTCATCAGCTTTCTTCTTATCAGCAAGCTGAGCTGTTTACACCAATTTCCTTAGCTTCTTAGCAGGAACCTTTTCCTTTGGTTCCTCCTCCTCTGCTTCCTCTGTTTTTCTCTTTCTTCCTCCTTTCACAGCTTGATAGCTGGTCATAGCCTTTGAGCTGTGGATTTCTTTGCCATTCGTCAGTCCACAACCCAACTGATGAAACATGTAACTTAAAGTTATCCTGTGGTTGGTTTGCTTCTTCTGATGAAAGTTGGCCAGAATGTACCAGATCACAACTGACCAATTTACTTCAATTCCATAGTAGATGGCCACCATGATGCAATATCTTTTCATTGTGATAGCATCAAGAGAAAAAGTGCAGTTCTCTATCAGCTTAGACACCCAATCTGCCATTCGCTGAAACTCATCCTTTAGTTGGTTCTTCTTCAAATTTCCAGACATTACCTCATTCTTCTTCGCACAGACAGCCCAGAACTCATGGAGCTTGTCTTCAGTCAGAGTGGTAACATCTTGACGGCCTTGGCTTGAGAGACCAAACTTTTCGTGCAGCAGAGCAGGGGTTATGATGACTTGGATTCCGCCAACAGTAGCCCTGATTTCCTTCTTATCAAAGTCCACGGCCTTCTCAGTGTTATAGAATTCCATAACCTGATCCTTCCAAACCAATCCTTCGTGTGATTCCATGAATTTAACCAGATTTGCAGCTTTGAATTTTTCAAGAATCTCTTTCATGACCAGAGTTCCTGACTGATGGTATGCACTGTACACAAGGTACATGTCTTCAGCTTTGGCTTCTTGAGATGAACTCATCTTCGTTTCTGTGGAAGTTAGTGAAATAGCAGAATTGCAGAAAGTAGAGTGCAAGGAATTTTCTCGAAAATGCTCCAAGTATATTTGGGTGCGTAAAGAATGACAAGTCTGATCAGATCTGGATTTATAGAGTTATGGTATTTAGGTTTCCGTGATACCATCTAACCGTTAGATCCATTTCTTGTCAGTCCTGATCGTGCGGCATCAGTTACGCCATTTCAAATTCAAAAAACATTAGATGGGATGCGGGAATGCGAACCGCCTTACTGTACTTATAAAAGCGTGTTTTAAATAAAATGTTTTTAATACACTTAGCTTTAAGCAATTGATCAGACAAATAAATAAAACACTTATCTGATAGGACTACCGTCCTGATGACAAAGCTGTTATCAGTGAAAGCCAATAACTGATAACCTACCTCGGCTGTTTGTCAATCCAGCTAGATAATTAATCTTCGATCTTCAAGATTTTAATCTTCTGATGAAAGCATAACTTCAGCTAACTGTCATCAACGAATTTCATCTTTTAATCAGAAGTACCGCTAGTCTTACACGTTCCCTCTGACTTTAAGAATTCGTAAGTTAACTAGTCTGTTGAGAGTTAATCCTTGAAGATAATATGATGAGTAAGCTGTTGAACTCCAGTCTTCTGATGAGTTCCCCCTCAGCTTATGCATCCAATTTTAATAGACCTAGTTCAGCTCTTAGAGTTGAAAACCTTGTCTCACTTAGAGGTTTTGTGAAGATGTCAGCAATCTGATTTTCAGTAAACACATATTCTATCATGACATTTCCTTTCTCCACATGATCTCTAATGAAATGATGTTTGATCTCAATATGCTTTGTCATTGAATGACTTGTAGTATTCTGACTAAGGCTTATTGCACTTGTATTGTCATAGAAGATTCCCTAGGATACCACAATCCCAAATCTTCAGTACCTTTAAGATATTTGAGTATCCTTTTGGCAGCTAAGAGATGAGATTCCTTAGGATTTAATTGATACCTCGCACAAACCCCAACAGAGTACATGATATCAGGTCTGCTAGCTGTTAAGTATAACAGTGACCCAATAATTCCTCTGTATTTGGTTATGTCCACTGATTTGCCATCTTCATCTTTATCCAAACGAAGACTAGTAGACATTGGAATATTAACAGTAGAGCTAGTTTACATACCAAATTTCTTGAACAGATCATTTGTTTATTTTGCTTGGCTGATGAATATTCCATCAGACAACTGTCTTACTAGCAAGCCAAGAAAATAATTAAGTTCTCCTATCATGCTCATTTCAAACTTGTTCTGCATCAGCTTTGAGAACTTATCACACATCTGTTGATTTGTTGAACCAAAAATGATATCGTCCACATATATTTGCACAAGTAAAATATGTTCTTCCCATTCAATAGTGAACAGGGTCTTGTCTACCTTACCTTTACGAAATCCTTTAATTAAAAGAAAATCAGATAGGGTATCATACCATGCTCTTGGAGCCTGTTTCAGTCCATAGAGGGCTTTCTTCAGACAATACACCTTGTCTTCTTCTTGATAAGCTTCAAATCCAGGTGGTTGTTCAACATAAACTTCTTCTTGCAATTCTCCATTGAGAAAAGCTGATTTCACATCCATCTGATATACTGTGAAATTCTTGTGAGCAGCATAGGCAAGAAAGAGTCTGATTGCCTCTAATCTTGCTACTGGTGCAAAAGTTTCATCAAAGTCAATACCTTCTTCTTGACAATAGCCTTTGGCAACTAATCTTGTTTTGTTTCTGGTAACAGCACCATCTTCATTCATTTTGTTCCTGAATACCCATTTAGTGCCAATAACTCTTTGATGACTTGGTCTAGGAACTAAGTACCAGACTTCATTCCTTTCAAATTGATTTAGCTCTTCTTGCATAGCTTCTATCCAGTTTGAGTCATTTAGAGCTTCTTCAATTTGAGATAGGAAGCTGACAAACATTGATTCACTTGCAGCAGCTCTCCTTATCTTTACTCTATCCAAAGGATCACCAATCACCAGCTCTGGTGGGTAATTCTTGAGCCAACTAAGATCAGGTTGCAAATCATAATGTTATCCTCTGTTGTGATCTTGCAACACTACTGTTGGAGTTCCAGTAGTAGTCTGTTGAACAGCACTTGTCTGTTGAACATTCTCTGGTCTGTCAGCTATTTGCATTTCTTCTGTTAGACAATCAACATTGTGATTTTGAATAGCACTTGAGTTAGCAGCTGAGTTGAGATCAGGTAGTATGATGGGAACATATTCTTCATTCTTTTCAACTCTCAAATTCTGAAAATCAGTAGACATATTTTGATCAGTATTTTGATTCTTTTCAGAATATTGACTAGGTTCATCAAATACTACATGAATGGATTCTTCTACAAGTAAAGTTCTTTTGTTAAAGACTCTATAAGCTTTACTAACAGTAGAGTATCCTACAAATACTGCTTCATCAGCCTTCTCTGCAAAAGCAGTAATGTGATTTTTTCCATTATTTAAAACAAAGCATTTACAACCAAAAATTCTAAAATAATGAATGTTTGGCTTCCTGTTGTTCCAAACTTCATATGGAGTCTTGTTTTGGTGCTTGTTGATCATGCATCTGTTTTGGGTAAAGCAAGCTGTATATGTTGCTTCTGCCCAAAATCTTTGAGGTAGCTTAGCTTCAGCTATCATTGTCCTGGTAGCTTCCTTCAGAGTTCTGTTTCTCCTTTCAGCAACTCCGTTCTGTTGAGGGGTTCTGGCAGCAGAGTACTCATGACTGATTCCTCTGGCATTACAATACTCTTCAACAGTAGAGTTTGTAAATTCTGTCCCTCTATCTGATCTGATCTTTAGTATTTTCATACTCTTCTTATTCTGAATCTTTTCCATCAGATTTGTAAGATGCTCCTTGGTCTCACTTTTCTTCTTCATGAAAATCACCCAAGTGTATCTTGAATAATCATCTACAACAGCTAGGCAGTATTTCTTTCCACCATTGCTGATTTGATCAATGGGTCCAAATAAGTCCATATGTAGCAGCTCCAATATTCTTCCAGAAGATTGATGCTTCTTGCTTTTGAATGATGACTTGATTTGTTTACCCTTCTGACATGCGTCACAAAGCTTATCTTTGCTCATGACTGTCTTTCGAATTCCTTCTACCAGATCATTCTTGATAAGTCTGTTGATGGTCTTGAAATTCACATGATTCATTCTTTTGTGCCACAGCCAACCGACTTCACTTGGTGTTGATACCACCAAACAAACACTTGAATTCTGGTCAACAGAATTCCAGTCCATTGTGTAGACATTCCCTTGTCGTCTTCCAGATAAAATAACCTTCTTTGTACCAATATGTTCAGCGTAGCACTTATCTGTTGAGAAGATGACTGAATATCCTTTGTCACAAAATTGACTTATGCTCAGCAAATTTTATTTTAGGCCTTTAACATAAGAGACGTCAGAAATCTCAATGTTGCCTTTGATCATCTTTCCACTTGCTACAATCTTGCCTTCCTTGCTATCTCCAAAGGATACATTTGGACCATCCACAGCAACATCATCAGTCAGCTCATGTATGTTTCCACACATGTGTCTTGAACAACCACTGTCCAAGTACCAGGTCTTCTCTACTTTACTCCTACTCGTAATCCTAACCTACAAAACAAAATAAAATTGTTTTAGGTACCCTTATTGAGAGGGTCCTGAAGGATTAGTTTCACCTTTGACAACCCAAGATGTTGATGTCTTATGCTTTTTAGGCTTTTGAGTTTCAACAGGAGCATGAACAACTTTGCATTTATCACGTTTATCAGATATGTCATGTTGTGGATAATCAGCATGATAAGGATATTGTTCATAAGCAGAATAAGATGCATGGTAAGCAGGATATGCATGCATTGGATGGCAGGATATGGTGCATAGTAAGTTGGAAATTGAGGTGCATGATACATACGAGGATATGCAGCAGGTTGCACATAATATGACTCATTTCCATACCAAGCATTTTGATTTTTCTTGTTTTTATGCTTCTTTGGTTTACTAGATGCTTGCTCATTAACAGACGACTTAGTTTTATCACTAGTCTGATTGGTTTTGACCTTATCAGAAGACTTCCTAGGACTCTTCTGTTTGGACTTACCAGTCTGTTTTCCTACACTAGGCTCTTTGCTCTTTTTAGCCTTAGGAGTTTTTGTCTCCTTTAACACTTTCTCAGGTGAAGCAGGTTTAGTAGTCTGAACATACAAAATGACCTTACTATTGTCAGCTGATATAAATTTTTCAGTATGTTTCAGTTCTAACTTATCCTGATCTAAAGGTGTCTTATGTTTACTAGACATGTGAGTGGATGCAACAGATGACTTTTCATGAGACTCAATTGTTTTCTCAAGTTCCATGATTTTTCCTTTAAGGACTTCACATTCAGCTTTCAGAGATTCATTTTCTTGCTCGAGCTGTTTATATTCATCTGATTCTTTTGGCTTTTCAACCTTGAGTTTCAGAGAACTGTTTTGCTCTCTTAGCAATATCATCTCTTCCTTAAGCTTACTAAATGCTTCAGCAATAGTAGTATTGTTAAGCATCATTTGTTCAAATGAATTAAATAATTCATTATCAAGAGGAGTTACCTCATCATCCTCAGAGCCATCAGATTCCTTAGCCATCAGGCAGAGAAGAGCAGGTCTCTCTTCATCAGAAGTATCTGAATCCGAATCTGATGAGTAGATAGCAGCTAGCTTTTCCGCTTCTGCCACCAGCACCTTGCCTTTCTAATGCTTTCTTTCCTTTCTGATTCTCTTTTCTTCTTCTGTGTACTTATCAGTTTTAGGATATGGGCAGTCCCTGATGAAATGACCCAATTTCGTGCAGTTATAGCACATCATTTTAGATTTATAAGAATCTTTATCTTGAGAAAAAGAAGTAGGTTTAGAAGTAGAAACATTTTTGTATTTGTTTTTCATTTTTTGTTTGTAGAACTTCTTGAAGTTGTTCATCAGCAATGCGACGTCTCCAGCAGTGTACTCCTTTTTGTTGAGTAGTGTGGCTTCATCAGATGAGTCCACATCTTTGCTTTTATAGGCTGGTCTTCTAGGATTTTCAGCAGCAACCAGAGCAGTGGTGGGACTTGAAGTAGAGGTTTCTTCAACACCCATTCTTCGCAGTTTCTACTCGTATGCCTTGAGTACTGAGAACAGCTCGGTGAGTGAGATCTTTCCCAAGTCTCTTGACTCCTCCATAGCTGTCACCTTCATGTTGAACATCAGAGATAGAGCCTTCAGCACTCTGACGGTTATCTCCTTATCAGAGAAGGTTTTTCCAAGCTTCAACAGTTCATTCAGCGTCCTTGTAAACCTTGTATCCATCTGATCAATGGTTTCCGCAGACTTCATCTTGAAGTTGTCCAGCTTTTCCAGAGCAACACTCAGCTGATGCTCTTTAATAGCGTCGTTTCCTTCGCTCATAGCACGGACCTTATCCGACATTTCTTTGGCAGTCTTGCAGTGCTTGACTTTGTCAAATCTATCGTTGTCAAGGGCCTTGGTCATGATGAAACGCCCAACTTTGTCCAGGTTGAACAGCTTTATTTCTTCGGCTGTCATCTCTGTTAAATCTTTCTCCACCACTATATCGACTTCATCAACCTTAATAGTCTTGGTGAATTTGAATGGACCTTTGATGATACATGTGTACATGTTATCATTGTAGGCTGCTAAGAAGATCTCCATTCTGATCTTCCAGTCTTCAAAGCTCATACCAGCTATGTGGGGAACATGGCTGATACAATCCATTTTTCAAAAAGATGCTCTTTTGAAAAGTTTGAAAACCTTTGAAAAACACTCGGATCAAGCTCGTTGATCAGGCAGCTGATTCTAATGAACCACCTGCTCTGACACCACTTGTTGGTCTCAAGTGGTCAGATGAGGTCTAGAGGGGGGGGTGAATAGACCTCTGAAACTTTTTAACAAATTTTAAGCTTCAAAACTGTCGTTCAAACTTAAACAGACTAAGCTGTTACCGAACAGTAATTGTACAAGGCTGATCACGAACAAATCTTTGAACAGCTTTGTTGACCACTAATCTGATAATCACTTAGCTGATTTATGCTAAAATCTGTTTTAATATCAGAATACTTGCAGCAGATTTATAAAGTGTTTTTCACAAGTAAACTTAGTAGTTTGAAAAATTTAATCCCCAGTTTTATAAGAACTCCTTTAAATCTTTTTCAAACCGTTAATCAAGTGTTTTAATGCAAATCAGAAAATATGCAAGTAAAAGCAATGTAAAAAACACAAGAATTTTTATATTGGTTATATGGATTTAAATATCCTTTAGTCCACTCTTCCAAGTCACACAGATCTTGGTTTATACTAAGAACAAAAAGAAATTAGTACACTCTGCTTGCGTCGAACAACAAATGAGATGACCACAAGTGCGCAATAGGAAATCACAAAGAAACTCCTATTCTACAGAGTCTTATCACTCACAAAGATGGATAAGAACTCCTCACAACTTTTCATTCTTACAGACTCACTCAGAAAATGTTTTCTTGAACTTCAACGGCTTCTGTCAACAAATGACTTTCAGCAGACGAGTGAGCTGTTCCTGAGTTTGAGACTTAGAAAATATTTTGCTTCGAATTCAATCTCTCAGAAGTTGTATGACATTTCTTCCTTCGTCTCTTCAGCTATTTATAGTCACTCTTTGAATTTTGTCCGTTGAAGAGAGACAAAATTCAAATCTCTTGATTTCTGGTCCTTAATTTCCGCGAACGGCTCTCTGCACAGTCACAGTACTGCTAACTGTACTTTCTGTCAGGCAGCATTAAATGCTCCAAGCTGATACGAGGTCTTTCTTCAATCATTTTTCTTTAATAACCTTGTACTTCAGCATTTATTACTTCCAGGGGCATTTATTACCGTTGGACAGACTTTTTGATCCTTTCCACTTGGCTGATCGAAAGTGCAAGTCTGATGATGTACAGAGCTGATCCCAAACTTGAACAAATCTGATTTGAGTTGGCTGATCTTCATCAGTCTGATTTCTTTCCTTCAGCAGATCAGTAGTCTTCTGGACCTCGAATGTTTGACCCGTCTGATGTCTTCTTACTTGGTCAAAATTCTTCTAAGGGATATCAGCTAAGTTAACCTTTACTTAGCAGATTCGAAGTTTTGGAAATCGTCAAAACCTCCCTTCATTAATTGTCTTCAGTGCTTTTCATCTTCATCATCATCCAACAATTCTCGAATGGAAAGGATTTATGCAAGTTTCCTAATCACTTTAGGACAAAAATCGCGATTCCCGCGTAGAAGATTCTGCTCTACGCGACATATTTGAAAAATACATATCTTTGTGCTCCAAACTCCAAATCCAGATCCGTAAAGTCCATAATGTAGCTAACTCCTTCCTCTACAACATATCTGAAATTCAGCTTAATAGGAGTTTCCTAACGAGAGTTATCGTCCTTGGAAGTAGCAGCAATATTTCTGGCAGATTCCTTATTTGTTGTCCTTGCACTAATTGACTTCCTTGAACCTTTCCTTGTTTCAAATAATGTCTTTGATACTTGTACAATTTGGAAAAACTAAATATTCCGGGGTCCATATTTTATTTTCCTACAAAAACAAATCAAAACTCAATATTTTCTAATCACAATAATTTCTATTAATTTCATGAAAATATCAAATTTACACTTGATTTATTTAGAAAATAAGAACAACTTAAGTGCATTTTCAAGCAATAATCACAACCCCCAACCAGCTTATTGCTAGTATCTAGCAATTCAAGCGCAAATAAGATATAAGCATGACGAACAAAACTGAGAAGAAACGAGATAAACTATATAAGTACTTCAATCAAAGAGCTAGTCAAAGATCACAATCGCTATCAAGATTAGTTCGATCATAACTCCCAAAATGTGTGTGTGTGAATACTAAGCCAAAACCTTTATACCACAAACCACAATACACATAGCTTTCGAAAATTTACCATGAAAAGTATCAACTCCATTTCCTCACGGGTAAAGTGTTTAAGTTTTTAGGACAAGGATTTCACTCGTGGAGTTTGAAAACAGATAGTCACTCAAAGAAATAGGCCATATTTTTGCGGACAAGAATACAAACAAACATTGATCCAAAGATAGGAAACATAACTATCTAGAGGTCACATTCTTTCACAATTTAGCTTCAGGATTTCAATTGGTCAATACATACTATAGAGCCATATAAAGATTCGTCTTCTATAATGACGAAAACTAAGAACTTTTCTCTTTCTACTTTTTTTTTCTTTTTTTTTTTTCACTTTTTTTTCTTTTATTTATTTTTTTTTCAGTTTTTTTTTTTCATGGCTCATGAAGACATTTTACTCTTGACCAATATCATCCATCTCTTTATTTTTCTTTAAGAATGTTATTATAAATAGCAATTAACCAATTCAAATGGAGTTGATACTTTTCTTGGTAAATTTTCGAAAGCTATGGGTATTGTGGTTTGTGGTATGAAGGTTTTGGCTTAGTATTCACACACACACATTTTGGGAGTTATGATCAAACTAATCTTGATAGCGATTGTGATCTTTGACTAGCTCTTTGATTGAAGTACTTATATAGTTTATCTCGTTTCTTCTCATTTTTGTTCATTATGCTTATATCTTATTTGCGCTTGAATTGCTAGAGACTAGCAATAAGCTGGTTGGGGGTTGTGATTAGTGCTTGAAAATGCACTTAAGTTGTTCTTATTTTCTAAATAAATCAAATGTAAATTTGATATTTTCATGAAATTAATAGAAATTATTGTGATTAGAAAATATTGAGTTTTGATTTGTTTTTGTAGGAATAAAATATGGACCCCGGAATATTTAGCTTTTCCAAATTTTACAAGCAAGACATTATTTGAAACAAGGAAAGGTTCAAGGAAGTCAATTAGTGCAAGGACAACAAATAAGGAATCTGCCAGAAATATTGTTGCTACTTCCAAGGACGATAACTCTCGTTAGGAAACTCCTATTAAGCTGAATTTCGGATATGTTGTAGAGGAAGGAGTTATCTACATTATGGACTTTACGGATCTGGATTTGGAGTTTGGAGCACAAAGATATGTATTTTTTTCATGGCTCGTGAAGACATTTTACTCTTGACCAATATCATCCATCTCTTTATTTTTCTTTAAGAATGTTACTCTAAAAAGCAATTAACCAATTCAAAAGAGCAATATAAGTTCATAAGTTGTTTTCTCAACCTCTCCACTCACTCACAACAGATGTGTGAGTATAGAAAAAGAAACTTGGAAAATTTCTAGGCTACATGCATCGAACATCCATCTTACCACAAGCTTAGTAATGTGCTCTTGAAATTATTTCGGAAGCTACTTTCTAATAATAAAGATTGAAAAAATGACTAAGACTTTACACGATGAAATCATACCTAAAAAGTAAATCTAGCATCTCAAATCAATCTATTCATACATACCTTATAGCCCATTTTCTAGAGAATTGTTAATATAAAAGCAATAAACTAATCTTTCTTTAATATGCAATTTTTTTCTCTCGGAAAGCTACCACCCCCAACCTAAATATGACAGTGTCCTCATTGTCACTATAATATAATACAAGAGACAAAGGACTACTACTTGAATGATGTAAGTTGAGCTAGAGATAATCTTAAAACACACAAACGAAAAAAAAACAAAACACACAAAAGAAAGAAAAAGAAAAAATTAAAACTATAGTACATGATGGAAAGATAGAACCTGATTAATGGTAGATAAGAGCCGCAAGTGCAATCTCCTCAGGTTCATCCACCCTCTCCACAATTTGCTTTAATCTTTGGCCATTCACACCAAAAAGTCTCCCATCTTTAGGATTTTCTACTTCTACGGAACCATTGGGAAAGCCTTGTTTCACCACAAACGGACCAGTCCATCTTGATCTCAACTTTCCAGGGTGGAGATGTAAACGAGAATCGTAGAGAAATACTCGTTGGTTTGGCTCAAAGTTCTTTCTAAGTATTTGTTTGTCATGAGCGACTTTTAGTTTAGCTTTGTAGATCCTTGAGTTGTTATAAGCATCGTTCCTTAATTCTTCTATTTCTGACAATTGTAAGTTCCTTTGAAGACCTACAGCATTCAAATCAAAATTAAGCGATTAAACTGCCCAATAAGCTTTATGTTCTAACTCTACGGGTAAATGACCAGCTTTCCCATAAACAATCCGATATGGGGACATCCCTAGAATAGTCTTGTAAGATGTACGGTATGCCCAAAGTGCATCAGAAAGTCAAAAAAATCAATCCTTGCGGTTTTGGTTAACCGTTTTCTCCAGAATTTGCTTAACTTCCCTATTTGCTAACTCAGCTTGCCCATTGGTTTGCGGATTATATGCATTGGAAACCTTGTGAATAACACCATACATGCGCATCAAAGCTTCAAAAGAACGGTTACAAAAATGTGTCCCTTGATCACTAATAATAACTCATGGTGTACCATACCTAGCTAGCACATTTTCCTTTAAGAATTTTACTACTGTAGTGTTATCATTCTTACGACATGGTACAGCTTCTCCCCATTTGGATACATAATCAACAGCAAGAAGAATATATAGATAACCATAAGAAGAAGGAAATGGACCCATAAAATCAATATCCCAACAATAAAAAATATGAATAACAAGAATTGGGTTAAGGGGCATCATGTGGCGTCGAGTCAAAGCTCCCAACTTTTGGCATCTATCACAAGAACGACAAAAATGATTAGTATCTTTGAACAAACTTGGCCAATAAAGACCACATTGTAAAATTTTAGCAGCTGTCTTTTTCATAGAAAAATGACCACCACAAGCCTCGGAAGGACAAAAGTTCAAGACACTATTTACCTCAGTCTCGGGAATGCACCTTCTCATGATTTGGTCGGGGCAATATTTATATAAATAAGGACCATCCCAATAAAAATTTCTTACCTCGATCAAGAACTTACGCTTATCTTGTGCAGTCCAACTTGACGGAAGTTCACCAGAAACCAAGTAGTTAACAATATTGGCATACCATGGCAATTGATCTACATTGAACAGTTGTTCATCGGGAAAGTCATCTCAAATTGGTGGATCTTTTGTAGAATCAATGAACTCCAAACGAGATAGATGATCCGCCACAACATTCTCGACACCTTTCTTATCTTTAATTGTTAGATCAAATTCCTGCAACAAAAGAATCCACCTAATTAAACGAGCCTTAGCATCCTTTTTGGAAAGAAGATACTTAAGAGCTGCATGGTCAATATAAACAGTAATATCATAATTGATAACAAATGGTTTTCCTTCCCTACGTTGTCCTAAAACGGCTCCAAGAGCATAGTCACTAGCGTCACACATGATTTCGAAAGGTAAGCTCCAATCTGGTGATTGTATGATGGGTGCGGTAGTGAGTTTTTGGACAAGTATTTTGAATGCTTTTTCACACTCAGGAGTCCAGTCGAACCTAGCATCTTTGACTAAGAGGTTACACAGGGGACGAGATATAGAAGAGAAATTTTGTATGAACCTCCGATAAAAACCAGCATGTCCAAGGAATGACCTAACATCTTTCACAGTTTTGGGTATATGTAGGTTAGAAATCAACTCAATTTTAGCTTTTTCAACATCTATTCCTTTTTCAGACACTATATGACCTAAAACAATCCCAGATGAAACCATGAAGTGACGTTTCTCCCAGTTCAGAACAAAACCTTTTTCCTCACACCTGCTCAAAACAGCTTTCAAGTTAAGTAAACAAGAATCAAAAGAATCTCCAAAAACAGTTATATCATCCATAAAAACTTCCATGAATTTTTCAACCATATCAGAAAATATGCTCATCATACAACGTTGGAAAATAGCAGGTGCATTACATAAACCAAATGGCATTCTACGAAATGCAAAAGTACCAAGAGGGCATGTAAATGTTGTCTTTTCTTGATCCTCCAAAGCTATTTCAATTTGATAATATCCAGAATATCCATCAAGAAAGCAATAAAACAGATGACCAGCTATACGTTCCAATATTTGATCGATAAAAGGAAGTGGAAAGTGATCTTTTCGTGTTGCAGAGTTTAATTTCCTATAGTCAATGCACATGCACCACCCCGTTACAACTCTAGTGGGAATAGGATGCCCTTCTTCATTTTCTACAGCTGTAACTCCAGATTTCTTTGGTACTACTTGTGTAGGACTAACCCATTGACTATCAGATATAGGAAAGATGATGTCTACATCTAATAATTTCAATACCTCTTTTTTCACTACTTTTTTCATGGTGGGGTTTAATCTTCTTTGAGGATCTCTACATGGGTTAGCACCTTCTTCTAAATGAATCTTGTGTGAACAAATTAAGGGACTAATACCTTTAATATCAACTATCGACCAACCTAGTGCAGACTTATGTTCTTTCAACAAATTTATGAGTTTCTCATCTTGCTCGACACTAAGTTTAGACGAAATTATAACAGAAAGGTATCACCTGGTCCCAAGAATGCGTATTTCAGTCCTTTTTGGTAGTTGAGATAATTCGACTTTTGGTGCCTCGATGGAAGATGCCTTTGGTTGTGTTCTTTATTTTGGTAGCTCCTCAAAGCGTGGCTGCCAAACACTCCTTTCATTTAACCCTGTTTCATTAACAAAATTAGATGAATTAATATTATTAACAGAGTTAGGCGAATCATCAAAATCAGAATTACAAAGGAGATAGTGTGAAGATTCAGAATTTTCTCTTTCGAATGTTTCAGACACCAATGAATCTATCATATAAGTATGGTGACACTCATCTTCATCTTGTAGTTGCTTCCCAACATTGAATACATTGACTTCCAGTGTCATATTACCAAATGTAAGCTTCATGAGACCATTCTTACAATTGATGAGAACATTTGCTGTAGCAAGGAAAGGTATACCTAGGATCAATGGTATCTTAGACTCCATATTGACCACAGATTGAGTATCCAAAACCAAGAAATCAACAGGATAATAGAATTTGTCAATTTGAAGCAAAACATCGTCTACTATTCCTTTGGGTCTACGAATGGTTCGGTCAGCTAGTTGCAAAACAACAGATGTAGGCTTGATCTCTCCAAGGCCAAGTTGCAAGTAAACTGAGTATGGCATAAGGTTTACACTTGCTCCATGGTCTAATAAAGCTTGACTAAACTCATGTGGACCAATCTAACAGGTTATTGTGGGACACCCAGGATCTTTATATTTAGGCGATACCTTTTGCTCAATCACTGCACTTACTTGCTCGGTCAAAAATGCGGTTTTCTTGACATTGTGTTTTCTTTTCACAGTACACAAATCCTTAATCACCTTTGCATACGAAGGTACCTGCCTGATAACATGTAACAAAGGCAAATTAATTTTGACTTGTTTCAAATGTTCAAGAATTTCACCATGATTTTTTGGTATTTTTTCCAATTTTAGTGCTTGAGGAAAATGGACATGGACCAAGGCTTTCTGCTCTACTTCCTTAGAGGGGTCATTTGACGGACTAGGTAAAGTTGGTCCCTCTATGACCTTACCGCTACGAGTGGTGATGGCATTGATATCTTTGACGTTATGTGATTCGGAAGATTCTACCTTATATTGCCCCTTAGGATTAGACTGTGGTTGGGAAGGGAACTTGCCTCGTCCTTGTATAGTAAGAGCACTAGTTAGCTTATCAATTTGATTTTTTATCTATTTGTTCTCTTCCACAATCTGAGTTATTACGGCTTCTACCTTTTGATTAGTCTTAATTTGTGCCTCAATAAATGCTTGAAGTGTGTCCTCTAAAGGATTCCTATTTTGGTGAGCATTATTTTGAGGTGCAGGGTAAGTTCTAGGTGCTTGTCCCTCAGATTTCTAACTAAAGTTAGGGTGATTTCTCCAACCAGGATTGTACGTCTCAGAATAAGGTGAAAAAGGTTTCCTATATGTTCCTAAGGCAATACATTGTTCTTCGTAAACCTCTCATATCTCACCAAGTGTAGGACATACTTGAGCTAAATGATCTACCCCACCACAAATGAAACAACTATCTCGTGACTCTACCCTTGCAACTGGTTGATGTTTTTGACTATCTTTTGTTTCTAAAGCTTTTAATTTGTTAGTCAATGCTTCAACTTGTGCTTTAAGGTTGTCTTCTTCCTTAAGATAGTAAATTCCACTAGTTTTTGTTCTACTAGTACTATCGGTAGTACTAGGTCCAGTCCAGGTGTGAGCTTTTTCGGCTATGTCATTTAGGTAATCTATGGCTTCATCATGATCCTTTTCAAGAAATTCCCCATTACACATCATTTCAATAAATTGACGCTCCCTAGATGTAAGTCCCTCATAGAAATAACTAACAAGAAGCCAATTTTCATACCCATGGTGCGGACACATATTCAACAATTCCTTGAACCTCTCCCAGGCTTGGTATAAAGTTTCATTATCTTTTTGGGAAAAGGTAGAGATTTGTCTCTTAAGGTTGTTGGTCTTATGTTGGGGAAAGTATTTGTTGAAAAAGGCTTGGGTCATTTCTGCCCATGTACCTATAGATCTAGGTCTCAAAGAATACAACCAACTTTTTGCTTTGTCTTTTAGGGTGAAAGGGAAGAATTTCAACCTAATTGACTCAATGACATTGGGTTGACTATTAAAAGTGACGATGACCTCCTCAAATTCCCTAATGTGTAAGTAAGGATTCTCACTATCCATGTCGTGAAAGGTTGGTAAGAGTTGGATCAATCCAGGTTTGAAATCTATTTGCGGGGTATTTGCGGGAACCATGATGCATGAGGGAGTGGATGTGGGGTTTGGGTGTAGGTATTCCCTTAGGGAACATGCATGGTTGTTTTCAAGTTGGTCCATGGTGGTAGGTGTATCGGTTAATGCAATGCTTAACCAAGATTCACTTAAATCTTGAGAAGTTGTATTGATTCCCTCAGTGTTTTCCCTATGTTCTTTTCTTAACCTACGCAAAGTTTTCTCAATTTCTGGATCATACTGTAGTTCACCTTGATTAGAAGATCGAGTTACAAACATAAAAACAAAACAACTTTTTTTTTTTATTTTTTTATAAAACTAATCAATTAACTAATAAATAGAAATAGTACGAAACTTCCTACAATTACCTAAGAGAACAAAAATTGAATTAAATAAAGTTTACTTACCTCGTTAGCTAAATAACTACTTATGATGCTTACTTGTTGCACCTCCCCGGCAACGGCGCCAAAATTTGATTGCGCCCAAACTTGTCGAAACAAAGCGATCGATGTAGAATAGATTGGGCGGTCGTATCCACGAGGAGATGACTAAACTAAGCTAAAATCGTTAGTAGACAAAGTAGCTTTAAAGATAAATAAACAAACTAAATTAACGAAGCGATTTGATTTTAAAAAAACTTAAAGAAAAGTGAATATTTGGTTGTTGGAAAATACGATAATTAAAATGGTAAGATATCAAGAATCCCTTTGCTTCGTTCACTTATTTGGATTGATTCATAAAATTACTCAATTGAAAGTTTCACATCCCAAACAATCAATCGGAAGATAAAGAATTGAAAAACATATGATTTTTAATGTATTTGAGTAAATAACTTTCTTGCTTTTAGAGTTGGCACAAAATATCATCTTATGAGAAATCAAAAACATATTATATATCAAGGCATATTGCATTAAAAGACTACCCATAAACGAAAGACTTATATCAATATAATTATATCATAAAGATTTTCACATAAAAAGAGCTTGACTAGATTTATATGAAAACTAATAAAACATTTGTATTAACATAAGAGTTGATGAAAATAGATGAAGAAGAATTAATTACTCAAAATTATTAAACTTACAAAACCTTGAAGAATCGAATCCAAATAAGATCACTACGCATATAATTTCATCTCTAATCTCACCAAAGAACTATTAGCCTAATTTGCTAATCATTATCACAAGTTCTAGACAGAAAATATGAAAATGATTTTAGAGAGAATTCTAACTAAGACTAAGAATTGTGTGTTCCAAGATGTGTGATTCTAGGACTATATATAGGTGCTAAATAGCCTTAATCCAAGTAGGAGAATTCTTAGGAGGTAGACATTGAGTTGGAAGATGCTTAGGAGGCTTAATTCTCGTATGGAAAGGATTTATGCAAGTTTCCTAATCACTTTAGGACAAAAATCGCGATTCCCGCGTAGAAGATTCTGCTCTGCGCGACATATTTGTGAAATACATATATTTTTTCTCCGAACTCCAAATCAAGATCCGTAAAGTCCATAATGTAGCTAACTTCTTCCTCTACAACATATCCGAAATTCAGCTTAATAGGAGTTACCTAACGAGAGTTATCGTCCTTGGAAGTAGCAGCAATATTTCTGGCATATTCCTTATTTGTTGTTCTTGCACTAATTTATAAAATAAGAACAACCTAAGTGCATTTTCAAGCACTAATCACATATACAGCCCCAAACATGTTTTTTCAAAAGTATCTGGGTAGAAACTGCTATCAAATAGCTCTGTGAAGTCTTCGAGTTCAGTATCTTCTTGTTCATAATTGATTGAGGACCAGCTACCGCCATGCGCTTTAGCCGCGGAAGACTTTGATCATCGCTGCGATATGCGCCTCCGAATATTATGAAATAATTGCTTAAATTAAACACATATGTATGTATCCACAAACCAAGTTTGTCTAATATAGCTCTACGAGATAATCAGAATGTTTAAAGCTCAAATATGAAGAGTTAGAACTTAAAAAACTGAATGACAAGAATTGATAATAAGGTAATCAAGCTCATACCAAAACAACTAAGCTTTGTAAATATATTTCTCGTGCAAGTCACTGGGATCGTGTAAAGACAAAATTAATTAATTAAATAATTCACATCCACATTCACATTATGTTTACCTCATTTTCGACTTTATATGTAGTAGAAGTACTAGGGCATTCAGATTCCCGTAGTCTTTTTCTTTTTTGTTTTGTTTTTGAACCTCTTGAGAAGATTTGTCTGCAATAATTTGAAACAATACTTTTGTGGGGATTCTCGATGCATAATACGACTGGGAGAAAACGTCATATGAATTATTAGACATTCATTATTGTGTCATGCTTAAAATAATTTTTTTTAATGAAGTTTTATTTGAAATTGAAATGTCAGAAATAGACTATTACCTTATCCACATAGCCAGGAAACTTATCGTTTGGTCCTCTTGCTTTTCCATATACGGACCATCTGATGGCATCCATGATTGATTAGGCAGTTTAGTTTTTTTCCTCTACACGAAAGAGTATATTGTAGTCAGTAGTATATATAAAGTAAAATTAGACTTATATATAATTAATAATTTGTAAAGAAAAAAATAATTGATTAATTAATTCACATTCACATCAAGTTTAACTCATTATCGACAATATATGTAGTAGTAGTAGTTCCATCAGATTCCCTTAGTCTTTTAAGTTTTCTTTTTGTACCTCTTGAGACGATTTTTCTGCGTTAGTTTGGAACAATGTTTTTGTGGGTATTTCCATCTGATTATCATCAAAAGTTTTGTTTGTGGTTTGGGTAGATCTAGAACTGGGTAAATAAGATTTAATGGTGTTCATCATATCTGGAGGCATATCCAGGGCCAAACATGATCCGGGTCGAAAATACTATTGAATAGGTCTATTAAATCTTCAAGTTCAGTATCTTCTTGTTCAAAACCTGCTTGCGGCTGTGCCAAAATTAAGCAATAACATGATAGATCGTGGACTAGCTAGCGCCAAGCACTTTAGCCCCGAAAGAATATGCTCGTCGTTGCGGTATGGGCCTCCAAATACTATGAAATAAGTGCATAGAATAAACACATGTGCATATATCCACAAACAAATTTTGTCTAATATAGCGCTGCAAGTAAATCAGAATGTTTAAAGCTCAAATATGAAGAGCTAGAACTTAAAAAACTGAATGACGAGAATTGATAATAAGGGAATCAAGCTCATACAAAAACAACTAATCTTTGTAAATATATTTGTCGAGCAAGTCATTGGGATCGTGTAAAGACAAAATTAATTAATTAAATAATTCACATTCACATTCACATTATGTTTACCTCATTTTCGATTATATATGTACTAGTAGTTGTAGTGCTATCAGATTCCCGTAGCAAATTATTTTTATTTTTAACTTCTTGAAGGGATTTTTCTGCATTAGTTTGGAACGGTACTTTTGTGGGGATTTTCATCTGATCATCAAACGTTTAGTTTGTGGTTTGGGTAGATCTAGAGCTGGGTAAATATGATTTAATGATATCAATCATATATGGAGGAATATCCAGCGCCAAACATGTTTTTTCAGTAGTATCTGGGTCAACAATGTTATCAAATAGCTCTATTAAGTCTTCAAGATCAGTATCTTCCTGTTAAAAACCTGCTTGTGGCTGAGCGAAAATTACTCAATAACTTGATTGATCGAGGACCGATTGAGGACCAGCCAGCGCCATGCACTTTAGCCCCGAAATACTCTGCTCGTCGCTGCGGTATGCGCCTCCGAATACTATGAAATAAGTGCATTATATAAACACATATGTATGTATCGACAGACAAATTTTGTCTAATGTAGAGCTGCAAGAAATCATAATATTTAAAGCTCAAATATAAAGAGATTGAATTTCCAAATTTGAATGACGGGAACTGATAATAAAAAAATCTAAAATATACCAAAACAACTAAGCTTTATAAATATATTTGTCATGCAAATCATTGGGATCGTGTAAAGACAAATTTAATTCACATATTAATTCGCATCCGCATTCACATTAAGTTTACCTCATTTTCGACTATATATGTAGTAGTAGTGGTGCAATCAGATTCCCGTAATCTTTATTTTTTTGATTCCATCTGATTATAATCAAACGTTTTGTGTGTATTTTGGGTAGATCTAGACCTAGGTAAATAATATTTAAAGTTGTTCGTCATATCTGGAGGCAAATCCAGCGCCAAACATGTTTCGGTCGAAAATTCTATTAAATAGCACTTTTAAATCTTCATGTTCAGTATTTTCTTGTTCAAAACAAGCTTGTGGTTGAGCCAAAATTAAGCAATAACATGATTGATCGAGGAACAGCCGGCGCCATGCGCTTTAGTCCCGGAAGACTTTGCTCGTTGTTGCAGTATGCGCCTCCGAACACTATAAAATAAGTGCATAAAACAAACATATAAGTATTTATCCACAATTTTTTTTTTCTAATTAGCGCTGCATGAAAACCAGAATGTTTCAAATATGAAAAGTTTGAACTTCCAAAATTGAATGACGGGAGTTGATAGTAAGGGAATCTATCAGATACCAAAACGACAAAGCTTTATAAATATATTTGTCATGCTAATCATTTGGATCGTGCGAAGACAAAATAAATTAAATAATTAATTCACATTCACATTAAGTTTACATCATTATTGACTAGATATGTAGTAGTAGTAATTGTACCATAAGATTCCCATAGTTTTTTTTTTTTCTAACCTCTTGACGGGATTTTTCCGCATTAGTTTGGAATAGTACTTTTGTTGGGATTCTCATATGATTATCATCAAACTTTTTGTTTATGGTTTGGGTAGAACTAGAGCTTGGTAAATAAGATTTAATGGTGTCCATCATATTTGGAGGCATATACAGCCCCAAACATGTTTTTTCAAAAGTATCCGGGTAGAAACTGCTATCAAATAGCTCTATTAAGTCTTTGAGTTCAGTATCTTCTTGTTCATGATTGATTGAGGACCAGCTAGCGCCATGCGCTTTAGCCCCAGAAGACTTTGATCGTCGTTGCGATATGCGCCTCCGAATACAATGAAATAATTGCATAAATTAAACATATATGTATGTATCCACAAACAAAGTTTGTCTAATATAGCGCTACAAGATAATCAGATTTAAAGCTCAAATATGAAGATTTAGAACTTCAAAAACTGAATGACGAGAATTGATAATAAGGGAATCTGGCACATACCAAAACAACTAATCTTTATAGATATCTTCAAGATTCTTTCGCCGATCTGAGTGCTTTGTTTTTACTCGATGCATAATACAACTGGGAGAAAACGTAATAAGAATTATTAGACATTCATTATTGTGTCATGCTTAAAATAATTTTTTCTAATGAATTTTTATTTGAAATTGAAATGTCAGAAATAGGCTATTACCCACATAGCCAGGAAATTTATCGTTTGGTCCTCTGGGTTTTCCATATACTGACCATCCAATGGCATCCATGATTCATTAGGCAATTTAGTTTTTTTCCTCTACACGAAAGATTACATAGTAGTCAGTAGTATATATAAAGTGACATTAGACTTATATATAATTAATAATTTGTAAAGAAAAAAATAATTAATTAATTAATTGACATTCACATTAAGTTTAACTCATTATCGACTATATATGTAGTAGTAGTAGTGCCATCAGATTCCCTTAGTCTCTTAAGTTTTCTTTTTGTACCTCTTGAGACGATTTTTCTGCGTTAGTTTGGAATAATACTTTCGTGGGGATTTCCGTCTGATTATCATCAAACGTTTTGTTTGGGGTTTGGGTAGATCTAGAGCTGGGCAAATAAGATTTAGTGGTGTTCATTAGATCTAGAGGAATATCCAGCGCCAAACATGATCTGGGTCGAAAATGCTATCGAATAGGTCTATTAAATCTTCAAGTTCAGTATCTTCTTGTTCAAAACCTGCTTGCGGCTGTGCCAAAATTAAGCAATAACATGATTGATCGAGGACCAGCTAGCGCCATGCACTTTAGCCCCGAAAGAATTTGCTCGTCGCTGCGGTATGGGCCTCCGAATACTATGAAATAAGTGCATAGAATAAACACATTTGTATATATCCACAAACAAATTTTGTCTAATATAGCGCTGCAAGTAAATCAGAATGTTTAAAGCTCAAATATGAGGAGTTAGAACTTAAAAATCTGAATGACGAGAATTGATAATAAGGGAATCTAGCTCATACAAAAACAACTAAGCTTTGTAAATATATTTGTCGAGCAAGTCATTGGAACAGTACTTTAGTGGGGATTTCCATCTGATCATCAAACGTTTTGTTTGTGGTTTGGGTAGATCTAGAGCTGGGTAAATATGATTTAATGATATCCATCATATATGGAGGCATATCCAGCGCCAAACATGTTTTTTCAATAGTATTAGGGTCGAAAATGTTATCAAAACTGCTCTATTATGTCTTCAAGTTCAGTATCTTCCTGTTCAAAACCTACTTGTGGCTGAGCAAAAAGTACGCAATAACATGATTGATCGAGGACCAGCCAGCGCCATGCGCTTTAGCCCCGGAAGACTTTGCTCGTCGCTGCGGTATGCGCCTCCGAATACTATAAAATCGGTGCATATTATAAACACATATGTATGTATCGAGAGACAAATTTTGTCAAATGTAGAGCTACAGGAAAATCATAATATTTAAAGCTCAAATATAAAGAGTTCGAATTTCAAAATTTCAATGACGGCTCTGATAATAAAAAAATCTAAAACTTACCAAAACAAGTAAGCTTTATAAATATATTTGTCATGCAAATCGTTGGGATCGTGTAAAGGCAAAATTAATTCACTAATTAATTCGCGTTCGCATTCGCATTCACATTAAGTTTACCACATTTTCGACTAGATATGTAGTAGTAGTAGTAGTGCAATCAGATTCCCGTTATCTTTATTTTTTTGGTACCTCTTGATGGGATTTTTCTACATTAGTTTGGAATAGTGCTTTTCTGCGGATTTCTATTTCATTATCATCAAACATTTTGTTTGTATTTTGGGTAGATCTAGACCTGGGTAAATAAGATTTAATGGTGTTCATCATCTCTGGAGGCATATCCAGCGCCAAACATGATCCCGGTCGAAAATGCTATCGAATAGGTCTATTAAATCTTCAAGTTCAGTATCTTCTTTTTCAAAATCTGCTTGCGGATGTGCCAAAATTAAGCAATAATATGATTGATCGAGGACCAGCTAGCGCCATGCACTTTAGCCCCGAAAGAATTTGTTGGAATTTATATTCTATATGTGAATAAAATTAGTTGAGAGTAAGGGGTCGTGTCTGTTCGATTTGAAGAGGTCCCCTTTGGATCGAAACAGTACAATCCAAACATTGTGTCTCTTGCGAAAAGACATTTTTTGAGTCTATAAATAGGAGCCCTAAATCTGGCCAATTAAGTATCATTTTTCGGACAATAATCAAAAAATTACTCTTATCTCAACTTTAAATTTATGTTGAATTTTCTATTTGTTACGGTTCGCCTTGGGTTCATTATTTGTGCAAATAATGAACAACAGACTGTTGTATCTTGGGAGACTACCGGGAATCAAACTGTATGCACTGTGGCAGCCCCGGAAATATTGTCTTAAGAAAATTTGTTTCGGCAAGCCTCAGTCTAATTTCCTTGTTTTTTACGTAAAGATTTAAGTGATCTTTGGTTTCGATACAAGTAAGTATTTCTCACTATTTTTTGTGTTAGATCAAAATATTTAAGTACACAGATTGTTAGATGCCAACAATCTTAAGACAATAATCATTTTGTTTAACAATCTGCTCTTTAATCAAAAATCAAATCATGCCAAATTTGATCATGCCTGAGCATTGGTGTTATTGTTTGTTATGTATGAATTGTTGTAACACCTCATATGTATTTACGCTTGATTTGATTATTATAAAAAAAAATATATGATAAATTGAGATAAATACACACCGAGTGAATTGGTGCATTGCATTGCCGAATCGGTGCATGTGAAGAGTTAGTAGGATTTATTCTCGTAAGGATGATGACAATGAAGTTTGATATTTGCATGTTTAAAGTTACTAATGATGACTTTATCCCATTAATTATCTAAATCTATGATCAAGCCACAGAAACATATATATAGTATCATTTAATCCTAATGTTGAATTAATATGATATTAAATTATTAATTCTCTGCAAATTGGAGTTTGACATCATTTCAAAGCAACTTAATACTTGGTAAGAAAAAAAAAAAAAACTGGAATTCAAGTACATGCTTACTCGGAAGAAAAATGGAATTAAATAAATGGAAGATTATGTGAAATTCTGATTCTTCATTGTAGTTATGTCAATTCCATTTTAACCGAGAAATTTAATTAAAGGTCATTGACAATCAGATCGTTATGTGTAAGAATCTGATTTTTGTGCAATGTATGGAATTAATTAAAGTGGACTAAGATTTCTGTGAAATGATTTTGTAAACTCTAATGTGAATAATTCCATTCCAAAGTTGGAATGGAAATTATAATAATGAAAAACGGTGTGCAATTTGGATGGAACAGAAAGTAACATGCAATTGAAGCAATATATTTCAATTAACCGGCTCATTGTAAATTGAAAAGGTACCGTTTAATCAATCAGCATGAGTGCATTAGTTTGGTTTCTTTGTAGAATTGTCTATCTACAAATTGGTATCACCACTAAATGGAAATTAATTAAATATTGTATATGGGACTATTAAATTAATTGACAAGTGTGTAACTACGACATGAAACGGTACATCTGAGTTGGAGCATTTGAAATGGTTATTGCCTAATTCCATTCTTTTAATGTGATTGACAATATAAGATTTTTAAGAAATCTTAATATGTTGTATACGTGAATTGCGTCAAAAGTATTATTTAGGAATTAATATTTAATTCCTGATTTCTCAAATTATTTCTTATATAATAATATTTTGGTGATGCACTAATTTTGATTGAAGAAAATCATTTATTGGAACTTTATATGAAAGAAGTGATTTAAATCTTATATGAGTATGTGATTCATCGATTGTATAAGTGCGACTGGGGCATATTAAAAGCATATAAATTTACTAATCCTTAATGCGTAGATAAATGATTAATTAGTATTAATCTCATATCATTATTCTATTTGAGATTGATTATTTACGTGTGAAAATAGTTATAATTTATTTGCGAAATAAATATGACTTATTTTCAAATAAATTTATTTGAGAAAATATTGAAAATTAATATGTAAAAGTAATTATAATTATTTTGTGGAATAATTACAATTTGCTTTGATGTCAATATTTTATTAAGGAAATATTGATTATATTTATAATTTATTCGCGAAATAAATATCAATATTTTATTGAGCAAATAATATTTTATTTGTGAGAAATAACTATAAATTATTTGTGAAATGAATATCAATATTTTATTGAGAAAATATTGATTGTACTTATAACTTATTTGTGAAATAATTATGATTTATTTGTGAGAAATAAGTATATAATTATAATTTATTTGTTTGCGAAACAAATATGTAAAAGTTCAAAATTTTTGAACTAATTAAATTAACTGTGTGATTTTGAAATAATTACTAACTCGTGGAGTTTGAGAATGAATTTAATCACATAGATATTGTTGCATACGAGGCAACAAATGTATTTGCAAAATACAAAGAGATGCATTTGTGAAATACAAATCCAGATAATGGAATAAGAAAATTTAAATTCTCATATCCAAATTGTGGGGGTAATTACGAATATATTCATTAACACTAGAGTGTGTTAAATTAGGAATAATTCGTCAGATTATTTACCTAGCTCAACTCAATTGAATTTGGTTGCTAAAAAAAAACAGAATTTTAAGATGTGGTTAAACATTATTTTTAAATTCAGGTTTACTTGACAACTTGTGGGGGAAAGCTCGTTAGATGTCTAGAGACATACTAAGTCGGGTTTCATACAAGAAAGTCAATTATCATTCCATATGAGTTCTGGAAGGAAAGAAAAACCAAATACCTTAAAATGTGGGGGTACTTAGGTCAGATTTCGGTTTCACCACCGAAAAAGATAAATAATTTAAAAATATTAATTACCACTAGCTTATGCGATAAATAGTAGCAGTTCATATTTTTTGTCTTTTAATCTGAAATAAATGTAATCATGTGAACTGAGTCACGTGATGTAACATTAATTGAGAATGTAAGAAGGATTTGAGAGAATCATTTCTTATCAAATTGATCCTTCTTTTGGCATAGATTTATTTTCAGTAAGCATGATTTACTGATATTAAAATATGATAAAGTAATATTATTTATTATATTACTTACATAAACTTTTTTTATAATTAGAGTTAATTATAAATTTTTATTCTGCGAGAATAAACATTATAGTCTAAGCCATTTTAGACTAGAATATTTTGCGAAAATATTTAATTAATTTGATCAAAGGGGTCAAATTTGTGAAGTTTATAATTATATTTAATTAAAAACTACAATATTCTGCGAGAATATACATATGAATCTTACTTCAACATGAGTTTGTTGACGAGTTGAAGAGACAAATGAGCTAAAAGCTCTAAGTTCTTCGATCTAGATATTCTAACTTATATGTAGAGGATTAACCTCAAACATATAAATAAATAATATCACATTCCAATATCGTGGATTGGGAATAGACGATTGGCAGCGAGTTACATTCATAAAATTGGTAGACCTCGAGGAGTGAACCAATTAGATATAGATGGGTTTTTAAGTTCAAGAGTTCAAAAACTTTGATAAGTCAATTAATAAAAACTAGGCTAGACGAGTAGCCAAGTTGCCTTATTAAAATAAATAGTTTTACTTAGGATAACATCTATTTGAATGTTAATAGCTCTAATAGCATGGAGTAACCAGAGAGTTTAGTTGTTACATGAAAAGAAAACATAGTTTGCGAAACTTATGTATTTTCTTGTTGACCTATTACAAACTCCTAAACAATGACACGAAAAATGTGATAGTGTCACTAACAAATTTTGACTGTCATATTAATAAAATATGACAAGTGTGTCTATATAAACTAACTGGATAATTGAGTATCAGAGTTTGTTTATATACAAATGATATGTTAATATTTGAGACTAATACTGTGAGTATGAAAACCATTGAGAAAATATTAACTTATGATATGAAAAACTTAGGTTTAATCAATCATGATTAAGAGGTCATGTGAGGACATTAAACTATCTCAAGCACATTACGTGGATGAGTTATAGATAGTTTAATACTTATGAAAAGGGATTTCATAATTCTATTTAACTCATACCTTGTGTGCTATACGAGAACAAATGTGATAGAGTATCATAATTTGAGTATGCTCATAAAATTAGTTGTCATGCATATATAGTAAAATGCAAGAGGCTATACATCTTCTCTTTGGTTAATAAACTAAGGAGATACATGAGCAATCTTAACAAGATTCGTTGGGATGCATTATTGAGAATGCTTGAATCTTGAAGAATACATACATATGTGCATTATATTTGGAAAAATTTCAAACGATCCAGGAGGGATATAGTAATGCAAATGAAACTTCTGATTTAGATGAATCAAAGTTTATAAGCAGATATGTATTCAATTTTGGAGGCACCGCTATTTCCTGAGAATCTTCCAAACATACACATATAACTCATTCACTATGAGATAAGAGTGAATATCATTGGATAAAGCTAGTGAAGAAATTGAATGGCTTCACAAAATTCTTGGAAGATATTCTAATATGACTGAAAATTGTGTTAGTCATACGTAAATGCGATAATCAAGCGGTGATACCCAGAGCTCAACAAACTCTATGTATAATGGTAAAGTCATGACATGACATTTTCGTTGTCGTTGATACAATACCGAAAGACAACTACTTTCAAATAGAATGGACTTTATGAAGTCAAGAGATAATCCTGAATCCGGATATTAAAGGTTTATCTAGAGAGTAATATGTGCATCGAGGGGAATGGGCTTAAAGCCTAAATTAGACTAAGTTACCTCGTACGGAAACCTAACCTGGCGACTGGAGATCCCACAGACCAGGTTCAATAGGACAACCAGTCTTGGCTAACTTAAAAGAAAGCACTTAAGAGTATAACTCTATCCCATTCTTATGATGCAATAAGTGCAAGCCTACCGCGTTATTTTACAGGTTAAGTAAATGCTTTTAACGACGTCTATATCTTGTCAAAACAAGTAGAGTATGGTAGGATACTCTTGATAGATGCGGTCACCTATGTTAGTGTGAGCTGGGTCGGCTCGTTGAGAATTTCTTTATAGGCTGGAATTCTCTAAAGCACTCGCATAACCAAGAATATGTTCAGGGCCAAAAGGAACACAACCGAGAACTTGAAACAAATCGGTTTAGTATTGTGTTAAGTTTATTGTCTTGGTTTACACAAACAGTCGACGGTTCAAGATGAAATATTTCACCGATTGGCTAAGTAAATCCGATAAGCTTTAACTAGGGAATGTTCAAGATGAAATATTTCACCTATCTCGATGCGGTATTATTCCTAAAGAAATTTCGACATGATATGTCTTATGTGAAGGAACTAGGAGAACTATTTTATTCATGTGTGGGATTGTTGGAATTTATATTCTATATGTGAATAAAATTAGTTGAGAGTAAGGGGTCGTGTATGTTCGATCTGAAGAGGTACCCTTTGGATCGAAAAAGTACAATCCAAACATTGTGTCTCTTGCGAAAAGACATTTTTGAGTCTATAAATAGGAGACTTAATCTGGCCAATTAAGTATCCTTATTCCGACAATAATCAAAAAATTACTCTTATCTCAACTTTAAATTTATGTCGAATGATTGTTGGAAATTTTTCCAAAGTATAATGCACATACACATGTATTCTTTCAAGATTCAAGCATTCTCATTAATGCATCCCAACGAATCTTGCTAGGATTACTCATGTATCTCCTTAGTTTAATTATCTTCCGAAAATGATGTCTAAGTTAAATACTTATCTATCAAGAGTATCCTACCATACTCTACTTGTTCTTGACAAGGTATAGACGTCATAAAAAGCATTTGCTTAACCTTATAAACGCGGTAGGCATGCACTTATTGCATCATAAGAGTGGAATAGAGTTATACTCTTAAGTGCTTTCTTTTAAGTTAGCCAAGACTGGTTGTCCTATTGAACCTGGTCCGTGGGATCTCCAGTCGCCAGGTTAGGTTTCCGTACGAGGTAACTTAGTCTAATTTAGGCTTTAAACCCATTCCCCTCGATGCACATACTACTCTCAAGATAAACCTTTAATATCCGGAATTAAGATTATCTCTTGACTTTATAAAGTCCATTCTATTTGAAAAGAATTTGCTAGTCGCTGCGGTATAGGCCTCCGAATACTATGAAATAAGTGCATAGAATAAACACATGTGTATATATCCACAAAAAGTTGTTGTCTAAAATGGCGCTGCAAGTAAATCAGAATGTTCAAAGCTCAAACATGAAGAGTTAGAACTTAAAAAATTGAACGATGAGAATTGATAATAAGGGAATCTAGCTCATAACAAAACAACTAAGCTTTGTAAATATATTTGTCGAGTAAGTCATTGGGATCGTGTAAAGACAAAATTAATTAAATAAATAATTCACATTCACATTCACATTATGTTTACCTCATTTTCGACTATATATGTACTAGTAGTTGTAGTGCTATCAGATTCTGTAGCCTATTATTTTTCTTTTTTTTAACCTCTTGAAGGGATTTTTCTGCATTAGTTTGGAACGGTACTTTTGTGGGGATTTCCACCTGATCATCAAACGTTTAGTTTGTGGTTTGGGTAGATCTAGAGCTGGGTAAATATGATTTAATGATATCCATCATATATGGAGGCATATCAAGCGCCAAACATGTTTTCTCAATAGTATACGGGTTGAAAATGTTATCAAATAGCTCTCTTAAGTCTTCAAGTTCAGTATCTTCCTGTTCAAAACCTGCTTGTGGCTGAGCGAAAATTATGCAATAACATGATTGATCGAGGACCAGCCAACGCCATGCACTTTAGCCCCGAAAGACTCTGCTTGTTGCTGCGGTATGCGCCTCCGAATATAATGAAATAGGTTCATAATATAAACACACATGTATGTATCGATAGACAATTTTGTCTAATGTAGAGCTGCAGGAAATCAGAATATTTAAAGCTCAAATATAAAGAGATTGAATTTCAAAATTTGTATGACGGGAACTAATAATAAAAAAATCTAAAATATACCAAAACAACTAAGCTTTATAAATATATTTGTCATGCAAATCATTGGGATCGTGTAAGGACAAAATTAATTCACATATTAATTCGCATCCGCATTCACATTAAGTTTACCTCATTTTCGACTATATATGTAGTAGTAGTGGTGCAATCAGATTCCCGTAATCTTTATTTTTTTTGTACCTCTTGAAGGATTTTTCTGCATTAGTTTGGAACAGTACTTTTATGGGAATTTCCATCTGATTATAATCAAACGTTTTGTGTGTATTTTGGGTAGATCTAGACCTGGGTAGATCTAGACCTAGGTAAATAAGATTTAAAGTTGTTCATCATATCTGGAGGCAAATCCAGCGCCAAACATGTTTCGGTCGAAAATTCTATTAAATAGCTCTATCAAATCTTCATGTTCAGTATTTTCTTGTTCAAAACATGCTGTTGGTTGAGCCAAAATTAAGCAATAACATGATTGATCGAGGAATAGTCGGCGCCATGCGCTTTAGTCCCGAAAGACTTTGCTCGTTGTTGCAGTATGCGCCTCTGAATACTATGAAGTAAGTGCATAAAACAAACATATATGTATTTATCCACAATTTTTTTTTCTAATTAGCGCTGCATGAAAACCTAGAATGTTTCAAATATGAAAAGTTTGAACTTCCAAAACTGAATGACGGGAGTTGATACTAAGGGAATCTAACAGATACCAAAACGACAAAGCTTTATAAATATATTTGTCATGCTAATCATTGGGATCGTGCTAAGACAAAATAAATTAAATAATTAATTCACATTCACATTAAGTTTACATCATTATTGACTATATATGTAGTAGTAGTAATTGTACCATAAGATTCCCACAGTCTTTTTTTTTAACCTCTTGACGGGATTTTTCCGCATTAGTTTGGAACAGTACTTTTGTTGGGATTATCATCTGATTATCATCAAACTTTTTGTTTATGGTTTGGGTAGATCTAGAGCTTGGTAAATAAGATTTGATGGTGTCCATCGTATTTGGAGGCATATACAGCCCCAAACATGTTTTTTCAAAAGTATCCGGGTAGAAACTGCTATAAAATAGCTCTATTAAGTCTTCGAGTTCAGTATCTTCTTGTTCATGATTGATTGAGGACCAGCTAGCGCCATGCGCTTTAGCCCCGGAAGACTTTGATCGTCGCTGCGATATGCGCCTCGAATACAATGAAATAATTGCATAAATTAAATATATATGTATGTATCCACAAACAAAGTTTGTCTAATATAGCGCTACGAGATAATAAGATTTAAAGCTCAAATATGAAGATTTAGAACTTCAAAAACTGAATGACGAGAATTGATAATAAGGGAATCTGGCACATACCAAAACAACTAATCTTTATAGATATCTTCAAGATTCTTTCGCCCATCTGAGTGCTTTTCTTTTACTCGATGCATAATACAACTGGGAGAAAACGTAATAAGAATTATTAGACATTCATTATTGTGTCATGCTTAAAATAATTTTTTCAAATGAATTTTTATTTGAAATTGAAATGTCATGAATAGACCATTACCTTATCCACATAGTCAGGAAATTTATCGTTTGGTCCTCTGGGTTTTCCATATACTGACCATCCAATGGCATCCATGATTCATTAGGCAATTTAGTTTTTTTCCTCTACACGAAAGATTACATAGTAGTCATTAGTATATATAGAGTGACATTAGACTTATAAATAATTAATAATTTGTAAAGATAAAAATAATTAATTAATTAATTCACATTCACATTCACATTAAGTTTAACTCATTGACTATATATGTACTAGTAGTAGTGCCATCAGATTCCCTTAGTCTCTTAAGTTTTCTTTTTGTACCTCTTGAGACGATATTTCTGCGTTAGTTTGGAACAATACTTTCATAGGGATTTCAATCTGATTATCATCAAACATTTTGTTTGGGGTTTGGGTAGATATAGAGCTGAGCAAATAAGATTTAGTGGTGTTCATCAGATCTAGAGACATATCAAGCGCCAAACATAATCTGGGTCAAAAATGCTATCGAATAGGTCAATTAAATCTTCAAGTTCAGTATCTTATTGTTCAAAACCTGCTTGCGGCTGTGCCAAAATTAAGCAATAACATGATTGATCTAGGACCAGCTAGCGCCAAGCACTTTAGCCCGGAAAGAATTTGCTCGTCGCTGCGGTATGGGCCTCCGAATACTATGAAATAAGTGCATAGAATAAACACATTTGTATATATCCACAAACAAATTTTGTCTAATATAGCGCTGCAAGTTAATCAGAATGTTTAAAGCTCAAATATGAAGAGTTAGAACTCAAAAATCTGAATGACAAGAATTGATAATAAGGGAATCTAGCTCATACAAAAACAACTAAGCTTTGTAAATATATTTGTCGAGCAAGTCATTGGGATCGTGTAAAGACAAAATTAATTAACTAAATAATTCACATTCACATTCACATTATGTTTACCTCATTTTCGACTATGTATGTACTAGTAGTTGTAGTGCTATCAGATTCCGTAGCCTATTATTTTTCTTTTTTTTAACCTCTTGAAGGGATTTTTTTGCATTAGTTTGGAACAGTACTTTAGTGGGGATTTCCATCTGATCATCAAACGTTTTGTTTGTGGTTTGGGTAGATCTAGAGCTGGGTAAATATGATTTAATGATATCCATCATATATGGAGGCATATCCAGCGCCAAACATGTCTTTTCAATAGTATCAGGGTCGAAAATGTTATCAAAAAGTCTATTAAGTCTTCAAGTTCAGTATCTTCCTGTTCAAAACCTACTTGTGGCTGAGCAAAAATTACTCAATAACATAATTGATCGAGGACCAGCCAGCGCCATGCGCTTTAGCCCCGGAAGACTTTGCTCGTCGCTGCGGTATGCGCCTCCGAATACTATAAAATCGGTGCATATTATAAACACATATGTATGTATCGACAGAGAAATTTTGTCTAATGTAGAGCTGCAAGAAAATCATAATATTTAAAGCTCAAATATAAAGAGTTCGAATTTCAAAATTTCAATGACGGGAACTGATAATAAAAAAATCTAAAACATAACAAAACAACTAAGCTTTATAAATATATTTGTCATGCAAATCGTTGGGATTGTGTAAAGGCGAAATTAATTCACTAATTAATTCGCGTTCGCATTCGCATTCACATTAAGTTTACCACATTTTCGACTATATACGTAGTAGTAGTAGTAGTGCAATCAGATTCCTGTTATCTTTATTTTTTTTGTACCTCTTGATGGGATTTTTCTACATTAGTTTGGATAGTGCTTTTGTGGGGATATCTATTTTATTATCATCAAACGTTTTGTTTGTATTTTTGGTAGATCTAGACCTGGGTAAATAAGATTTAATGGTGTTCATCATCTCTGGAGGCATATCCAGCGCCAAACATGATCCCGGTCGAAAATGCTATCCAATAGGTCTATTAAATCTTCAAGTTCAGTAACTTCTTTTTCAAAATCTGCTTGCGGATGTGCCAAAATTAAGCAATAATATGATTGATCGAGGACCAGCTAGCGCCATGCACTTTAGCCCCGAAAGAATTTGCTCGTCGCTGCGGTATGGGCCTCCGAATACTATGAAATAAGTGCATAGAATAAACACATGTGTATATATCCACAAAATTTTTTTGTCTAATATGGCGCTGCAAGTAAATCAGAATGTTCAAAGCTCAAACATGAAGAGTTAGAACTTAAAAAATTGAACGATGAGAATTGATAATAAGGGAATCTAGCTCATACAAAAACAACTAAGCTTTGTAAATATATTTGTCGAGCAAGTCATTGGGATCGTGTAAAGACAAAATTAATTAAATAAATAATTCACATTCACATTCACATTATGTTTACCTCATTTTCGAATATATATGTACTAGTAGTTGTAGTGCTATCAGATTCCGTAGCCTATTATTTTTCTTTTTTTTTAACCTCTTGAAGGGATTTTTCTGCATTAGTTTGGAACGGTACTTTTGTGGGGATTTCCATCTGATCATCAAACGTTTAGTTTGTGGTTTGGGTAGATCTAGAGCTGGGTAAATATGATTTAATGATATCCATCATATATGGAGGCATATCAAGCGCCAAACATGTTTTCTCAATAGTATACGAGTCGAAAATGTTATCAAATAGCTCTCTTAAGTCTTCAAGTTCAGTATCTTCCTGTTCAAAACCTGCTTGTGGCTGAGCGAAAATTATGCAATTACATGATTGATCGAGGACCAGCCAACGCCATGCACTTTAGCCCCGAAAGACTCTGCTTGTTGCTGCGGTATGCGCCTCCGAATACAATGAAATAGGTTCGTAATATAAACACATATGTATGTATCGATAGACAAATTCTGTCTAATGTAGAGCTGCAGGAAATCAGAATATTTAAAGCTCAAATATAAAGAGATTGAATTTCCAAATTTGAATGACGGGAACTGATAATAAAAAAATCTAAAATATACCAAAACAACTAAGCTTTATAAATATATTTGTCATGCAAATCATTGGGATCGTGTAAAGAGAAAATTAATTCACATATTAATTAGCATCCGCATTCACATTAAGTTTACCTCATTTTCGAATATATATGTAGTAGTAGAGGTGCAATCAGATTCCCGTAATCTTTATTTTTTTGGTACCTCTTGAAGGGATTTTTCTGCATTAGTTTAAAACAGTACTTTTATGGGAATTTCCATCTGATTATAATCAAACGTTTTGTGGGTATTTTGGGTAGATCTAGACATGGGTAGATCTAGACCTGGGTAAATAAGATTTAAAGTTGTTCGTCATATCTGGAGGCAAATCCAGCGCAAAACATATTTCGGTCGAAAATTCTATTAAATAGCCTATTAAATCTTCATGTTCAGTATTTTCTTGTTCAAAACATGCTTGTGGTTGAGCCAAAATTAAGCAATAACATGATTGATCGAGGAACAGCCAGAGCCATGCGCTTTAGTCCCGAAAAACTTTGCTCGTTGTTGCAGTATGTGCCTCCGAATACTATGAAATTAGTGCATAAAACAAACATATATGTATTTATCCACAAATTTTTTTTTCTAATTAGCGCTGCATGAAAACCAGAATGTTTCAAATATGAAAAGTTTGAAGTTCCAAAACTGAATGACGGGAGTTGATAGTAAGGGAATCTAATAGATACCAAAACGACAAAGCTTTATAAATATATTTGTCGTGTTAATTATTGGGATCGTTCGAAGACAAAATAACTTAAATAACTAATTCACATTCACATTAAGTTTACATCATTATTGACTATATATGTAGTAGTAGTAGTAGTAATTGTACCAGAAGATTCCCATAGTCTCTTTTTTTTTTTTTTTTTTGAACCTCTTGACGGGATTTTTCGGCATTAGTTTGGAACAATACTTTTGTTGGATTCTCATCTGATTATCATCAAAAATTTTGTTTATGGTTAGTGTAGATCTAGAACTTGGTAACTAAGATTTAATGGTGTCCATCATATTTGGAGGCATATACAGCCCCAAACTTGTTTTTTCAAAAGTATCCGGGTAGAAACTGCTATCAAATAGCTCTATTAAGTCTTTGAGTTCAGTATCTTCTGGTTCATGATTGATTGAGGACCAGCTAGCGCCATGCGCTTTAGCCCCGGAAACCTTTGATCGTCGCTGCGATATGCGCCTCCGAATACAATGAAATAATTGCATAAAACATATATTTACGTATCCACAAACACAGTTTGTCTAATATAGCGCTACGAGATAATCAGAATGTTTAAAGCTCAAATATGAAGATTTAGAACTTCAAAAACTGAATGACGAGAATTGATAATAAGGGAATCTGGCACATACCAAAACAACTAATCTTTATAGATATCTTCAAGATTCTTTCGCCGATCTGAGTGCTTTTCTTTTACTCGATGCATAATACAACTGGGAGAAAACGTAATAAGAATTATTAGACATTCATTATTGTGTCATGCTTAAAATAATTTTTTCTAATGAATTTTTATTTGAAATTGAAATGTCAGAAATAGACTATTACCTTATCCACATAGCCAGGAAATTTATCGTTTGGTCCTCTGGGTTTTCCATATACTGACCATCCAATGGCATCCATGATTCATTAGGCAATTTAGTTTTTTTCCTCTACACGAAAGATTACATAGTAGTCATTAGTATATATAAAGTGACATTAGACTTATATATAATTAATAATTTGTAAAGAAAAAAATAATTAATTAATTAATTCACATTCACATTAAGTTTAACTCATTATCGACTATATATATAGTAGTAGTAGTGCCATCAGATTCCCTTAGTCTCTTAAGTTTTCTTTTTGTACCTCTTGAGACGATTTTTCGGCATTAGTTTGGAACAATACTTTCGTGGGGATTTCCATCTGATTATCATCAAACGTTTTGTTTGGGGTTTGGGTAGATCTAGAGCTGAGCAAATAAGATTTAGTGGTGTTCATCAGATCTAGAGACATATCAAGCGCCAAACATGATCTGGGTCGAAAATGCTATCGAATAGGTCTATTAAATCTTCAAGTTCAGTATCTTCTTATTCAAAACCTGCTTGCGGCTGTGCCAAAATTAAGCAATAACATGATTGATCGAGGACCAGCTAGCGCCATGCACTTTAGCCCCGAAAGAATTTGCTCGTCGCTGCGGTATGGTCCTCTGAATACTATGAAATAAGTGCATAGAATAAACACATTTGTATATATCCACAAACAAATTTTGTCTAATATAGCGCTGCAAGTAAATCAGAATGTTTAAAGCTCAAATATGAAGAGTTAGAACTTAAAAATCTGAATGACGAGAATTGATAATAAGGGAATCTAGCTCATACAAAAACAACTAAGCTTTGTAAATTTATTTGTCGAGCAAGTCATTGGGATCGTGTAAAGACAAAATTAATTAACTAAATAATTCACATTCACATTCACATTATGTTTACCTCATTTTCGACTATGTATGTACTAGTAGTTGTAGTGCTATCAGATTCCGTAGCCTATTATTTTCTTTTTTTTTAACCTTTTGAACGGATTTTTTTGCATTAGTTTGGAACAGTACTTTAGTGGGGATTTCTATCTGATCATCCAACGCTTTGTTTGTGGTTTGGGTAGATCTAGAGCTGGGTAAATATGATTTAATGATATCCATCATATATGGAGGCATATCCAGCGCCAAACATGTTTTTTCAATAGTATCAGGGTCGAAAATGTTATCAAAAAGCTCTATTATGTCTTCAAGTTCAGTATCTTCCTGTTCAAAACCTACTTGTGGCTGAGCAAAAATTACGTAATAACATGATTGATCAAGGACAAGCCAGCTCCATGCGCTTTAGCCCCGGAAGACTTTGCTCGTCGCTGCGGTATGCGCCTCCGAATACTATAAAATTGGTGCATATTATAAACACATATGTATGTATCGACAGACAAATTTTGCCTAATGTAGAGCTGCAGGAAAATCATAATATATAAAGCTCAAATATAAAGAGTTCGAATTTCAAAATTTCAATGACGGGAATTGATAGTAAAAAAATCTAAAACATACCAAAACAACAAAGCTTTATAAATATATTTGTCATGCAAATCGTTGGGTTTGTGTAAAGGCAAAATTAATTCACTAATTAATTAGCGTTCGGATTCGCATTCACATAAGTTTACGACATTTTCGACTATATATGTAGTAGTAGTAGTAGTGCAATCAGATTCCCGTTATCTTTATTTTTTTGGTACCTCTTGATGGGATTTTTCTACATTAGTTTGGAATAGTGCTTTTGTGGGGATTTCTATTTTATTATCATCAAACGTTTTGTTTGTATTTTGGGTAGATCTAGACCTGGGTAAATAAGATTTAATGGTGTTCATCATCTCTGGAGGCAGATCCAGTGTTGGGATATTTTTGGTAAGGGGCTCGATTGTCAATACAACAAAGTACGGAGTTTAAAATTTTTCGAAGTCCCTAACAGTCCCATAAAACTTTCTCCACAGTTAATTATACGAAAAGGTTGAATCAAACAATTAATTAAACACAGGGGGTTAATCGCAATTTACCTCACCACGGTTTTGTGGTGGTTTCCTCCAGGTGTTTGGTTCGATCCACAGCTTGAGTGATCCATGTGTCTCACCTCCAAAGTTGATCCACACCAATTGGATTGTAGTGACACCTACAAGTCTTAGGCTACGAACTGGATCTCGCAGGTTTTTCAGCAAAGGATTTCAGATCTGGATCTGGACTTAAGATCTGGATCAGGATTAGGAGATACAGATGGAAGAAACGAATCACAGGACTTATGTGATCGGAACAGGGCTCGGCCAGGTTGGGTTCGGCCAGCTTTGGTTCGGCCGAGTTTGGGTTCGGGCGACATGGGTTCGGGGCGAAACTGTGGGGCGGTTTTGTAA
This sequence comes from Penstemon barbatus, assembly GCA_003313485.2. NCBI lineage: Eukaryota > Viridiplantae > Streptophyta > Magnoliopsida > Lamiales > Plantaginaceae > Penstemon > Penstemon barbatus. The sequence goes on along the minus strand of CM064884.1, from coordinate 15,659,815 downwards.
TTAATAATTATTGTGCGAAAATCAGATTTTTCTACTTGCAAAAATCGGCTACTCTCTTTTCTTTTAGGGTTTTCAAAAGTTGATCATTAGTTATGAATGAAGAGAAGAGAAGAAGTATTTATAAGAGAAGAGTCCTTCTCTTAGAAGATATCTTCTTCCCTTATCTATCAAATCTCCTATTCCTTATCAACTTAGGAATGCAAGATTTGATAGATCTCTTCTTGCTTGCTCTCCAAGCTAAAACTCATTTTCCTTGTCTTACACAAAATCGCCCCCTTCCCCTATTTCTAGTTAATTGCAAAATCAACCCATAATTATCCAATCCTAAAATTGGTTAATTATTTATTCTTCCAATTAATTAACTACTTTAATTAATTTCATAATTAATCAGATAACTCTAATTAATTAATTGAACATTAATCAATTAGATATCTAATTAATTTTCTCCAATTGAATAAATACCATAATTCAATTACTTTGATTTAACAACTTTAAATCATTTGCTTTCCTTTAAGACAGTCACCGTCCAATTGTATTGTGTGTGACCCTCTGGGTTCACCATCAACTGGCAGCAGGCCCACGACTTTCGTGATTTAATTAACGAGCAATTAAATGCTCCGATCAATTAAACAACTTTTAATTGACCACTCCTAGAATTAATTTCCCTATTAATTTAGGAGTATCCACACTTCATGGTCGATGTCTAGCCACAAGCCCATGAAGCCCAATCAAAGGTGAATTGATAATTGTGAACCTCACCTCTTATAATTGCCATGTACATACGGTCCTTCCACGATGATTTCCCGATCGAGACCTAGGGTGTGTGAATTGATCGGCACCTCTAATTATCTCGATTCTGTACTTTCTAATTCTGGATAATAATTCCGGTGTGACTGCTAAATTTGGAAATCCCTTTCCAAATTCGTCACCAACCATGGCCATGGATTCCTAGGAACATATTATCGAAGAACGTACAGGAAATACTCTCACCTTATCAGGATGAGTCGATAGATCCTTTCTTAGTACTAACCACTCGGGTACAGTCGTGTACGCACCCAACTTAGGCACTTTGTGGCCAGGCTACGTGACCAGTACCTAAATCTAAGTACGCACACTCATGCACCGAATTCGCCCTAGCACCTCAAGTCCAAGGACTAAATCGTACACTATCATAAGCCTTGAGAAACATCCCATCACCGATATGCGTCATGCTCTTCCACAATGGGTTTCTCTGTTCGGGTCGTTCGATGCATTCAATCCTCCATTGAACCACCTACTCATATGCACTGGCCTCAAATGCATTGCTCATGAAACGCTACAAATTCACTCCATGTGAATCATGCATACTTGTACAAGTCTTGGCGATTCCTACGATACCCCGTCTCGTTCGGAATCTATGACTTGGAACGGTTTTAAGATCACGACCTTTGAGACTGTTTCATGATTGCACTCAGTACTGAAGTGAATCGTCCCATAGTCTATTGTGACCTTAGGATTTCATCCAATCGCTTAGATAAGTTCGCGAGAGATGAAGTTGGCCATTGTTCAATTTCACGTACTATGAATGAAAGGGCGTATAATTATAAACCATAAGAAAATAGTACTTCAACAAGCTAATTAATATTGGCTTGCTGGGCACTATCCTATCATCCAGCGCCAAACATGATCCCGGTCGAAAATGCTATCCAATAGGTCTATTAAATCTTCAAGTTCAGTATCTTCTTTTTCAAAATATGCTTGCGGATGTGCCCAAATTAAGCAATAATATGATTGATCGAGGACCAGCTAGCGCCATGCACTTTAGCCCCGAAAGAATTTGCTCGTCGCTGCGGTACGGGCCTCCGAATACTATGAAATAAGTGCATAGAATAAACACATGTGCATATATACACAAAAAGATTTTGTCTAATATGGCGCTGCAAGTAAATCAGAATGTTCAAAGCTCAAACATGAAGAGTTAGAACTTAAAAAATTGAACGATGAGAATTGATAATAAGGGAATCTAGCTCATACAAAAACAACTAAGCTTTGTAAATATATTTGTCGAGCAAGTCATTGGGATCGTGTAAAGACAAAATTAATTAAATAAATAATTCACATTCACATTATGCTTACCTCATTTTCGACTATATATGTACTAGTAGTTGTAGTGCTATCAGATTCCGTAGCCTATTATTTTTCTTTTTTTTTAACCACTTGAAGGGATTTTTCTGCATTAGTTTGGAACGGTACTTTTGTGGGGATTTCCATCTGATCATCAAACGTTTAGTTTCTGGTTTGGGTAAATCTAGAGCTGGGTAAATATGATTTAATGATATCCATCATATATGGAGGCATATCAAGCGCCAAACATGTTTTCTCAATAGTATACGGGTCGAAAATGTTATCAAATAGCTCTCTTATGTCTTCAAGTTCAGTATCTTCCTGTTCAAAACCTGCTTGTGGCTGAGCGAAAATTATGCAATAACATGATTGATCGAGGACCAGCCAACGCCATGCACTTTAGCCCCGAAAGACTCTGCTTGTGGCTGCGGTATGCGCCTCCGAATACAATGAAATAGGTTCATAATATAAACACATATGTATGTATCGATAGACAAATTTTGTCTAATGTGGAGCTGCAGGAAATCAGAATATTTAAAGCTCAAATATAAAGAGATTGAATTTCAAAATTTGAACGACAGGAACTGCTTATAAAAAAATCTAAAATATACCAAAACAACCAAGCTTTATAAATATATTTGTCATGCAAATCATTGGGATCGTGTAAAGACAAAATTAATTCACATATTAATTCACATCCACATTCACATTAAGTTTACCTCATTTTCGACTATATATGTAGTAGTAGTGGTGCAATCAGATTCCCGTAATTTTTATTTTTTTGTACCTCTTGAAGGGATTTTTCTGCATTAGTTTGGAACAGTACTTTTATGGGAATTTCCATCTGATTATAATCAAACGTTTTGTGTGTATTTTGGGTAGATCTGGACCTGGGTAAATAAGATTTAAAGTTGTTCGTCATATCTGGAGGCAAATCCAGCGCCAAACATGTTTCGGTCAAAAATTCTATTAAATAGCTCTATTAAGTCTTCATGTTCAGTATTTTCTTGTTCAAAACATGCTTGTGGTTGAGCCAAAATTAGGCAATAACATGATTGATCGAGGAACAGCCGGCGCCATGCGCTTTACTCCCGGAAGACTTTGCTCGTTGTTGCAGTATGCGCCTCCGAATACTATGAAATAAGTGCATAAAACAAACATATATGTTGTTGGATAAGGATGAAGATGAAGAGCACTGAAGACAATTTGTAAAGGGAGGTTTTGATGAATTCCAAAACTTCAAATCTGCTAAGTATGGATTAACTTAGTTGATATCCCTTTGAAGAATTTTTGACTAAGTATAGAAGACATCAGAAGAGTCAAAATTCAAGGTCCAAGGCTACTGATCTGCTGAAGGAAAGAAATCAGACTGGTGAAGATCAGCCGACTCAAAACAGATTTGTTCAACTTTGAGATCAGTTTAGTTCGCCATCAGACTTGTCCTTTCGTCAGCCAAGTGGAAAAGATCAAGAAGCCATTCCAACGGTAAAAAATGCCCCTGGAAGTAATAAATGCCGAAGTACAAGGCTGTTAAAGACAAATGATTGGAGAAATGCTCCGCATCAGCTGTGTGCATTTAATGCTGCCTGCAGAAAAGTACTGTTGACAGTACGGAAAGACTTCAAAGAGCCGTTCGCGGAAATTAAGGACCAGTACCCGAGGTTTTTGAATCTTGTCTCTCTTCAACGGACATTTTTCAAACCTTGAGTATAAATAGCTGTAGAGACGAAGAGAAGAAATACAACAGCACAATCTCTGAGAAATTTTCGAAGCAGAACTCTTTAAGTCTCAAGGACAGCTCACTCATCAGCTTAGTCATTTGTTGAAAATAGCAGAGTTGAAGAACAACGATAAAATACATCTTCTGAGTGATTTTGTAATCGTGAGTGTTGTGAGAAGTAGATATCCATCTTTGTAAGTGATATTACTTCGGAGAGTAGGAGTTTCTGAGTGATTTCCTACTGTGCACTTGTGGCCTTTTCATTTGTTGATTGGCGCAAGCAGAGTACACTGTAAACTTTGTGATTATAGTATAACCCAAGATCTGAGTGACTTGGAAGAGTGGACTAAAGGATATTTAAATCCATATAACCACTATAAAAATTACTTCTGTTTTTACTTGCATATTTTCTGTTGCATAAAAACACCTTGATTTAACTGTTTGAAAAGCTTATAAGGAAAGGAGTTTTATAAAACAGGGGAACAAACTTTCAAACTACTAAGTTTACTTGTGAAAAACACTTTACAAATCCGCTGCAAGTACTCTAAGTATTGAAACTGATTTTGACAAAATCAGCTAAGTAACTATCAGATTAGTGGTCAATGAAGCTGTTCAAAGATTTGTTCGCGATCAGCCGAGTAACTTACTGTTGATAATAGCTCAGTCTGTTTTAGTTAGAACAAAAGTTTTAAAGTTAAAAATTTGTTAAAAAGTTTAGAGGTCTATTCACCCCCCATCCCCCTCTAGACCTCATCTGACCACTTGAGACCAACAAGTGGTATCAGAGCAGGTTGTTCATTTGAATCAGCTGCCTGATCAACGAGCTTGATCCGAGTGTTTTTCAAAGGTTTTCAAACTTTTTCAAAAGGGCATATTTTGAAAAATTAAAATTTTTGAAAAATGGATTGTATCAGCCATGTTCCCCACATAGCTGGTATGAGCTTTGAAGACTGGAAAATCAGAATGGAGATTTTCCTGGCTGCTTACAAAGATAACATGTACACATGTATCATCAAAGGTCCATTCAGATTCACCAAGACTATCACGGTTGATGAAGCAGAAATAGTGCTAGAAAAAAATCTAACAGAAATGACAGCCGAAGAAATAAAGCTGTTCAATATGGATAAAGTTGGTCGTTTCATCATGACCAAGGCCCTTGACAATGATCTATTTGACAAAGTCAAGCACTGCAAGACTGCCAAAGAGATGTGGGATAAGGTTCGTGACATGAGCGAAGGAAACGACGCCATCAAAGAGCATCAGCTGAGTGTTGCTCTGGAAAAACTGGACAACTTCAAGATGAAGTTTGCAGAAACCATTGATCAGATGGATACAAGGTTTACAAGGACGATGAACGAAGTTTTAAAGCTTGGAAAAACCTTCACTGATAAGGAGATAACCGTCAGAGTTTTGAAGGCTCTACCTCCGAAGTTCAACATGAAGGTGACAGCCATGGAAGAGTCAAGAGATCTGGGAAACATTTCACTCACCGAGCTGTTCTCAATACTCAAGGCGTACGAGTATAAACTGTCAAGAATGGGTGTTGAAGAAACTTCTACTTCAAGTCCCACAGCTGCACTTGTTGCTGCTGAAAATCCTAGAAGGCCAGCCTACAAAAGCAAAGAAGTGGACTCATCTGATGAAGCCACAATACTCAACAAAAAGGAGTACACTGCTATAGACGTTGCATAGCTGATGAACAACTTCAAAAAGTTCTATAGACGGAAAATGAAGAACAAATATAACAATGCTTCTACTTCTAACCCTACTTCTTCTTCTCAGGATAAGGATTCTTATAAATCCAAAATGATGTGCTATAATTGCAGGAAACTGGGCCATTTCATCAGAGACTGCCCATATCCTAAAGCTGAGAAGTATACAGAAGAAGAAAAGAGAATCAGAAAGGAATGAAAGCATCAGAAAGGCAAGGTGCTGGTAGCAGAAGCAGAAAAGCTAGCTGCTGTCTACTCATCTGATTCAGATTCAGACACTTCTGATGAAGAGAGTCCTGCTCTTCTCTACCTGATGGCTAAGGAATCTAATGACTCCGAGGATGATGAGGTAACTCCTCTTGACAATGAATTATTTAATTCATTTGAACAAATGATGCTCAACAATACAAGCATTGCTGATGCATTTAAAAAGCTTAAGGAATAGATGATATTGCTGAAAGAGCAAAACAGTTCACTGAAACTTAAAGCTGAAAAGCCAAGAGATTCAGCTGAATACAAACTGCTTGAGCAAGAGAATGAATCTCTGAAAGCTGAATGTGAAGTTTATAAGGGTAAAATCATTGAGCTTGAGAAAGTCATTGAGTCTCATGAGAAGTCATCTGTTGCATCCACTCACATGTCCAATAAACAGAAGACACCTTTAGATCAGGATAAGTTAGAACTGAACCATACTGAAAAATTTATATCAGCTGACAATAGTAAGGTCATCCTGTATGTTCAGACTACTAAACCTGCTCCACCTGAGAAAGTGTTAAAGGAGACGAAAACTCCTAAGGCTAAAATGAGCAAAGAGCCTAGTGTAGGAAAACAGACTGGTAAGTCCAAACAAAAGAGTCCTAGGAAGTCTTCTGATAAGGTCAAAACCAACCAGACTAGTGATAAGTCTAAGTCGTATGTTAATGAGCAAGCATCTAGTAAGCCAAAGAAGCATAAAAACATGAAAAATCAAAATGCTTGGTATGGAAATGAGTCATATTATGTGCAACCTGCTGCATATCCTCCTATGTATCATGCACCTCAGTTTCCTACTTACTATGCACCATGTCCTGCTCATCCAATGCATGCATATCCTCCTTATCATGCATCTTATTCTACTTATGAGCATTATCCTTATCATGCTGCTACACATGGACTTATTTAGACCCATTGATCATGTCAGCAATGGTGGAAAGAAATACTGCCTAGCTGTTGTGGATGATTATTCAAGATACACTTGGGTGATTTTCATGAAGAAGAAAAGTGAAACCAAGGAGCATCTTACAAATCTGATGGAAAAGATCCAAAATGAGAAAAGTATGAAAATACTGAAGATCAGATCAGATAGAGGGACTGAGTTTACAAATTCTACTGTTGAAGAGTATTGTAATGCCAGAGGAATCAGTCATGAGTACTCTGCTGCCAGAACCCTTCAACAGAATGGAGTTGCTGAAAGGAGAAACAGAACTCTTAAAGAAGCTACCAGGACAATGATAGCTGAAGCTAAGCTGCCTCAAAGATTTTGGGCAGAAGCAACAAATACAGCATGCTTTACCCAAAACAGATGCATGATCAACAAGTACCAAAACAAGACTCCATATGAAGTTTGGAACAACAGGAAGCCAAACATTCATTACTTTAAGATATTTGGTTATAAATGATTTGTTTTAAATAATGGGAAAAATCACCTTACTGCATTTGCAGAAAAGGCTGATGAAGCTGTTTTTGTAGGATACTCTACTGTTAGTAAAGCTTATAGAGTCTTGAACAAAGGAACTTTACTTATAGAGGAATCCATTCATGTAGTATTTGATGAACCAAATCAATCTTCTGAAAAGAATCAAAGTATTAATCAAGATCTGTCTACTGATTTACAGAAGTTAAATGTTGGAAAGAATGAAGAATATGTTCCCATCATACTACCTGATCTCAACCCAGCTGATAACTCAAGTGATGTTCAAAAATCACAATTCTGATTGTCTAACAGACGAGTTGCAAACAGCTGACAGACCAGAGACTGTTCAACAGACAACAAATGTTCAACAGACTACTGGAACTCCAACAGTAGTGTTGCAAGATCAAAGCAAAGGACAACATTAAGATTTGCAACCTGATCTTAGATGGATCAAGAATCACCCACCAGAGCTGGTGATTGGTGATCCTTTGGATAAAGTGAAGACAAGGAGAGCTGCTGCAAGTGAAGCAATGTTTGTCAGTTTCCTATCTCAAATTGAGCCCAAACAGATTGAAGAAGCTCTTAGTGATTCAAACTGGATTGAAGCTATGCAAGAAGAGCTAAATCAATCTGAAATGAATTAATTCTGGTACTTAGTTCCTAGACCAAGTCATCAAAGAGTCATTGGCACTAAATGGGTATTCAGGAATAAAATAAATGAAGATGGTATTGTCACCAGAAATAAAGCAAGATTAGTGGCCAAGGGTTACTGCCAAGAAGAAGGCATTGACTTTGATGAAACTTTTGCACCAGTAGCAAGATTAGAGGCTATCAGACTCTTTCTTGCCTATGCTGCTCACAAAAATTTCACAGTCTATAAGATGGATGTGAAATCAGCTTTTCTCAATGGAGAATTGCAAGAAGAAGTTTATGTTGAACAACCACCTGGATTTGAAGTCTATCAAGAAGAAGACAAGGTATATCGTCTGAAGAAAGCCCTATATGGACTGAAACAGGCTCCAAGAGCATGGTATGATACCCTATCTGATTTCCTCTTAATTAAAGGATTTCGTAAAGGTAAGGTAGACAATACTCTGTTCACTATTGAGTGGGAATAACATATTTTTCTTGTGCAAATTTATGTGGACGATATTATTTTTGGTTCAACTAATCAACAGATGTGTGATAAGTTCTCAAAGCTGATGCAGAATAAGTTTGAAGTGAGCATGATGGGAGAACTTAATTATTTTCTTGGCTTGCAAGTAAGACAGTTGCCTGATGGAATATTCATCAGCCAAGCAAAATACTTAAAGGATCTGTTCAAGAAATTTGGTATGGAAACTAGCTCTACTGCTAATATTCCAATGTCTACTAGTCTTCGTTTGGATAAAGATGAAGATGGCAAATCAGTGGACATAACCAAGTACAGAGGAATTATTGGGTCACTGTTATACTTAACAGCTAGCAGACCTGATATTATGTACTCTGTTGGGGTTTGTGCAAGGTATCAATCAAATCCTAAGGAATCTCACCTCTTAGCTGCCAAACGGATACTCAAGTATCTTAATGGTACTGAAGATTTGGGATTGTGGTACCCTAGGGAATCTGGATTTGAACTCATTGGATATTCAGATTCTGACCTTGCTGGCTGCAAGATTGACAGAAAAAGCACAACAGGTGCCTGTCAGTTCTAAGGTAGTCGTTTGATCTCATGGATAAGTAAGAAACAGACTTCAGTATCCATATCAACTGCTGAAGCTGAATACATAGCTGCTGGAGCTTGCTGTGCACAAATATTATGGTTGAAGCATCAACTTGAAGATTACAACATAAAAATCAGTGGAATCCCTATCTACTGTGACAATACAAGTACAATCAGTCTTACTCAGAATACTACAAGTCATTCAAGGACTAAGCATATTGAGATCAAACATCACTTCATTGGAGATCATGTGGAGAAAGGAAATGTCATGATAGAATATGTGTTTACTGAAAATCAGATTGCTGACATCTTCACAAAACCCCTAAGTGAAACAAGGTTTTCAACTCTAAGAGCTGAACTAGGTTTATTGAAATTGGATGCATAAGCTGAGGGGGAACTCAACAGAAGACTGAAGTTCAACAGCTTACTCATCTTATTTATCTTCAAGGATTAACTCTCAACAGACTAGTTAACTTATGAATTCTTAAAGTCATGGGGAACGTGTAAGACTAGCGGTACTTCTGATTGAAGGATGAAATTTGTTGATGACAGTTAGTTGAAGTTATGTTTTCAACAGAAGATTAAAGTCTTGAAGATTAAAGATTTATTATCAAGCTGGATTAACAAACAGCCGAGGAAGGTTATCAGTTATTGGCTTTCACTGATAACAGCTTTGTCATCAGGATAGTAGTCCATCCGATAAGTATTTATTTTACTAATCTGATTACTTGTGTAAAAGCTTACTGTTTAAAGCGTTACATTCAAAAACGCGCTTTTACAAGTAGGAAAAGAGCGGTACATATTCCCGCTCCTCATTTAATGCGATTTGAATTCGAAAGGTCGTAACTGACGCCGCACGATCAGACCTGACAAGAAATGGATCTAACGGTTAGCTGGTATCACGGAATCCAAGATACCCTAACTCTATAAATCCAGATCTGATCAGCTGAGTAGCTCTTTACGCACCCCAAATATGTAAAGAGCACTTGTGAGAAATTACTGGCAATTTTCTGCAAAATTTCTTCTTGTTTCTCTAACTTCCAACAAATTCAAATGGCTGCTGAAGGGATGTACCTTGTTTACGAATCATACTACCAATCTGGTACCGATTTGATGAAGGAACTGCTGGAAAAGTTCAAAACGGCTTCATTGGTAAATTTCATGGAATACAATGAAGGGGTGATCTGGACTGATCAAGTTTTGGAATACTACCAAACTGCGACAGTTGATTTCACCACTCTGGAAATCAAAGCTACCGTCGGAGGTAAATCTATCATCATTACCCCCGCTGTTCTTCACGAGACTTTTGGGCTTCCTAACAGTGGACGACATGATGTCACTGTGCTAACGGAGGAGAAGCACCAACAGTTCTGGGCAATCTGTGCCAAGGAGGGAGAGATGTTGTCTGGCAACATCAAGAAGAAACAGCTGAAGGATGAATATCAGCGGATGGCTGATATGGTCTCTAAGTTGATTGAAAATTGTACATTTTCTCTAGATGTTGTTACTATGAAGAGATTCAGCATCATGACCGCCATTTACTACGGACTGGAAGTCAACTGGTCTGTTATCATCTGGTATGTTCTGGCTAACTTCCATGACAAAAAGAACAAGAGCAAGGCACCTCAGACCAACCACAGAATCACTCTTAGTTATCTGCTGTTCAAACTGGGTTGTGAAATGTCAAATGGAAAGGAAATTCATAAATCTAAGGCAATGGTGAAGTATTTGCCTGTTCTGAAAAAAAAAGCTGACGAGACTGATGAGGAAGAAGTTGAGGAATCAAATGAGATTCCTGCCAAAAGGCCTAGAAGATTGGTCAAAACAGCTGAGTTAGCTGTTGAGACTCAGAAAAAGAAGGCTACTGATAAACCTAAGGAGAAATCTCCTAAGAAAGTGAAGACGGTGGCTGATGTTACTGCTGATAAAATTATTTATCAGACCACTGCTGATGTCAGGAACATGTCTCCTGCATCCTCTTCAAGAACTCCAACTGCTCAAGTACCTGACGAGACTGTTTCTCATAGGACCAGAAGTCAGTTGAGAGATAATGCTGCTTCCAGACCTACTCAAGGAAGACCAAAGAAGATAGCAAAGAAGCAAATGACATTCACAGAGGAACCTACTGAGCTGATAGACTTAGTAAGAGAGAGTCCTCCATCTGCTGAAAGACATGTTGGAGCTGAAGAGGCTTATGTTGCTGAACAGACTGATGCGCAACAGACCACTCAAGCAAAGCCGACAGTTGAGGTTGCCAAACCTCAGGATGATCCTGATGTAATGATCATCCACCCCATTGCAGCTGCACCTCTTGCATCTGCTGCTCCTAATCCTGCCCCAGCTGACAAGGGAAAGAGAAAAATTCTGATCAAGAGAAAGAAGATCTATGCAGCTGACAAAAAGAAAAGGGAGGAAGCTGAGCAAAGAAAAAGAGATGAGCTCGAAGAAAAGAAGGCACTTGAACTAAGCAAGATTCAGGAGGCTAAAGATGAAGAAAGAAGGAAGATGTCTGAAGCTGAACGAAAGGCAGCTGAAGATGCTGAACTTGCTATGGTCATTGAGCTAAGCAAAACTGATGCTCATGGACCAGTTCATGGTGGAGGCATCAAGATTAATGAAGCTGATGAAAGCAAACCAAAGAAGCCTAAGATGCCTGCTGGAGAAGTCAAGCCAAAGGAGAAATTTGAAATCAGAAGAGCATTTGACATTGTCTATGCTGATAAAGAACTCTTCAAAAGGTTTGAAAAGACCTTGGCTTACTATGACCAGAAGTTGATGCTCAAGACTCTGTTCACTAATGAAAAGCGTAGATACATGAAGTGGAGAGACTATAGGCTGAACAGATCTGTTGCAGAACTTCAGAGTTGGAAGGAGTTAGCTGATGAAGAACAATGGGTTCTAAATTGGCTAAGGACTGACTCAATACAAAAAGCTTTGGATCCTCACTTTGTAAGGGATGCCATGCATCAAAATGCTAAGGAATTTGCCTTAGAGGAAGCCAAGATCATCAAGAATACTTTGCCTGCTAAAAGAAGAAAATCTGATGATCCTGTTGAGAGGGCTATCAGCATTGTTGTTATGACCGCCTTGAAAAGATGGGCAGAAAGGTCAAGATATCAGCAAGGATGTTCAAGTGAACTGTCTCAGCTGCCAAGCATTCAACAGATCATATTTGGCAAAGTAGTCAAAGACTACTACGAAGTGCCTAAGGGAAACAATGCTTTCACAAATCCTTGGATCATTGTGCGAAAAATTCGTCAAACAACATCCTTCAATGATGATGGCAAGATCGTGAGTTTAGTCTATGATGATGTCACTGATGAGCACAAAGCTAATAAATCTGCTGAAGAACTCTTAGCACTTGAGTGGAACGCTAAGGAGAACAGAGCTGATCAGGAGACATAGCTGAAAGATGCCCCTGTCCACCAGGAAGAAAATGAAGGAAGGGATGCTGCTGATTCTGCTTCATCAAGTGATCAACATTCATCACTGATGGAAGCCTTCAAGATGCTGATGGAAAACTCAACTTGGAAGAAAAGAACAGCACGCAGCTGAAGAATTGCAGCAAGAATTGGCAGAGTCCAATAGCTTACAGCTGAAGAATTTGCAACAAGAGTTGGCTGAGTCCAACAGACAACAGCTGGAAAGTATGCAACTCTTCACTGCAAGAACTATCAGAAATGCAACTGATAGTTTTCCCATGCCCGAAGATCATTCCTAGCAGATGATGCACAACTTTCTTGAGATGAGCAGAAACGTTGAAGATGTGAAGGCTAATGTCAATCACCTTCATGATGCTTTAAAAAGAGCTGAAAACAGAATAGCTGATCTAACTGCTAACTTCATCAAGATCAGTGAAGAAGAGAAGTCAATCAATGATGGGTTGTTGCATGAACTTCACAAAGCTGGAGATGTTATTCATGGAGAACTTTCAACTATGCAACTTAATATTGACTGCTTCAATGATCAAACTGACAACATCAGCACCACTCTCACTCATCTTACTGCAAGTCATGATGTAGTAAATCAGAATTTGAAATCTTTATGTGCTACAATGAAGATTCCTACTGTTGCACTTAACCCTGCTGCTGAACCTGAAAATGTCACCAAGTCTGATGATGACAAAAAGGGGGAAGATAAAAGGGAAGAACCAACTGAGGAAACTAATACTGCTGAAGCTAAGAAGACTGATGAAGCTGCTGAAGAGACTAAAGTTGTTGAAGAAGTTGGAAAGGTAGAAGGCAAGGAGAAGTCTGAAGAAGAGACTAAGGATAAAGCCAAATCCGATGAGGAAATGGCTGAAACCAAGGACTCTGCTGAAGATCAAACAGAGCCACTTACCAAGTACAAAAATACTGAATCAGCTAGAAAAGCAACGGAAAAATTGAAAGAGCAGCAACTCAAATAAAAGATGGAAGCTGCCAGTTCAAACCTGCTTTTGGATGAGGATGCTGTTGATGAAGACGAAGATGAAGAAGAAGATGATGATGAAGAATCATCTTATGAGTATGAAGAAGTGCTAGAAGGATCTGATGAAGAAGCTGATTGTTAGAATATATAAATCTTTTTGTAATCAGTTTACTTTATCTATCTTTCAGACATCTCACCTGATAAACTTGTACTTGTAATATTTTCCATATAAATGAAAGTCAAGTTTATTCCAACACATCTTTTCTATCTCAGAAAAATTTGAGGATTACAATCTTTAGTATAGGTATAACAGGTACATAGCTGAAGTTTTGTCATCAACAAAAAGGAGGAAATTGTTGGATAAGGATGAAGATGAAGAGCACTGAAGACAATTTGTAAAGGGAGGTTTTGATGAATTCCAAAACTTCAAATATGCTAAGTATGGATTTACTTAGCTGATATCCCTTTGAAGAATTTTTGACTAAGTATAGAAGACATCAGAAGAGTCAAAATTCAAGGTCCAAGGCTATTGATCTGCTGAAGGAAAAAAATCAGACTTGTGAAGATCAGCCGACTCAAAACATATTTGTTCAACTTTGAGATCAGCTTAGTTCGCCATCAGACTTGTCCTTTCGTCAGCCAAGTGGAAAAGATCAAGTAGTCATTCCAACGGTAATAAATGCCCCTGGAAGTAATAAATGCTGAAGTACAAGCCTATTAAAGACAAATGATGGGAGAAATGATTCGCATCAGCTGGGTGCATTTAATGCTGCCTGCAGAAAAGTACTGTTGACAGTACGGATAGACTGCAAAGAGCCGTTCGCGGAAATTAAGGACCAGTACCCGATGTTTTTGAATCTTGTCTCTCTTCAACGGACATTTTTCAAACCTTGAGTATAAATAGCTGTAGAGACGAAGAGAAGAAATACAACAACACAATCTCTGAGAAATTTTCGAAGCAGAACTCTTTAAGTCTCAAGAACAGCTCACTCATCAGCTTAGTCATTTGTTGACAAAAGCAGAGATGAAGAACAACGATAAAATACATCTTCTGAGTGATTTTGTAATCGTGAGTGTTGTGAGAAGTAGATATCCATCTTTGTGAGTGATATTACTTCGGAGAGTAGGAGTTTCTGAGTGATTTCCTACTGCGCACTTGTGGCCTTTTCATTTGTTGATTGGCGCAAGCAGAGTATATTGTAAACTTTGTGATTATAGTATAACCCAAGATCTGAGTGACTTGGAATAGTGGACTAAAGAATATTTAAATCCATATAACCACTATAAAAATTACTTGTGTTTTTACTTGCATTTTTACTTGCATATTTTCTGTTGCATAAAAACACCTTGATTTAACTGTTTGAAAAGCTTATAAGGAAAGGAGTTTTATAAAACTGGGGAACAAACTTTCAAACTACTAAGTTTACTTGTGAAAAACACTTTTCAAATCCGCTGCAAGTACTCTACGTATTGAAACTGATTTGGACAAAATCAGCTAAGTAACTATCAGATTAGTGGTCAACGAAGTTGTTCAAAGATTTGTTCACGATCAGCCAAGTAACTTACTGTTGATAACAGCTCAGTCTGTTTTAGTTAGAACAAAAGTTTTAAAGTTAAAAATTTGTTAAAAAGTTCAGAGGTCTATTCACCCCCCCCCCCCCTCTAGACCTCATCTGACCACTTGGAACCAACATATGTATTTATCCACAAATTTTTTTTTTCTAATTAGCGCTGCATGAAAACCTGAATGTTTCAAATATGAAAAGTTTGAACTTCCAAAACTGAATGACGGGAGTTGATAGTAAGGGAATCTAACATATACCAAAATGACAAAGCTTTATAAATATATTTGTCATGCTAATCATTGGGATCGTGTGAAGACAAAATAAATTAAATAATTAATTCACATTCACATTAAGTTTACATCATTATTGACTATATATGTAGTAGTAGTAGTAGTAATTGTACCATAAGATTCCCATAGTCTTTTTTTTTTTTTTTTTTTTTTAACCTCTTGACGGGATTTTTCCGCATTAGTTTGGAACAGCACTTTTGTTGGGATTCTCATCTGGTTATCATCAAACTTTTTGTTTATGGTTTGGGTAGATCTAGAGCTTGGTAAATAAGATTTAATGGTGTCCATCATATTTGGAGGCATATACAGCCCCAAACATGTTTTTTCAAAAGTATCCGGGTAGAAACTGCTATCAAATAGCTCTATTAAGTCTTTGAGTTCAGTATCTTCTTGTTCATGATTGATTGAGGACCAGCTAGCGCCATGCGATTTAGCCCCGGAAGACTTTGATCGTCGCTGCGATATGCGCCTCCGAATACAATGAAATAATTGCATAAATATGAAGATTTAGAACTTCAAAAATTGAATGACGAGAATTGATAATAAAGGAATCTGGCACATACCAAAACAACTAATATTTATAGATATCTTGAAGATTCTTTCGCCGATCTGAGTTCTTTTCTTTTACTCGATGCATAATACAACTGGGAAAAAACGTAATAAGAATTATTAGACATTCATTATTGTGTCATGCTTAAAATAATTTTTTCTAATGAATTTTTATTTGAAATTGAAATGTCAGAAATAGACTATTACCTTATCCACATAGCCAGGAAATTTATCGTTTGGTCCTCTGGGTTTTCCATATACTGACCATCCAATGGCATCCATGATTCATTAGGCAATTTAGTTGTTTCCCTCTACACGAAAGATTACATAGTAGTCATTAGTATATATAAAGTGACATTAGACTTATATATAATTAATAATTTGTAAAGAAAAAAATAATTAATTAATTAATTCACATTCATATTAAGTTTAACTCATTATCGACTATATATGTAGTAGTAGTAGTGCCATCAGATTCCCTTAGTCTCTTAAGTTTTCTTTTTGTACCTCTTGAGACGATTTTTCTGCGTTTGTTTGGAACAATATTTCGTGGGGATTTCCATCTGATTATCATCAAACGTTTTGTTTGGGGTTTGGGTAGATCTAGAGCTAGGCAAATAAGATTTAGTGGTGTTCATCAGATCTAGAGGCATATCCAGTGCCAAACATGATCTGGGTCGAAAATGCTATCGAATAGGTCTATTAAATCTTAAAGTTCAGTATCTTTTTGTTCGAAACCTGCTTGTGGTTGTGCCAAAATTAAGCAATAACATGATTGATCAAGGACCAGCTAGCGCCATGCATATAATAAACACATTTGTATATATCCACAAACAAATTTTGTCTAATATAGCGCTGCAAGTAAATCAGAATGTTTAAAGCTCAAATATGAAGAGTTAGAACTTAAAAATCTGAATGACGAGAATTGATAATAAGGGAATCTAGCTCATACAAAAACAACTAAGCTTTGTAAATATATTTGTCGAGCAAGTCATTGGGATCGTGTAAAGACAAAATTAATTAACTAAATAATTCACATTCACATTCACATTATGTTTACCTTATTTTCGACTATATATGTACTAGTAGTTGTAGTGCTATCAGATTCCGTAGCCTATTATTTTTTTTTTTTTTTAACCTCTTGAAGGGATTTTTTTGCATTAGTTTGGAACAGTACTTTAGTAGGGATTTCCATCTAATCATCAAACGTTTTGTTTGTGGTTTGGGTAGATCAAGAGCTGGGTAAATATGATTTAATGATATACATCATATATGGAGGCATATCCAGCGCCAAACAAGTTTTTTCAATAGTATCAAGGTCGAAAATGTTATCAAAAAGCTCTATTAAGTCTTCAAGTTCGGTATCTTCCTGTTCAAAACCTACTTGTGGCTGAGCAAAAATTACGCAATAACATGATTGATCGAGGACCAGCCAGCGCCATGCGCTTTAGCCCCGGAAGACTTTGCTCGTCGCTGCGATATGCGCCTCCGAATACTATAAAATCGGTGCATATTATAAACACATATGTATGTATCGACAGACAAATTTTGTCTAATGTAGAGCTGCAGGAAAATCATAATATTTAAAGCTCAAATATAAAGAGTTCGAATTTCCAAATTTCAATGACGGAAACTGATAATAAAAAAATCTAAAACATACCAAAATAACTAAGCTTTATAAATATATTTGTCATGAAAATCGTTGGGATCGTGTAAAGGCAAAATTAATTCACTAATTAATTCGCGTTCGCATTCGCATTCACATTAAGTTTACCACATTTTCGACTATATATGTAGTAGTAGTAGTAGTGCAATCAGATTCCCGTGATCTTTATTTTTTTGGTACCTCTTGATGGGATTTTTCTACATTAGTTTGATCGAGGACCAGCTAGCACCATGCACTTTAGCCCCGAAAGAATTTACTCGTCGCTGCGTTATGGGCCTCCGAATACTATGAAATAAGTGCATAGAATAAACACATGTGTATATATCCGCAAACAAATTTTGTCTAATATAGCGCTGCAAGTAAATCGGAATATTTTATACTCAAATATGAAGAGTTAGAGCTTAAAAAACTGAATGACGAGAATTGATAATAAGGGAATCTAGCTCATACAAAAACAACTAAGCTTTGTAAATATATTTGTCTATCAAGTCATTGGGATCGTGTAAAGACAAAATTAATTGATTAAATAATTCACATTCACATTCTCATTATGTTTACCTCATTTTCGACTATATACGTACTAGTAGTTGTAGTGCTATCAGATTCCGTAGCCTATTATTTTTCTTTTTTTTTTACCTCTTGAAGGGATTTTTTTGCATTAGTTTGGAACAGTACTTTAGTGGGGATTTCCATCTGATCATCAAACGTTTTGTTTGTGGTTTGGGTAGATCTAGAGCTGGGTAAATTTGATTTAATGATATCCATCATATATGGAGGCATATCCAGCGCCAAACATGTTTTTTCAATAGTATCAGGGTCGAAAATGTTATCAAAAAGCTCTATTAAGTCTTCAAGTTCGGTATCTTCCTGTTCAAAACCTACTTGTGGCTGAGCAAAAATTACACAATAACATGATTAATCGAGGACCAGCCAGCACCATGCGCTTTAGCCCCGGAAGACTTTGCTCGTCGCTGCGGCATGCGCCTCCGAATACTATAAAATCGGTGCATATTATAAACACATATGTATGTATCGACAGACAAATTTTGTCTAATGTAGAGCTGCAGGAAAATCATAATATTTAAAGCTCAAATATAAAGAGTTCGAATTTCCAAATTTCAATGACTGAAACTGATAATAAAAAAATCTAAAACATACCAAAACAACTAAGCTTTATAAATATATTTGTCATGAAAATCGTTGGGATCGTGTAAAGGCAAAATTAATTGACTAATTAATTTGCGTTCGCATTCGCATTCACATTAAGTTTACCACATTTTCGACTATATATGTAGTAGTAGTAGTAGTGCAATCAGATTCCCGTAATCTTTATTTTTTTTGTACCTCTTGATGGGATTTTTCTACATTAGTTTGATCGAGGACCAGCTAGCGCCATGCACTTTAGCCCCGAAAGAATATTCTCGTCGCTGCGGTATGAGCCTCCGAACAGTACTTTGTGGGGATTTCCATATGATTATCATCATACGTTTTGTTTGTGGTTTGGATAGATCTAGAGCTGGGTAAATAAGATTGAATGGTGTCCATCATATCTGCAGGCATATCCTGAGCCAAACACTTTTTTCACTAGTATCCGGGTCGAAAATGCTATCAAATAGCTCTATTAAGTTTTTAAGTTCAGTATCTTCTTGTTCAAAACCTGCTTGTGGCTGAGCCAAAATTAGGCAATAACATGATTGATCGAGTACCAGCCAGCGCCATGCGCTTTAACCCCGTAAGACTTTCCTCGCCGCTGAAGTATGCGTCTCCGAATACTATGAAATAAGTGCATAAAACAAATACATATGTATTTATCCACAAACAATTTTTTTCTTATTGGCACTGTATGAAAACCAGAATGTTTAGAGCTCAAATATGAAAGTTAGAACTACCAAAAATGATGGACGGGAGTTGATAATAAGGGAATCTAACATATACCTAAACGACTAAGCTTTATAAATATATTTGTCGTGCTAATCATTGGGATCGTGTGAAGATAGAATAAATCAATTAATTAATTCACATTCACATTAAGTTTACCTCATTATTGACTATATATGTTGTAGTAGTAGTAATACTGCCATCAGATTCCCATAGTCTCTTATTTTTTTTTTTTTTTTTTTGAACCTTTTGAGGGGATTTTTCCGCATTAGTTTGGAACAGTACTTTCGTGGGGATTCTCATCTGATTATCATCAAACATTTTGTTTATGGTTTGGGCAGATCTAGAGCTTGGTAAATAAGATTTAATGGTGTCCATCATATTTGGAGGCATATACAGCCCCGGACATGTATTTCCAAAAGTACCCGGGTAGAAAATGCTATCAAATAGCTCTATTAAGTCTTCGAGTTCAGTATTTTCTTGTTCATGATTGATTGAGTACCAGCTAGCGCCATGCGCTTTACCCCCTGAAGACTTTGATCGTCGCAGCGATATGCGCCTCCGAATACTATGAAATAATTGCATAAATTAAACACATATGTATGTATCCACAAACAAAGTTTGTCTAATATAGCGCTACGAGATAATCAAAATGTTTAAAGCTCAAATATGAAGAGTTAGAACTTAAAAAACTGAATAACCAGAATTGATAATAAGGGAATCTAGCTCATACAAAAACAACTAAGCTTTGTAAATATATTTGTCGAGCAAGTCATTGGGATCGTGTAAAGACAAAATTAATTAATTAAATAATTCACATTCACATTATGTTTACCTCATTTTCGACTATATATGTACTAGTAGTTGTAGTGCTATCAGATTCCCGTAGCCTACTATTAATTTTTTTTTTTTAACCTCTTGAAGGGATTTTAATGCATTAGTTTGAAACAGTACTTTTGTGGGGATTGTCATCTGATCATCAAACGTTTTGTTTGTGGTTTGGGTAGATCTACAGCTGGGTAAATATGATTTAATGATATCCATCATATATGGAGGCATATCCAGCGCCGAACATGTTTTTTCAATAGTATTCGGGTCGAAATTTTTATCAAATAGCTCTATTAAGTCTTCAAGTTTAGTATCTTCTTGTTCAAAA
The DNA here is from genome assembly GCA_003313485.2 of Penstemon barbatus. Classification (NCBI taxonomy): domain Eukaryota; kingdom Viridiplantae; phylum Streptophyta; class Magnoliopsida; order Lamiales; family Plantaginaceae; genus Penstemon; species Penstemon barbatus. The sequence goes on along the minus strand of CM064884.1, from coordinate 15,639,392 downwards.
CCTGCTTGCGGCTGAGCCAAAATTAAGCAATAAAATGATCGATCGAAGACCAGCCAACCCCATGCGCAATAGCCCCGGAAGACTCTGCTCGTCACTGCTATTTGCTCGATAGAATCTAACACATACCAAAACAACTAAGCTTTATAAATATATTTGTCGTGCAAATCATTAGGATTGTGTAAAGACATAATTAATTATTAATTAATTCACATTCACATTCACATTAAATTTACCTCATTTTCGACTATATATGTAGTAGTATTAATAGTACCATCAGATTTCGATTCTCTTTTATTTCTTTTTTGGGTACCTCTTGTGGGGATTTTTCTGGATTAGTTTGGAACAGTACTTTTGTGGGGATTTCCATCTAATTTTCATCAAACTTTTTTGTTTGTGGTTTGGGTAGATCTAGAGTTGGGTAAAATATAAGATTTAACGGTGTCCATCATATCTGGAGGCATATCCAGCGCCAAACATGTTTTTTCAATAGTATCCGGGTAAAAAAAGCTATAAAATAGCACAATTAATTCTTCAAGTTCAGTATCTTCTTGTTCGAAACCTGCTTGTGGCTGAGCGAAAATTACGCAATAGCATGATAGATCGAGGATCAGCCAATGCGATGTGATTTAGCCCCGAGAGCCTTTGCTCGTAGCTGCGGTATGCGCTTCCGAATACTATGAAATAAGTGCATAAAATAAACACATGTGTATGTATCCATAAACAAATTTTGTCTAATGTAGCACGGCAAGAAAACCAAAGTTTTTAAAGCTCAGATATGAAAAGTTAGAACTTCCAAAACTGATGGATGGGAATAGTTAATAAGGGAATCTACCACGTACCAAAACTACTAAGCTTATAAATATATTTCTCGTGCAAATCATTGGGATCGTGTATTAAATAACTTAAATTCTACTAAAAGGTACATACATGGATTTTTGTAGACTGATCCATTTGTACCTTATTATTGATACGAGAAACTCAACATCTCTTCTTGCATTCCACCTAGTTTTCTCATTGATTGTTCTATTAAACTTGATCGCAGGTAAGAAGTCATATGAAATTTTAAAGGTCATGTGTTTTCTACTCCTCTCTATCCTGACAACAACAAGTAGAGAACTCTTAGTGTTGTCCCTTAAGAAATAGTGAAAAATATGGCTGCCATTCTCTGGATATACTCTTATTTCTCACATACCCTCTGCACTTGATTGTTTAACATCCTGAAAAGTACAACATATAAGTGATAAATTATAAATTGTAATGAAATTATCAGTGAAATTGAATCATTCAGAAATAACAAATGAAAATATTTAAATTTAACACTTAAGATTATGTTTGATTCTTGAGTTTCAGTTAGTAAATGATAAATGAACTAGATCAAAATGGAGTTCAACATTCTCTCTCTTGATGCAGGGGAAAAAAAACTTTAATTTATCAACATCTATGTTAGAAATCCTATATTTGGGTGAAGTTTACCTTAATTTGGTTTGCCTATTTTTAGGAACTAGGTTAACTTGGCTTAAATTAAGTTTTTTAATTTAATTGCTGATTTTCCTAAATTAAGATGAAATTAACATTAATTGGACTTAAATAGTTTGTTGAAAATTAGTTTAAATTGGTTGATTGATTTAATTGTTGAACTTCTTGAATTAAGATGAAAACTTACATTTTATTTGACTCAAACTTTTATGGTATCTAAATAATTATTTTAATGACATTTTTGGCTGATTTAACTCAAAATTAGCATAAATTTATTTGAAATGGCTGCTAGCTGACACATTTTATAGCAGTTAACTTAAATTAGATGAAATTAACTTAAAGTTGGATGAAATATACTTAATAGGCAAAAATTCATTTTTGGCTCCATAGAACTAAGCATTTTTCAATTTTGGTACCATGGTGTCAATTTTTGTACCAATTCTGAATATCGTTTTCAATTTTGACACTTCCGTCAGTTGACCGTTAAGTCAGTAATTGGTAAGGGGAATTGGCAAAAATCATTTTTGGCACAATGGAACTAGGAGTTTTTCAATTTTGGTACCATTGTGTCAATTTTGGCACCAATTCTGACTGACCTTTTCAATTATGACACTTCCGTCAGTTGACTTAACGGTCAACTGACGGAAGTGCCAAAATTGAAAAGGTCAGTCAGAATTGGTGCCAAAATTGACACAATGGTACAAAAATTGAAAAACTCCTAGTTCCATTGTGCCAAAAATGAATTTTTGTCAATTCCCCTTACCAATTACTTCCAATTCACAATTTATGTCACTCCCATTTTAATAATAATAAGAATAAGAATACTAATAACAAAATAGTAAAAAAATTATATTATAAAAAATATTTGGATACACAATAATAATAATATTTTTTTTGCTACACATGTTATCATCAAAATCACTCCTTATTTCATTGAAGCAACTTTATCAAACAATTCCGTTTATTTTTTTGATGACAAAACATTCAACTAAAAATGTCTTCTAAGTCTTCAATTTGGTCTTCACTCAAATATGAAATCATTTGGCTGAATAAGAATATACAATTATCTTCTGATTTGAACTTCCGCTTTTCAGTTGTATCCTTCTTTCAATTGTAAGTTGTCTTCTTCTCATTTTCTTCTTTATCTTTTTCTCCTTATTATTTCAATAACGGAGACGTTGCTTAGCTGCATTACTTCTTCCCATTTTCAAGAGTTAGAAGCGATTATTTGTTGATTCCCTTTAAATCTTTCGAAATTATATAAACACCTTTTAAACCATGTTTGAAAGTCGGGTTGAAATAATAAATGAACAAATCAATAAACTGCATTGATGTGCTATATGAAAAAATATGAATAAAATAATATAGAAACTAATTTTATATACTCATAGTCAAAATAAAAAATTTTAAATAAGTATGCAAACTATTATATGAGAATGTATTATTTATATTCTCAAATTTACATTTAGCCAATAGAGTTGATCTTAGTTCTCTTTTTTCGACTGTATCTCAACTGACGGAAGTGTCAAAATTGAAAACGCCAGTCAGAATTGGTGCAAAAATTGACACAATGGTACCAAAATTGAAAAATGTCTGGTTCTATGGTGCCAAAAATGAATTTTTGCCATATTTAATATTATGAATACTTTAAGAAATAGGGAAAAATGTGGCTTCTATTCTTCGGAAATACTCTCCTTTCCCTTGATTATTCAACATGCATCCTGATAATGTACAACATATAAGAGATAAATCATAAATTGTAATGGAATTTTTAGTGAAATTTAATCATTCAGAAATTGTTGACCAATAAAAAATTAAATTTAACAAATCCTTAAGGCTATGTTTGGTTCTTGAATTTTTGTTAGTAAATGATAAATGAACTGAAACAAAATGGAGCTCAACATTCTGTCAATTGATACAGGGAAAATTTTTTAGTTTTTTACTCAGTGAAACATTACCAAACATAAATTTAGTTTATGCTACAACCGGAATTTAAATAAACAACAAAACCAACCTTTGAAATCCCTGAAATAAACAAAAGATTCTAACTTTACACAAAATCATAAACTGGGTTTCTCTAATTAACCAATTATGTTTAATATCAGCAACATGCGAGGATAAATATTAAGCACATTCAGTACAACTAATCAAACATACAATAAAAAAAAATCTTACAGAACATATAACTAACCCGTGAATTAAAAATTCAATAAACCTTGAAAATCGAAAACAAAAGAGCAGAGTAATTTTGAAACGGAATCTGAAAAATGAAACGAAGAATCGGAATTAAAGTTGAATTGGGCAGAAAAAACAAAAATGGTGAGTGAAAAAGTTGGTGACAGATTTTGGAAATTAAAAATTAAATGACATTAGACAATGAGTAGCATTAATATGAAAGAGAATGTATCATTGGTGACCATAGACGAAAGTCAGGTGCCATGACTTTTTTTTTTTTTTTAAAGAAATTTACTGTAGAAAATTGAAAAGTTTTGATTTTTTTTCTTTCTTGGGCAACCCGACCCGTATGGAGTGCGTGAGTGATTAGTTAAAAAAAACGAAGAGGAAGAAGAAAACAAGAGATTTTGATTCTATTTCTCAAGGAAATGGGAATGGTAAATAGTGACTGTAGTTGTTATGGTGTATAGGAGGAAATAGATGAACATATGTACCACTTCACCACTGTACTAGGGAAGAACAAAAATAAAGATCTAATAGCAAATTGCCCTTTATATTATCCTTTAATGACATTTTACCCACATTTGATAAATAAAATGATCAGATATCTGATTGTGTTTTGGTCAAATAATCACAATTCCTCCTTCTTGTGCAAATACAAAAAGATTAAAAGGTAAAATTTGAACGGTCGAATAGTGAAAGAACATATTATTGTTTTTCTATTATTAAATATTATACCCAAATATAAAATCAAATTTCATATAGTAAGTTGTTAAGTACTCCCTCTGTCCCAATTTATTCGTCATTTTACATGTTTTCACACATATTATGACACTTACTAAATAGCCTCAATTTTAGAGAACCCTTATTCTTTATTTTATCTCACCATTAACTATTTACACTTCACACGCTCTCTCTCTTACTTTCTATCTTATTCTCTCTCTATCTTTTAGATGCATTAAATAATGGACAAAAGAGAAAAATATGTATTTAATAGTGCATTGAAAATTTTATATTTTGAGAATAAGCATCAATGTCATTTTAATATTTATGATAAAAATCAAAGACTTCAAATCTATGCTTCTTCACAGGAGAAAAAAATTGTATAAAATACATATCTAAAGAAATTGGTAATTTAGTCTTATTTATTGATCCAAGTAAGGCCATCTCCTATGTATCCCTCAGCCCAAGTCCAGCTTCCCCTCACTCAGTCTAGCTTCCCCTCAGAATCTAAGTCCAGCTTCTCCTTTCATTTTCATAAGTCATCTAAAATGTATCAATCTATCAATTCCATTTAATTAAAATTCTCAATTTCCCCCACTCTCACTTATTAATAATAATAATAATAATAATAATAATAGCAATACTAATAATAATAAAAATTAACTCGTATGTGAAATAAATAAATAATTAATAACAATAAGATATAATTTAAGATTGAACATGTGTGGGCAATACTCGGTCCAAATGACGATCATATGTAATCGTATTTATTTTAGATGTCTAATTGTTAGGGTTATGTCGTTTTTTATTTAACGAGTCATATGTAATGTTCATTAAGTTCTTTTAAGGTTTATTATAAAAAAAAAATTCGTTTAAGGTTTCATTTTTATTAATTAAATTAAATTTGAGTTTCTAATAATTAACTTTTAAAGGAATTTTAAAATTGGTGCACAATAATACAACAATTAAATACTTGATTGACATGATTTAAAAATTATAAAAATAATTTAATATTGACATTAAATTTGAGTTTCTAATAATTAACTTTTAAAGGATTTTAAAATTGGTGCACAATAATACAACAATTAAATACTTGATTGACATGATTTAAAAATTATAAAAATAATTTTATTAAATTTGATTGATTGACATTAAATTTTCCAACATAATAGTTACATTAAATTTGATTTTATTAAATAAAAGTTACATTTTTATACTAAAATTAACTTTTTAAAAATAGTACACAAATTAAATAAAAGTAAGATCAAATAAGACTTACATTTTATTAAATAAGGTATTTAAATTTTTTTTTTAATTTATAGAATTTTTTATTAAATAAAAACAAAAAAACAAAAAAAACAAAAATAAATAAATATATGGAGCAGGTGGCCGACAAGTGTCGGCCACCCCGCATAGGCAAGTGAAGCCTCACGATCGGTGAGGCAAGCCAAAGGTGGCTTGCCTCTGGCTTGCCTCACCGATTCATTTGCCCTCAAGACCCCTTAATCCAAATTTCCCTTTCCCACCCCTTTATACATTTTTCTTCACTTTTTTTCCCCTCTAAATCCAAAAACCCCAAAATCCACATTCCCCTCTAAATTTACGGCTATTGAAGTTTGTTGGGTCAGGTTATTTTAAGTTTTGTTTATTTTGTTGTAGCAATTTAACGACAAAGAATGAAGATTGTATTTGACAATTGTTTTTGGAGCTTGAATGTTGATTGTGAAGACTATTAGCATCTCCCAATTTTTCTTCTGGTCTTAACAATCTGTATAAATTTTGAAGGAGCTGCAATGGTTAAAGTGATTGTATATGATAATGTTCTTTGATTGAAATGGCTTCAAATCAATTTTTGTGGATAATAAAAGATAATGAAATATCAACTATATGACATAATTAATTCCATATTTAAATGTTCAATGAGAGAATAATGAGCTACCATAATTAAAGAGGAGTGCAAATTAGGAAATTTAAAAAAAAATTGCTCTACAACAATTTTTGCTCTGACAATATTATTAACCTATATAAAAGACGGAATGCATTTTTCAAGGTAAGTGGATATTATAATTAATGCCTCAATTAAGAGGACACCTAATTGCTCATTCAAAGTTATCAAAAAAAAAATGTCATTGCTAATTCAAATTTCTATCGTTGCCATAAAACGTTTAATTAATATATATCTTTAACTTGATGAACTATAATTGATTGACTCTGGCTTTAAGCTTGAGAATTTTCATACATATTTTATTAATTAGTAATTTAATTAATGTCTCACAGTTTGTTCACATAAGTTGTTAGTGTTGGATAAGGATGAAGATGAAGAGCACTGAAGACAATTTGTAAAGGGAGGTTTTGATGAACTCCAAAACTTTAAATCTGCTATGTATGGATTAACTTAGCTGATATCCCTTTGAAGAATTTTTGACTAAGTAAAGAAGATATCAGAAGAGTCAAAATTCAAGGTCCAAGGCTACTGATCTGCTGAAGGAAAGAAATCAGACTGGTGAAGATCAGCCGACTCAAAACAGATTTGTTCAACTTTGAGATCAGTTTAGTTCGCCATCAGACTTGTCCTTTCGTCAGCCAAGTGGAAAAGATCAAGAAGTCATCCCAACGGTAATAAATGCCCCTGGAAGTAACAAATGCTGAAGTACAAGGCTATTAAAGACAAATGATTGAATAAATGCTTCACATCAGCTGGGTGCATTTAATGCTGCCTGCAGAAAAGTACTGTTGACAGTACGGACAGACTGCAAAGGGCCGTTCGCTGAAATTAAGGACTAGTACCCGAGGTTTTTGAATCTTGTCTCTCTTCAATGGACATTTTTCAAACCTTGGGTATAAAGAGATGTAGAGACGAAGAGAAGATACACAACAACACAATCTCTGAGAAAATTTTCGAAGCAGAACTCTTTAAGTCTCAAGAACAGCTCACTCATCAGCTTAGTCATTTGTTGACAGAAGCAGAGTTGAAGAACAACGATAAAATACATCTTCTGAGTGATTTTGTAATCGTGAGTGTTGTGAGAAGTAGATATCCATCTTTGTGAGTGATATTACTTCGGAGAGTAGGAGTTTCTGAGTGATTTCCTACTGCGCACTTGTGGCCTTTTCATTTGTTGATTGGCGCAAGCAGAGTATACTGTAAACTTTGTGATTATAGTATAACCCAATATCTGAGTGACTTGGAAGAGTGGACTAAAGGATATTTAAATCCATATAACCACTATAAAAATTACTTGTGTTTTTACTTACATTTTTACTTGCATATTTTCAGTTGCATAAAAACATTTTGATTTAACTGTTTGAAAAACTTTATAAGGAAAGGAGTTTTATAAAACTGGGGAACAAACTTTCAAACTACTAAGTTTACTTGTGAAAAACACTTTACAAATCCGCTGCAAGTACTCTAAGTATTGAAATTGATTTTGACAAAATCAGCTAAGTAACTATCAGATTAGTGGTCAACGAAGCTGTTCAAAGATTTGTTCGCGATCAGCCAAGTAACTTACTGTTGATAACAGCTTAGTCTGTTTAAGTTAGAACAAAAGTTTTAAAGTTAAAAATTTGTTAAAAAGTTTAGAGGTCTATTCATCCCCCCCCCCCCTAGACCTCATCTGACCACTTGGGACCAACAAGTGGTATCAGAGCAGGTGGTTCATTAGAATCAGCTGCCTGATCAACGAGCTTGATCCGAGTGTTTTTCAAAGGTTTTCAAACTTTTTCAAAAGAGCATATTTTGAAAAATTAAAATTTTTGAAAAATGGTTGTATCAGCCATGTTCCCCACATAGCTGGTATGAGCTTTGAAGACTGGAAAATCATAATGGAGATTTTCTGGCTGCTTACAATGATAACATGTACACATGTATCATCAAAGGTCCATTCAGATTCACCAAGACTATCACGGTTGATGAAGCAGAAATAGTGGTGGAAAATATCTGACAGAAATGACAGCCGAAGAAATAAAGCTGTTCAATCTGGATAAAGTTGGCCGTTTCATCATGACCAAGGCCCTTGACAATGATCGATTTGACAAAGTCAAGCACTGCAAGACTGCCAAAGAGATGTGGGATAAGGTTCGTGACATGAGCGAAGGAAACGACGCCATCGAAGAGCATCAGCTGAGTGTTGCTCTGGAAAAGCTGGACAACTTCAAGATGAAGTCTGCTAAAACCATTGATCAGATGGATACAAGGTTTACAAGGACGCTGAACGAAGTTTTAAAGCTTGGAAAAACCTTCACTGATAAGGTGATAACCGTCAGAGTTCTGAAGGCTCTACCTCCGAAGTTCAAAATGAAGGTGACAGCCATGGAAGAGTCAAGAGATCTGGGAAAGATTTCACTCACCGAGTTGTTCTCAGTACTCAAGGCGTACGAGTATAAACTGCCAAGAATGGGTGTTGAAGAAACCTCTACTTCAAGTCCCACAGCTGCACTTGTTGCTACTGAAAATCCTAGAAGGCCAGCCTACAAAAGCAAAGAAGTGGACTCATCTGATGAAGCCACAATACTCAACAAAAAGGAGTACACTGCTGGAGACGTTGCATTGCTGATGAACAACTTCAAAAAGTTCTACAGACGAAAAATGAAGAATAAATATAATAATGCTTCTACTTCTAACCCTACTTCTTCTTCTCAGGATAAGGATTCTTTTAAATCCAAAATGATGTGCTATAATTGCAGGAAACTGGGCCATTTCATCAGAGACTGCCCATATCCTAAAGCTGAGAAGTATACAGAAGAAGAAAAGAGAATCAGAAAGGAAAGAAAGCATCAGAAAGGCAAGGTGCTGGTAGCAGAAGCAGAAAAGCTAGCTGCTGTTTACTCATCTGATTCAGATTCAGACACTTCTGATGAAGAGAGTCCTGCTCTTCTCTGCCTGATGGCTAAGGAATCTGATGACTCTGAGGACGATGAGGTAACTCCTCTTGATAATGAATATGTAATTCATTTGAACAAATGATGCTCAACAATACAAGCATTGCTGATGCATTTAAAAAGCTTAAGGAAGAGATGATATTGCTGAAAGAGCAAAACAGTTCACTGAAACTTAAAGCTGAAAGGCCAAGAGAATCAGCTGAATACAAACTGCTTGAGCAAGAAAATGAATCTCTGAAAGCTGAATGTGAAGTTTATAAGGGTAAAATCATTGAGCTTGAGAAAGTCATTGAGTCTCATGAGAAGTCATCTGTTGCATCCAGTCACATGTCTAGTAAACAGAAGACACCTTTAGATCAGGATAAGTTAGAACTGAACCATACTGAAAAATTTATATCAGCTGACAATAGTAAGGTCATTTTGTATGTTCATGCTCCTGCCAAACAACAGAAGCCTAAGAAGCATAAGACTTCATCATCTTGGGTTATCAAAGGTGGAACTAATCCTTCAGGACCCTCTCAATAAGGGTACCTAAAACAATTTTATTTTGTTTTGTAGGTTAGGATTAGGAGTAGGAGTAAAGTAGAGAAAATCTGGTACTTGGACAGTGGATGTTCAAGACACATGTGTGGAAACATACATGAGCTGACTGATGTTGTTGCTGTGGATGGTCCTAAAGTTACTTTTGGGGACAGCAAAGAAGGTAAGATTGTAGCAAGTGGAAAGCTGATCAAAGGCAACATTGAGATATCTGACGTCTCTTATGTTAAAGGCCTCAAATACAATTTGCTGAGCATAAGTCAATTTTTTGACAAATGATATTCAGTTATCTTCTCAACAGATAAGTGTTACGTTGAACAGATTGGTACAAAGAATGTCATCTTATCTGGAAGACGACAAGGAAATATCTACACAGTGGACTGGAATTCTGAAGGGTAAACAAATCAAGTCATCATTCAAAAGCAAGAAGCATCAATCTTCTGGAAGAATATTGGAGCTGCTACACATGGACTTATTTGGACCCGTTGATCCTGTCAGCAATGGTGGAAAGAAATACTGCCTAGCTGTTGTGGATGATTATTCAAGATACACTTGGGTGATTTTCATGAAGAAGAAAAGTGAAACCAAGGAGCATCTTACAAATCTGATGGAAAAGATCCAAAATGAGAAAAGTATGAAAATACTGAAGATCAGATCAGATAGAGGGACTGAGTTTACAAACTCTACTGTTGAAGAGTATTGTAATGCCAGAGGAATCAGTCATGAGTACTCTGCTGCCAGAACCCCTCAACAGAATGGAGTTGCTGAAAGAAGAAACAGAACTCTTAAAGAAGCTACCAGGACAATGATAGCTGAAGTTAAACTGCCTCAAATATTTTGGGCAGAAGCAACAAATACAGCATGCTTTACCCAAAACAAATACATGATCAACAAGCAGCAAAACAAGACTCCAGATGAAGTATGGAATAACAGGAAGCCAAACATTCATTATTTTAAGATATTTGGTTGTAAATGCTTTGTTTTAAATAATGGAAAAAATCACCTTACTGCATTTGCAGAAAAGGCTGATGAAGCTGTTTTTGTAGGATACTCTACTTTTAGTAAAGCTTATAGAGTCTTTAACAAAATAACTTTACTTATAGAGGAATCCATTCATGTATTATTTGATGAACCAAATCAATCTTCTGAAAAGAATCAAAGTATTAATCAAGATCTGTCTACTGATTTACAGGAGTTGAATGTTGGAAAGAATGAAAAATATGTTCCCATCATACTACCTGATCTCAACCCAGCTGATAACTCAAGTGTTGTTCAAAATCACAATGATGATTGTCTAACAGACGAGTTGCAAACAACTGACATACCAGAGACTGTTCAACAGATAACAAATGTTCAACAGACTACTACTGGAACTCCAACAGTAGTGTTGCAAGATCAAAGAAAAGGACAACATTTTGATTTGCAACCTGATCTTAGATGGCTCAAGAATCAACCACCAGAGCTGCTGATTGGTGATTATTTGGATAAAGTGAAGACAAGGAGAGCTGCTGCAAGTGAAGCAATGTTTGTCAGCTTCCTATCTCACATTGAGCCTAAACAGATTGAAGAAGCTCTTAATGATTCAAACTGGATTGAAGCTATGCAAGAAGAGCTAAATCAATTTGAAAGGAATGAAGTCCGGTACTTAGTTCCTAGACCAAGTCATCAAAGAGTCATTGGCACTAAATGGGTATTCAGGAATAAAATGAATGAAGATGGTATTGTCACCAGAAACAAAGCAAGATTAGTGGCCAAGGGGTGTTGCCAAGAAGGAGGTATTGACTTTGATGAAACTTTTGCACCAGTAGCAAGATTAGAGGCAATCAGACTCTTTCTTGCTTATGATGCTCACAAGAATTTCACAGTCTATCAGATGGATGTGAAATCAGCTTTTCTCAATGGAGAATTGCAAGAAGAAGTTTATGTTGAAGAACCACCTGGATTTGAAGCCTATCAAGAAGAAGACAAGGTATATCGTCTGAAGAAAGCCCTCTATGGACTAAAACAGGCTCCAAGAGCATGGTATGATACCCTATCTGATTTCCTCTTAATTAAAGGATTTCGTAAAGGTAATGTAGACAAGACCCTGTTCACCATTGAATAGGAAGAACATATTTTGCTTGTGCAAATTTATGTGGACGATATTATTTTTGGTTCAACTAATCAACAGATGTGTGATAAGTTCTCAAAGCTGATGCAGAACAAGTTTGAAATGAGCATGATGGGAGAACTTAATTATTTTCTTGGCTTGCAAGTAAGACAGTTGCCTGATGGAATATTCATCAGCCAAGCAAAATACACAAAGGATCTGTTCAAGAAATTTGGTATGGAAACTAGCTCTACTGCTAATATTCCAATATCTACTAGTCTTCATTTGGATAAAGATGAAGATGGTAAATCAGTGGACATAACCAAGTACAGAGGAATTATTGGGTCACTGTTATACTTAACAGCTAGCAGACCTGATATTATGTACTCTGTTGGGGTTTGTGCGAGGTATCAATCAAATCCTAAGGAATCTCACCTCTTAGCTGCCAAAAGGATACTCAAGTATCTTAAAGGTACTGAATATTTGGGATTGTGGTATCCTAGGGAATCTGGATTTGAACTAATTGGATATTCAGATTCTGACCTTGTTGGCTGCAAGATTGACAGAAAGAGCACAACAGGTGCCTGTCAGTTCTTAGGTAGTCGTCTGATCTCATGGATGAGTAAGAAACAGACTTCAGTATCAATATCAATTGCTGAAGCTGAATACATAGCTGCTGGAACTTGCTGTGCACAAATATTATGGTTGAAGCATCAACTTGAAGATTACAACATAAAAATCAGTGGAATCTCTATCTACTGTGACAATACAAGTGCAATCAGCCTTACTCCGAATACTACAAGTCATTCAAGTACTAAGCACACTGAGATCAAACATCATTTTATTAGAGATCATGTGGAGAAAGGAAATGTCATGATAAAATATGTGGTTACTGAAAATCAGATTGTTGACATCTTCACAAAACCTCCAAGTGAGACAATGTTTTCAACTCTAATAGTTGAACTGGGTTTATTAAAATTGGATGCATAAGCTGAGGGGGAACTCAACAGAAGACTGAAGTTCAACAGCTTACTCATTTCATTTATCTTCAAGGATTAACTCTTAACAGATTAGTTAACTTATGAATTCTTAAAGTCAGGGGGAACGTGTAAGACTAGCGGTACTTCTTATTAAAAGATGAAATTTGTTGATGACAGTTAGTTGAAGTTATGTTTTCAACAGAGGATTAAAGTCTTGAAGATTGAAGATTTATTATCTAGCTGGATTGACAAACAGCCGAGGAAGGTTAACAGTTATTGGCTTTCACTGATAACAGCTTTGTCATCAGGACAGTAGTCCATCAGATAAGTATTTATTTCACTAATCTGATTACTTGTGTAAAAGCTTACTGTTTAAAACGTTATATTCAAAAACGCGCTTTTACAAGTACGAAAAAAGCGGTACATATTCCCGCTCCTCATTTAATGCGATTTGAATTTGAAAGGTCGTAATTGACGCCGCACGATCAAACCTGACAAGAAATGGATCTAACGGTTAGCTGGTATCACGGAAACTAAGATACCCTAACTCTATAAATCCAGATCTGATCAGCTGAGTAGGTCTTTACGCACCCCAAATATTCAAAGAGCACTTGTGAGAAGTTACTAGCAATTTTCTGCAAAACTCTTCTTGTTTCTCTAACTTTCAACAGAATTACGACGGCTGCTGAGGGTATGTATTTGATCTATGACTCCTACTGCCAATCTGGTACAGATTTGATGAAGGATCTGCTGGAGAAGTTCAAATCGGCCTCACTGGTGAATTTCATGGAATATAACGAAGGAGTGATCTGGACTGACCAGGTGTTGGAATACTACAAGACTGCTACTGTTGATTTCACAACCCAGGAAATCAAAGCTACTGTCGGAGGTAAATCCATCGTTATTACCCCCACTCTTCTACACGAGACCTTTGGACTTTCAAACAAAGGACGACATGACGTCACTATGCTGACGGAAGACAAGCACCAACAGTTCTGGGCAATCTGTGCCAAGGAAGGAGAGATGTTGTCTGGCAACATCAAGAAGAGACAGCTGAAGGATGAATATCAGCGGATGGCTGATATGGTCTCTAAGCTGATTGAGAATTGCACGTGTTCCTTGGATGTTGTTACCATGAAGAGGTTCAGCATCATGGTCGTCATTTACTACTGACTGGAAGTCAACTGGTCTGTTATTATTTGGTACATTCTGGCTCACTTCCACGAGAAAAAGAAGGGCAAGGGTCCCCAAACCAATCATAGAATCACTCTTAGTTACCTGCTGTTCAAGATGGGCTGTGTGGTGACTAATGGGAAGGAAATTCATTCCAGCAAGGCAATGTGCTGTTACAAAGAGAAAAACTGAAGAAGCTGATGTGGAAGAGGAAGCAGAGGAACCAAAGGCAGTTCCTGCCAAGAGGCAGAGAAAACTGGTTAAAACAGCTGAGCTTGCAACTGCAACTCAAAAGAAGAAGGCTGCTGATGAGCCTAAGGAGAAAACTCCAAAGAAACAGAAGAAAGTGGATGATGCTGAAGCTACTAAGATCATTGATCTAACCACTGCTGATGTCAGGAATATGTCCCCTGCATCATCTTCTAGGACACTATCTGCTTAAATGCCTGATGAGACTGTTTCTCATAGGACCAGAATTCAGTTGAGAGATACTGCTGCTTCCAGACCTATTCAAGGAAGATCAAATAAAACAGCAAGGAAGCAGATGCCTTTTGTTGAGGAGCCTACTGAGTTGGAGAATTTAGTAAGGCAAAGCCCTCAAACTGCTGAAAGACCTGTTGGAGCTGAAGAGGCTTCTGTTGCTGAACAGACTGATGCGCAACAGACCACTCAAACAAAGACAACAGTTGAGGTTGCTAAACCTCAGGATGATCCTGATGTGGTGATCATCCATCCCATTGTAGCTGCACCTCTAGCATCTGCTGGTCCAGCTCCTGCCCCAGCTGATAAAGGAAAGAGAAAATTCATCATTAAGAAGAAGAAGATATCAGCTGCTGAAAAGAAGAAAAGGGAGGAAGCTGAGCAGAGAAAAAGAGATGAGCTAGAAGAAAAGAAGGCAATGGAACTAAGCAAACTTCAGGAAGCAAAGAATGCTGAAAAAAGAAAGATGTCTGAAGCTGAAAGAAAGGCAGCTGAAGATGCTGAAGTTGCTTTGGTTATTGAGCTAAGTAAAAATGATGCTCATGGACCAGTTCATGGTGGAGGCATCAAGATTAATGAGGCTGATGAAGACAAACCAAAGAAGCCTAAGATGTCTGCTGGAGAGGTCAAGCCAAAGGAGAAGTATGAAATAAGAAGAGCTTTTAACATTGTCTATGCTGATAAAGATCTCTTCAAAAGGTTTGAAAAGACCTTGGCTTATTATGACCAGAAGCTGATGCTGAAGACTCTGTTCACCCACGAAAATCCTAGATACATGAAATGGAGAGATTATAGGCTGAACAGATCTGTTGCAGAGCTTCAGAGTTGGAAGGAATTAGCTGATGAAGAAAAATGGGTTCTAAATTGGCTAAGGACTGACTCTATTCAGAAAGCTTTGGATCCTCATTTTGTAAGGGATGCTATGCATCAATATGCTAAGGACTTTGCCTTAGAGGAAGCCAAAATAATCAAGAACACTTTGCCTGCTAAAAGAAGAAAGTTTGATGATGCTGTTGAGAGGGCAATCAACATAGTTGTTATGACCGCCTTGAAGAGATGGGCAGAAAGGTCAAGATATCAGCAAGGATGTTCAAGTGAACTGCCTCAGCTGCCAAGCATTCAACAGATCATATTTGGCAAAGAAGTCAAAGACTACTACGAAGTGCCTAAGGGAAACAATGCTTTTACAAATCCATGGATCATTGTGCGACAAATTCGTCAAACAACATCCTTTAATGATGATGGCAAGATTGTTAGTTTAGTCTATGATGATGTCACTGATGAGCACAAAGCTGACAAAGTTGCTGATGAACCCTTAGCAATTGAGTGGAATGCTAAGGAGTCCAAAGCTGATCAGGAGACAGAGCTGAAAGATGCAGCTATCCACCAGGAGACTGAGGAAAGGGAAGCTGATACTTCTGCTTCATCAAGTGACTTACATTCATCACTGATGGAAGCCTTCCAGATGTTAATGGAAAATCAAATGAAGGAACTGGAAGAGAAGAACAGCCTGCAGATGAAGAAGTTGAAAGAAGAGCTGAAGGAAGAGTTGGCAGAGTTCAACAGATCACAACTGGAAAGTATACATCTCCAAACTGCAGAAACTATCAAGAAATCCATAGATAGCTTTCCCCTGCCAGAAGATCATTCAAAGCAGTTGCTGCAAAGCCTTGTTGAGATGAATAGAAACGTTGAAGATGTGAAGGCTGATGTCAATCACCTTCATGATGCTTTAAAAAGAACTGAACACAACATAGCTGATCTCACTGCTAACTTCATCAAAGTCAGTGAAGAAGAGAAAGTTGTTAATGTTGGAATGTTGCAAGAAGTATCCAAAGCTGGAAAGGATATACAGAATGAACTTACTACTATGCAACTTAACATTGACTGTTTCAATGATCAAATTGACGACATCAGCACTGCTCTCACTCATCTTACTGCAAGTCATGATGTGGCTAATCAGAACATCAAAGCTTTATGTGCTGCTATGAAGATTCCTACTGTTGCACTTAACCATGCTGCTGAACCTGTTAATGTCACCAGATCTGATGATGACAAAAATGGCAAAGATAAATGGGAAGAACCAAGTGAGGAAACTGCTGCTGTTGAAGCTAAGAAAACTGAAGAAGCTGCTGAAAAGACTAAGGCTGCTGAAGAAGTTGGAAAGGTAGAAGGCAAAGAGAAGTCTGAAGAAGAGACTAAGGACAAAGCCAAATCTGATGAAGAAATGGCTGAAACCAAGGACTCTGCTGAAGATCAAAAAAAGCCACTTACCAAGTACAAAAATACTGAATCAGCCAAGAAAGCAATGAAAAAACTGAAAGAGCAGCAACTCAAAGAAAAGATGGAAGCTGCCAGGTCAAACCTGCTTTTGGATGAGGATGCCGATGAAGATGAAGAGGAAGGAGAAGATGATGAAGAATCATCTTATGAGTATGAAGAAGTGCTAGAAGGATCTGATGAAGAAGATGATAGTTAGGAAAGACAAATCCATTTGTAATAAGTCTACTTTATCTATCTTTCAGACATCTCATCTGATAAACTTGCACTTGTAATATTTTCATCATAAATAAAAGTCAAGTTTACTCCAACACATCTTTTCTATCTCAGAAAATTTTGAGGATTACAATCTTTAGTATAGGTATAACAGGTACTTAGCTGAAGTTTTGTCATCATCAAAAAGGGGGAAATTGTTGGATAAGGATGAAGATAAAGAGCACTGAAGACAATTTGTAAAGGAAGGTTTTGATGAACTCAAAAACTTCAAATCTGCTAAGTATGGATTAACTTAGCTGATATCCCTTTGAAGAATTTTTAACTAAGTAAACAAGATATCAGAAGAGTCAAAATTCAAGGTCCAAGGCTACTGATCTGCTGAAGGAAAGAAATCAGACTGGTGAAGATCAGCCGACTCAAAATAAATTTGTTCAACTTTGAGATCAGCTTAGTTCGCCATCAGACTTGTCCTTTCGTCAGCCAAGCCATCCCAACGGTAATAAATGCCCCTGGAAGTAATAAATGCTGAAGTACAAGGCTATTAAAGACAAATGATTGAAGAAATGCTTCGCATCAGCTGGGTGCATTTAATGCTGCCTGCAGAAAAGTACTGTTGACAGTACGGACAGATTGCAAAAAGCCGTTCGCGGAAATTAAGGACCAGTGCCCAAGGTTTTTGAATCTTGTCTCTCTTCAACGGACATTTTTCAAACCTTGAGTATAAATAGCTGTAGAGACGAAGAGAAGATACACAACAACACAATCTCTGAGAAAATTTTCGAAGCAGAACTCTTTAAGTCTCAAGAACAGCTCACTCATCAGCTTAGTCATTTGTTGACAAAAGCAGAGTTGAAGAACAACGATAAAATACATCTTCTGAGTGATTTTGTAATCGTGAGTGTTGTGAGAAGTAGATATCCATCTTTGTGAGTGATATTACTTCGGAGAGTAGGAGTTTCTGAGTGATTTTCTACTGCGCACTTGTGGCCTTTTCATTTGTTGATTGGCGCAAGCAGAGTATACTGTAAACTTTGTGATTATAGTATAACCCAAGATCTGAGTGACTTGGAAGAATGGAATAAAGGATATTTAAATCCATATAACCACTATAAAAATTATTTGTGTTTTTACTTACATTTTTACTTGCATATTTTCAGTTGCATAAAAACACTTTGATTTAACTGTTTGAAAAGCTTTATAAGGAAAGGAGTTTTGTAAAACTGGGGAACAAACTTTCAAACTACTAAGTTTACTTGTGAAAAACACTTTACAAATCCGCTGCAAGTACTCTAAGTATTGAAACTGATTTTGACAAAATCAGCTAAGTAACTATCAGATTAGTTGTCAACGAAGTTGTTCAAAGATTTGTTCGCGATCAGCCAAGTAACTTACTGTTGATAACAGCTTAGTCTGTTTAAGTTAGAACAAAAGTTTTAAAGTTAAAAATTTGTTAAAAAGTTTAGAGGTCTATTCACCCCCCCCCCTCTAGACCTCATCTGACCACTTGGGACCAACAGTTAGTGTTTAAGAAAGCACTTACAATGATTGGTCCGGCAATAGGAACTAGTCAATATAATATAACCAACTCATGTTTGAATCCCTAATGGGAAAGTTTTCAATTAATGTATTCGACACTACTCAAAAAAAATTAAACTCTTGATAAATCAAAAAAATTAATAAAGCACTTACTAATGGAGGGACAGTAGAGGGAAAAATACTTTTCGTCCCAAACTTTACCCCAGAAAATACATTTGGTACCATGCTTTGAAGAAAAACAGATTTCATACCACAATTTACATACTCTTGACACATTTAGTGTCTCTATTAAATTCTGGATGGAATTTTCGCACGTGATAGGCACGCGTCCGTTAAGTTTAAAATTGTCACGAGTTTTGCACGTAATAAATTGGTCAGGAGGTGAAATGCAATTTGGGCAAGAGGAAAAAAATACTTTTGGTCCCAAACTTTACCCCAGAAAACACATCTGGTACCATACTTTGCAGAAAAACAGATTTCGTACCACAATTTACACACTCTTGACACATTTAGTGTCTCCGTTAAATTGATAAAAATCACATATAATGAACAGATAACAATTTCTCTAAAAAATTTGATAAAAATCACAAAACATACTTAAATCATTGAAAATATTCTTAACAAAAATCACTCTTTTTGTACATTTCGTTTTTAAACAGTGTTTGTGATTTATTATATGTGGGATGAATTATAATAAAAAAAAAAAAGGCGTTTCTTTATTTTCCTGAATTATTTGCTCTTGGTTGAATTATTTCTTTTTCGAAAGAAATTAAGCACATGGGCCTGGATTAATAAATGCTAACATGATTTAACACATGGGCATTTTTAACCTTCTTCTATTTTCAACATTGGAATACAAGTGCAAGTCAAAATGCACCAAGTCAGGTATCCAAGGTACTTTCAAGGTACTTTTGTTAAGAATATTTTCAATGATTTAAGTATATTTTGTGATTTTTTTATCAAATCTTTTAGAGAAACTGTCTGTTTATTATATGTGATTTTTATCAATTTAACGGAGACACTAAATGTGGCAAGAGTATGTAATTTGTGGTACGGAATCTGTTTTTCTGCAAAGCATGGTACCAAATATGTTTTCTGGGGTAAAGTTTGGACCAAAAATGTTTTCCCTCTGGCCCAAATAGCATCTCACCCCCTGACCGATTTATCACGTGCAAAACTCGTGACCATTTTGAACTTAATGCGAGCGTGCCAGTCACGCGCGAAAACTCCATCCAAAATTTAACGAAATTACTAAATGTATCAAGAGTATGTAAATTGTAGTACGAAATCTATTTTCTGTAAAGTATGGTACCAAATATGTTTTCTGGGGTAAAGTTTGGGACCAAAAGTATTTTTCCCTAAGGAAAAGTAATTAGTTTCAATTATGTCAGTAAAGAGGGCATGATTTGTTATAAGTAATTAAGTGGGTAACATAATTTATGTTTATGTCTCGAATCTGGATTATGAGGATACCTAATTGCTCATTCAAATATATCCAAGAAAAATAATTTATTGCTCATTCAAATTTCTTTTGTTTCCATAGAACGTCTAGATTTTCTAATTAATATAATTTTAAACAGATGAATTTATAACTTGATGGCTATGCCATATAAGCATGACACTATACTAATCTTATTAACAATTTGTCCACTTGATGTGTATGCTGGTATGAATTAAGTAATCAGATACTCGCGTTTAATTTTGCCGGTACGGTTCAATTTTAAGGATTAATTTTGATTTGACAAACTTAGTTTGATTTCTTAAAAAATCGTATGATTAAAAGAATTTAATCACATTCATGGACATTATTTTATCTCTAACAATATGATACTTTTGTATGTGGGAACTTTCATGATATCAAGTAGTAAGAGTTAAGTTGTTGAATTAATTATGAAATACGTTAAATACAAACTTTATTATACATATTTTTGAAACGATAAACACATTAATACATGAATTATTATAAAAAAAAAAAAATATATATATATATATATATATATACAAATATAACCTAATTTCAAATATTAATAATAAACTAAGAAAATATTCATATCCGTAAGCATCTAACATGAACTACCCTTAAAGCCTTACTTTCGAAGTTTTGTTACTAAAGTGTATATAAATTGAGTGAGTATATTATTCTTCTTCAAAAACAAGAAAGAAAGAATATTATTAAAATAAATTGAAAAACTTTCGTGTAGTAGCTAAGCGCTTGGATTTTAGTACATAAATTAAAATCAGGATTTGTTATTAAAAAACAAAAAATGTGGGTTATTGATCACGAGAACCTTATAAGCCAGATGCGTATGGTAAATCTTTTAAAAATATGTATAAATAAGTCTGTATTTAACGTATTTTATAATAAATCCAACGACTTAACTCTTACTACTTGATATTTACTATATATCAGAATAATATAAGTTACTAAAAATAAAAATATAATTTAGTTACAAATATTAATAATAATTCAAGAAAATATTAATATCAATGAGAATCTAACACGAGTTATTCTTAAGGTCTCAACTTCGAAGTTTTGTTACGAAAGTATTCATAAATTGAGAATATAATTTTTTTTTTAAAAAAACAAAAAAGAAAGAAAGAATTTTACTTAAAAATATTGAAAAACTTTCACGTAGAAGTAGTGAAGCATTTGGATTTTAGTACATTAAAAACAGGATTTATTTAGAAAAAGGCAAAAAAAATGGATTATAGGTATACCGAAGTGGTAGCCTTAAATAGATGTGTGGTTTGAAGAAGTAAAGCCAGAAGGCTGTTCCTGTCCAGGTTGGGGTATATGCCACCCATCTCTCTTTTTTACTAACACTGGTTGTTAAGCTATATGATGTTATAAACATAAATAACTTTAAAAATCTCCCGATGTGGGACAAGTAATTAGTTGAGGGCACGATATGCATTCATGGGCCTATTCGGAAGAATAAAGGTCAAGGCCCAACACAATAGGGTCCACTAAGAAGCACTGCAGGCCCAGTTTATCTTCGGATAAGGCAAGAAAATGAAATATCTTATGTTTATAACTATTAATTAGGTACTCCATTCTTTGGACCAAGCTAGAATTATAGACAACATTTCTAATTAGTTATTTTAAGTTTTTCTTCTAAATTATATCACTTCACTATATTTTGTTCCGTAGTTTAATAAAATTTTGAAATATCATTCAATCGTTAATTATGAGATGAAAATTTGTTATTTCATGACGCGTAAGTAGTCATGTGGCAATTTAACAAACACATGCACAATTAACATCTGATAATATTCAGAAAAAAAAAATTAAGTTACGGGACGAAAGTCGATGAGGTAATATAGTTCGGAACGAAAGCCCAAAATCACTTATTAATTAAAGACGTTTTTTGCAATTTTGACAAAGATACATAGTACAATACAAAACTTTATGAAATACTTATATATTTTGTATTCTCCTGTAAACTTATTGCTTAATTATGTACCCTTTCTTCTTCTTTGTTCTACTGCACTGTTATTCCGTCCAAAAGGAATCGAATTGCTCACTCTGAGAACATGTTCCTAAATTACCAAGAGGAGGTAAGACTTCATTATAAAAATCCTCCTCACGTATTAGGTATTATAAAAATTTCCCTCTGGTATATTGTTGGGATTTTACCCAATCGGACCACGAACAATTCGATCCAATTGAATAAAACAGGATCGAACTTATTCGAACCAGTTGCGGAATTCGGTGGGTTTTATGTTTTCAATATATTTCAAAAATACTTCACATAAAACATGAGGATCACATAACGAATATTATTTTAATTTATGCAAAAGAGAGAGAAAGCAAATCATACCAAAAGCTTCCTGTCCTTCGTCTTTTCGGTTGAACTTTGGTGTTAGGATGAGATCAACAAACTTTCTCGATCTTTTTAACCCTTGATCTTCAACCCCGTTTCTCCTTCTACTAGTGGGTGGGCACTAACCTATTAAGTTTGGATAATTGAACTCTTGGAATTGGAAGAACAAATTTCTTAGGTGATGGGCGATTTTTGGTGTTGAGAAAGAGAGAGATTTTCTTACTTTGTTACAAGATTTTTATCTTGTGAAAAACTTATATGTTTAGGAAGAGATATATCTTATATATATAGATATGTCTTACATAGCCTCTTCCCTTATTTTTCTCAACCACCTTCTCCTAACTTAATTAGGATTCCACCTCCTTCCTTCTAGATAAATGCATTATTTGTATAAATATTATATTATGAGTATATCATATATAATCATAAAATGCATTTTCCTATTAAGGAAATTCCTTCACAAATTTAATTCAATAATTAAATTTGATTTAATCAATTGTCATATTTTTAATTGATTAATTCACAATTCATCAATTAAATATCACAATTAATTCATCATGCATATTTTAGATTTTCTAAAATATACCGAGAGTTTAATCATTCTTATTATAGGTTCAATCGTAGAATAATAGGAGCCGGGATTGGGACCTATGGACATGTAATTTCAAGCTCCAATAAATTAAACAATTAATTAAACTCATTAATTAATATATTCAATTTATTAATTCCAAGTGACTCCACTAAAGACTTGGAATTGCACTCTTGTCCTTACATTCTATTTTACTCGAAAGATCAGAGTGTCCATTGATATAATCATTACATATGATTTAACCCTCCAAGAATTGATTCATAATTAAAGCTAGGCGAAATTACCGTTTTGCCCCTATAATTATTTCTTAGTCCTTAAGTTCCATTAATTCACTAGTGAACAGTTTGGTTTATAAACATTTTCACAAACCAGAGTACTCGAACTGTTCAGTTCCAGAATTAACACTTAAGGGAATCAATTAACTCAGCTTTCCGCAGAAAGAGTTGGATTCCATATCTGTAGTGCACATTCCCAGCCATTTATCTCAACGGACCTCCAAGACATAAGTGTGTGACATGATTAACAAACAAGTCACTACCTATGAGTCAAAAGGACTCGCTGACATAAACAGGAGTTTATGCCTACTCAGGATTTAGATTAATTCATATATGATCATCGTGTGACATGTATTGAAATCTAAAGTTAACGGTATCTTATAATAGATTTCAATTCACGTCTGGTCCAGTCCTATGTAATCATATTACATAAAGCACCTCCACCTTTAATGTCACAACATCAATGATCCGGATCGAAATCATTGAATTCTTAATTTTCAGTGGACCGTACTAGTAGTAATTAGTTAAAGATCCCAACTTTAACTTACTACGGACTATTTAGTCTATTGTATATAACTTTAATCCTCTTGTACATCCTTATATATACAAAAGTCATATTTAATAAATAGACATGGAATTTTCTGATAATTATATTATACTAAATAAAAAGCATAATCGAATCGAATATATGATATCCAAAAAACCAAACAATTTATTTATTTTCAATTAATAATGTTCATCAAACGCTTTATGAGCACTATTCCTAACATATATCTCCTTCTTATAATAAACTCATTGTTCCCTAAATTTCTTCTAATTTTTTCTTTGAGTGTTATTTGTAATGTTTATAATATCTTATAAATGTTAAAACTTGGATTCTAATTGTTATATCTTATAAATTACAAAAGTGATAATTATATATTTACTACCAAAGTAATTGATCACATTTATTATTGCCTATAAGTTTTAATAAATATAGAAGAAAAAAAGATATTTTATTTATGAACAATCTAATTGTATATGAATAATTTAAATAGAAATTTAATAATAATATTTTATAAATCTGAAAAAATTATTTACAAGTTAATTAGTTAAATGAATTTATTTTCTAAGTTAGTAAATTTAATAAAACTTGTAGATATTGTATTATGAATCATATGTGTTAATTTAATAAAGTTTATATCGTATTATAATTTCAGTATTTATTAATGCAATAAAAATATTATTTATTTCATTAGTGAAAATATAATTTTATATTAAAATTTTATTTAATTTGTTATTATAGAAATTAAATTACTAATAAATATGCACAAAAAATGCAATTATTATTGAATTTATCGACACTTATAAATTATATAATTATTTTGATAGTAAATATATGATTATTCTTTTTATAATTTATAAGATATAATAATTAGGATCCAAATTTTAAAATTTATATTTTATAAATATTACAAATAACCCCATGTACAAAAATAGAACATTTTAGAGGTAAGAGTTTAATTATAAGAAAGTGACAAATCTCGTGAGGTTTTTTAAAATACCCCATACGTGATAAATATTTTTATAATTAAATCTTATCTCAGAGGTATTCGTAATTTATCCTAATATTAATAATTCTGACAAACAAAAATTATTCACCATCATTGTAACAAGACGAATTAAAAAGCACCCTGCAGTAGAGCCAAATAAGAACGTGTCTCAATTTCAAGCATCCAAATTTAGGGCTTGGCGTGGTCGGGTATTTAGGGTTCTGGGTATTTCGGGTAGGGTATCCGTCTTGGCGGATATTTAATTTTCTTACCTGAAATCCAACCCGTTTATACGGGTACCCATAATTTTCGAATATTTCGGGTTTGGGTTTCGAGTACCTGAAATTTCACTTTTTTTTTTAAAGCTAATATTATCCTTCCAAAATCAGGAAATTATATTTTAATGGTATTCACATTTAATATCAAGATCTATCCTTCGAGCCTCCAACTCTCATTTGAGTGATTTCAAAGGGGAAAAAATTCGAACAGTTACCTTCCAAGTTCCAACGGATTCCTTGATTCCAATGGAGAACAATCAGTGACTTGTGAGTTGGGAGGGAGTCGCAGCAGTAGAGAGGAGAAAGATAGAGAAATTGAATAATGTTAGGAGTTTGAACTTTTTTCCTATTTTGAATTTGAGCTCAGTTAAATGATGAAAGATAGAGAAATTGTAATTGGGCCGCTATAAAATAAAATGGGCCAAATTTTTTTTTATTAAATACCCGAACAGGTCCCTATCGAAATATCCTGTAAATATAATATCCGATACCCGACCTCAAAGTCAATTTCGAGTGTAGATACCCGAACCAAAATATCAAAAAATCCGTTTTTTTGTCCCAAAAAGAAAATACCCAATCGAATCGCGACGGATCCCAAACTTCCCCGACCCAAACGCCAACCTTATCCAAATTAACCCAAAATGAAATTCCGTACTAATATACAGATTGTAGGGGCAGTATCAGATATGCTTCATGTATGAGAAAATCATAATCCGACCACAAAAATGATATGGGTCTTGTCCAATTGATTGAGCACCAAAATAGGAAATCCTAACATATTTACAAAAAATAAAATAAATAAAACTATTGACAATACCATGACAATGACATGGTCTTACTCTCTTGTTCAGATAAAGACCTAACAAAGAGGTTCTTAAATTTCATGGTTCAAAATGAGTAAATCATGTTTAGTGCTTACCGGCAACTTGAATCACAGTTGAAGGAGAGAGATTCAGAAGGTTCTCTGCCCTTCTTAGGAGAGATTGACTATATAAATTTTACAACACTTTTTTCTTAATAAACCAAACTAACACGAAAAACTAAAGCTGTCTTCAAGAGGATCCTCGATAACAAAAAATAGAAATAGAAATATTACATGAACTAAAAGGAACAGTCCATTTCAAGCTGAAAGTCCAAGAAACAAGATTATGGACAGCATGCAAAGATGAAGCGATAGTTTCATTAGAAAAGCATATTTCACTGTTCAAAAGACACAACACAGAAAGAGATTTGCCAATGCATGTGCGAGTAGCATAAGAAGTGAAAGACTAATAATAATTACATATACAAATTAAATGGGTCTAATAAAAGCTAATAACTGAAAACCCACATTTATTGGCATTCTTGTAGCTAAAACTCAATTCAAATTCAGACTCATACTAATGGTTCAAATTAAGAAAGTTCAAAAATCTAAAAAACTGTGGAATTTGAAATATTGGAATAATTCAAGAATTCTTAAATTTATTTAATACGGTAAGTTTAATTTATTGAAAACTACTTAGTGATACATAGAATACCTCAACAACAACAACAACATAAGAGAAAGATCTTACATCATATATCCAACTAATCATTCAATAGAGTTGGCCCATTAGGAAGTAAAACCTCAAGTAAAATTCAAACTGCTAGTAACTGGATTCTCTAGAATCGATTGGACTTTTTCAGGCCAATAGATTAGTGAAAAATCTCCGGTTTGGCAAATCTGAATATCAAATGCAGGCCCCAGAGGTCGCCCCAGAATTCGAATTTCGCCCCTACTGTAATGCACGAGCCAATGTTAATATATGACATACGATTTACCACAAAATGATGTATGACACGTTAATTATAAGCTCATCTTGCTACGATCAACCTCACACAATAAGTCTCCACATTAATATTTTGATAATAGGGAAGATTACGACACTTACCATAAATAGAATAGGTCGTCAAGTTCTTCCTTTTGAGGAATACCTAGGAACTCGATCTTAAAAAATCCACCGAAGCAAATAGTTGGTTCGGGTAGCTTGAAACTTTGTACGCAAGATTCCTGTAAATTTAACAACTCTAATATGATCAGCCGTGAATTCAATATCACTTTTCTTGAATATCTATGCATCTAAATTAAAGGAAACAGTATTCCACAAATTAGATTGTCAATTACCTGAGTCATAGGAAATTCAGGTGATGTGTAGATCCAAACAAAGTGATCAGCAAGTTGTTGTAAAGATAAATTTTTGTAATCAACATTACAATTCGCTATGTACTTTGGATGTCCCATCTGGAATCTGACGGACTTAGCCGAGTATACAGGCTTTCCAGGCTCCCAAAAACCTGAAAAAATGACATGAAGAAAATGAAAAAATTAGTACATTATGAAGAACGTATAAAAAATTAGTAAAAGACAATAAACATTAAGAATTTAATATAACATTCACCTTCAAAATGGCGTATTTGAATTTCACTGACAATACACACTTTACTTTGTAGTCTAAATTGTGTGTAATCGAGGAAATTGGGATCTTTCTGCCCTTTGCTTGATAAGTACGATACACCCCATATATATTTGTCTCTGGCAACCATAACATTCACTAAGCTTTGAATTGGGTAAAGATTCATGCTGGAAGCACCGAATATACAGTCTATGCAATTCGTTGGAGAATCCATAGACATGGCTCTAAGAAGATATGAATACATCGTATGGTCTCTTTCAGGGTTGCGGTCATCTACCCCATTTAGTATGTAACATACCTCGTCTCTTTCAACCACATTGTCAATGATGGACAATGTGGGAGCCTTTTTCAGACATAGCTTTTTGATGATGCCATTATTGATTACTGCAATTAGTACATAATAAATTGTGTAATAAATTGTGTAATTTGGAATAATTATAGAATCTAAAAGTTGGGATTCTCTAAACTTGTTTTAGTTTGACAAATAAATTACACAAGTATATTGGATAGAAGGTCGTCAACATATGACTGATATTTTGCATGTGTTATGATCTTGGAATACAAAGCTCACATGAAAAGTTTAATTTATTCTTAAATCATTTCATTCGAAATGGAAAAGTTTTTTAATGTTTCGTATTCGACTTAAAATTTTCACTAAATATGAAATTTAAGAATACTCATGCCTAATAAAAAAACATTTGTATCACGTCTCACACGAATTGTCCAAGTAGCTAGAGTTGTAATTACCCTAATAGAATGTAAACGAAAATTTAGATACCATACAGATGCATTCTTTAATTGACGTGTTTCCTCTTTGGTAACTATCATTAACATAAGATAACAATTATGGTCACGTGTCACTCGGAGAAGGCATCCTTACATTGCACGTCTCGTAACATCTGAAATCTCAAAAATAAACTCGGCCAAAATATTTCAATAAATAAACTAATCAAAGGTATCTAAAGGAATTGAATTTCATTGACTAATAGAGATAAATGAAGGTTTAAGATAATAAAGTGTAAATTAAACTACTTAGAAAAATAGGTCAAACGACTAAAGAAGAAAAGACTAAACTACCCTTACATAGCATAGACTAATATAACTCTAACGTCATCAAACTAGAAGATTTTTGCGCGCGTATAAAATACCAAAACTATAAAAACCTACATGACACAATGAACATAATAAAGATGATTACTTTTACAAAGCAAGTGACTAGTTCAACTTGTAAAGCTTACCAAAATTGCGCCAAGAGCGCGATACAGCAGCAACACGTATTATATCTGCAACATCGTCTAAGCGTGTGAGGACACTATAGGCAACATCAGTGGGATAGCTCCCCACCATATCTATATGAATCCCCTCTTCATGGTACACTAATCTGCAAGAATTTTGTATAAAACATCAAAAATTGTCAATCTGTTTCGAACTTTATTCTTATATATAACAAAAGCAAACATAGATAAGTAATAGTGTGTACAGGTCAATCAATGTAAGGAAAAACAGGTACATTACAGACTAATTTTAGGGTTTTATTAAAAAAGTGGCTAAACAATAAATCGAAGTAAAACCTTTTTTTTTTCTAATTTTAAAATGGAATTCTGTAGAGTAAGAATATAACTCAAATAACCATAAGAACTATAAAAAATAATATTTAATTAGTTAATTTTGTTTGTTTTTCTTTAACTCGTTGAGAGTTCTACCTATGGGCTATGACATTACAGCTGCAGTTAAATTAAAAAAAAAAAAAAAAAAGGAACTTACATGCATTAAATTGAAGGGGAATTCAACAGTGAAACTAATCATTCTTTCAAAAATAGATTTAATAAAAAAAAATTGAAAACAAATAACCTTCATGCATATATTAAAGAAGAATGGTGGGAGTCTGGTCTAGCTTCTTCTAAGTCAATTTGAAGGGTGTGCATGCATGTTTAGTTTTCTGCTTAATTATATAGCAAGTGTTTTTTTTTTTTTTCAGGTGATCAATTGAGGTTACAAAAGAGAAAGAAAAAAGAGAGAAATTAAAGGAAGAGAAAGATTTTGCCTACCTTTTCTTCTTCGCCGCCATTTCTCGTTCGATACGTACGAGGATTCTCGGATCTCTGCTCTTTCCTCTGTTCATTTTTACAAATATTTAATCTCTCTCGCTCTCTTCACTCTCTCTTCTCTCTCTCTTATGTCTTAAATATTTTCAGCCCTATTTATTTTAATTTCTGTAATATTCATGTAATCTGAACATATGTCATAAATGGGAAAATTCTTATCCAAATCTGGCTTGGCCAAACTCATTCAATCACCAAGCAAGTGTATTACACTTGCAATGTAGTTACTTTGGGTTCGGTTAAACACGGTCTGGTTAAAGATATCCTGTCATTAATGCAACTAATAATGAAATAGAGAATTGCATTTTTGGTACAGAGTTATAGGTCAATTCTTACTTTTGGTACTGAGCTTTATGGATTCAAAAAATCTCGTACGGAGCTTTAACAAACAGTAGCACATTTTGTACAACCGTTAAAATTATCGTTAAGCGGTGATGTGGCAGTTAAGTCTAATTGCAAAAAGTTGATAACATTACTTATGTTGACTAATAATTTAACCCCAAAATATTCCATGTTCCCAAAAAAGCCCACATCTCCAAATTTAGTGACGATTTTAGTCCACATTGCTGCCAAATTTCAAAATTGGCTCGAATAAGACCACGTGCAGACAAATTTGAATATTTTACTTATTTTATTTAAATAACTACTTTCATTTATAAAAAATATTAGTAAATTAAATTATAATTTAACATAAATATCACAAAAATTAGCAAAATATATTCTTTAAAATATAAGATTTATATAATAGTATTAATATATTTAATATTCAGTATTAAAATAATAAATTATATAATTAAAAACTATTTAATATTTATTAAAATAATAAATAATTTAAATTTTAAAAATAATTCCCAACCCCACCCACCCCTCCCCCTACCCCAATTCCCAGGCCGCTGGCGGCCTGGGAATTAGGGGAGGGGGGCTGGCGAGCTAGGTGGGGTTGGATTTTTTTTAATTATATTTATTTATTATTTATTATTTTAACAAATATTAAATAGTTTTTAATTATATCATTTAATTTTTTAATAAATATTATAAAGATTCATGCTATTATACAAATTTTTTATTTAAAAAAAATGATTTCTTAATTTTGGTGATATTTATGTTAAATTATTAATTAATTTATTAATATTGTTTATAAATCAAATTACTTGTTTAAATAAAATAAGTAAAATTTTAAAATTGATCCACACGTGATTTTATTCGAGTCAATTTTGAAATTTGATAATATTGTGGACTAAAATGGTCACTAAATTTGCAGATGTGGTGTTTTTTTTTTGGTAACCTGAAATGTTATGGGGTAACACCCTCAGTCAACATAAGTAATGGTATCAACTTTGCAATTAGACTTAACTGCCACATCATCCCTTAGCGGCAATTTTTAACGGTTGTACCAAATATGTTACAATTTCTTAAAAAGCTCGGCACCAGATGTGTTGGAAACAAAAAACTCAGTACCAAAAAAGAGAATTGACTTATAGCTCAGTACCAGAAATGCAATTCTCTCGATAATGAAATATTGTACCAATCATTTAATTAATTAGGTATGACTTTTGAAATAATTACATTATTAATGCCACACTTTTATCCTACTTTATATATGTGTATCAAGTTTTTTGAAAAACTACATTTGATATCATAATTTAACGACCCTTAATATATTTAGTTTTGCCATCAAATGTTCAAACCATTAATTAAATTATGTACCTTGTTTTTTACGATATCGCATTATATATCATTTAATAACCCCCAAAATCTTCCATACTTTGATTCAAATCGAAATTTCAAATGGAGGAAATCCAAAAATATTTATAGCTCAATATCTCAACAACTCAATTTCCTATATCCAATTATTTTTCAAGAATATATTTATGCGTTTATTCATGATCGATCCATTTTGTCGGAAAAAAAGGGGTATGAAAAAAAATTCAGTTTACTCGGCACTTGAAAACTTCTGCACCGTGAACATATATAATACAACTGTTACTTGATTTGACATTATATAAGTTTGAAAATTTTGATGATAAATTAATATATTTATTGAAATATTTGACAGAAAAGTTGAATATGTCAATGACCTTCAAATTAAATTGTGATATCAAATATATATTTTCAAAATATTTAATATATCCAAATTTGTAAAATAGAGTAAAATGTGGTGTATAAAGTGTAATTCTCTCAAAAACTATACCAAATTATATGGTTGGCTTTTTGTGTACATAGTAAGGCCATTTCCAGCTGAAGCAGGCAATTGCCTCCTCATGCCTGCCTGCATGCCTTGCCAAGTCGGTTATCTCCAACCAAACCAACAATCCAAAATATTTATTTCAATATCAAACTTTCCCCACTCTAATTTAACAACAACAACAACAATAAGGGATTAATAAAAATAAAAAATAAAAAATGAGTAAACATAATTAATTAAATCATATATGATCCGTCATGGCAACGTTTGAAATAAAGTAGTCAATAGCCAGTTGAAAAAAGATTAAGTCCAACACTTGTGGGCAACAAACGGGCCATTTTCGAGTTAGATGTTTCTTAGTAATAACATCTGCTAAGTTGTTTAATTGATCTTTAAATTATAATTTTAAATTAAGTTGCAATAATATTACTACAATATATATTGTGTACACCAAATGTTTACAAATAGTTCGAATAAAATAATAGTTTTATGAAGTAATATTAATTTGATTAATCGGTTAGATTGAAAAATATTGTTATATTTTGACCATTTTGAAAGTTTAATTTTGTTCCTATATATAAATTTCTTAAATTGGAAATCTATATGTATAATGACTTCTATATTTTTGGGACGAAGAATGCATTTCTTAGTTTGGATGAATTTTTGAACTTATGTCCATTTTTTAAAGATATGATATATTCTCTTTTATATTTATACTACTTGAATGTCACTCAAACACTATCTTCAAATCAATGTGGGATAAGGAGAGTTAAATTTTTAGCCTACATTGATTTGAAAATAGTAGTTAAGTGGTCTTCTAGTAGTATAAATATGAATGAGAACACAGTATATCTTTTAAAATTATGGTTAAATTTTTTTTTAAAGAAAATATTAAACCATAATTAATAAGACTCCCCCCGGATGCCTGCCTGCCCATCGGGAGGAGTTCGTCTCCAACTGACGGGGGGTTGTTGCTTACCTCCCCTTTCGGCCGGAAATGGCCTAATATTTTCCGGAAGGCTTGGCTTTTTGTTCACATTACCTGCATTCCTTGAAACAAAAGTTGAGCTTTTTCCACCAATACTATAACAGAACGACGAAGATAAACTAATTATTTTATCTTATTTTTTGAGATGCAAATAAGTTAATATTTAAAGCTAGATTTATGCATCATATCAATATTACAATGGATGTGAATTTTTTTTTTTTGTCATAAATTTTGATTAACTATTATTAAGCTCTAACTTATGATGATATTCAATTAAAGATATATATATTCTTAATTTTGATATTTATCGAGTTACAACATTACATGCATGTATCAACATTTCTCGGAACTTCAAAATTATGTTGTATGGGACTTCAATTTATTCATGACAAGAAAATAATGACAACTCATTTTATAATGATAATATATACCATATGTAATGTTTTGCCTTCAGACAAATATCTACCTCACATTCACATTCCTGTAAAACTTTATAAAGGCATAAATGATCACTATTGACGTTTTTTCATAAAAAAAAAAAAAAAATAGCTAACACTATGCCCATAAAAAATACTCTCTCCATTAATATTAATTGACACATTTGTCAATTTTCTTTTCATATTTGTTGGATGAAGATGAAGTTGAAGAGCAAAGAAGACAAGTGATTAAGGGAAAGTTTTGATGATTTCCAAAACATCATAATCAGCTAAGTATGGAAAGCTTAGCTCCCTTAGAAGAACCTTGAACAAACAAAGAAGATATCAGAAGAGTTCAAAGTTCAAAGACCAGAAGACTAGTGATCTCATGTTGAAA
Organism: Penstemon barbatus; assembly: GCA_003313485.2. Classification (NCBI taxonomy): domain Eukaryota; kingdom Viridiplantae; phylum Streptophyta; class Magnoliopsida; order Lamiales; family Plantaginaceae; genus Penstemon; species Penstemon barbatus. The sequence goes on along the minus strand of CM064884.1, from coordinate 15,605,825 downwards.
CAGCGAACAGAAAGGTAGGTCATCAGCCGAGTCAAATCAGATTAGTTCAGTATTTGATCAGCAGAGTGCCTATCAGATGGGTTGCTTCGATCAGCAGAGTAAAAGAGATCAAGAGTTCAGTCCAACGGTAATAAATGCACTTGGAGTAATAAATGCTGTAAGAGAAGGGTAGTAATGGCAAATGATTGAAGAAAACCTCGTATCAGCAGAGTGCATTTAATGCTGCTGCAGGAAAGTACAGCATAAAAAGTACTGTAGCAGGTTGCCGTTTTTTATTCTGGCAAAGGCGATGGATTTGATGATGTGATTTGCTTCAACGGTCATAAATTCAAATCCAAGTATAAATAGAGCTGATTTTCAACGAGCGAGACACACAACAACAATCAGAGATTTCGTTTTTGAAGCAGAATTTGTCTAAGTCTCAAAAGCTCAAAACAGCTCACTCGTCTGGTGGAAGTCATCTGTTGACAGAAACCCAGTTGAAGAAAACAGAAAATTGCGATCTGAGTGATCTTGTAAAAAGCTGAGTGTTGTGAGAAGTTGTGATCCATCTTTGTGAGTGATCAAACTTCAGAGAGTAGAATTTCTTAGTGATATTCTATTGTGAGCTTATAGCCTTTTCATTAGTTGTCTAGGTATAAGTGGAGAAATATTGTAATCTGTGTGATTATAGTATAACCCAGAATCTAAGTGATCTGGAAGAGTGGACTAAAGGATTTCTATCCATATAACCACTATAAAAATTCGTTGTGTTATCTTGCATTCAAGCTCTCTTGCATATTTAAAGATTGCATATTTAAACACTTTGAATTATTAAAAGATTTTATAAGGAGTTTCAAAACTGGGGATAAAATCTTTTTAGAACTTAGTTTACTTGTGAAAAACACTTTTAAACAATCCGCTGCAAGTATACTCTTTGAAAAACTGTTTTGCTGAAAAACAGCTAAGTAGTTGTAAGAAGAGTGGTCAGTCTGCTGTTCAAGATTTGTTCACGAACAGCTAAGTCTGCTTACTGTTCTTCATCAGCTTAGTCTGCTGACAGAAGACTGAAAAGTTTTTGAGTTCAAAAATTTTCAGAGGTCTATTCACCCCCCCCCCTATGGACCTCATCTGACCACTTGGGACCAACAAGTGGTATCAGAGCAGGTGGTTCATTAGAATCAGCTGCCTGATCAACGAGCTTGATCCAAGTGTTTTTCAAAGGTTTTCAAAACTTTTCAAAAGAGCATCTTTTTGAAAAATCAAAACTTTTTGAAAAATGGATTGTATTAGCCATGTTCCCCACATTGCTGATATGTCTTTTAAAGACTGGAAGATTAGAATGGAAATCTTTCTAGCAGCTTATAATGACAACATGTACACATGTATCATTAAAGGTCCATTCAGATTCACAAAGACCATAAAGGTAAATGAGGTTGACACGGTTGTGGAAAAAGACCTTCATGAGATGACTCCGGAAGAAATAAAGCTTTACAATCTAGACAAAGTTGGGAGATTCATCATGACTAAAGCCCTGGATAATGATCGGTTTGACAAGGTCAAACATTGCAAGACTGCAAAGGAGATGTGGGACAAAGTCCGAGACATGAGCGAAGGCAATGATGCAATAAAGGAGCATCAGCTCATTGTTGCTTTGGAGAAACTTGACAACTTCAAGATGAAGTCTGGAGAAACCATTGATCAGATGGATACCAGATTCACCAGAACTCTGAATGAAGTTTTAAAGTTGGGAAAGACCTTCACTGACAAAGAGATCGCTGTCAGAGTACTAAAGGCCCTACCCCCAAAATTCAACATGAAAGTGACAGCGATGGAAGAATCAAGGGATTTGGGAAAAATCTCTCTTACTGAGCTATTTTCTGTACTCAAGGCATTCGAGTATAAACTGCCTAGAATGGGAATTGAAGAAACCTCAACTTCAGGACCTACAGCTGCACTGGTTGCTGCTGAAAACACCAGAAGACCAGCACAGAAAAGCAAAGAAGTGGACTCATCTGATGAAGCCACTCTACTCAACAAGAAGGAGTACACTGCTGGAGATGTTGCACTGTTGATAAATAATTTCAAGAAGTTCTATAAAAGAAAAATGAAGAACAAATACAACAATGCTTCTACTTCTAAACCTAACTTTTCTTCTCAAGATAAAGATGATTATAAAGCAAAACTAATATGTTACAACTGCAGGAAATTGGGACACTTCATCAAAGACTGGCCATATCCAAAAGCAGAAAAATACACTGAAGAGGAGAAGAAAATGAGAAAAGAAAGAAAGCATCAGAGAGGCAAGGCAATGATGGCTGAAGCAGAAAAGCTGACTGTTGTCTACTCATCTGATTCAGATTCAGACACATCTGATGAAGAATCGTCTGATGAAGAAAAACCTGCTCTCCTGTGCCTGATGGCAAAGGAATCTGATGACTCTGAGGATGAAGTAACTCTTCTTAACAATGAATTATTTAATTCATTTGAACAAATGATGCTTAACAATACTGGTATTGCTGAAGCATATAAAAAGCTTAAGGAAGAGATGATATTGCTAAAAGAGCAAAATAGTTCACTGAAACTTTTAGCTGAAAAGCCAAAGGAATCAGCTGAATACAAACAGCTTGAGCAAGAATATGAGTCTCTGAAAGCTGAATGTGAAGTTTATAAAGGAAAAATCATGGAACTTGAAAAAGTTATTTAGTCTCATGAAAAATCATCTGTTGCATCCACTCATATATCTAGTAAACAGAAGATACCTTTAGAACATGATAAGTTTGAACTGAATCATACTGAAAAATTTGTATCAACTGACAACAGTAAGGTCATTCTTTATGTTCAGACAACTAAACCTGCTTCACCTGAGAAAGAATTAAAGGAGAAGAAACCTCCTAAGGCTAAAAAGAGCAAAGAGCCTAGTATAGGAAATCAGACTAGTAAGACCAAACAGCAGAGTCCTAAGAAGTCTGCTGATAAAGCTAAACTGAATCAATCTGTTGGTAAAACTAAGTCAAAACCAATTGAGCAAGCATCTAGTAAGCCAAAGAAGCATAAAAACAAGAAAAATCAGAATTCTTGGTATGGAAATGAGTCATATTATGTGCAACCTGCTGCATATCATCCTATGTATCATGCACCTCAATTTCCAGGTTACTATGCACCTTACCCTGCTCATCCAATGCATGCATACCCTGCTTATCATGCACCCTACCCTGCTTATCATGCACCCTACCCTGCTTATGAACATTTTTTTTATCATACTGATCATCAACATGACTTATCTGATAACTATGATAAAAATGAAGCTGTTCATGCTCCTGTCAAATCTCAGAAACCTAAGAAGCCTAAGACATCAACATCTTGGGTTGTCAAAGGTGAAACTAATCCTTCAGGACCCTCTCAATAAGGGTACCTAAAACAATTTTATTTTGTTTTGTAGGTTAGGATTAGGAGTAGGAGTAAAGTAGAGAAGATTTGGTACTTGGACAGTGGATGTTCAAGACACATGTGTGGAAACATACATGAGCTGACTGATGCAGTTGCTGTGGATGGTCCAAAAGTTACTTTTGGAGACAGTAAAGAAGGCAAGATTGTAGCTAAAGGAAGGGTTATCAAAGGAAACATTGAGATATCTGACGTCTCATATGTTAAAGGCCTAAAGTACAACCTGCTGAGCATAAGTCAATTTTGTGACAAAGGATATTCAGTCATCTTCTCAACAGATAAGTGCTATGTTGAACAGATTGGCACAAAGAAGGTAATTTTATCTGGAAGTAGACAAGGAAATATCTACATAGTCGACTGGAATTCTGCTAATAAGGATTCAAGTGTTTGTTTGGTGGCATCTGCACCAAGTGAAGTTAGCTGGCTATGGCACAAGAGAATGAATCATCTAAACTTCAAGACCATAAACAAATTAATCAAGAATGATCTGGTAGAAGGGATTCCAAAAGCAGTCATGAGCAAAGACAAGCTCTGTGACGCCTGTCAGAAGGGTAAACAAATCAAGTCATCATTCAAAGGCAAGAAGCACCAATCTTCTGGAAGGATATTGGAGCTACTACATATGGACTTATTTGGACCCATTGATCCAGTCAGCAATGGTGGAAAGAAATACTGCCTAGCTGTTGTGGATGATTATTCAAGATATACTTGGGTGATTTTCATGAAGAAGAAAAGTGAAACCAAGGAACATCTTACCAATCTGATGGAACTGATCCAGAATGAGAAGAGTATCAAAATATTAAAGATCAGATCAGATAGAGGGACAGAGTTTACAAACTCTACTGTTGAAGAGTATTGTAATATCAAGGGAATACATCATGAGTATTCAGCTGCTAGAACCCCTCAACAGAATGGTGTTGCTGAAAGGAGAAACAGAACACTAAAAGAAGCTGTCAGGACCATGATAGCTGAAGCTAAGCTGCCACAAAGATTTTGGGCAGAAGCAACAAATACAGCATGCTTTACCCAAAACAGATGTATGATCAACAAAAATCAGAACAAGACTCCATATGAAGTTTGGAACAACAGAAGACCAAACATTCATTACTTCAAGATTTTTGGTTGTAAATGTTTTGTATTGAATAATGGGAAAAATCACCTTACTGCATTTGCAGAAAAAGCTGATGAAGCTGTCTTTGTAGGATACTCAACTGTTAGTAAGGCTTACAGAGTTTTTAACAAAAGAACATTACTAATAGAAGAATCTATCCATGTAGTATTTGATGAGCCAAGTCAATCTTCTGAAAAGAATCAAAATGTTAACCAAGATCTGTCTACTGATTTACAGAAATTAGACATTGGAAGAAATGAAGAATATGTTCCCATCATACTACCTAATCTTAGTTCAGCTGCTAACTCAAGTGCTGTTCAAAATCACAGTGCTGATTGTCTAACAGACGAGTTGCAAACAGCTGACAGACCAGAGACTGTTCAACAGACTGCAAATGTTCAACAGACTACTACTGGAACTCCAACAGTAGTGTTGCAAGATCAAGACAGAGGACAACATCCTGATCTACAACCTGATTTCAGATGGCTCAAGAATCACCCACCTGAATTAGTAATTGGTGATCCTTTAGATAGAGTGAAAACAAGAAGAGCTGCTGCACAAGATGCTATGTTTGTCACCTTTCTATCTCAAATAGAGCCTAAGTAAATTGAAGAAGCTCTAAAT
>CM064884.1:15216640-15595166 GCA_003313485.2 Penstemon barbatus | reverse complement strand
GATCACAGAAGAAGAAGAAGAAGCTGACAATGCTGAAACTGAAGCAAAAGCTAAGTCTGATAAAGAGCTAGCTGCTGCCAAAGACTCAGCTGAAGAACAGCTTGATCCTGATGTTAAGAACAAGAAGATAGAGCTGCTGAGGAAAAGATTCTTTGAAGAGTTGGAAGCTGAAACTTCCAAACTGACTGATGAAGAATCTGAAAAAGAAGACAAGGAAACTGAAGAAGAAAAGAAAGAAGAAGCTGAAAAAGAGAAGAAAAATTCAGAAGAAGAGAAGAAGGAAGAAGACTAGTTTAGGCTAGACTTTTCTCTCATCTTAAAAATACTTGTAATCTTTTAAGTACTTTGCACTTTTCATCTTTCAACACTTGTAATATGTAATCAGTTCAATTATCTATAAAATTGCAAGTTTGAATCCAACACACTATTTCTATCTCAGAAATTTTTGAGGATCAAAATTTTAGTTTAGGTACAGGTACTTAGCTGGAGTTTTGTCATCATCAAAAAGGGGGAAATTGTTGGATGAAGATGAAGTTGAAGAGCAAAGAAGACAAGTGATTAAGGGAAAGTTTTGATGATTTCCAAAACATCATAATCAGCTAAGTATGGAAAGCTTAGCTCCCTTAGAAGAACCTTGAACAAACAAAGAAGATATCAGAAGAGTTCAAAGTTCAAAGACCAGAAGACTAGTGATCTCATGCTGAAACAGCGAACAGAAAGGTAGGTCATCAGCCGAGTCAAATCAGATTAGTTCAGTATTTGATCAGCAGAGTGCCTATCAGATGGGTTGCTTCGATCAGCAGAGTAAAAGAGATCAAGAGTCCAGTCCAACGGTAATAAATGCACTTGGAGTAATAAATGCTGTAAGAGAAGGGTAGTAATGGCAAATGATTGAAGAAAACCTCGTATCAGCAGAGTGCATTTAATGCTGCTGCAGGAAAGTACAGCAGAAAAAGTACTGTAGCAGGTTGCCGTTTTTTATTCTGGCAAAGGCGATGGATTTGATGATGTGATTTGCTTCAACGGTCATAAATTCAAATCCAAGTATAAATAGAGCTGAATTTCAACGAGCGAGACACACAACAACAATCAAAGATTTCGTTTTTGAAGCAGAATTTGTCTAAGTCTCAAAAGCTCAAAACAGCTCACTCGTCTGGTGGAAGTCATCTGTTGACAGAAACCCAGTTGAAGAAAACAGAAAATTGCGATCTGAGTGATCTTGTAAAAAGCTAAGTGTTGTGAGAAGTTGTGATCCATCTTTGTGAGTGATCAAACTTCAGAGAGTAGAATTTCTTAGTGATTTTCTATTGTGAGCTTATAGCCTTTTCATTAGTTGTCTAGGTATAAGTGGAGAAATATTGTAATCTGTGTGATTATAGTATAACCCAGAATCTAAGTGATCTGGAAGAGTGGACTAAAGGATTTCTATCCATATAACCACTATAAAAATTCGTTGTGTTATCTTGCATTCAAGTTCTCTTGCATATTTAAAGATTGCATATTTAAACACTTTGAATTATTAAAAGATTTTATAAGGAGTTTCAAAACTGGGGATAAAATCTTTTTAGAACTTAGTTTACTTGTGAAAAATACTTTTAAACAATCCGCTGCAAGTATACTCTTTGAAAAACTGTTTTGCTGAAAAACAGCTAAGTAGTTGTAAGAAGAGTGGTCAGTCTGCTGTTCAAGATTTGTTCACGATCAGCTAAGTCTGCTTACTGTTCTTCATCAGCTTAGTCTGCTGACAGAAGACTGAAAAGTTTTTGAGTTCAAAATTTTTCAGAGGTCTATTCACCCCCCCCCCTCTAGACCTCATCTGACCACTTGGGACCAACAATATTAATTGATATATTTGAGTTTTCAAAATATTCTTTTCAAATTTTGACTTTTTTCAAAATATTCTCTCCAATAAATGAGACTGATGAAAGTATCGTGCTTTAAAGATACGACTAAGTAACTAAATGAGAGTTTCTATATTAGCAAATAGTGAATTATTATTAAGAAAAATTTGAACAAGTTTAGGTTAAACAAAAATGTAATAAAAATAAATTTATTTTTGCAAATTAATATTAGTGTGAAATATGAAGACCGAGATGTTATTAGATTCAAGAACAATTACATGTAAGACTAAGTCTTCTAACTAATTCATGACCCATTCCTAATTTAATTAATTGGGGTTTTATTTAATTTCTCAATTAAATGGCCCAATTAATTAATTACTCTCTCATTTAATTAAATTACACTCTAAGTCTATTTAATTAAATATTCCTATAATACTAAATCCAATTTAATTTATAATTTCGATCCAACTCCAATCGGATCTTACTTGCTCCAGTTGGGTCGACCCAGTTGTTCTCAATTTCCTTGCTTTCGCTTCATGTGTATTGTGTATTCCCCCGTAGGTTCACCACATTATTGGCCTTGGGTTATAATTAAATATTGATTTAATTACTCAAGTATTAAATACTCTAAATCAATCGAACACTATATCGACTGATCATTCCAAAATTAGCACCCCCTGCTAATTTGGGAATCCCCCACACTCCACGGTCGATGTCTGGCCACAAGCCCATGGAGCCAAATTACTGGTGAATTAATTCAGTAAACCTTTTAATCATTTACAATTTCTATATGCGACATAATATCTCCATCGATCAATCTCTCAGTCGAGACTTAAGGGTATGGACTTTTCATCGGTTCCCCTTTTCCTCGTCTTGACCTTATGCGTTCTGATCTCGAAATAATTCTCTTTGACTTAATCTTTATGAGCTACTTTCATAAAGTCATCAGATACATTGGCCAATGATTTTATTAGAATTAATTTCTCACATAAATCTATACGATAAATTCCCAACCTATCAAGTCGGGTCAATGGATCCTTTGTTGATGATACCTCCATACGAGTCCCTCTATACCCAACGTGAATCCTCAGACACTTTCTGGTGATCTCCAGTCGGTCGGAACTCACATCTAAGTATAGACGTTCTCGCACCAGACAAATCCTATCACCTCAAGTATTAAGGATCGTTCCTCGTATACTATTGTAAATTGGAATAACTTCAACCCTGATATACAACTCCCGCTTCCATGTTGAGTTATTTCCTAATTGGGGTATTCATTGCACTTGCCATCTCAGCAAGTCACCCACTTATATGTATCGACTATCACAGTCACGCTCGTGGACCCAGCGTTCTCCAGTTCATCGGAGTATACACATTAGTGAAAGTCTAGCCGAATCCAACGATGTCCTATCTTGATTGGATTCTACGACTCTTGAATATGTTCTAGATCACGACCTTAGAGATCAGTCCACGTATTGTCCCATAGCCCTGTGATCTAACGACTTCTATCCTTATGCGTAGATAATTACTCCCTCCGTTCCATTTTAGATGTCGTTTAAGGTTGTTTCACAAGGATTAAGAAATTATTTAATGCTCTAGATTTTAGGAAAATTAAAGGATAGTTGGACAAAGTTGCCCTTAAGAAATGCATGGTTATTTGTTTTGAAAATTGGGAGATATTAAGTATAGTATTTAGGATTAAAGAAGGGTAAAAATGTCAAATTAGCATTTAAATCTATCTTGAAATTATAAAGGGACATGTATTGTGGAAATATTTTTTCTCTAAAGTGACATGTAAAAGGGAACGGAGGGAGTATTACATAAGATAAAATTGACCATATAATAAAATGCATTTATTAATCTAAATTGAATAGTTCCTTCATTTATTACAATAAATGACAGCCATACAGTTGGCTTTCCGGACACTATTTCTATCACCAAGTAAATTATTTTAATTTTTGTTTGTTTTGTTGTAGCAATTTAACGACAAGGAATGAAGATTGTATTTGACAATTATTTTTGGAGCTTGAATGTTTGATTGTGAAGACTATTAGCATTTCCCAATTTTTCTTTTGGTCCTTACAATCTGTATAAATTTGCAGGAGCTGCAATGGCTTAAGTGATTGTATATGATAATGTTCTTTGATTGAAATGGCTTCAATTCAATTTTTCTGGATAATGAAAGATAATGAAATATCAGCTATATGACATGATTAATTCCATGTTTAAATGTTTAAATGTTCAATGAAAGAGGAAAAGATATTAATGTATCAATGAGAGAGAATAATGAGTTGTCATAATTAAAAAGGAGTATCGAGAATTGAGAAAGTCAGATTTTGTAATCTTTGACCATAAGGGCAAATTAGGAAATCTAAAAAATTGCTCTGAAAGCAACAATCTTTGCTCTGGCAATATTACTAATCTATCTAAAAGGCGGAATGCATTTTTTAAGGTAAGTGGGTATTATAATTAATGCCTCAATTAAGAGGACACATAATTGCTCATTGAAATTTATCCAAAAAATTTTTTATTGCTAATTCAAATTTCTATCATTTCCATAAAACGTTTAATTAATATATATCTTTAACTTGATGAACTATAATTGATTGACTCTGGCTTTAAGCTTGAGAATTTTCATACATATTTTATTTAATTACTCCCTCTGTTCCCTTTTAGATGTCGTTTAAGGTTGTTTCACATGGATTTAGAAATTATTTATTGCTCTAGATTTTAGGAAAATTAAAGGATAGTTGGACAAAATTGCCCTTAATAAATGCATGGTTATTTGTTTTGAAAATTGGGAGATATTAAGTATAGTATTTAGGATTAAAGAAGGATAAAAATGTCAAATTAGCATTTAAATCTGTCTTGAAATTATAAAGTGACATGTATTGTGGAATTTTATTTTCTCTAAAGTGACATGTAAAAAGAAACGGAGGGAGTAGTAATCTAATTAATGTCTCACAGTTTGTTCACATAAATTGTTTAGTATTTAAGAAAGCAATTACAACATATGATTGGTCAGAAGGAACTAGTCAATACAATGTAACGAACTCGTGTTCGAATTCCTGTTGGAAAAGCTTCTACTTAATGTGTTCAACACAACTTGAAAAAGATTAAACTCTTGGTAAACCAAAAAAAATTAATAAAGCACTTACTAAATGGAGGGAAAGTAATTAGTTTCAATTATGCCAGTAAAGAGGGCATGATTTGTTTTAAGCTAGATTGCACGAATACGGATACGTTGATACGGTATAATACGATATGAGTACGGCGATACGGATTTTCAAAATTTATAGGATTCGATATGGCAAAAATACGTGTTTGTATATTTAAAAATATAATATAATAAGAAATCATTGTTTTAAAAATGTATTATAAAAATATGGAATATATATATATATATATATATATATATATTTAGTTCACTTTTTATTCAATATTAAAATAAATAATGCTATCTACCTCTTATATAAGTGTTCAAGTAAAACCATAATATTAGTATCACAGGCAAAATCTTTGGCTCTATACATATTTTCAAGCGTTTTATGTAGATTTTTTTGATAATATACATAATCTAGAAATTATTTGTAGAAATACATGCTCTCAAGTATTCTGTTTCCGATATGCCTTTCTTTGTATCCGATACATATCTTTTTTATTTTTTATTTTCTTATTATTGAAATCGACACTGTGGAGTATTTCACAAGTATCGTATGAATATCTAAGTATTCGAGTATCCAATACACATACGATACTGCACGGTGTATGATTTCGGAATATCCGTGCAACCTAGATTTTAAGTAAGTGGGTAATATAATTTATGTTTATGTCTCGATTATGAGGATACCTAATTGCTCATTCAAATATATCCAAGAAAAATAATTTATTGCTCATTCAAATTTCTTTTGTTTCCATAGAACTTTCGTGTAGTAGCCAAGCGCTTGGATTTAGTACACTAGCCGCTATGTCACGCGGTACTCGCGTGTGTTGAATTTTTTGAATTATAATTTATTCTGGCATATTAATTTTTTGTAATATATCAGACTAATTTTGAATATGCAAAGATTCAACTTAGAAAAGTTCAATCGTGGCTTTGTCATGATAATCAAAGTGAAAAAAGGTAGTTTTTTTATTGGGCAGTTTTTGTGTTTTGTAATTTTAAATTTTGAAAAAAGGGTAACTTTGGAAAGTGATAATTTTTTGGTGTAGCATGGTGTCACAACCGCCACTTTGTGAGTAAAAACAGGCTTATCTTTTTTAATAGTATAGATAAATCAAAAACAGGATTTGTTATTAAAAAACAAAAAATGTGGGTTATTGATCACAAGAACCTTAACCAGATGGGTATGGTAAATCTTTTAAAAATATGTATAATAAGTTTGTATTTAACGTATTTTATAATAAATCCAACAACTTGATATTTATTATATATCAGAATATTATCAGTTACTAAAAATAAAAATATAATTTAGTAACAAATATTAATAATAAATTAAGAAAATATTCATAGCAGTAAGAATCTAACACGAGTTATCCTTAAGGTCTCAACTTTAAAGTTTTGTTACCAAAGTATTTATAAATTGAGAATATAATTTTTTTTAAAAAATAGAAAGAAAGAAAGAATATTATTTAAAACAATTGAAAAACTTTCGTGTAGAAGTAGTGAAGCATTTGGATTTTAGTACATAAACTAAAAACAGGATTTGTTTAGAAAAAGGAAAAAAAAATTGGGTTATAGATCCACCGAAGTGGGTAGCCTTAACCGGATGTGTATGGTAACAAGGAAAGCCCGAAGGCTGTTCCCGTCCCTGTCGGGGGAGATGCCAACCATCTCTCCTTTTTACGAACACAATTCAATAGCCTATCTGACTGTTATAATAAGTATAAATAACTTCAAATATCTCCCGATGTGGGGTAAGAAATTAGTTGAGTGCACGGTTTGCATGATGAATTTTCATGGGCCTCTCAGGAAGAATAAAGGTCAAGGCCCATCACAATAGGGTCCACTAAGAAGGACTGCAGGCCCAGTTTCAGATAAGGCATGAAAATAAAATCTCTTATGATTATAACTATTAATTAGGTACTCCGTTCTTTGGACCAAGCTAATTTTTATTTGAATTATATTATTATAGACCACATTCCAAACTACTTAGTTATTTTATGTTTTCCTTCTAAACTATATCACGTCACTATATTTCATTATGTGATTTAATATAATTTTGTAATATTATATTAAAATTTTATTTAATTTATTAGTATAGAAAGTAAATAATAATAAATATGCACAAAAAATGCAAATATTTATTGAATTTATGGACAATTATATAACTATTTTAGTAGTAAATATATAATTATCATTTTTGTAATTTATAGGATATAATAATTATGACCCAAATTTTAAAATTTATAAGATTATATAAATATTACAAATAATCCCAAAGGCAAAATTAAAATATTTTAGGAACAAGGGATTAATTATAAGAAGGTGACAAAAATTAAAGGATTTTTAATAATACCCAATACATTAGAATTTTCTTTTGTAATTAGACCTTACCTCAGGGATATTCATAATTCACCCTAATATTAATAATTCTGACAATGCTGAACATAATTATTCAGAGTCATTGTAACGAGACAAATTGAAAAGCACCCTGCAATAGAGCCAAATCCAAATGTGTCTCAATTTCTGGCATACAAATTAACCCAAAATGAAATTCCATACTAATATACGGATGGTAGGGGCAGTATCAAATATGCATCAAGTGTGAGAAAATCATAATCCGACCACATAAAGCCTAAAGGATATTGGTGTTGTCCAATTGATTGAGCACCAAAATAGGAAATCGTAACATATTTATACACAAAAATAATAAATAAATAAAACCTTCAGGATCTGTACTTTACTATTGACAATAACAAGCTTGTTCAGATAAAAACCTAACAAAGAGGTTCCTAAATTCAATGGTTCAAAATGAGTGAATCAAGTTTAGAGTTTAGTGCTTACCGGCAACTTGAATCACAGTTGAAGGAGAAAATTCAGAAGGTTCTCTACCCTTCTTAGGAGAGATTGACGATATAAATTTTACAACCCTTTTTTTTATAATAAAACAAACTAACACGAAAAACTAAAGCTGTCTACAAGAGGATCCCCGATCACAAAATACAGAAATAGGAATATTACATGAACTAAAAGGGACAGTCCATTTCAAGCTGAAAGTCCAAGAAACAATATTATGGATAGCACTGCAAAGCTGAAGCGATAATTTCATTAAAAAAGCTTATTTCACTGTTCAAAGACACAATACAGGAAAGAGATTTGCCAATGCATTTGCGAGTAGCATAAGAAGTGAAAGACTAATCTAATAATTACATTTACAAATGGGTCTAATATAAGCTAATAACCGAAAACCCACATTTATTGGAGAACCTGTGGCATTGACATTCTTGTAGCTAAAACTCACTTCAAATTCAGACTCATACCAACGTAATGGTTCAAATTAAGAAAGTTTAAAAATCTAAAAAACTGTTGAATTTGAAATATTAGAATAATTCAAGAATTCTTAAATTTTATTTAATACAGTAAGTTTAATTTATTGAAAACTACTTAGTGATACATAGAATACCTTAACAAGAACAATAACAACATATAAGAAAGATCTTACATCAAATAACTAATCATTCAATAGAGTTGGCCTATTAGGAAATAAAACCTCAAGTAAAATCCAAACTGCTTTTGATTGGGTTCTCTAGAATCGATCGGACTTTTTCATGCCAATAGATTAGTGAAAAATCTCCGGTTTGGCAAATCTGAATATCAAATGCAGGCCCCAGAGATCGCCCCAGAATTCGAATTTCGCCCTTACTGTAATGCATGAGCCAATGTTAATATATGACATACGATTTACCACAAAATGATGTATGACACGTTAATTATAAGCTCATCTTGCTACGAATAGGGAAGATTACAAAATTTACCATAAATAGAATAGGTCGTCGAGTTCTTCCTTTTGAGGAATACCTAGGAACTCGATCTTAAAAAATCCACCGATGCAAATAGTTGGTTCGGGTAGCTTGAAACTTTGTACGCAAGATTCCTGTAAATTTAACAACTCTAATATGATCAGCCATGAATTCAATTTAATTTTTCTTGAATATCTATGCATCTAAATTAAAGGAAACAATATTCCACAAATTAGATTGTCAATTACCTGAGTCATAGGAAATTCAGGTGATGTGTAGGTCCAAACAAAGTGATCAGCAAGTTGTTGTAAAGATAAATTTTTGTAATCAACATTAAAATTTGCTATGGGCTTTGGATGTCCCATCTGGAATTTGACGGACTTAGCCGAGTATACGGGCTTTCCAAACTCCAAAAAACCTGAAAAAATGACATGTAGATAATGAAAAGATTAGTACATTATGAAGAACGTATAAAAAATTAGTACAAGAAAATAAACCTTAAGGATTTAATAACATTCACCTTCAGAATGGCGTATTTGAATTTCATTGACAACACACACTTTACTTTGTAGTATAAATTGAGTGTAATCGAGGATATTGTGATCTCTCTGCCCTTTGCTTGATAAGTACAATACACCCCAAACATATTTGTCGTTTGCAACCATATTCACTAAGCTTTGCATTGGGTAAAGATTCATGCTGGAAGCACCGATTATACAGTCTATGCAATTCAATGGAGAATCCATAGACATGGCTCTAAGAAGATATGAATACATAGTATGGTCTCTTTCAGGGTTGCGGCCATCTACCCCATTTAGCAAGTAACATACCTCGTCTCTATCAACCACATTGTCAATGATGGACAATGTGGGAGCCTTTTTCAGACATAGCTTTTTGCTGATGCCATTATTGATTACTGCAATTAGTACATACAAAATTATGTAATTTGGAATAATTATAGAATCTAAAACTTGGGATTCTCTAAACTTGTTTTAGTTTGACAAATAGATTACACAAGTATATTGGATAGAAGGTCATCAACGTATGACTGATATTTTGCATGTTTTATGATCTTGGAATACAAAGCTCACATGAAAAGTTTAATTTATTCTTTAATCATTTCATTCGAAATGGAATAGTTTTTTAATGTTTCGTATTCGACTTAAAATTTTCACTAAATATGAAAATTAAGAATACTCATGCCTAATAAGAAACATTTGTATTACATCACACACGAATTGTATAAGTAGAGTTGTAATTACACTAATAGAATGTAAACGAAAATTTAGATACCATACAGATGCATTCTTTAACTGACATGTTTCCTCTTTAATAACTATCATTAATATAAGAAATCATTATAAGATAACAAATATGGTCACATGTCACTTGGAGAATGCAGCCTTACATTGCACGTCTAGTAACATCTGAAATCTCAAAAATAAACTCGGCCAAAATATTTCAATAAATAAACTAATCAAAGGTATCTAAAGGAATTGAATTTCATTGACTAATAGAGATAAATGAAGGTTTAAGATAATAAAGAGTAAATTAACACACATCGAACTAAACTACTTAAAAAAATAGGTCAAACGACTATAGAAGAAAAGACTAAACTGCCCTTACATAACATAGACCAATATAACTCTAACGTCATCAAACTAGAAGATTTTTGCGCGCGTATAAAATACCAAAACTATAAAAACCTACATGACACAATGAACATAACTAAGATGAACACTTTTACAAAGCAAGTGACTAGTTCAACTTGTAAAGCTTACCAAAATTGCGCCAAGAGCGCGATACAGCAGCAACACGTATTATATCTGCAACATTGTCTAAGCGTGTGAGGACACTATAGGCAACATCATTGGGATAGGTCTCCACCATATCTATATGAATCCCCTCTTCATGATACACTAATCTGCAAGAATTTTGAATAAAACATCAAAACTTGTCAATCTGTTTCAAACTTTATTCTTATATATAACAAAAGCAAACATAGATAAGCAATAGTTTGTACAGGTCAATGTAAGGAAACAAGCTAGTACATTAGAGACTAATTTTAGGGTTTTATTAAAAAAGTGGATAAACAATAAATCGAAGTAAAAATATTCTTTTTTTTTTTTAAGTTTTAAATTGGAATTCTAATGTAGAGTAAGAATATAACTCAAATAACCATAAGAACTATAAAAAAAATATTTAATCAGTTAATTTTGTTTGTTTTTCTTTAATTCGTTGGGAGTTCTACCTTAGGGCTATGACATTACAGCTGCAGTGAAATTAAAATTAAAAAGAAAAAAAAAAAACTTACATGCATTAAATTGAAGGGGAATTCAACATTGAAACTAATTATTCTTTCAAAAATTGATTTAATAAAAAAAATTGAAAACAAATTACCTTCAAGCATATATTAAAGAATAATGGTGGGAGTCTGATCTAGCTTCTGCTAAGTCCATTTTTATCTAACTTTTAATTTTTTTCTTTTAAGTCGAGAATTAAAGGGTGTGCATGCTTGTTTAGTTTTTTGCTTTATTATATAGTAAATGGATTTTTTTTTTAGGTGATCAATTGAGGTTATGAAAACGAAAGAAAAAAGAGAGAAATTAAAGGAAGAGAAAGAATTAGCCTACCTTTTCTTCTTCGCCGCCATTTCTCGTTCGATACGTCCGAGGATTCTCGGATCTCTGCTCTTTCCTCTGTTCATTTTTACAAATATTTAATCTCTTCTATCTCTCTCTCTTCAGTCACTCTTCTCTCTTCTCTCTTCTCTCTCTATCTTCACTCTCTCTTCTCTCTCTTATGTCTTAAATATATTTTCAGCCCTCTTTATTTTAATTTCTGTAATATTCATGTAATCTGAATAGATGTAAAAAATGTAACTAATGATGAAAGAGAGAACTGCATCTTTGATATAGAGTATAGGTCAATTCTCACTTTTGGTACTGAGCTTTATGGATTCAACATATCTGGTGCTTTATGGATTCAACATATCTGGTACAGAGCTTTAACAAATAGTAACACATTTGGTACAACCTTTAAAAATTTCCGTTAAGGGATGTGGCAGTTAAGTCTAATTGGAAATTAAAGTTGATGACATTACTTATGTTGACTAATAATTTTACCCCAAAATATTTCAGGTTACCAAAAAAGCCCACATCTCCAAATTTAGTGACAATTTTAGTCCACATTGTAGCCAAATTTCAAAATTGACTCGAATAAGACCACGTGCGGACCAATTTGAAAATTTTACTTATTTTATTTAAATAAATAATTTCATTTATAAAAAATATTAATAAATTAAATAATAATTTAACATAAATATCACCGAAATTAAGAAAATATATTCTTTTCAAATGTAAGATATATATATATATATATATATATTAATATATTTATTTATTAAAATAATAAATTATATAATTAAAAACTATTCAATTTTGAAATTTGACAAGATCGTGGACTAAAATCATCACTAAATTTACAGATGTGGTGCTTTTTTGGTAACCTGAAATGTTATCAGTCAACATAAGTAATGGCGTCAACTTTGCAATTAGACTTAACTGTCACATCACCCCATAACGGCAATTTTTAACGGTTATACCAAATATGTTACAATTTGTTAAAACTACGTACCTGATGTGTTGGACACATAAAGCTCAGTACCAAAAATGGAAATTGAACTATAGCTCAGTACCAAAAATGTAATTCTCTCAATAATGAAATATTGTACAAATCATTTACTTAATTAGGTATGGCTTTTGAGATAATTACATTTTTAATGCCACACTTTTATCATACTTCACATATTGGTATCAAATTTTTTGAAAAACTACATTTGATATCATAATTGAACGGCCCTTAATATATTTAGTTTTGCCATCAAATGTTCAAACCATTAATTAAATTATGTACCTTGTTTGTTACTATATCGCACTATGTATCATTTGATAACCCCCAAAATCTTCTATACTTGGATTTAAATCGAAATTTCAAATGGAGAAAGTCCAAAAATATTTATAGCTCAAGATCTCAACAACTCAATTTCCTATATGTACTTATCTTTCAGGAGTATATTTATGCATTTGCTCACGATCGTAGTTTCAGTAGATCCATTTTGTCGAGAAAGAGGGGGTATGAAAAAAAATTCAGTTTACTCGGCACTTGAAAACTTCAAATATGCACGGTCAACATAATACAACTCTTTCTTGATTTGACATTGTATAAGTTTGGAAAACTTGATGATAATTTAATACATTTATTGAAATATTTGACAAAAAAGTTAAATATGTCAATGACCATCAAATTGTGATTTCAAAATATTTATTATATCCAAATTTGTAAAATAGAGTAAAATGTGGTGTATAAAGTGTAATTCTCTCAAAAACTATACCTAATTATATGGTTTGCTTTTTGTGTACATAGTAAGGCCATCTCCAGCCGAAGCAGGCAATAGCACCCTCATCCTTGCCTACTTGCCTGCATGCCTTGCCAAGTCACTTATCTCTAACCGACCAACAATCCAAAACATTTATTTCAATCTCAAACTTTATATTGGTGGTATACAAATTTGGTACATTTATGTGGTACATTTATGTGGTATAAAGGATAATGATAATATATACGATAATGTTTTGCCTTCAGACAAATATCTATCTCACATTCCTGTAAAACTTTATAAAGCCATAAATGATCACTATTAACGTGTTTTCGTAAAAAAAATATCTAACTCTATGCCGATAAAAAATACTCTTTCCATTTCGTATTAATTGACACATTTGTCAATTTTTTTTTGTTTTAAATTAATAGACATATTTGAATTTTCAAAATATTCTTTTCCAATTTTGCCTTTTTTCAAAATATTCTCTCCAATAAATGAGACTGATGAAAGTATTGTGCTTTAAAGATACGACTAAGTAACTAGGGGGCTTCTAGGGGCAGTTCAAGCTGTGGAAAACTGTCCCTCAAAATGAACTGCTCGAATAAAATATTATTATTTTTGTGACCTACTTACCCGATCACACTTAGCAGGTCACATTTCGGTCTTTTACATATTTGTCCCTGCATATTAATAATATATAATAAAAACATAAAATCCCATTTATTTCATTTACACATTTGCCCCTCCTTATTAATAATATATATTAAAAACATAAAATTCCATATATTAAAAAGGGTTGACCCTTGATTTATATACATCATTTGCTGACCCGATTTACTCTTTTCAATATTGAACAAGTGATTTACATACATCTTTTGCCCCCTTTACAGCAATTAAACAACAATACCGTAGGAAATTTTGCTGGTTCCTTTTACACTACCAGCAGCCTTTTACATTCCATGAATATTAAAAGTACATTTTGCAGGTAATGTAAAAGGAACATTGCTGGTAATGAATTCCTCCTACGGCTACAAGTATTGCTGGTAATGTAAATCATGAAGAAAGATGTAAAAGGGCTGACCGATTAATGGTAGTGTATCCATTTGTCATAAAATCTAATCTAATCAATTAAAATCCGTTTTATAATATCAACCTGCTGCTATATTCTTCCGAAAGTAAAATTAAAAGAATATAAAATTATCTCTACAAATCTGTACCACTTTTGGTGTACCACTTAAGTGTACCACCACTAAGTGATTGACACATATATATTTGAGAATTATTATAATTCTCAAATATATATGTGTCAATCACTTAGTGGTGATACACTTAAGTGGTACACCAAAAGTGGTACAGAGGATCTTGAGCCATATAAAATCTTTTGACAATTAAAATTCTTCACATAGAGACAATTGCTGCTCGTTTACTCTTCTCTAGGGCCTGGGTAGAGTGTTTCCGAAGTTAATTTCGCATTACAAACACTAATTGAGCTGAAATTTAATCCGGGCCGTGAAGAACTTGAACGGGCCGTGAGATTTATGTTCTATTTTGATTGAAAAACACTCCTGGAGTGTTTAATCGTTGTTTGCCGTGTTCATTTAAGTGCGTCAGAGGTTCGGGCCCTCAAGAACTTAAACGGGCCGTGAATTTCATTCAAAATTGGTTCGAATTTCTTGAGGAATCTTCTTCTTTTTGTTCGAAGGTTTGATTACAGCCTATTTCCTACGCAATTAACAGCATCTCTTGTTTAATTTTGCAAATCGGGCTTCAAATCAGATTTCGGGTTCTTCGATTCTAATGGTTTTTTGAGTGTTTTTGTTCTTGATTCTTGTTCTACATTGCTTGTTTTGGTTCGTAGTGTTTAATTTCATATGTTTTTTGCTTAAATTTGATAATTGATTAATTGACATACTTCTCTGTTTTAAGAAGAATGGAAGAAGAAGAAGAAAAAGAGAAGAAGAAGAAGACGGGGGCATATAAGTCATTTCTCGCGACCCTATAGTGTAAATATTTATCAGGTAACAGGTGAACGTTTTGCCACATGGCGCCCGGTAAGTGGTGAACTGCGGACAGTTCCGCCAAAAGTGAACTGCATTTAGCAAGACCGAAGTAACTAAATGAGAGTTTCTATGTTAGCACATAGTGAATTATTATTACGAAAAATTTGAACAAGTTTAGGTTAAACAAAAATGTAATAAAAATAAATTTATTTTCGCAAATTATTATTAGTGTGAATTACAAAGACGGATATGTTCTTAGATTCAAGAACAATTCGACATTCGATCAAATCTGAATAAAATTTGATTTATGTTAGAATCTCAGTTCCAAGCGAAATCTCGAACACCTCAATGACACAAATTAAAAAATAATCGATAATGCAGCCTACAAAATCAGATATTTCAAGGGCCTAAACTAAGCCCAAAAGCGGACAGACCTTGATCGGGTCCAATGAATTAACATTTTATTTTACTTATTACAATAGATGCCTATCACAGCAGGCGCTTTTCTATTCTCAAAGTAAGCAGTTTATGTAACATAATTTCTTTCAAATTTGAGCTCAGTATATGTACCACAAATATATAAGCCCACAAACTAAAAATCTTTTTTGGGTTATTATGCCAGAAACCCGATGAAGCCCAAAGGTAATGAAATTATTTAGTACAATCGCTGCACCACGTCATCAAGTACACGTGGTGCAGCCCACCAATACACTTGGGCCATGTGGATTGATAATCCACATCACCCCATATTCTAGCCATGTTCCAAAAAAATAGGAATTCAGAAAATTGTGTTCACATTGCCAGAACATGGGTGATGTGGATTATTAATCCACATGTACCACGTGTACTTGATGACGTGGTGTAGCGGTTGTACTAAATAATTTCTCCCCAAACCTACGTTTTTTCTCCTTATTTTGATTTATTTTATTTTATTTAATAATATAACTACCTCGAAACCCACGAACAATCCCAAACCCACTTATAATTCAATATTTTCCATCTTCTTCTCAATATGTTTTGCTTTTTTTTTTTTTTTTTCTCCATATTCTTCTCAATTTTTCATGGATTCTTCCTCATCTACATAACTTCTCATACAACTTCCATGTCATTTCTCCATGCCACAACATAGCATCTAGGGAAATTCAGTTGGTATTCTTTTGCTCTGTTGGAAATATTAATTTGCAACTTGAAAAGAAGTTCAAAGGTTATGTTATAATTACTTAGTCAAATGTGTTATATACATGAACTAAGAAAAGATACATGTATTGTCTTTTCATTAGATTCATATACTACCTTAAAGGGGAGTGTTATATATTTTAATTCATGTATCAATCTAGATTCATGTAGGTTTTATCCTATAAATACCTATGTAATCTAGGCATATAGCAATAAAAAAAGTATAAGAAAATATTGTAATTCATATCTCCAAGAGAAAATTGTAAGTGCCATAGCACTACAATAATAAATTCAAATTTCTCCCAGCATGATGTACATTTTCTTCCACTTCTTTTATATATTTCACTATTTTATTGGTTGATCTAATATTGTCTATGCATCTTTAAGACCAAACATACATCTCACACAACCCAATTCATAATGGAGCTTCAATGAGTTCACAACATTGCATGAAGCTGGCGGTTTGGTTAAGAAATTAACTTTTTTAATTTCATAATATTTTTACCATTCTAATCTTTATATTTTCTTTACGATAACTCATTATGTTATGCTCTTAACATTTATTTTTATGCGATGTCCTTAAATGTTTGGATTTTTTTTCTTATGATAGCAGCACTTCATAAAGGGATAGGCAGAAAATTTAGAGGATTTTGGTGGTGTTCTGAATTTTGTAATCGAGAGGTAAGCTTAGCTTTTTTTATCTCTTAAATTTTCTTGGCCAAGATTTTAAGTCTTCAAATGTTTTTAATTTATTCTGTTTTTACGATAACAACAGTGGAGTAATAGACAGGCAATTGAGAAGATTTTAAAGGTATTATTTATTAATCAAAGAGGTAAGTTTTATATGCCACTATTTCTTATATATATATATATATATATATATATATATATATATATATATATATATATATATATATATATATATTAGAACACTTTTTTAAGAATTTATATTTTGGAGGCAAAAATGAGAAGTTGCTTTCAACGTGATGTTTTTAGTGTCCATTTAAGTAGTATTTTTTATTTAATACTTGGGTGACCAAATATGTGAACTTTCTTCCGATATTAAATCATTTTTATTTCTCAAACAAACTGCCTCCCTAAGATTTGTTCATAGCATGCATCAAAATTTCCATCTTTTCCTTCGAAAACATCGAAAAGTTTATGTTTTTGAATCAAGCGAAATGAAAATAAGATGTAATTCTGAAACTGTTTGTTTGCCTTAAACTCTGTTATTTATCTAAATTTAGTAACTTTTATTAAAAAAATTTCCTTAGTGTTTCCGAAACATTTTCGAAAAGTCTCGAAAAGTTTTCAATATTTGGCTGACTGAAACATACACTCGAAACGAAATTTTGATCCATGGTTCATAGTTAAAATTTGTTTCTTTGTGTTATTTTTCTTAAAATTTGTTTCTTTGTGATAAAAAATTTAGTATTTTTATTTAATACTTGGGTGACCCAACCAAAAATTGGCACCAACTAATCATATTTTCAATAACCTTCAACGAATCCAAATTGGAAAATTTCACTATTACACCGTCAATACCAAAAAATAAAACACTCACAAATATGCAAAAAAAATTACTTAACAGAACTTTTACTTTAATTTTTCATTCGTTTGTTGTTGTATATTGGAAGTCGTCAACTTTATCTTCTTAATTTGTGAATCATACTTATATTGATTTTTGTTTGACGTTATTATATCACATAAATTTGCCAAAAAAAAATCACTTAACAGAACTTTTACTTTAATTTCTTATTCGGTTTTATTGCTATATATATTTTAATGTGAAGCATTCTAACTGTTATTATTTTTCTTAAAATTTCTTTCTTTGTGTTAACAATTTTATATATATGTTCAATTTTTTAACACAACGTTTTATAAATCTTTAAATATTTTTCATTCATCATTACGTCTTTTGGTTAAGCATATTTTCAATTAACCTTATTTTTCTTAAAAATTGTATTTTGAATATTTCTTTTCTCTCAAGTGTGAGTTGTTTCTTAATTTATAAATTAAGGATTAAGCATTCGAAAAATATTGGACTACAAACATTTAAGATACTCATAGTTGCCGCACGCGTTTCAAATATATGCTTATGTTCATTAACACGCTATTCCTTTCATTTTTCGTTGTAGGATCATAGTTCAGTATGATTGTTTTGACACTTCTCAATGTAGATTAAATTTTTTCG
Organism: Penstemon barbatus; assembly: GCA_003313485.2. NCBI lineage: Eukaryota > Viridiplantae > Streptophyta > Magnoliopsida > Lamiales > Plantaginaceae > Penstemon > Penstemon barbatus. The sequence goes on along the minus strand of CM064884.1, from coordinate 15,576,611 downwards.
GATCCTTGCACGTATTCAAAGTATTGATGTTGTCGACATGTGGGAAGCACATTACGTTAATTGTAGAGGTTTATACGTATCTTCGTTTGACAAAATGGTTTGTCTTACGTGTGAAGATGTGGTCAAGGCTAATTTCAGGTATTAAATTTTTTCTTTTCATAAACTAATTTTTTTAAGCCAACTAGATTGTACAAAATTTCAGGTATTGATTCATTAGATACATCCTTTTTTTTAACTATTTATTCTTACATTGACACAATTGTATTTCTTTTAGATTTTGTGTTTGTCTTACAATAGTAGATGGCAGTGAAACTATGAACTTGAAGTTATACGATGACCAAATAAAATATATATTTCGCAATGAAGTTGTATTTCTTAAAAAACTACAAGTCCAGGTATAAATATAATTTTGATATTAATTTTTGAATATTATCCGTTACTAAAAATAAAAATATAACCTAGTTACAAATAATAATAATAAATTAAGAAAATATTCCAGTAAGAATCTAACATGAGTTATCCTTAAGGTCTCAACTTCAAAGTTTTGTTACCAAAGTATTTATAAATTGAGAATATTATTTTTCTTAAAAAACAAAAAAGAAAGAAAGAATATCATTTAAAAAAATTTGACAAACTTTCGTGTAAAAGTAGTGAAGCACTAGGGGTTAATATGGAATTAGTTTGGTTGGGTTTTGTCTCGGTTTGGTCTCAATAATTGATTTCAGAGGTTTCGTCGAAACCTTTGAAACTCGATTTGGATAATGGTTTCAATTGAATATTGAGATTGTAAAATATTATTAAATAATAGTTAGTGGATTTTGAAACTTTGAGATATGACTTGGATTGAGGTTTGGTTGTTGGGGTTTGAAGGAGAAAAATAGGTAATTAGATGTAAAATTAATAACTTTATGTATAAAAAATAGATGGCAATGTCAAATAAAAAATAGATGACTTTATAGGTCTCAAGTAGGATTGTGTAGGTTTCGATTTGTCTGAAACTTGAAGTTTCGCCTGAGACTTCTTCAAACTCTTACTTGATGGGGTTTGACCCAATTTGAGTGAAACCAAACCTAGGCAAACTAGATGCATATACAGCCTAGGATTCTAGCACATAAATTAAAAACAGGAAAAAAAAAATGGGTTATAGATTCTAGCACATAAATTAAAAACAGGAAAAAAAATGGGTTATAGATCCACCGGAGTGGGTAGGCTTAACAGGATGTGTATGGTAACAAGGAAAGCCCAAAGGCTGTTCCCGCCCCTGTCGGGGGAGATGCCAACCATCTCTCCTCCTAAAGAACACAATTTTCTAACCTATATGACTGTTATAATAAGTATTAATAACTCGAAATATCTCCCGATGTGGGCCAAGTAATTAGTTGAGTGCACGGTTTGCATGAGAATTTTTCATGGACCTATTCCGGAAGAAAAGAGGTCAAGGCCCATCACAATAGGGTCCACTAAGAAGCACTGCAGGCCCAATTTCAGATAAGGCATGAAAATGAAATATCTTATGATTATAATTATTAATTGGCAAAATTGCAAAAATTATCCCAAACTAATCACTGATTTTGGATTTTCGTCCCAAATTATTTAACTTGGCGAATTTCGTCCCGTAATTTAATATTTTTTTGGAATATCGTCCCACCGTAATTATAAGACGGAAATTGCGCATTTGCCGATGAATGATCACATGGTTGCTTAAGTGTCATGACATGGTAAATTTTAACATGAATAATTATATAATATTGCAGAGTTCGTCCCAAACTAATTACAAGATTGAACCGTCATTTCCATTAAATTAGAAATTTAATATTGGGACTAAATTCATACAAAAAATGGTAAATTATGGGACGAAATTTGGCGAGTTGATATAGTAATTTGGGACGAAAAATCAAAATTAGTAATTAGTTTGGGACGATATTCCAAAAAAATATTAAATTACGGGATGAAATTCGCCAAGTTAAATAGTTCGGGACGAAAATTCAAAATCACTAATTAGTTTGGGACGTTTTCTGCAATTTTACCATATTAATTAGGTACTCCATTCTTTGGACCAATCTAATTTTTATTTGAATTATACTATTATAGAACATTCCAAACTAATTAGTTATTTTAAATTTTCCTTCCAAACTATATCACATCACTATATTTCATTCTGTAATTTAATTTAATTTTGAAATATCATCCCACCATTAATTATGAGATGGAAATTTATCATAGCATGACACGTAAGCAGCCATTTGGCAATCTTATAATTAACGGTGGAAAAATATTCCGAAAAAATATTAAGTTACTGGACGGAAGTCGATGAAGTAATATAGTTTAGAATGAAACCCAAAATCATTGATTAATTAAGACATTTTGTGTAATTTTGACAAAGATATATAGTACAATACAAAACTTTATAAAATACTTATATATTGTGTATTCTCCTGTAAACTTATGGCTTATGTACCCTTTCTTCTTCTATGTTCTATTGCACTGTTATTCTCTCCAAATAGTTCCCCAACCGATGGTTGTGAAGATTCAAGTATATTACGTCCAAAAGGAATCTAGATGCTCACTCCGAGAACAGTTCCAGACTTCCAGTCACTGCAGTAGAAGAACATCTTTCGTCAAAAAGAATATGTTCCCTACATTACCAAGAAGAGGTAAGACTTAATTACAAGAACCCTTCTCACGTATTGGATATATAAAACTTTCCCTCTGATTTATCTCATTCTTATAATAAACCCTTTTATTTGTAATGTTTGTAATATCTTATAAATGTAAAAACTTGGATTTTAATTGTTATATCTTATAAATTACAAAAGTGATAATTATATATTTACTATCAAAGTAATTGATCAAATTTATTATTGCCCATAAGTTTTAATAAATATAGAACAAAAAAAGATATTTTATTTATTAATAATCTAAATTGTATATGAATAAATTAAATAGAAATTTAATAATAATATTTTATAAATCTGAAAAAATTATTTACACGTTTAGTTAAATGAATTTATTTTCTAAGTTAGTAAATTTAATAAAATTTGTACATATTGTATTACAAATCAAATATGTTAATTTAATAAAGTTTATATCGTATTATAATTTCAGTATTTATCAATGCAATAAAAATATTATTTATTTCATTAGTGAAAATATAATTTTATGTCAAAACTTTATTTAATTTGTTAATATAGAAATTAAATTAATAATAAATATGCACAAAAAATGCAATATTTATTGAATTTATGGACAATTATAAATTATATAATTATTTTGGTAGTAAATATATGATTATCTTTTTTATGATTTATAAGATATAATAATTAGGATCCAAATTTTAGAATTTATAAGTTTTTAGGGGTAAGAGATTAATTATAAGAAAGTGACAAATCTCATGAGATGTTTTATAATACCCAATACGAGAATTTTTTTTTTTGTGATTAGATCTTATCTCAGGGTATTCGTAATTTATCCTAATATTAATAATTCTGACTAACAAAAATTATTCACCGTCATTGTAACAAGACGAATTAAAAAGCACCCTGCAATTACCAACGTGTCTTAATTTCTAGCATCCAAATTTAGGGCTTGGCACAGGTCAGGTATTTAGGATTTTGGGTATTTCGGTTCGGGTATCCAACTTGACGGATATTTAATTTTAATACCCGAAACCCAACCCGTTTAGGCTGGTACCCGAACTTCGAGTACCCAAAATTTTCGGGAATTTAAATTTGGGTTTCGAGTACCCGAAATTTCACTTTTTTTGTTTTAAAGCTAATATGTTCCTTCCGAAATCAGAAAATTACATTTTAATGCTATTCACATTTAATATCAAGATCTATGCTTCAAGCCTCCAACTCTTATTTGAGTTATTTCAAAGGGGAAAAAAATTATAACAGTTATCTTCCAAGTTCAAACGGTTGTGACTTGTGAGTTGGGACGGAGGCGCAGCAGTAGAGAGGAGAAAGATAGAGAAATTGAATAATGTTAGGAGTTAGGGCTTTTTTCTATTTTGAATCTGAGCTCAATTGAATGATAAAAGATAGAGAAATTGTAAATGGGCCGCTATAAAATAAATTGGGCCAATTTTTTTTTTAATTAAATATTCGAACGGGTCCTGAAATACTCGTTTGGGTGTAAATATAATATCCGATACCCGGCCCCAAAATAAATTTCGAGTGCGGATACCCGAATCATAATGTCAAAAAACCCGTTTTTCAGTTTCAAACAGAAAATGCCCAATCGAATCGGGACGGATCCCAAAAAACCCGACACAAACGCCTAGCCCTATCCAAATTAACCCAAAATGATATTCCATACTAATATACAGATTGTAGGGGGCAGTATCAGATATGCATCAAGTGTGAGAAAATCATAATCCGACCACAAAAATGATATGGGTCTTGTCCAATTGATTGAGCACCAAAATAGGAAATCCTAACATATTTACACAAAAAAATAAATAAATAAAATAAAAGCTTCCGAGTAGGACTGTCAAATTAGTGACGAAATTGACACGTGATTCTCACGTGAGCCGTTAAATCTGAATTGAGAGAATTTCTTTTGGTACCAAAAGTAACCCTACTTTAAGGTTTCGGTACCATAACTTTAAGAACATACACATTTGGTACCACATATTAACTGTCCTCGACACATTTGGTAATTCTGTCAATTTTTGGACCGAAAATACAATTTCGGGCAGAAAGTTAATGAAAAATTTGCATAATTAGTCCTATAGTTATAGATTACCGCCAAAGTTTGTCCCACATATTTTCTGGCAGATAAATATACCTCAAAGTTCACAAGTTTTACAAATTTTATATATTATTATTATTAAATTACTTAATCTAATTAGATTATATATATATAATATATATAAACTAAATAATATTTTATATAAAATCTGATAAATATAAATTAAATTTATTAGAATTTTTTAATTTCGAAAAATAATCTTTAACTAATTAGATTTTACATATAATATGTATAAATTAAATAATATTTTAATCTGAAATAAATATACTTATTAAATTTTAAAATAAAAAAATTCTTTTAGACTAAATTGGAGGTTTTATTTTATTTTATACTATTTAATTTGTATATATTACTATCTAATTAGTTTAAAAGATTTTTTTCAATTTAAAAAAATCAATAAGTTCAATTGATATTTATTTTTCAATTTTTATATAAAATATTATTTATTTTTTATTATATATATAATCTAATTAGATTAAAAAAATTATTGATATTTTTTTTGGATTTTATATAAATTATTATTTAGTTTATATATATTATATATAAAATCTAATTAGTGTAAGAGACTTAATAATTACAGTATATAAAATTTATAACTAGGATTTATAATTAATTATACTTGCAATTGGAACTGAAATGCTTGAGGTAAAGTTTGTCAACAATCTATAACTGTAGGATCAATTCTGTAAATTTTTCATCAATTTTCAGTCTAAAATTGAATTTTCCGTACAAAATTTGACGGAAGAACCAAATGTGTTGAGAGCAGTTAACATGTGGTACCAAATGTGTATGTTTTAAAGTTATGGTACCGTAACCTTAAAGTAGGGTTACTTGTGGTACCAAAAGTGAAATTCTCTCGAATTGAATTTGGGGTTGGGGGGGGGGGTGGGTGGGGGAGGGACTCAATATATAACTAGATTTAACGAGCACGTGAGAATCACGTGTCATTTCGTCATTAATTTGACGGAAGTATCAAATCTGTAAAGTGGAATTGAAATATGGTACTAAATGTGTCGACAGAAATAGTTGCGGTATCAAATCCCTAAAGTAAGTATAATTATGGTATCAAAAGTGAAATTCTCTCAAAAAAATACAGGTCAATAAATTGGAGTTTTAAGACTCTTAAACTCTATTGCATGTTATAAAAAAAACGGCTTAATCCCACTTTGCACCATATAAATAGGAGTATTTTTCACTTTGCACCCTACAAAAAAATTTATTCCAATTTGCACCCTACAAACCACTATTTCATTTTAGATTGCACCCTCAACCATTTTCAGCCCATTTAAGTCGCCTGAGTAAGGGTAAATTCGTCCATTCATATTATTAACCACCCCAATTTCCCTCCAAAAACTATATATGTGCAAAATTGACATATCACTATAGTAACTTAAAAAAATGATGAAAATAGAAAACAAGTTTTACGGGTACCATATTCTCAATTTCTCCTCTTTTCAAATTCAGTCCAATGCCGTCCTTTTTTTTTATGTTTGAAGAAAAATGGGTTGGGTGTTAAGAAAAGAGAATGAATTGTGTTTACTATATTATCAATTTCTCATCTTATTTATGTTTTGATTTTCATTTCGTGAACAACTCTATTATACGTGTTTGTAGAATTAGTAATTAGGGATAACTACATGTACATTCTCAGAATTACTCTAGATTAGTTTTCAATAATTATATGTAAAGTGAAAAAGAAAAAGGCGGCACTGACTCGTCTTGAAGACGAAAGATGATAAATTGAGTAAACCCCCGTAAGACTTATTTTCGATTTTTGATTTTTTTAAGTTATTATGGAGATATGTCAATTTTCCTCATATATTATTTTTGGGGAAAATTTGGGGTGGTTAATAATGTGAATGGACCATTTTACCCTTACTCCGGCAACTAAAATGGGTTGAAAATGGTTGAGGGTGCAATCTGAAATGAAATAGTGGTTTGTAGGGTGCAAAGTGGGATACATTTTTTATAGGGTGCAAAGTGAAAAATGCTCCTATTTGTAGGGTGCAAAGTGGGATTAAGCCAAAAAAAAACTCTACTGCATGTTCATATAGATCAAACATATCTTAAAAAATGTGAGCAAATAACTCGATCTTTCAGTTAAAAATATTATTTAATAATATATACTCGTGTCTTAAGTAATAGTAGTCTATTAATATGTGTTTCGGTAATCTAAATATTTTATACCTCAAGCTATTTGTGCTTATATTAACAAACCCGATATAAGCCCGATATAGACCCGAAACCCAAAAAATTACATGGACTGAGTTTGAGCTAGAGAAAACAGAAAATTTATGAGCCGAATTTGAGCTTATAACTATGAAGCTCGACATTATTTGAGTTTGAGCTACTTAAAGCTCGGATCACAAGGCCCGATTGACAGTCCTACTTCCGGGTCTATACTTTACTATTGACAATAACATGACATGGGCTTACTCTCTTGTTCAGATAAAGACCTAACAAAGAGGTTCCTAAATTTAATGGTCCAAAATGAGTGAATCATGTTTAGTGCTACCGACAACTTGAATCACAATTGAAGGAGAGAGATTCATAAGGTTCTCTGCCCTTCTTAGGAGAGATTGACGATATAAATTTTACAACCCATTAATTTTTTTAATAAAACAAACTAACACGAAAAACAAAAGCTGTCTACACGAGGATCCCCGATCACAAAATACAGAAATAGGAATATTACATGAACTAAAAGGGATAGTCCATTTCAAGCTGAAAGTCCAAGAAACAAGATTATGGATAGCACTGCAAAGCTGAAGCGATAATTTCATTAAAAAAGCTTATATCACTGTTCAAAGATACAATACAGGAAAGAGATTTGCCAATGCATTTGCGAGTAGCATAAGAAGTGAAAGACTAATCTAATAATTCCATATACAAATGTGTCTAATATAAGCTAATAACTGAAAACCCACATTTATTGGAGAACCTGTGACATTGGCATTCTTATAGCTAAAACTCACTTCAAATTCAGACTCATACTAACATAATGGTTCAAATTAAGAATGTTTAAAAATCTGAAAAACTGTTGAATTTGAAATATTAGAATAATTCAAGAATTCTTATTTAATATAATAAGTTTAATTTATTGAAAACTACTTAGTGATACAAAGAATACCTCAACAACAACAATAACAACATAAAAGAAAGACCTCACACCATATAACTAATCATTCAATAGAGCTGGCCTATTAGGAAATAAAACCTCAAGTAAAATTCAAACTGCTTTTGATTGGATTCTCTAGAATCGATCGGACTTTTTCATGCCAATAGATTAGTGAAAAATCTCCGGTTTGGGAAATCTGAATATCAAATGCAAGCCCCAGAGGTCGCCCCAGAATTCGAATTTCGCCCATACTGTAATGCATGAGCCAATGTTAATATATGACATACGATTTACCACAAAATGATGTATGTCACGTTAATTATAAGCTCATCTTGCTACGAATAGGGAAGATTACGAAACTTACCATAAATAGAGTAGGTCGTCGAGTTCTTCCTTTTGAGGAATACCTAGGAACTCGATCTTAAGAAATCCACCGATGCAAATAGTTGGTTCGGGTAGCTTGAAACTTTGTACGCATGATTCCTGTAAATTTAACAACTCTAATATGATCAGCCGTGAATTCAATATCACTTTTCTTGAATATCTATGCATCTAAATTAAAGGAAACAATATTCCGCAAATTAGATTGTCAATTACCCGAGTCATAGGAAATTCAGGTGATGTGTAGATCCAAACAAAGTGATCAGCAAGTTGTTGTAAAGATAAATTTTTGTAATCAACATTACAATTCGCTATGTACTTTGGATGTCCCATCTGGAATCTGACGGACTTAGCCGAGTATGCAGGCTTTCCTGGCTCCGAAAAACCTGAAAAAATGACATGAAGAAAATGAAAAAATTAGTACATTATGAAGAACGTATAAAAAATTAGTACAATAAAATAAACATTAAGAATTTAATAACATTCACCTTCAAAATGGCGTATTTGAATTTCACTGATAATACACACTTTACTTTGTAGTCTAAATTGAGTGTAATCGAGGAAATTGGGATCTTTCTGCCCTTTGCTTGATAAGAACGATACACCCCATATATATTTGTCTCTGGCAACCATAACATTCACTAAGCTTTGAATTGGGTAAAGATTCATGCTGGAAGCACCGAATATACAGTCTATGCAATTCGTTGGAGAATCCATAGACATGGCTCTAAGAAGATATGAATACATAGTATGGTCTCTTTCAGGGTTGCGGCCATCTACCCCATATAGTGTGTAACATACCTCGTCTCTATCAACCACATTGTCAATGATGGACAATGTGGGAGCCTTTTTCAGACATAGCTTTTTGTTGATGCCATTATTGATTACTGCAATTAGTACATACTAAATTATGTAATTTTGAATAATTATAGAATCTAAAACTTGGGTTTCTCTAAACTTGTTTTAGTTTGACAAATAGATTAAACAAGTATATTGGATAGAAGGTCATCAACATATGACTGATATTTTGCATGTTTCATGATCTTGGAATACAAAGCTCACATGAAAAGTTTAATTTATTCTTTAATCATTTCATTCGAAATGGAAAAGTTTTTTAATGTTTCGTATTCGACTTAAAATTTTCACTATATATGAAAATTAAGAATACTCATGCCTAATAAAAAACATTTGTATTACGTCTCACACGAATTGTATAAGTAGAGTTGTAATTACACTAATAGAATGTAAACGAAAATTTAGATACCATACAGATGCATTCTTTAACTGACATGTTTCCTCTTTGGTAACTATCATTAATATAAGAAATCATTATAAGATAACAAATATGGTCACGTGTCACTCGGAGAATTCATCCTTACATTGCACGTCTCGTAACATCTGATATCTCAAAAATAAACTCGGCCAAAATATTTTAATAAATAAACTAATCATAGGTATCTAAATGAATTGAATTCATTGACTAATAGAGATAAATGACGGTTTAAGATAATAAAGTGTAAATTAACACACATCGAACTAAACTACTTAAAAAAAATAGGTCAAACGACTAAAGAACAAAAGACTAAACTACCCTTACATAACATAGACTAATACAACTCTAACGTAATCAAACTCGAAGATTTTTGCGCGCGTATAAAATACCAAAACTATAAAAACCTACATGACACAATGAACATAACAAAGATGATCACTTTTACAAAGCAAGTGACTAGTTCACCTTGTAAAGCTTACCAAAATTGCACCAAGAGCGCGATACAGCAGCAACACGTATTATATCTGCAACATCATCTAAGCGTGTGAGGACACTATAGGCAACATCATTGGGATAGGTCTCCACCATATCTATATGAATCCCCTCTTCATGATACACTAATCTGCAAGAATTTTGAATAAAACATCAAAAATTGTCTGTTTCAAACTTTATTCTTATATATAACAAAAGCAAACATAGATAAGTAATAGTGTGTAATGGTCAATGTAAGGAAACAGGTATATTAGAGACTAATTTTAGGGTTTTATTAAAAAAGTGGCTAAACAATAAATGGAAGTAAAAATATTCTTTTTTTTTTTTTTTTAAGTTTTAAAATGGAATTCTAATGTAGAGTAAGAATATAACTCAAATAACCATAAGAACTAAAGAAAAAATATTTAATCAGTTAATTTTGTTTGTTTTTCTTTAATTTGTTGAGAGTTTTACCTATGGGCTAAGACATTACAGCTGCAGTGAAATTAAAAATTAAAAAAAAAAAGAAAAAAAAAACCTTACATGAATTAAATTGAAAGGGAATTCGGCAGTGAAACTAATCATTCTTTCAAAAGTAGATTTAATAAGAAAAATTAAAAACAAATAACCTTAATGCATAACTCAAATAACCATAAGAACTATAAAAAGAATATTTAATCAGTTAATTTTGTTTGTTTTTCTTTAATTCGTTGGGAGTTCTACCTAAGGGCTATGACATTACAGCTGCAGTGAAATTAAAATTAATAAAAAAAAAAAAAACTTACATGTATTAAATTGAAGGGGAATTCAGCAGTGAAAACTTATCATTCTTTCCAAAATTGATTTAATAAAAAAAATTGAAAACAAATAACCTTCATGCATCTATTAAAGAATAATGGTGGGAGTCTGATCTAGCTTCTGCTAAGTCCATTTTTATCTAACTTTTAATTTTTTTTCTTTTATTTTAAGTCGAGAATTAAAGGGTGTGCATGCATGTTTAGATTTCTGCTTAATTATATAATAATTGGTTTTTTTTTTTTTTTTTGTTAGGTGATCAATTGAGGTTATGAAAGCGAAAGAAAAAAGAGAGAAATTAAAGGAAGAGGAAGAATTAGCCGACCTTCTCTTCTTCGCCGCCATTTCTCGTTCGATACGTACGAGGATTCTCGGATCTCTGCTCTTTCCTCTGTTCATTTTTACAAATATTTAATCGCTCTCTCTTCTATCTCTCTCTTCACTCTCTATTTTCTCTTCTCTCTCTCTCTTCACTCTCTCTTCTCTCTCTCTTATGTCTTAAATATTTTCAGCCCTCTTTGTTTTAATTTATGTAATATTCACGTAATCTGAACAGATGTCAAAAATGTAATTAATAATGAAATAGAGAATTGCATTTTTAGTATAGAGTTATAGGTCAACTATCACTTTTGGTACTGAGCTTTATGGATTCAACATATCTGGTACAGAGCTTTAACAAATAGTAACACATTTGGTACAACCGTTAAAAATTGCCGTTAAGGGATGTCGAAGTTAAATCTAATTGCAGTTGATTAGACTTCTTAAAAGAAAAAATTAAACCATAATTAATTAGACTTCCCCTGAATGCCTACCTGCCCATCCGGGGGGAGCTCGTCTCTAACTGATGAGGGGATGTTGCTTGCCTCCCCCATCCAGTAGGCCTGGCTTTTTTCCTTGAAACAAAAGTTGAGCTCTTTTTCACCAATACTATAACATGAGAACGAAGAAGATAAAGTAATTATTTTATCTTATTTTTTGAGATGTAAATAAGTTATTATTTAAAGCTAGATTTTATGCATCAAATATTACAATGGATGTGAAAATTTTTTTCCCATATATATATTCTTAATTTTGATATTGATAGAGTTACTACATTACATGCATGAATCAACATTTCTCGGAACTTCAAAATTATGTTGTATGGGACTTCAATTTATTCAGGACAAGAAAATAATGACAGACAAATATCTATCTCACATTCCTGTAAAACTTTATAAAGGCATAAATGATCACTATAAACGTGTTTTCGTAAAAAAATCTAACTCTATGCCGATAAAAAATACTCTCTCCATTTCGTATTAATTGACACATTTGTCAATTTTTTTTGTTTCAAATTAATTAACATGTTTGAATTTTCAAAATATTCTTTTCCAATTTTGCCTTTTTTCTAAATATTCTCTCCAATAAATGAGACTGATAAAGATACGACTAAGTAACTGAATGAGAGTTTCTATGTTAGCACATAGTGAATTATTATTACGAAAAATTTGAACAAGTTTAGGTTAAACAAAAATGTAATAAAAATAAATTTATTTTCGCAAATTAATATTAGTGTGAATTACAAAGACGGAGATGTTATTAGATTCAAGAACAATTCGACATTCGATCGAATCTGAATAGAATTTGATTTATGTGAGAATCTCAGGTCCAAGCAAAATCTAAGTAAATTCGTTCCGACATAAATGAAGTTAAATCTCGAACACCTCAATTACATAAATTAAAAAATAATAGATAAATGCAGCCTACAATCAGATGCTTCTAGGGCCTAAACTAAGCCCAAAACCGGACATACCTTGATCGGGTCCAATGAATTAACATTTTCTTTTACTTATTACAATAGATGCCTGTCACAGCAGGTGCTTTTCTATTCCCAAAGTAAGCAGTTTCAGTAACATAATTTCTTTCAAATTTGGGCTCAGTATATGTACCACAAATATATAGGCCCACAAACTAAAAATCTTTTCTGGGTTATTTTGCCAGAAACCCGATGAAGCCCAAAGGTAATGAAAAACTAAATAAAGGATTTCGATCCAATCTAATAGTTCAGCCCAAATTAATCTACTTATAATATATTTCACAGTGGTGATTGACTTCAATTCATTTGTTTTAACCAAAACAACATTTTCTCCTTATTTTGATTTATTTTATTTTACTTAATAATTACATGACATATGTTATAACCATCTCCACCTCCAAACCCGCTATATAGTCCCTAACCTACGTTTTTCTCCTTATTTTGATTTATTTTATTTTACTTAATAATATAACTACCTCCAAATCCAAGTACAATCTCAAACCCACTTATAATTCAATTTTTTCCATCTTCTTCTCAATATGTTTTGCTTTTTTTTTTGTTTTCCATATAAGAAAGAAAATATTGTAATTCATATCTCCAAGAGATCATTGTAAGTGTCATAGCACTACAATAATAAATTCAAATTTCCCCCAGCATGATGTACATTTTCTTCCACTTCTTTTATATATTTCAGTATTTTATTGGTTGATCTAATTTTATCAATGTATCTTTTAGACCAAACATACATCCCACACAACCCAATTCATAATGGAGCTTCAAGAGTTCACAACATTGCATGAAGCTGGCGGTTTGGTTAAGAAATTAACTTTTTAATTTCATAATATTTTCACCTTTCTAATCTTATATTTTCTTTACGATAACTCATTATGTTATGCTCTTTACATTTATTTTTATGCGATGTCCTTAAATGTTTAGATATTTTTTTCTTATGATAGCAGCACTTCATAAAGGGATAGGCAGAAAATTTAGAGGATTATCGTGGTGTTCTGAACTTTGTAATCGAGAGGTAAGCTTAGCTTTTATTATCTCTTAAATTTTCTAGGCCAAGATTTTAAGTCTTCAAATGTTTTTAATATATTCTGTTTTTACGATAACAACAGTGGAGTAATAGACAGAGAGTTGAGAAGATTTTAAAGGTATTATTTATTAATCAAAGAGGTAAGTATTATATGCCATTAATTCTTATATCTTTTATATATATATATTAGAAATTTTTTTAAGAATTTATTTTGGAGGCAAAAATGAGAAGTTGCTTTCAACGTGATGTTTTTAGTGTCCATTTAAGTAGTATTTTTTTATTTAATACTTGGATGACCAAATATGATAACTTTCTTCCGATATTAAATCATTCTTATTCCTCAAACAAACTGCCGGCCTAAGATTTTGTTCATAGTTAAAATTTGTCTCTTTGTGTTATTTTTCTTAAAATTTGTTTCTTTGTGTTAAAAAATTAAGTGGTATTTTTATTTAATACTTGGTGACCAAACCAAAAATTGGAACCAACTAATCACATTTTCAATAACCTTTAACGAATCCAAATTGGAAAATTCACTATTCCACCGTCAATACCAAAAAATAAAACACTCACAATTATGCAAAAAAAATTACTTAACCGAACTTTTACTTTAATTTTTCATTCGTTTGTTAATGTATATTGGAAGTCGTTAACTTTATCTGCTTAATTTGTGAATCATACTTATATTGATTTTTGTTTGACGTTATTATATCACATAAATTTGCCAAAAAAAATTACTTAATGGAACTTTTACTTTAATTTCTTATTCGTTTTTGCTGCTATATATATTTTAATGTGAAGCATTCTAACTGTTATTATTTTTCTTAAAATTTGTTTCTTTGTGTTAACAATTTTATATATATGTTCAATTTTTTAACACAATGTTTTATAAATATACAAATATTTTTCATTCATCGTTATGTCTTTTGGTTAAGCATATTTTCAATTAACCTTATTTTTCTTGAAAATTGTATATTTCTTTTCTCTCAAGTGTGAGTTGTTTCTTAATTTATAAATTAAGGATTAAGCATTCAAAAAATATTGGACTACAAACATTTAAGATACTCATAGTTGTCGTACGCGTTTCAAATATATGCTTATGTTCATTAACACGCTATTTCTTTCATTTTTCATTGTAGTCATAGTTCAGTATGATTGTTTTGACACTTCTCAATGTAGATTAAATTTTTTTGGATCCTTGCACGTATTCAAAGTATTGATGTTGTCGACATGTGGGAATCACATTATGTTAATTGTAGAGGTTTATACATATCTTCGTTTGACAAAATGGTTTGTCTTACGTGTAAAGATGTGGTCAAGGCTAATTTCAGGTATTAAATTTTTTCTTTTCATAAACTAATTTTTTTTAAGCCAACTAGATTGTACAAAATTTCAGGTATTGATTCATTAGATACATCCTTTTTTTAACTATTTATTCTTACATTGACACAATAGTATTTCTTTTAGATTTCGTGTTTGTCTTACAGTAGTAGATGGCATTGGAACTATGAACTTGAAGTTATACGATGACCAAACAAAATATATATTTCGTAATGAAGTTATATTTCTTAAAAAACTATAATTCCAGATATAAATATAATTTTGATATTAGTTTTTGAATATCATCAATTACTAAAAATAAAAATATAACCTAGTTACAAATAATAATAATAAATTAAGAAAATATTCATATCAGTAAGAATCTAACACGAGTTATCCTTAAGGTCTCAACTTCAATGTTTTGTTACCAAAGTATTTACAAATTGAGAATATTATTTTTCTTAAAAAACAAAAAAGAAAGAAAGAATATCATTAAAAACAAAATTGACAAACTTTCGTGTAAAATTAATGAAGCACTAGGATTCTAGTACATAAATTAAAAACAGGATTTGTTAAGAAGAAAAAATAAATGGGTTATAGATCCACCGAAGTGGGTAGCCTTAAGTCGGGGGAGATGCCAACCATCTCTCCTATAATAAGTATATATAAATAACTTTAAATATCTCCGGATTTGGGACAAGTAATAGTTGAGTGTACGGTTTGCATGATAATCATGGGCCTATTAGGAAGAATAAAGGTCAAGGCCCATCACAATAGGGTCCACTAAGAAGCCCTGCAGGCCCAGTTTCAGATAAGGCATGAAAATGAAGTATCTTACTATTAATTAGGTACTCCATTCTTTCGACCAAGCTAATTTTTATTTGAATTATACTATTATATAATGGGCTTTTGGCACTTTGCACCCTGGAATTATAGGGTTTTGGCACTTTGCACCCTAATTTCAAAGTTTTGGCAATTTGCACCCTGAAAATACAAATTAGTTGGCACTTTGCACCCTAGTGTGTATTTTGAAGAAAAAAAATAAATTTATTGAAGAGTATAATAGTTATTTTCAAATATTTTTGGCACTTTAAACTCTAAAGGTATAGATTTTGACACTTTGCACTCTAAAATATAGAATATTGGCACTTTGCACCCAAAAAATATAATTTCTGACATTTTCAACCCCGACTTAATATGATAATCCAAATTATGTAAATAACATGCAATATAATAATATGTTAGATATGTAAACGTGTATTTTAGATATAAAGTAAATAATCTTGAGGATACTTGAAAATAAAATGAAGACAATGTATTTTTTTAATCTAAATTTTACAGAGAGAAAATGTTAAAATAAGTTATTATAAAGTAAAATAAATTTAGAATAACAAGTTTATGATTGTTGTGCATAGAAATGACCATTTTATCTCTACATCGCCGACATTCATGAGTCTGTTTTTTTTAAGAAAAATATATTAGGGTGCAAAATGTCATACAAATAATATTTTTAGGGGGCAGAGTGCCAAAAAATTTAACTCGGGGTGAAAGATGCTAATATTTTATAATTTTAGGGTGCAAAATGCCAACATTCTATATTTTAAGGGTGCAAAATCTATATTGCCAAGGTGCAAAGTGAAAAAAAAAATTGAAAATAACTATTCTACCTTCTATCAATGAATTTTCTCACCAAAACACACACTAGGGTGCAAAGTGCCAAATAAATTATATTTCCAGGGTGCAAAGTGCCAAAATTTTAAGTCAGGGTGCAAAGTGCCAAAACCCTATAATTCCAGGGTGCAAAATGCCAAAAGCCCATTATATAATAGACAACATTCCAAACTAATTAATTATTTTAAATTTTCCTTCTAAACTATATCACCTCATTATATTTCATTCCGTAATTTAATTTAATTTTGAAATATCATCCCATCATTAATTATGAGATGGAAATTTATCATGTCATGACACGTAAGCAGCCATTTGACAATTTAAAACACATGCGCAATTTACGTCTTATAATTAACCATGAGAGAATATTCCGAAAAAATATTAAGTTACGGGACGGAGGTCGATGAAGTAATATAGTTTGAAATAAAAACCCAAAATTACTGATTAATTTAAAACGTTTTCTGTAATTTTGACAAAGATACATAGTACAATACAAAACTTTATGAAATACTTATATATTGTGTATTATCCTGTAAACTTATTGCTTATGTACCCTTTCTTCTTCTATGTTCTACTGCACTGATTCTCTCCAAATAGTTCCCCAACCGATGGTTATGAAGATTCAAGTATTACGTCCAAAAGGAATCTAGATGCGCACTCCGAGAACAGTTCCAGACTTCCAGTCACTGCAGTAGAAGAACATCTTCCGTCAAAAAGAATATGTTCCCTACATTATCAAGAAGAGGTAAGACTTAATTACAAAAATCTTTCTCACGTATTCGATATATAAAAATTTCCCTCTGGTTTATCTCATTCTTATAATAAACCCATTGTTCCTAAATTTTTTCTAACTTTTCCCTTAAGTGTTATTTGTAATGTTTGTAATATCTTATAAATGTAAAAACTTGAATTCTAATTGTTATATCTTATAAATTACAAAAGTGATAATTATATTATCACTATCAAAGTAATTGATCACATTTATTATTGCCCGTAAGTTTTAATAAATATAGAACAAAAAAGATATTTATTTATTAACAATCTAAATTGTATATGAATAAATTAAATAGAAATTTAATAATAATATTTTATAAATCTGAAAAAATCATTTACATGTTTTGTTAAATGAATTTATTTTCTAAGTTAGTAAATTTAATAAAATTTGTATATATTGTATTATAAATCAAATATGTTAATTTAATAAAGTTTATATCGTATTATAAATTCAGTATTTATTAATGAAATAAAAATATTATTTATTTCATTAGTGAAAATATAATCTTATATCAAAATTTCATTTAATTTTTTATTATAGAAATTAAATTAATAATAAATATGCATAAAAAATACAATATTTATTGAATTTGTGGACAATTATAAATTATATAATTATTTTGTTAGTAAATATATGATTATCTTTTTTATAATTTATAAGATATAATAATTAGGATCCAAATTTTAAAATTTATAAGATTTTAGGGGTAAGAGATTAATTATAAGAAAGTGACAAATCTCATGAGATGTTTTATAATACCCAATACGTGAAACTTTTTTTTGTAATTAGATCTTATCTCAGGGTATTCGTAATTTATCCTAATATTAATAATTCTGACAAACAAAAATTATTCACCGTCATTGTAACAAGACGAATTAAAAAGCATGCAATAGAGCCAAATACGAACGTGTCTCAATTTCTAGCATCCAAATTTAGGGCTTGGCACGGGTCGGGTATTTAGGATTTTGGGTATTTCAGTTCGAGTACCCGACTTGACGGATATTTAATTTTTATACCCGAAACCCAACCCGTTTAGGCTGGTACCCGAACTTCGAGTACCCAAAATTTTCGAGTATTTTGAAGTTGGGTTTCGGGTATCCGAAATTTTACTTTTTTTTTAAAGCTAATATGTTCCTTCCAAAATCAGAAAATTACATTTTAATGCTATTCACATTTAATATCAAGAACTATGCTTCAAGCCTCCAACTCTTATTTGAGTGATTTCAAAGGGGAAAAAAAATTCGAACAATTATCTTCCAAGTTCCAACGGTTGTGACTTGTGAGTTGGGAGGGAGGCGCAGCAGTAGAGAGGAGAAAGATAGAGAAATTGAATAATGTTAGGAGTTAGGGCTTTTTTCTATTTAGAATCTGAGCTCAATTGAATGATGAAAGATAGAGAAATTGTAAATGGGCCGCTATAAAATAAATTGAGCCAAATTTTTTTTTAATTTAATATTCGAACGGGTCCGGAAATATCCGTTCGGGTGTAAATATAATACCCGATACTCGTTCCCAAAATAAATTTCGAGTGCGGATACCCGAATCATAATATCAAAAAACTAATTTTTCAGTCCCAAACAGAAAATACCTAATCGAATCGGGACAGATCCAAAAAAACCCGACACAAACTACTATCCCTATCAAATTAATCCAAAATGATATTCCATACAAATATACAGATTGTAGGGGGCAGTATTAGATATGCATCAAGTGTGAGAAAATCGTAATCCGACCACAAAAATGATATGGGTCTTGTCCAATTGATTGAGCACCAAAATAGGAAAACCTAACATATTTACACAAAAAAATAAATAAATAAAATAAAAGCTTCCGGGTCTGTACTTTACTATTGACAATAACATGACATGGGCTTACTCTCTTGTTCAGATAAAGACCTAACAAAGAGGTTCCTAAATTTAGTGCTACCGACAACTTGAATCACACTTGAAAGAGAGAGATTCATAAGGTTCTCTGCCCTTCTTAAGAGGGATTGACGATATAAATTTTACAACCCATTTATTTTTTAACAAACTAACACAAAAAACTAAAGATGTCTACAAGAGGATCTCCGATCAAAAAATATAAAAATAGGAATATTACATGAACTAAAAGGGACAGTTCATTTCAAGCTGAAAGTCCAAGAAACAAGATTATGGACAACACTGCAAAGCTGAAGCGATAATTTCATTAGAAAAGTTTATTTCACTGTCCAAAAGACACAATACATGAAAGAGATTTGCCAATGCATTTGCGAGTAGCATAAGAAATGAAAGACTAATCTAATAATTCCATATACAAAAGGGGCTAATATAAGCTAATAACTGAAAACCCACATTTATTGGAGAACCTGTGACATTGGCATTTTTGTAGCTAAAACTCACTTCAAATTCATACTCATACTAACGTAATGGTTCAAATTAAGAAAGTTTAAAAATATAAAAAAATGTTGAGTTTGAAATATTAGAATAATTCAAGAATTCTTAAATTTTATTTAATACAGTAAGTTTAATTTATTGAAAACTACTTAGTGATACATGAAATACCTCAACAACAACAATAACAAATAAGAGAAAGATCTTATCATATAACTAATCATTCAATAGAGCTGGCCTATTAGGAAATAAAACCTCAAGTAAAATTCAAACTGCTTTTGATTGGATTCTCTAGAATCGATCGTATTTCTTCATGCCAATAGATTAGTGAACAATCTCCGGTTTGGCAAATCTGAATATCAAATGCAGGCCCAAGAGGTCGCCCCAGAATTCGAATTTCGCCCACACTGTAATGCATGAGCCAATGTTAATATATGACATACGATTTACCACAAAATTATGTATGACACGTTAATTGTAAGCTCATCTTGCTACGAATATGGAAGATCCCGAAACTTACCATAAATAGGATAGGTCGTCGAGTTCTTCCTTTTGAGGAATACCTAGGAACTCGATCTTAAAAAATCCACCGATACAAATAGTTGGTTCGGGTAGCTTGAAACTTTGTACGCAAGATTCCTGTAAATTTAACAACTCTAATATGATCAGTCGTGAATTCAATATCATTTTTCTTGAATATCTATGCATCTAAATTAAAGGAAACAATATTCCACAAATTAGATTGTCAATTACCTGAGTCATAGGAAGTTCAGGTGATGTGTAGGTCCAAACAAAGTGATCAGCAAGTTGTTGTAAAGATAAATTTTTGTAATCAACAGTAAAATTCGCTATGTACTTTAGATGTCCCATCTGGAATCTGACAGACGTAGCCGAGTATACGGGCTTTCCAGGCTCCCAAAAACCTGAAAAAGTGACATGAAGAAAATGAAAAGATTAGTACATTAAGAAGAACCTATAAATAATTAGTATAACAAAATAAACATTAAGGATTTAATAACATTCACCTTCAAAATGGCGTATTTGAATTTCATTGACAACACACACTTTACTTTGTAGTCTAAATTGAGTGTAATCAAGGATTTTGGGATCTCTCTGCCCTTTGCTTGATAAGTACGAAACACCCCAGATATATTTGTCTCTTGCAACCATAACATTCAATAAGCTTTGCATTGGGTAAAGATTCATGCTGGAAGCACCGATTATACAGTCTATGCAATTCGTTGGAGAATCCATAGACATGGCTCTAAGAAGATATGAATACATAGTATGGTCTCTTTCAGGGTTGCGGTCATCTACCCCATTTAGTATGTAGCATACCTCGTCTCTTTCAACCACATTGTCAATGATGGACAATGTGGGAGCCTTTTTCAGACATAGCTTTTGGCTGATGCCATTATCGATTACTGCAATTAGTACATAATAAATTATGTAATTTGGAATAATTATAGAATCTAAAACTTGTGATTCTTAAACTTGTTTTAGTTTGACAAATAGATTACACAAGTATATTGGATAGAAGGTCATCAACATATGACTGATATTTTGCATGTTTTATGATCTTGGAATACAAAGCTCACATGAAAAGTTTAATTTACTCTTTAACCATTTCATTCGAAATGGAAAAGTTTTTAAATGTTTCGTATTCGACATAAAATTTTCACTAAATATGAAAATTAAAAATACTCATGCCTAATAAAAAACATTTGTATTACGTCTCACACGAATTGTATAAGTAGAGTTGTAATTACACTAATAGAATAAGTAGAGTTGTAATTACACTAATAGAATGTAAACGAAAATTTAGATACCATACAGATGCATTATTTAACTGACATGTTTCCTCTTTGGTAACTATCATTAATATTAGAAATCATTATAAGATAACAAATATGGTAACGTGTCACTCGAAGAATGCATTCTTACATTGCACGTAACATCTGAAATCTCAAAAATAAAGTCGGCCAAAATATTTCAATAAATAAACTAATCAAAGGTATCTAAAGGCATTGAATTTCATTGACTAATAGAGAAAACTGAAGGTTTAAGATAATAAAGTGTAAATTAACATACATCGAACTAAACTACTTAAAAAATAGGTCAAACGACTAAAGGAGAAAAGACTAAACTACCCTTACATAATATAGACTGATATAACTCTAACGTCATCAAACTAGAAGATTTTTGCGCGCGTATAAAATACCAAAACTATATAAACCTACATAACACAATGAACATAACAAAGATGATCACTTTTACAAAGCAAGTGACTAGTTCAACTTGTAAAGCTTACCAAAATTGCGCCAAGAGCGCGATACAGCAGCAACACGTATTATATCTGCAACATCGTCTAAGCGTGTGAGGACACTATAGACAACATCATTGGGATAGGTCTCCACCATATCTATATGAATCCCCTCTTCCTGATACACTAATCTGCAAGAATTTTGAATAAAACATCAAAAATTGTCAATCTGTTTCAAACTTTATTCTTATATATAACAAAAGCAAACATAGATAAGTAATAGTGTGTACAGGACAATGTAAGGAAACAGGTACATTAGAGACTAATTTTAGGGTTTTATTAAAAAAGTGGCTAAATAATAAGTCGAAGTAAAAATATTCTTTTTTTTTTTAAGTTTTAAAATGGAATTATAATGTAGAGTAAGAATTTAACTCAAATAACCATAAGAGCTATAAAAAAACATTTAATCAGTTAATTTTGTTTGTTTTTCTTTAATTTGTTGAGAATTCTACCTATGGGCTATGACATTACAGCTGCAGTGAAATTAAAATTAAAAAAAAAAAACCTTACATACATTAAATTGAAGGGGAATTCGGCAGTGAAATTAATCATTCTTTCAAAAGCAGATTTAATTAAAAAAAAAAAATTCAAAACAAATAACCTTCATGCATAACTCAAATAACCATAAGAACCATAAAAAACACATTTAATCAGTTAATTTTGTTTGTTTTTCTTTAATTCGTTGGGAGTTCTACCTAAGGTCTATGACACTACAACTGCATTGAAATTAAAATTAAAAAAAAAAAAAAAAAAACTTACATGCATTAAATTGAAGGGGAATTCAGCAGTGAAACTAATCATTCTTTCAAAAATTGATTTAATAAAAAAAAAATTGAAAACAAATAACCTTCATACATATATTAAAGAATAATGGTGGGAGTCTGATCTAGCTTCTGCTAAGTCCATTTTTATCTATCTTTTAATTTTTTTTCTATCAAGCCGAGAATTAAAGGGTGTGCATGCATGTTTAGTTTTCTGCTTAATTATATAGTAAATGGTTTTTTTTTTTTTTTTTTTTTTTTTTTTTTTTTTTTTTTTTCAGGTGATCAATTGAGCTTATGAAAGCGAAAGAAAAATGAGAGAAATTAAAGGAAGAGAAAGAATTAGCCTACCTTTTCTTCTTCGCCGCCATTTCTCGTTCGATACGTACGAGGATTCTCGGATCTCTGCTCTTTCCTCTGTTCATTTTTACAAATATTTAATCACTCTCTCTTCTATCTCTCTCTTCACTCTCTATTTTCTCTTCTCTCTTCACTCTCTCTTCTCACTCTCTCTCTCTCTCTTATGTCTTAAATATTTTCAGCCCTCCTTGTTTTAATTTATGTAATATTAATGTAATCTGAACAGATGTCAAAAATGTAATTAATAATGAAATAGAGAGTTGCATTTTTAGTATAGAGTTAAAGGTCAATTATCACTTTTGGTACTGAGCTTTATGGATTCAACATATCTGGTCCAGAACTTTAACAAATAGTAACACATTTGGTACAACCGTTAAAAAATTGCCGTTAAGTGATGTGGCAGTTAAGTCTAGTTGCAAATTAAAGTTGATGACATTATTTATGTTGACTAATAAATTTACCCCAAAATATTTCAGGTTACCAAAAAAGCCCACGTCTCCAAATTTAGTGATGATTTTAGTCTACATTGTTGTCAAATTTCAAAATTTATTCGAATAAGACCACGTGCGGACCAATTTGAAAATTTTACTTATTTTATTTAAATAAATAATTTCATTTATAAAAAATATTAATAAATTAAATAATAATTTAACATAAATATCACCAAAATTAAGAAAATATATTCTTTTCAAATGTAAGATATATAAATATATAATAGTATTAATATATTTAATATTTATTAAAATAATATATTATATAATTAAAAACTATTCAATTTTGAAATTTGACAAGATTGTGGACTAAAATCATCACTAAATTTACAGATGTGGGGCTTTTTTGGTAACCTGAAATGTTATCAATCAACATAAGTAACGTCATCAACTTTGCAATTAGACTTAACTGCCACATCACCCCTTAGCGGCAATTTTTAACGGTTGTACCAGATATGTTACAATTTGTTAAAGCTATGTACCTAATGTGTTGGGCACATAAAGCTCAGTACCAAAAAGGGGAATTGACCAATATTTCAGTATCAAAAATTTAATTCTCTCAATAATGAAATATTGTACCAATCATTTACTTAATTAGGTATGGCTTTTGAGATAATTACATTTTTAATGCCACACTTTTATCCTACTTTACATATTGGTATCAAGTTTTTTGAAAAACTACATTTGATATCATAATTTAACGACCCTTAATATATTTAGTTTTGCCATCAAATGTTCAAACCATTAATTAAATTATGTACCTTGTTTTTTTTACTATATTGCACTATGTATCATTTGATAACCCCCAAAATCTTCTATACTTTGATTCAAATTGAAATTTCAAATGGAGAAAGTCCAAATATATTTATAGCTCAAGATCTCAACAACTCAATTTCCTATATCCACTTATCTTTCAGGAGTATATTTATGCATTTGCTCACGATCGTAGTTTCAGTAGATCCATTTTGTCGAAAAAGACGGGGTATGAAAAAAAAATTCAGTTTACTCGACACTTGAAAACTTCAAATATGCACGGTCAACATAATACAACTCTTTCTTGAAATGACACTGTATAAGTTTGGAAAACTTGATGATAATAAATACATTTATTGAAATATTTGACGAAAAAGTTAAATATGTCAATGACCATCAAATTGTGATTTCAAAATATTTATTATATCCAAATTTTTAAAATAGAGTAAAATGTGGTGTATAAAGTGTAATTCTCTAAAAAATTATACCTAATGATTGGCTTTTTGTGTACATAGTAAGGCCATCTCCAGCCGAAGCAGGCAATAGCACCTTCATGCCTGCCTACTTGCCTGCATGCCTTCCCAAGTCAGTTATCTCTAAACCATAGTAGTAAGTATCTTACGATTCACGATACGAATCTAGGCCTTGACGATACGACTCTGTCGAAAGAATCGCCGGGTGTTTGTTTCGCAACGATACGTTTGCGATACGATACGAATCGTACGATACACGATACATTTGCGATACGTACGATTCTTTGACTTTAACTAGTGGCTTTTTTTTTTTTTTTTTTTTTTTTTTTTACAAATATAAAAAATGGTCAATTAGAAACCCATACAAAACGCATAATATTTTTCCTCTTTGCTATTAGATGTACGTCGCAATAAACATTGTGATATTTGATGTGAAATTATTTATATCATGTGTCGTTATGTGTGGATTGATAGTGTTGTCTTTTTAGTATAATAAAATTGAGTTATAGCTGCAATGACTGCATAATTTTGTCTTTTTAGTATAATAAATTAAATTGAGGTGTAACTATACGGTCAGTCCAGTTATTTAGTATTTATTTTAGTTTTGGAACTTTATTTTATTATATTTTATTGATGATTGGGTGTACTTTCTGAAATTTGAATGAACATAGAGTATCACATAGTTTATACTTTAATTGGTTGTAACTTTATTTTGTTTTATTCTTTGATTAAAATATTATTTTATTTGGGTGACATTGATATTGTGGTGATGTGTAATCTATGTTTGAGAAAAAAAAACATTTAAGATTGATATTTCGATGTTAATTTAGAAAATTTTATTATTTCTTTTTATTTTGTGACAAGAAAGTTCAAATTTGAAACTTGATTTTTTTAAATGATGTTTTTTTTACTTTAATTGGTTAGTCTTTTACATGTTTCTATTTCTTAGTAATGTGGAAGATATATTTTATTTAACTTTTTATAAGTGATTTGTATCTTACGATACGATACACGATACACGATTCGATACGATACGATGGCTCACCGATACGCGATACGATTCACGGTTCAATAACTATGCTCTAAACGACCAACAATCCAAAACATTTATTTCAATCTCAAACTTTATATTGGTGGTATACAAATGTGGTATATTTATGTGGTATAGAAGATAATGATAATATATACCATAATGTTTTGCCTTCAGACAAATATCTATCTCACATTCTTGTAAAACTTTATAACGCCATAAATGATCACTATTGACGTGTTTTCGTAAAAAAAATATCTAACTCTATGCTGATAAAAAATACTCTCTCCATTTCGTATTAATTGACACATTTGTCAATTTTTTTGTTTCAAATTAATTGACATGTTTGAATTTTCAAAAAAAAAATTTTCCAATTTTATCTTTTTTCAAAATATTCTCTCCAATAAATGAGACTGATGAAAGTATCGTGCTTTAAAGATACGACTAAGTAACTAAATGAGAGTTTCTATGTTAGCACATAGTAAATTATTATTAAGAAAATATTGAAGTTTAGGTTGAACAAAAATGTAATAAAAATAAATTTATATTTGCAAATTGATATTATTAAAGACGGAGATGTTACTAGATTAAAGTTCAAGAACAATTCGTCATTCGATCGACTCTGAATAAAATTTGATTGATTTGAGAATCTCAGGTCCAAGCAAAATTTGAGTGAATTCATTCCGACATAAATGAAGTCAAATCTCGAACACCTCAGCAACATAAATTAAAAAATAATATATAAATGCAGCCTACAATCAGATATTTCAAGGGCCTAAAGTAAACTAAGCCCAAAAGCGGACATACCTTGATCGGGTCCAATGAATTAACATTTTCTTTTACTTATTACTCCCTATGTCCCAAATTATTCGTCACTTTAGAATTTCAATACACATTAATTACATACTCCATCTGTCCCAATTTATCTGTCTTTTTAGAGAAAACTTTTTGTCCCAAATTATTTGTCACTTTAGAATTTCAATGCACTATTAAATATATATTTTCCTATTTTGTCCTTATTTAATACATCTAAAAGATAGAGAGAGAATAAGACAGAAAGTAAGAGAGAGAGTGTGTAAAGTGTAAGGGTGTGTTCACTTTGCATAATTGGCCCTCAATTAGCCATCAATTGGGCTGGAGATTATTTTTGTTGTGGGCTAATACATTGTTCATATTGCAAGATTAATTCACGGGCTGCCCGATTCTAATTGCCCGATTTATGGGCCAGCCCCCCTTATTTGCCCAATTATAACTCGCCCAGCCTAGGTCCAATTGTGATTTAATGGGCCAAACTATTTATTTTCAGACAATTTTGCCCTTTGATTTCGGTATAATAACAAAAAAACCATGGACATAAAAAATGATAAAATTCAATTTCCCCCCATTTCCCAAAACTCCCAGCTGGTCGGTCCAGGCGTGCACAATAGATCTCCCATTTTCCCATCTCCATTGCCGTCCGAATTCCAAGTGAGAAATCATCATACTTTTCCAAATTAGCTGAAAATTGCACATGAGAACCTTGGGTTTTCTCCTACTTCACCAATTTTTCCAAAATAGCATGAAAATGTTGAGCTTAAATCTTTGGAAATGTAGTATACTTTTTTTGTACTTTTTTGGAAAGGTTGAGCTTCAATTTTTGCACTACTTGCTTCAATTTCACCAGTATGTCCTCGGTTTTAAAAAAAATCATTTACGTTTTTTTTTTTACGTTTTATCCGGATTATTAAAAATTCTTATGTTTTTTTACGTAGTATAAATTTTGTATGAATTGTTGTGTTTCTATTGTTCTAACAATCACTCACTGTTATAAAAACTTATCTTTTCCGAAAAAAATAACATAAATACAGTAGATAATTATTTTGAACATCACCGTAAAAAATTAATGAGTTTTAAAAATATAGTAATGTAATGAAGTAAAATAGAAGCATATTTGGCTATGTCTGATGAGATTAAGCTTCACTGTTGTTAGATTAAGCTATGGTAAAAAAATATTATTCAGGTTGTTCTTGCATTGCTTTGTCTGATTGTGATTTATAAATTACTCTAAGGATCCGTTTGTTTGATGGGAATAGAATTTGAGTTTGGGTATTTGATTTCTAGTAATTTGTTTGCCTATTTGCAAATTTAGTTTAATTAAAGGGAACATGAAATAAAATTTAATGTCTCTATTTTATGAAATGTATGGGTCGAGCTTCATATATAAAATTATAATTTTTATTATAATTTCACAGGACTCAAGATTGGAGTTATCTCGAGCTGCCGGATTGTGAAGAATTTCTTATTGAATTTTTATAAACATTTCTCCCCTACTAAGTCACATTTTTTTATTAATGATTTTTCACGGCTAACAAATTTTTTTTCTTGTACAGGGACGAGAAAGGCTATGGGTGTCTTGTGGATATTTTCCTAAGGAGTTCCTAGCTAATTTAAATTGAGGTAAACTAGAGCTATCATGTTTTTATATTAATTAGTATTATGTGTATTTTGTGGATATTGAACAATTTTGTACATTTTTTCTATGTAGTAATGTCAAATTTTGTTCAAATGTATAAAATCCATAAAACTTGTTCAATTATTAACAATTTTTTTACTTTTTTTGGGGTTTACTACAAAATTTTGTTTAATTTGTTACACAAGGTAGTGTAGATATAATGTTCATGGATATGTTGTAATATATTATCCAATTTCGAAATGAGATTTGGAATTTTGTGTATTTGTTGTCAATTTTGTGTAATTTTTTATAAGTAGTATTGTAAAAAATGATATTTATATTTGTGGACTCGATGAGCATTTGCTGCAACTTCGTGTATTTTGTTATACATGGTAATGATAAATTCTATCACTGTTTGACATGTCCTATATTATTACTTCCGGTTGTTGAAGGAGAATTTGGTTGGTTTTAATAAATAGTTCATTCTTTATTGGTGTTTGGTTCCAAATGGTTGGGACTTGTTTTAGGTTATACAATGGATGACCGGAAGAAACAATTGATTATGTTAGCATTTCATCGGATTTTTTGGATCGGCATGTTCATTCTATGGTTCCGTTCTAAACAACTCCGCAATCGTAGGAGACTCGTACGGTATTGCCTAATCCGTAGGAGACGTAAGTGGATGAAAAACTTACGACGAATTGCTGAAAAAGATCCCGTACGGTGTAAGGATAATATACGTCTTAATATTAATTCATTTGATAAGTTGGTTTGTTTCCTTGCTAACGTGGGGGGTTTGAACGACACTAAGTATGTGACCGTGCGTGAACAAGTTGCCATGTTTTTGACTGTTTTTGCCCATCACAAAAAGAATCGTATCCTAAGAACCGATTATCGTCGATGCGGTGCCACTGTTAGCAAGTGTTTTTACCGTGTTTTGACATGCTTAATGAAGCTCCACCCAATATTATTTTCTCATCCGGATCCAATACCAAATGATTGTGACGACGATAGGTGGAGTTGTTTTCCGGTAAGGAATAAACTTTAATTTTCCTACTTGCATAGGGTCTTTTCTTCAACTTGTGCATTACTATAGAGATTTTGTGTACGTATAGGGTTGCATTGTGGCACTAGATGGAACCTATGTTCATGTTAATGTTCCATCGGTTGATAGACCACGGTATAGGAACCGAAAAGGTGATCTAACAACTAATGTACTTGCGGCGTGTGATATTAACGGATTGTTCACCTATGTACTTGACGGTTGGGAGGGGTCCGCGGCGGATGGGCGTGTGTTAAGGGACGCAATTAATCGGCCAAATGGATTGAAAGTGCCTACGGGCAAAACTTAGTTTTTAGTTTATGAAATTTTTTATTTCAAGGGTTATGACATAGCAACTCATCCATGCTTCTAATTGTAGGAACATACTACTTGTGTGACAATGGATATACGAATGAGGAAGGTTTTCTTACGCCGTATAGGGGAGTTCGATATCATTTGAAAGAGTGGGGAGTTGGTATGGAAGCCCCCCAAAATTACAAAGAATATTTTAACATGAAACATAGTCAAGCTAGAAATGTCATCGAGCGCACTTTTGGCCAAGTAAAAAAATGTAAGGCAATATTGAGGAGTCCTGCATTCTATCCCTTGCAAACGCAAAACCGAATGATTATGGCAATGTTATTAATTCATAATTTTTTGCGAAAAAGTCGCCCGATGATGTTATGGGGTTCGATCCATTATTTGATTTACTTGAAAACCGTGAGGACGATAATAACTTTGAAGGAGATGACTATGTCGAAGTTGATGAGACGTCACACGCGTGGAACAATTTTCAGGACAACTTAGCTTGTGAAATGTTCATGGAATGGATTTCGGAGCGCGAGTGAAATTTAATTGAATTTGTTGTTTTAAGATATGAATGTTGAATGTGTCACAAAGACTTGAGTTCTTTCATAATACGTACCGTAAAGTTAGGTTAATTTGTTGTTTTAATTAATTTGTTGTTTGAATTGAATTTTTTAAGTTATGTTTTTAAATTTCTAGATTTGAATATGTTTGAATTGTTATCTACAATTACCATGTGTCCCGTGCATTATGTTTGAATTGTACATTTACGTAGGTGTACACCAATTGAGATGGGTTCCATTCCCCGCTACGGTGAAGCGGCAACAAGCCAACGGAAGGAAAAAAGTACTCGGAGGACAATGAACAATGCCGAAGAACAAGCTTTGCTAGATTTTTTGAAGGAACTAATCTCAAAGGGGTACAAAGTCCGATAATGGTTTTCGTCCGGGCTATTTGCAAGCCTTAACAATTGCACTTAATGCAAGGATACCCGCGTCCAAACTATCCGTCAAGCATATTAACTCCAAACTTACGGTTTGGAAGAAAGTTTATTACCAAATTTTGGGTATGCAAAGGACTAGTGGCTTCGGATGGAATGATACTAGTAAAATGATCACGGTTGATGATGATGTTTGGGGTGAGAAGAATGGGTGGCCCAGATTGCAAAGGAGAAGAATGGATGCGCCGTCGGGGTGAGAGAGAAAGGTGAGAAGAGGAAATGAAATGGATTAGGGTTTAGATGTTTAGTTCATATACGACCAAATGGTTGGCCCAGATTAAATAACATCAACGATCCGGATCTAATCTTGTATCAGGGGCAAAATTGACCGAGAATGTTAATTGGGTCAAGTGAACATCCCAACTGCGAACGGAATATAATTATCAATTGGGCCATTACAATATGCCGAACGGGTAATTATATTAACTGGACTGGTAGATAATTGGCCCAAATACACATTTGGCCTGATAAATAATAATGCAAACTGAACACAGCCTAAATAGATTATGGTGAGATAAAATAAAGAATAAGGGTATTTTAAGAATATAATTTATTTTTCTCAAAAATTGAGGCTATTTAGTAGGTTCCTTAATATATGTGAAAACATGTAAAATGACAATTATAATAATCGTCACATCTACATGTGGCAATTAATTATTAA
This sequence comes from Penstemon barbatus, assembly GCA_003313485.2. Lineage (NCBI taxonomy): Eukaryota > Viridiplantae > Streptophyta > Magnoliopsida > Lamiales > Plantaginaceae > Penstemon > Penstemon barbatus. Next base: position 15,545,221 of record CM064884.1, on the reverse strand, counting down.
TGATACACAATTGTGGTACACTAAAAGTAGTACAGAGGATCTTGAGCCGACATGTGTGAAAACAAGTAAAATAACACTTAATTTGGGACAGTGGGAGTACAATAGATGCCTGTCACAGTTGGCGCTTTTCTATTCCCGAAGTAAGCAGTTTCTGTAACATAATTTCTTTCACATTTGGGCTCAGTATATGTACCACAAATATATAGGCCCACAAACTAAAAATCCATTTTAGGTTATTCTGCCAGAAACCCGATGAAGCCCAAACTAAATAAATAATTTCGATCCAATCCAATAGTTCAGCCCAAATTAATCTACTTAGGCCCTGTTCGTTTGGCCTGATGACAATCGCGCCAATATCTAGTTTGGTATGATAAAATAATTTGGGCCAACTATTTAATGACCCGTTTGGCAGATTAATTTATGTTTATTGGACCTTGGTCCAATTATTTAATATTGTGTTTGGTTTACCCAATTTAATTGAGATACCATTTTACCCTTATGTTATTTAAATATGGTCCTTCATTTGTTATTTCATTCTTGACCATTGGATCAAATTTTCATTTCCTCATTCACCATCGCGACCTAATTCACGAAGAACAATTTCCTAACACCGAGGTCAACTAGTTTTCTTCCTATTCACCTTCTCTTACCTTTCACCATCATTCACGAAAAATTTCCCCTCCTCCATTGAAGTATACATCTCAATCGTGACCCAATTTTCACCCACTACACAGCAAAGAATATTCATTTTTTTTCCAGAACTAGGGGTATCCTTGAAGGCGAGCAATGGCTCAATTCCAGCAATCACACTAGATGGAAAGACTGCAGCTGAAGCCCGTTTGGCAACAGAGTTAGCAGCATTGGCCCGGCCCAAACCCGGGGAAGGTAAATTAGGAACCAAATTAATATTTCTAGTTTGGTCTCAATCTGATTTCTGATGCTTCCGAGGGATTTTATTAAGTATTTGCTTCCACATTATGGGTTTGCGGTTTTTTTTTTTTTTTGTCAATTGAGTTTTAACAATTTCTAGCAGAGCTCATTTTTTCCAAATTTGAAATACCATAAAAGTCTGGTGCATCTGTTAGTGCTTATGATGCAAATAGATCTTGCATTTTGCTGTAGCTTTCAGTTGTTGTCTTAGTTACACATCTGCACAAAAGGATTTCACATACTTATTGTACAAATAAATAGAAAGTAAAAGGGAGAGTGGACTTCTAAGAGTTGATCTCATATATAAGTCCATCAACTCTCACTCTGACCTCCATGAGATTTGCAGTTTGATTGAGGAAAGGGAGTAAAATATAGTAGTATTTATGCAGAGGTCGTGTTTACTTGCAGGGAAAATGGAGATGGAGGGAAAATGAAAATGGAAGTGGGAAATGAAGAAAAAGAACCTATTTTCTAATGAGGCATATTACTTGAATGGCAATTTTGTGTAATTCAGGAGAAATCTAAGGGCATTTTTGTCTCAAATAATTGATATCTGGCCCAACTAAACAATTTCTGGTCCAACCTAGAGATTGTAATCGGACCAATTAAGTAGGGTGGCCCACCAATTGACCCGATAACTACGGGCTACCCAGAATTTTATGGGCCCATCCGAACAGAAAATTACTCCTTTTTGTCTGGGCCAATTACATCAATTGGGGCCTAATCACATGGCCTTATAATATATTTCACAGCAGTGTTTGACTTCATTTCATTTGTTTTGATCAAAATACCATTTTCTCTTTATTTTAATTAATAATTACTTGATACATGTTATAACCACCTCCACACCCGCTATATAGTACCTAACCCATGTTTTTTCTACTTATTTTGATTTATTTTATTTTACTTAATAATAAAATTACCTCCAAACCCACGTACAATCTCAAACCACTTAATATTCAATTTTTTCCAGCTTCTTCTCAATATGTTTTACTCTTTTTTTTCATATTCTTCTCAATTTTTCATGGATTATTCCTCATCTACATAACACAACTTCCATGTCATTTCTCCATACCACAACATCTACGAAAATTCAGTTGGTATTCTTTTGATGTGTTGGAAATATTAATTTGCAACTTGGAAAGAAGTTCAAAGGTTGTGTTAGAATTACCTAGTCAAATGTGTTATATACATGAACGAAGAAAAGATACATGTATTGTATTTTCATTAGATTCATGTACTACCTTAAAGGGGAGTATGTTATATATTTTAATTCATGTATCAATCTAGATTCATGTAAGTTTTATCCAATAAATACATATGTAATCTAGGCATTTAATTAGCAATAAGAAAAGTATAAGAAAATATTATAATTCATCTCTCCAAGAGAAATCATTGTAAATGTTATAGCACTACAATAATAAATTCAAATTTCCCCCAACAAATTGGTATCAGAGCCGGGATCTCAATATGAGTTCTCCTATCTCTACAAATGGCTTCAAATCAAATTTCTACCATGTTTTCCTACCCTCCAAATCTAGTTCCAATCTTTGAAGGAGAGCATTATGATTATGATCAAGTGCTCTCAAATTCATTCAACAAGGTTTAAGCAAAATCATAAACCCCATAATACATGGAGTTAAAAAAGTCAAACAAGCTAGGGATATCCTAAAAGAAGGTATTCAAGGAAATGATAAGGTGACATCACTAAGACTTCAATCTCGTTGGAGGGAGATTGATAATTTGGCAAAACAAAACGATGAAAACATGCAAGTCTACTTAACTAGAGTTGCAGAAATTGTCAACCAAATTAGAAGCATTGGAGACACTATTGAAGAGAAAAAGGTAGTCTTAAAAATTTTACGAAGTCTTCCCTCTAAATATGATTATGTTGTTGCGACAATAGAAGAATCTAAGGATTTATCTTTGTATTCTTATTGTGAACTAATGAGTTCGTTTCAGGTGCATGAAGAAAGAATGAACAAGTCCTCACATGAGCCATTAGAGCAAGCTTTTAAGCAAACGTGAATTTTTCAAAAATAATGGAAGTACCAAATGGCAACAACAAGGAAGAGGAGGATCGTCCCAATGAGGAAAAATATCGAGGTAGAGGAAGAGGAATAGGTCAAAACAACCAATCAAAAAATAATGATGGATATTCCGACCAAGAAGATGATCAGTCGAGACTTCGTTGCAAAATTTGCAAGAGAAGAACCACGAGGAAAAAGATTGTTGGTATAAATGCAAGAAATGCAGAATTCCCAATCACTCACAGAGGGTTGTTGGCATCAAAACAAAAATGAGGATGATGAAGTTAATTTCATTGAACAAGAAGGTGAATAACTTTTTTCTTGCATGACAATACAACAACAACCTCAAAATATATGGTATTTGAATAGCGGATGCAGCAGCCATATGACGGGAAATAAAAACATTTTTATTGTCCTTGATGAGAGTTTTAACTCAAAAATCAATTTAGGTGATGGAAAGCTCCACCGATCAGAAGGAAAGGGAACAATTACCGTCCAACCTAAAGGAGGTAACCGAAAACTCATAAGTGATGTTCTTTATGTGCCAAACTTAACTAGTACAACTATTGCAAAAAAGGTTATTTGGTATTATTTGATGATGGTAAGTGCAAAATTTATGATAAGAAAAGCAAGAGCACTATCGCTATTGTTCAAATGAGCTCAAATAAGGTATTCCCTATGTTTATGCATTCCGAAGAGAAGGTGGCATATAAAGCTAAAGATGGACTTGATCAACCTCAAATTGCATTGCAAGCATCAAAATAGCAAGGACCAAAAAAATTCATCTCAAGCATTCATCTCAAAATCTCAATCTTCAAAGCTTGAAGATAAGATGCACATGGCAATCCACCTCCAAGTCTAACTCATAGTCTACCAAATCCTTCAAGACAACAAAGTGGAAGTTCACAAAATATTGAAACTAATCCACCGATGAAAAAGAATCAATCTTCAAAAGAATTTTTTGAAGAATGTGAAAGTGGCTTCTCAGCACATGGACTACAAAGTCTAAAGTCGCTGCAAAAGAGGAGAAATGGAAAACGAAGTATTCTCGACAATTGAAAGAAAAAAAATATGTTCCAAATTGCAAATTAAGAGGGGGTGTTGGAAATATTAATTTGCAACTTGGAAAGAAGTTTAAAGGTTGTGTTATAATTACTTAGTCGATGTGTTATATATGAGAACTAAGAAAAGATACATGTATTGTCATTTCATTAGATTCATGTACTACTTAAAGGAGGAGTATGTTATTTATTTTAATTCATATTATAAACTAGATTCATGTAGGTTTTATCCTGTAAACACCTATGTAATTGTTAGCCGAAAAGTTGATGATTAACAAACGAACTTTTAATATATTGGTGCTCTTTAGTTTTATGATTTGGACAGGTTCTTATTTATAAAAGAGCAACCCATTTGGAATTTGAGATAGTCCAAAATAATGAAGAAGGCCCAAGTTTGATATGAAAAGATTTATGCGAATTATGAAGGAAGATCGTGAGAAGGCTAATTTTAGCTAAAGGCTCGTTATGAATGAAGATCAAGATCGAAGCCCCTAGCACCCCTGAAGGGCCCAATTTTCGATTCATGAAAAGTGTGGTCAACTTAGTAAGTATTGTTCAATTGATTAAAAGAGCAAGAAAATTCCTTTGGCCCAATATTTTCAATCTAAGCCTCCAAATCATTTTTCAAAATTGGCCCAAATTATTTTGAACTAAAATCGACCCTTTAAATTATTTTGTGAAAATTTGAATTCTTCCTTTTCTTTCTAAGCAGCTGATTTTACTTGTGGGAGAATTAATTAGATGATTTGGAAATCTTTATATAAGGCAAAAATTGCACCTTGATCTTAAGTAATTCATGAAATAAAATATTATTTCATCTTACTTTTTTTGTGACCATATTCTCGGCCAATGAAATGAGTTTAAGAAAATCTTTTTTCTTTTAAAATGTGCTGCCGATTCTTGAGCTTTAATAACTATTTGGAAACTTGTTTAATTGGCATGAATCTCAATGGTATATATTTAGCCTTATATGTTTTGAAAATCTTTCCAAAATATCTTTGATAAAAATCTTCCCTTTTGATCAAATCTTTAATATCATTTTGTTAAGGAAAGATCTTCTCTATTTTGAACTTGTCTAATGCCTTATTAATTAAACCTGTCCAAGTTCATCTTCCACTTATTTTTGGGACTAAATTTTCGGCTATAATATAAGAAGATTGGGAAGAAATCTTTTTGAAAATTAGAGATTTTTTGTCTTTCAAAATCTTTCCTAAACTATCCAATTTCTCCACCTATAAATTGAGCTCTTCATAATCATTCTCAAAAGTCTCAATTGCTATATCATCCTCACTGCCTAAAGTCTTTTTGAAGTGGTCTTTACCTTTTGCAAAAATCTTTTTTCAAAAAGGGCTTTTCTAAAAACATTTTTACTACTTGCTCTTGAAATCTTGAATATACACTAAGTAGTAGAAGAAAAGGATCAGTGTTTAGTACTTTGCAAAATCCGCTCATTTTGGAGCAATATTTGTAATCAAATTTTATAACTATTTTTGAGCGAAAGTTTTTTTTTACTTGCAAGCTCGTAGTGCGATAGGAGGTGTCCTAGCAAGCACAACTGTTTAGTGCGATAGGTTATTATCCTAGCAAGCACGGTTTTCTGTTGAGCGATAGGTTAGGCCTAGCAAGCTCGTATTGAGAGTAAGATTGTAATCTTGTAATCTCGAAGTGGCAAAGGTTCGTCCTTCAAGCCACGATCTACTAGTGGATTTTACCCAGGGGTGCTGGAAGAGAGGAAGTAGGCCGTTGGGGCGCGAACCTCTATAAATTGCGTTTGCATTCTTTCATTATTTACTTTCTGCACTTTACTCAATTAGAATATAAAATATATTCATATCAACTTTAATATTTTTAACTAATTGATCTCTTTAACTAAACTTTCAAAAAAGTTATCAACCTAATTCACCCCCCCTCTTAGGTAGATCTTAGGTATCAATTGGTACCAGAGCAGGTGCTCTTTTATTTTTTCTTAACTGTGCGGGTTAACCCCCGAGAGCTAACGATCTTATGTCTACCTATAGCAATGATGTTTTCGCAGAAGGACAATCGCACAACAGGCCCCCACTATTCGATGGAACTGCGTACTCAATATGGAAAAATAGAATGGAGGAATTCATGATCTCCATTGATTGTGATCTATGGAGTGTAATTCTTGAAGGACCTTCCATACCAATGAAAACCGAAGGCGAGAAACAAATCCCCAAAGCATGGAAGGAACTAACCGACACTGACAAGAAACTGGTGTCACTAAATTCAAAGGCCAAAAATCTACTAGCATGCGCCCTCACCAAATCCGAATACAATCGAGTATGTTCGTGTGCTACGGCAAAAGACATGTGGGATATGTTACAAGTAACTCATGAGGGGACAAGTCAAGTCAAAGAGCAACGAATCACCATATTGGTTCATCAATACGAAATGTTCAACATGAAAGAGGATGAAAGCATAAGCCAAATGTATGCTCGATTCATGGAGATCATTAACCCCATGACTGCACTTGGAAAAATATACCCTCAAAGTGAGCAAGTCAAGAAGATTCTGAGATCTCTCCCACGAGAATGGACACCTAAAGTCACTGTCATACAAGAAGCCAAGGACCTCAACAAAATGACCATGGCTGAACTCATAGGCTCACTCACATCACATGAACTCACGATCCTGTCTAAGGATGAGGTAAGCACAATTAAAGATAGAAGATCTATCGCATTTAACTCAAATATTTTGCAGGACGATGATAGTGACATCGAGGAACTAGACGAAGATGAGCGGAATGAAGAGATAGCCATGCTTACCAAAAGACTTAACCAACTTTCAAGAAATAGGTTCACAAAAAGATTCCCGAAAAACAATAAGAAGCCATTCAAAGCCGAGAACAAAGTGAGATGCTACGAATGTCACGAAACGGGACACATACGTACTGAATGTCCAAAATTGAAGAAATCCGAGAAGGCATTCATGAGAACCAAAAGCAAAGGAATGATCGCGTCTTGGGATGAACCGGACTCCGAAGAAGAACAAACGGAAGACGAATCTGGAAATCTTTGCTTCATGACTCGAAATGAGGTACTACCTTCATACTATTTTGATGAATGTGATGATTTAGATAATGAAATAGATTGTGAAGATGAATGGACCGTTATGATAAATGAATGCAAAAAGGATCTTGAAAATCTTGCTTCTAAAAATGAAAAACTCAAGAAAAAGATAACTTTGCTAAATAGAGAAAGAGAAGAATTTGATACTAGAATGATAGAAAGCCTCGAGAAAATTGAAAAACTTGAAAATGAAAATTCTCGTATTTCAAAAGAAAATGCTTTTCTTAAAGCCAAAGTTGTTGATCTAACTAGATGTCTAGAAAAATTCACTAAAGGAAAGGAGAATCTAGATAGACTTCTAGGAATGCAAAATGTGTCACTAAATAGAGCCGGAATTGGATATGAACACTCTTTTGATAAATTGAGCAAACTTGCAAAAAATTCTTCTTTGTCTTACCATACTTGCAATTTCTGTGGAAAAACTGGTCACAAATCATTTAATTGCATCTACAAAAGGAACAACGCCAATAAACTTATGTGGATACCTAAAAATGTTGTGACTAACTTGCAAGGACCCAAAATCTGGGTACCTAAAGTGCAAACCTTGTCTCATTGTTGAATAGGTACAAAAGACTTCTTCACGAAAAGACAAATGGTTTCTTGATAGCGGCTGTTCTCGTCACATGACGGGAGATCTATCAATATTTTGTGAAATTGATAAATGTGAAGGAGGCTATGTCACTTTTGCGGACAATACGAAAGGTAAAATGATTGGACGTGGAAATGTTGGTAAGAATTCATCTACATGCATTAAAGACGTTTGGTTTGTTAAAGGATTAAAATATAATTTATTGAGTATTAGCCAATTCTGTGATAACGGTTATGAAGTTTATTTTGAAACATCCAAGTGCATTGTTAAAAGGGATGGAAAAATTGTTTTTGAAGCTTTAAGAGAAGGTAATACTTATTGCATTGATTTTGCTGATTTATCTAACCAAAATGTCAAGTGCTTAGCAGTAAGTGATAACTCCCAATCAATCTGGCATAGACGTCTTGGCCACGTAAACACTGATTTAATATCAAAAATTGCCAAGTCGGACCTTGTGAGAGGAATACCAAAAATCACTTATCAAAAGGAAGGACTTTGCGATGCTTGCCAAATGGGCAAACAAATCAAGAGCTCATTCAAACCAAAAAAGGTAGTAACCACAACAAGACCTCTTGAACTACTGCACCTTGATCTTTTCGGTCCTATGAAAACAAGAACTCTAGCAGGTAAAAGATTTGTTTTCGTCATTGTTGATGATTATTCTCGCTTTACATGGGTTCTATTTCTTGCGCACAAAAATGAAGCCTTAGATGCGTTTATTACTTTGACTAAAAAGTTGCAAAATAAAAAGGGTTATCTTATTAATTCAATTAGAACTGATCATGGTACTGAATTTGATTCTAAATACTTTGCTTCATTTTGTGATGAAAATGGTTACTCTCATAATTTTTCTGCACCTAAGACCCCTCAACAAAATGGGGTAGTTGAAAGAAAGAATCGTGTTTTACAAGAAATGGCAAGAACTTTTTTACATGAATATAATGTGCCTAAATCTTTCTGGGCTGAAGCCGTTAGTACTGCATGCCATATATCCAATCGTGTTTTTCTTAGATCTATCTTAAATAAAACTCTGTATGGAAAAACTCCTAATATTGCTTACTTTAGAGTCTTTGGTTGCAAATGTTATATTCTTAATGATCGTGATTATCTTACTAAATTTGATCCTAAAGCTGATGAAGGCATGTTTGTTGGATACTCTGTAACAAGTAAAGCATATCGTGTTTATAACAAAAGGAAACAAACTATACAAGAATCTATGCATGTTCGTTTTGATGAAACTAACCCCTTTGATGCCAAGAAATCCTTGAGCAATAATGTTTCAGATGTTGAAGACGAAATCACAATCGAAAAACAGAAACTGCCGGAACCAGTACTGGAACAAGTAACCAAAATAGAAGAACATTCCGAAAAGGATTCGGAACATGAAGCTGAAGCAGAAACAGAAACTGAAGAAGGAAGTTCCAGAACAAAAAATGAACCAGCAGTCAGAAAGTTCAAACATGCATCTAGCCATCCCACTACACAAGTGATTGGTGATCTAAGGAGTGGACTTCAAACCAGATCAAAGGTACAACAACATCAAAGTGCCAATTTCATCCTACTCTCAATCACCGAACCAAAAGACGTGAATGAAGCACTAAGGGATGAATCTTGGGTTGCCGCTATGAAAGATGAGCTCGCTCAATTCGATAAAAATCAGGTATGGACTCTAGTCGAAAGGCCGAGTAAGCACACCATCATTGGAACAAAATGGGTATTTAGAAATAAACTCAATGAAGAAGGTGAGGTTACTCGAAACAAGGCGAGATTAGTCGCTAAAGGCTACAATCAACAAGAAGGTATCGATTTCGATGAAACCTATGCTCCTGTTGCTAGACTTGAATCTATTCGTATGTTACTTGCTTATGCCTCTTTTAGAAAATTTACTCTTTTTCAAATGGACGTTAAAAGTGCCTTTTTAAATGGTTTTTTGAATGAAGAAGTTTTTGTGGAGCAACCTCCGGGTTTTGAAAATGAAAAATTTCCTAACCATGTTTTTAAATTGTCAAAAGCTCTTTATGGATTAAAACAAGCCCCTAGGGCTTGGTACGAAAGATTAAGTAAATTTCTCTTAGAAAATGGTTTTTCTATTGGTACTGTTGATACAACACTTTTTCTAAAAGCAAATAAAAATGACTTGTTAATTGTTCAAATTTACGTTGATGATATAATATTTGGTGCTACTAATGATCTTCTTTGTCGAGACTTTGCTAAGTGTATGCAGGATGAATTTGAGATGAGTCTTATGGGCGAACTAACATATTTCCTTGGGCTCCAAATAAAACAAAATGAAAAGGGAATCTTTATTTGCCAAACGAAATACACAAAGGAACTCATCAAAAGATTTGGAATGGACGAGTGTAAAGAAATGGGTACTCCCATGAGCCCTACCACGAAACTTGATAAGGACGAGAAAGGTAAACCCTTTGATGAAACAAGGTATCGAGGTATGATCGGAAGTCTTCTTTACTTAACTGCTAGTAGGCCCGATATAATGTTTGCCACTTGTTATTGTGCTCGTTTTCAATCTGCACCAAAAGAGTCGCATTTTGTCGCTGTCAAAAGAATTTTTCGGTACTTAAAAGGAACCATAAATTTTGGTCTATGGTATCCAACTAGCAAAATTTTTAATCTCACTGGCTACTCTGATGCGGACTTAGCAGGATGCTTGCTAGACCGTAAAAGTACCAGTGGCACATGTCAACTCTTGGGAAATTGTCTTGTTGCATGGCATAGTAAAAAACAAAACTCTGTTGCACTTTCAACCGCTGAAGCGGAATATGTTGCATTATCTAATTGTTGTGCTCAAATTATGTGGATGAAAAGTTATTTGCGTGATTTTGGTTTAATGTTTGAAAATGTGGAAATATTATGTGATAATTCGAGTGCCATTAGTATTACCAAGAATCCAGTGCAACATTCTCGTACTAAGCATATAGATATTAAATTTCATTTCATACGTGACAATGTGCAAAAAGGAAATATTTGTGTTAATTTTGTGAACTCTGAAAATCAACTTGCAGATATTTTTACAAAGGCAGTCGCTGAAGATCAATTTTGTTTGAACAGAAAAAATTTGGGCATTTTAAGTGAAAATGAAATTTGAAAAGATTATGCTTCCACCTAATTATTCGTGAAACTCTGATCTTAGATTGCGAATATTGCTTAACTTAAGAGTGAACTGATTGATTGACAAAAGGGGGAGAAGAAGTAATTTGATGCTTGTTCAAAGATCTGCTTATATTTTGAATATTATCCCTTGATTATTGCTTATTGATAGTAAGCTTTGGACTTAACTTGCTCATGTATACATTGGCATTGCATGATTTTGAAAATTTGCATAAAAATATTTTTTCAAAAATTCATTGGTCAAAGAGACTTAACAATTAATGTTAAGGCCTCTTATATTTCCCAAGAAATATTTTTTTTGAAAATGCCTCAATTGAGGGGGAGTTTGAAATTTTCAAAATTGCATAAAGTTAGGGGGAGTTCCCTTAAAATCTTTTTCGCATCAAAATTTGTTTGTCAATCAAGGGGGAGATTGTTAGCCGAAAAGTTGATGATTAACAAACGAACTTTTAATATATTGGTGCTCTTTAGTTTTATGATTTGGACAGGTTCTTATTTATAAAAGAGCAACCCATTTGGAATTTGAGATAGTCCAAAATAATGAAGAAGGCCCAAGTTTGATATGAAAAGATTTATGCGAATTATGAAGGAAGATCGTGAGAAGGCTAATTTTAGCTAAAGGCTCGTTATGAATGAAGATCAAGATCGAAGCCCCTAGCACCCCTGAAGGGCCCAATTTTCGATTCATGAAAATTGTGGTCAACTTAGTAAGTATTGTTCAATTGATTAAAAGAGCAAGAAAATTCCGTTGGCCCAATATTTTCAAACTAAGCCTCCAAATCATTTTTCAAAATTGGCCCAAATTATTTTGAACTAAAATCGACCCTTTAAATTATTTTGTGAAAATTTGAATTCTTCCTTTTCTTTCTAAGCAGCTGATTTTACTTGTGGGAGAATTAATTAGATGATTTGGAAATCTTTATATAAGGCAAAAATTGCACCTTGATCTTAAGTAATTCATGAAATAAAATATTATTTCATCTTACTTTTTTTGTGACCATATTCTCGGCCAATGAAATGAGTTTAAGAAAATCTTTTTTCTTTTAAAATGTGCTGCCGATTCTTGAGCTTTAATAACTCTTTGGAAACTTGTTTAATTGGCATGAATCTCAATGGTATATATTTAGCCTTATATGTTTTGAAAATCTTTCCAAAATATCTTTGATAAAAATCTTCCCTTTTGATCAAATCTTTAATATCATTTTGTTAAGGAAAGATCTTCTCTATTTTGAACTTGTCTAATGCCTTATTAATTAAACCTGTCCAAGTTCATCTTCCACTTATTTTTGGGACTAAATTTTCGGCTATAATATAAGAAGATTGGGAAGAAATCTTTTTGAAAATTAGAGATTTTTTGTCTTTCAAAATCTTTCCTAAACTATCCAATTTCTCCACCTATAAATTGAGCTCTTCATAATCATTCTCAAAACAACACATTCTCAAAAGTCTCAATTGCTATATCATCCTCACTGCCTAAAGTCTTTTTGAAGTGGTCTTTACCTTTTGCAAAAATCTTTTTTCAAAAAGGGCTTTTCTAAAAACATTTTTACTACTTGCTCTTGAAATCTTGAATATACACTAAGTAGTAGAAGAAAAGGATCAGTGTTTAGTACTTTGCAAAATCCGCTCATTTTGGAGCAATATTTGTAATCAAATTTTATAACTATTTTTGAGCGAAAGTTTTTTTTTACTTGCAAGCTCGTAGTGCGATAGGAGGTGTCCTAGCAAGCACAACTGTTTAGTGCGATAGGTTATTATCCTAGCAAGCACGGTTTTCTGTTGAGCGATAGGTTAGGCCTAGCAAGCTCGTATTGAGAGTAAGATTGTAATCTTGTAATCTCGAAGTGGCAAAGGTTCGTCCTGCAAGCCACGATCTACTAGTGGATTTTACCCAGGGGTGCTGGAAGAGAGGAAGTAGGCTGTTGGGGCGCGAACCTCTATAAATTGCGTTTGCATTCTTTCATTATTTACTTTCTGCACTTTACTCAATTAGAATATAAAATATATTCATATCAACTTTAATATTTTTAACTAATTGATCTCTTTAACTAAACTTTCAAAAAAGTTATCAACCTAATTCACCCCCCCTCTTAGGTAGATCTTAGGTATCAGTAATCTAGGGATTTAGCAATAAGAAAAGTATAAGAAAATATTGTAAGTCATATCTCCAAGAGAGATCATATATTGTAAGTGCCATAGCACTACAATAATTAATTCAAATTTCCCCCAACATGATGTACATTTTTTTCACTTCTTTTATATATTTTAGTAATTTTTTTGTTGATCTAATTTTGTCTATGTATCTTTTAGACCAAACATGAATCCACACAACCCAATTCATAATGGAGCTTCAATGAGTTCACAACATTGCATGAAGCTGACAGTTTGGTTAAGAAATTAACTTTTCAGTTTCACAATATTTTCACCTTTCTAATCTTTATATTACGATAACTCATTATATTATGCTCTTTTCATTTATTTTTAAGCGATGTCTTTAAATATTTGGATCTTTTTTCTTATGATAAAGGGATAGGCAGAAAATTTAGAGGATTTTAGTGGTGTTCTTTATTTGTAATCGAGAGATAAGCTTAGCTTTCTTTTATCTCTTAAATTTTTTTGGCCTAGATTTCAAGTCTTCAAATGTTTTTAATTTGTTATGTTTTTATGATAACAACAGTGGAGTAAAGGATATCTTTGGTAGGCAGTTGAGAAGATTTTAAAGGTGTTATTTATTAATCAAAGAGGTAATTATTATATGCCACTAATTCTTATATCGTTTATATATATATATATATATATATATATATATATATATATATATATATATATATATATATATATATATATATATATATATATTAGAACACTTTTTTAAGAATTTATATTTTGGAGGCCAAAATGAGAAGTTGCTTTCAATGTGATGATTTTAGTGTCCATTTAAGTAGTATTTTTTACTTAATACTTGGATGACCAAAGATGTGAACTTTCTTCCGATATTAAATCATTCCAATTTCTCAAACAAACTGTCTGCCTAAGATTTTGTTTATAGTTAAAATTTCTCTATTTGTGTTAAAAAGTTAAGTAGTATTTTTATTTAATACTAGGGTGACCAAACCAAGAATTGACACCAACTAATCACATTCTCAATAACATTTCAACGAATTCAAATTGGAAAATTTCACTATTACACTGTCAATACCAAAAAATAAAATACACATAACTATACAAAAAAAAATTATTTAACAGAACTTTTACTTTAATTTTTCATTTGTTTGCTGCTATATATTGGAAGTCATCAACTTTGTTTGCATAATTTGTGAACCATACTTATATTGATTTTGTTTTGATATTATTATATCACATAAATGTGCAAAAAAAAATTACTTAACAGAACTTTTACTTTAATTTCTTATTCGTTTTGTTGCTATATATATTTTAATGTGAAGCATTCTAACTGTTATTATTTTTCTTAAAATTTGTTTCTTTGTGTTAACAATTTTATATATATGTTCAATTTTTTAACACAACGTTTTATAAATCTTTAAATATTTTTCATTAATCATTACGTCTTTTGGTTTAGCATATTTTCAATTAACCTTATTTTTCTTAAAAATTGTATTTTGAATATTTCTTTTCTCTCCGTGTGAGTTGTTTCTTAATTTATAAATTAAGGATTAAGCATTCGAAAAATATTGGAGTACAAACATTTAAGATACTCATAGTTGCCACACGTGTTTCAAATATATGCTTATGTTCATTAATACGCTATTCCTTTCATTTTTCGTTGTAGTCATAGTTCAGTATGATTGTTTTGACACTTCTCAATGCAGATTAATTTTTTTCGGATCATTGCACGTATTTAAAGTATTGATGTTGTCGACATGTGGGAAGTACATTGCGTTAATTGTAGAGGTTTATGCGTATCTTCGTTTGACAAAGTGGTTTGTCTTACGTGTGAAAATGTGGTCAAGGCTAATTTCAGGTATTAAATTTTTTCTTTTCATAAACTAATTTTTTTTAATCCAACTAGAAGAAGGTTTGTACAAAATTTCAGGTATTGATTCATTAGATACATCCTTTTTTATTTAATACTTGGGTGACCAAATATGTGAACTTTCTTCCGATATTAAATCATTCTTATTTCTAAAACAAACTGCCTGCCTAAGATTTTGTTCATAGTTAAAATTTGTCTCTTTGTGTTATTTTTCTTAAAATTTGTTTCTTTGTGGTAAAAAATTAAGTAGTATTTTTATTTAATACTTGGTGACCAAACCAAAAATTGGCACCAACTAATCACATTTTCAATAACCTTCAACGAATCCAAATTGGAAAATTTCACTATTACACCGTCAATACCGAAAAATAAAACACTCACAAATATGCAAAAAAAATTACTTAACAAAACTTTTACTTTAATTTTTCATTCGTTTGTTGCTGTATATTGGAAGTCGTCAACTTTATCTGCTTCATTTGTGAATCATACTTATATTGATTTTTGTTTGACGTTATTATATCACATAAATTTGCCAAAAAAAATTACTTAACGGAACTTTTACTTTAATTTCTTATTCGGTTTTGCTGCTATATATATTTTAATGTGAAGCATTCTAACTGTTATTATTTTTCTTAAAATTTGTTTCTTTGTGTTAACAATTTTATATATATATTCAATTTTTTTAACACAACGTTTTATAAATCTTTTAATATTTTTCATTCATCCTTGCGTCTTTGGGTTAAGCATATGTTCAATGAACATTATTTTTCTTAAAAATTGTATTTTGAATATTTCTTTTCTCTCAAGTGTGAGTTGTTTCTTAATTTATAAATTAAGGATTAAGCATTCAAAAAATATTGGACTAAAAACATTTAAGATACTCATAGTTGCCACACGTGTTTCAAATATATGCTTATGTTCATTAATACGCTATTCCTTTCATTTTTCGTTGTAGTTATATATAGTTCAGTATGATTGTTTTGACACTTCTCAATGCAGATTAAATTTTTTCGGATCATTGCACGTATTTAAAGTATTGATGTTGTCGACATGTGGGAAACACATTGAGTTAATTGTAGAGGTTTATGCGTACCTTCGTTTGACAAAGTGGTTTGTCTTACGTGTGAAGATGTGGTCAAGGCTAATTTCAGGTATTAAATTTTTTCTTTTCATAAACTAATTTTTTTTAACCCAACTAGAAGAAGGTTTGTACAAAATTTCAGGTATTGATTCATTAGATACATCCTTTTTTTAACTATGTCTTCTTACATTGACACAATTGTGTTTCTTTTAGATTTCGTGTTCGTCTTACAGTAGCAGATGGCAGTGGAATTACGAACTTGAAGTTATACGATGACCAAGTAAAATACATATTTCGCGATGAAGTTGTATATCTTAAAAAACTACAAGATCAGGTATAAATATAATTTTGATATTAGTTTTAGATTTAACACTAATCATAATGCTACTCTAACTTAAATATATGTATTACTCAGCAAAATGCCATCAAAATATTAAGGGAGAGAGTCTTTTCATTACTGTATCGTGCATTTACTTTTATCATTCCAGTGCCATCGAAGTTTACAAGGCCACATTTTTGTACGGTGAAACTGTTCTCTTTTTTTTTTTTAAACTTCCTTGCGCGAAAATGTTATTCTAAAAAATTCTTCAAGTTCTATCCTTCCCCCTCCAAAAAAAAAAAAGACAAAAATAAGAGAGAGAAAGAAAATTCTTCACGACTGAATATATGCAAAAAATTTGGGGTATGTTTATTCATTTTCTAGAGAAAAGATTCAAACAAACAATTTTTTTCTAAAATAATTTCGTTCGAAGTTTCTCTCTTATATTTAAAAAAATATCTCTTAAATAAATTCTAAAATATATTTTACATTGCTTTAAAAAAGACCAACTTTCTAAAAATAAACTCACTTTTAATTTCACTTCTAAAAGTCCAAATAAACTAAATGCTAGCTTTTTAAAATCCCTTTCTTTTTAGGTGAACTAAATTTGATAGTAGTACAAATTTATATATATTTTTATCTCCATCGATGACTCGATGTCTTGCGCAAGTGTGTATTCATATACTTTCAGCTAAACAATACTAATGATTCCTTCAAATACAATATTTTTGGGTCAATTATTTTCTTCAAAATTTTATAATATAAAGGATTAGTAGGAGTTTATTATGGTAGGACATAAGTTGTCACTTGCCTATAAAGTTGATTCGAAATAGGTCAATATATGCGTACACATTTGACCATTTCATTATGTTAAACTAACATTCCATCACAATCTTATGAAAAATTGCAAGATACATCCTTTTATAACGTGAAACATGCATGAAAACATTTATTACATAGAACTTTCTTATACTATTAGAGATTCAGCACAATCTCCCTCATATCAATAGATCATTTCAAGTCGATATATTTCAGGAAACTATATTTTAAGAATAATTCTCGTGAAGTTGTAGAGACCAACATGAAATATTTAAAAAATAAATTATTGTTAAAATATTTTGATCCAAAATTAATTATTTTGTACGGATGAAGGGCTTCATTCTGAATTTAATTTAAAAAGTACATAAAAGTTATGTGCAATAAATATTTACATGATAGTTTCGTACAAAATTCAGATGACATAACATAGGAAAATATCTTGTCTTTATCCCCAATCTTATGCATGTACTAACCGATCAAAATAGTTTATTATTCCATGATAAAATCCCCTCTTTATATAACAATAAATTTCATGTTTTTCATCCTTGCAAAATTTGTTCAATATTTACATATCCGAATATTATTTTTGTCTCTTAACTTTATGATAGTTATACTCCATGTGTTATTATCAATATTCCTAAGTTTGTGCGATGTGACGCAAAGTGCATCTATATTAGTTGTCTTTCTCAAAAGATAACCTAGTACCTAGCTACCTAGGTACTATGAACTTGTTCTAACCAAAAGTTTCATGGGCTCGAGAATAATAATTACTTCATCCTTATTCTTTGCAGTTGGTCATGTTAAAGTGATAATATACTAAAACAAAAATGATCTTTGGTGGCATCAAATTTAATGGAATATTGAAGAAAATGTGAGAAAAAATTAATTCAGTTACATTTTTTAAAAATGTCTGGAATTATAAATGTTAAATATACTATTTAGTGACATTTTAATATATTATGGCATTTTATAATGTTGACTTTTAGTCACACTGCTACAAGTGGCAATTTGGAAAATGTCGTTATATATAAAAGGTCACTAGTAAAGTGCCACTTGTAGCGGTGTGGCTAAATGTATCAATGTCAGAATTATAGTTAAAAGTAATATTATAAAATATTACTATAGTATAAAAATATCACTAATCAGTAAAATTAACACTTATATTTTGTGGCATTTTTTAAAAATGTGACTATATTAATAATTTGTGACATTTTCTTTAAAATGTTATCAAGCATGGTGCCACTATAGATCATATTTATTGTAGTGATAATTAAAATGATGGTTAACTTTACTGCGTGCAAATTGGGTCAACATCTTAAAAGATCACTTGAAATCTATCCTAATTCAGGCCTTGTAACGAATGTGAACTATTCTGAATACATTACTATATATTAAAAAAAAAAAAAGGGGGTGAGAGAAACAATTCATTGGCCTATATGGTACAGATCCAAGTCCATCACAATATTGTTTCGAAAACTAAACTTCTTTATCTTTCCAACTATATATGACACAATTTTAATCTATAGTAAATTAAATCAGGTTGTTCAAATTCATCTTATCTGGGGAAGATTGTAAAATTAAATTGCATTTGCATCGATCAATTTTGTTCTCTAGGATTTCTAATATGTATATATTTCAACTCATCATTTACCACACCTATAGCTAGGGAGGTTATATGCATGTAACTAGGGGCGGATCCCGAAATTTTACTGGTAGGGGATAAAGTATAGTAAAAAAAAATCAATCAAACAGTCAAACTTTAATTTATCCACAATAAATTATATGAAGAGATATTTTAGAAAGTGAAGTTCGACAAAAAAATGACCCTTATAACTTATTTTTGTTACATACGTTACCCCGTTATGACGAAAAAACCATATTATAAAGAAAATATGAGATTGTATTCTTTTTAAAATTGTTGAGAATTCTTTATTCAATTAAGTACATTGAGTAAATAAAAAATAAAATAGAACTACAAAGACAATGATATTTCATATTGTTTTTATAATTATTAATAAGTAAAAATTAAAAAGTACATAATATTGAAATATTATTAAGAAGAAAAAATTACTATGAACACATAAACATTGAAATATTATTGAGAAGGAATTTTTTTATACATAAAATATTGAAAATAATGTTGAGAATGACAAAAAATTAAAAGAATACAAAAAAATCTATCATTGAACTCCAGACCTCATGTTGTTTCTTTCACACTATCATCAACAAACTACTATAATTTTAAACAATAATTTAATCAGTACTAATATATAATCCAGAAAATCTGAGGAGGTCTATAACCCTCTCTTGCCCCTATCTAAATCCGCGCGGTGTACGTAACAAATTATTCTAATTTTGAAAAAAAAATTGTTACAAATTATTCTCAATTTTAAAGTTTTATATATCTATAACTTCTGTAGACTTTCCTATCTATATTCAAATAAAATAAAAATAACTTACTAATTATAGAAAGGGAAAGGCGGCAAACATGGTGCCATGTTGGTCAAGAATAATGTCCATTGTCCATGCATGAACTGGAATCTGTTGTCTTTGATAATCATCCTATATATTATCCTAATTAATTAAAGCTGGAAAAATCTCAAATTGCCAACTTTTTTGGCCCAATCAAGTACAAAAGCTAGATGACGTATTGATGTGTACATTAAATATTCTCACAAGTTGTGGGCTTTAAGTTTATCATGACATTGAATTTTCAAATGGAGTTTTATTATATGTCATTACGGGAGATATTATAATAAATTACAATTAGGTTGTTATGGAAGATAGAGATGATATTATTTATTCCAAGTAACATTATATATTTAAAATATTCATCATTCTATTTCTTATAAAATCAAGTTAGAACTAAGATGCAAAAGTTATTAACTCTTAATAATCTTTAACATTTATTCAGCATGTACAATAAATTAATGAGATTTATCGACTGAACTCGAGCTAAATATCAATTAATTTGTCTAGTTTGATTTTCAACGCCTCGATCATCTACTTAATGAATATATCATGGGATTATCATAAATTTTTTTTTTTTTTTGTTAACACAGATATTCAATTAATTAGACTTCAGACTAGTTAATCATTTTAGTCAATGAGGAAATAGTCCATTGCTACATCAAAGACCCCAAAAGGTCCTAGGTTCGATTTCTACTGGTGCAAGTTTTTCTTCTACTTTGATACCAATGTTTGGTACTTCTTTGTAATTTGATTGTAATCGAAAATATTTTCTTATTTAGTGATGTTACTATATAATGATGTAACTATCTTTACATTTTAAAAAAAAAAAATCCTTTTTAATGTGATGTCTGATATATTAAGTATCACATCTTTTAGTAAAAATTCAAACAAGTTATAATAGCTTTCGTTTGCGTTTGAGGGTATTTGTATCTTTCACTGTACTTGACATTGCATATCTTCCTTGAAGGGGATTGTTTGGCCATGGTAAATAAAATTCAATTCTTTGGCCATGGTAAATAAAATTCAATTCTATGAAGAAGACTTTTCATCTATTGGACCGATTTTTTGCAGATATAAGAGCATCTCTCATGGTCATTATCATTTTTTTCACCAAATCTTATATTTGGTGTAATGGAGATGAGTTGTTCTCACATGGTTAGCAAGCCATTTCACTATTTTTGGTGAAAGAATGGTATTTTTGACCTCCCATAGTTTTCATCAAAATGTACACTATATTATAAAATAATAATATTTCACCATTTCACCATTTTTAGAGAATATGATTAGGTTTGATCTCCCATGGTATTTCACCAAATGTGTCACCAAATAATAATTTTGACGTTCATCATAATTTTATTTCATTAACCTTTCAACACAATATTATCAATTATAAAGTGCTATTTACAATTACAAATCAAATTACAGAAAACCCCTTGTAGTTTCAAAATTTACAAAGACACCCCTTGCAGGGTGTTTTTTGTAAACCACCCTATCTCTTATCTGCAGGCAGATTTAGACAATTAATTGCAGGGCGACATGTACGTCTTATCTACTCATCTACGAAGATGTGTATATCCTGGAATCTCCTAACAACAACAGAGTACATGTAATAACCCTATATTAATTTAACATAATGGGCTAAAATTAGTTTCTTTCATATTGTTATTGATAATTAATGTATGTATAAGTTTAGAGATTAAATTTCATTAGTAAAATAATCAAAGTGTAAACTTATAAATCATAGAGGGTAATATTGTAATTTTATAAAAAAGAAGGTATTTAAAAGCAGTCAAAACATTACCTAGGTTAAAGTAATCAAATCTTCGTGGGTTCCCCCCGATAGCAGGGCCGCCGAACTGGTTAGCAATTTTTACTTCAATCTTTAATTGTCTAAGTAATTGTAATATGTGCTAGTGTTATAGTGGAATTTATGAGATAATACATCTATTAATACATTCAGTATTGCAAATTGAAGATTGATAAATGGACTATTGCACATCACGATTCCCAATTGAAAGGTTTACATATTTTATTGATATTTCATTGTATGTAAGTAATCTAATGATTTAATTAATTATGGAAAGCACAATTATGTAAATTGATATGAATACTGCCGAACCAAGGTGCTAGTGCAAGAATTAATTATGGGCTAGTGTTGGATTACATTAGAAGTGGATTAAGTATTGAACAATTTCAATTTTATAGCATTTAATTTTTATTAATAATAATTAGTGTATTTATTTAATAAAAGCCGATAAATTATTTAAAATATAGTTAAATAATTATAAATTAGAATAAACATGTCAATACGTTGCTAATGATCATGCAATTAAATGCTAATTAATCAAATAGGAACAATTACACCAAATCCTATTTATTTCCCTATATTTGGTGATAAATATAGGATTTGGAGTAAAAAATGGTGAAATGGTGGAATGATGGGAGATGCAAATTCCTTCACCAAAAAATTTGGTGTAAAAATAGATTTGGTGAAATGGTGAAATGGTGGTTGACCACCATGGGAGATGCTCTAAAAGTGCTTTTGAGAGTTTTTTATTTTTCATTTATTAGCTTTACTCATAACTTATAGAGAAGGTAATAATGTAGTTCAATCTTTAGTAAAATTAGCCTTTGGTAGATTTAGTTGATTTGATAAAAGGACTGACAAAATACGTACAAACTAAGATAAAATGATCTAAATTTGATAAAAACAGAAAAAGGCAGATAAAGAAAAATATATTCTAAAATCATCTTTAAGTGGTCTTTATAATTAAACCTAATATAAATACGAAAGACATAGTATTTGATGCAGAACAGTTGTCTGCTAGCTTTGAGTTGGCTGACAAAAATATGCTTAGATTTGCTGATGAAGAATTAATTATTTTTGGTACTTTGCACAATAAAAATAATAAAAGCATGATCGTTTAGAGTCATCAAAGGTTGAATGGGGTTTATTTATTTTGAGGACCACTTTTAATATGGCCAATGAAATCTAAATATTGTGAGTGTATATGTCACAAGCTTTTTAAATAAGCACAATTCACTCCCATTTGCCAATTTAGCGAAAAATGAATACTAATTGAAGTAAGTTTTGTTAAATAAAAGCCTAATTTTGATGCAACATTATCTTATGTCAAAAAAAAAAAAAAAAAAAAAAAAAAAAAACTCCTTATTGTTTTCTTTTTTTTTTTAAAGAGGAAAACTCCTTATTGTTAATAAGTAATAGCATGCAACACACCCAAATAAATTGGATCTATCAATATGTTCTCAAATATATATACACAATAAAGAATTTAAAAACGGAAACGTAATTGATTGAATTTTAAGAAAATTTTTAAATACTTTATATAATGTATATATTTTGTCTCACATTATCTAGAAACAAATACATTGCAAAAGGAAAATTGACAGATCTCTTCCATATATTGCCTAAGATCTTGGAATTTATGTTTTTTGAAAATTAAAATATCTTGGATTTGGGTCCCACAAGAAGTGTGGACTGTGGAATGTGGATTTTTTTCTTATACAAGTATTATTAATTAGTAGTATTTATTCACTGTAATTTCTTTCAATTATTATAATTTGTAAATGTACATATACTAAACGCAATTATATTATGAATTGCTACATAAAAACAAATGTACATGCACTTGTACCGTTGTACGTTTTGGGTTGGTTAATTGTAGCACCTATTTTTAGTTACATGTCATAGCACTGATCATCATGTAACATGGAAAATTGTACATGTACGTTGCAGGCTTGCAGCTCAATAATTGCTTATAAATATCTGCAGAGTGGATAATTTATGTCAGACCCTGCAGAAGTATAAACTATTTCATTTTGGATTCAAGTCGCATATATTTTCCTCTACAAAAGGGACGATAAACATGAATCGAAATAGAGAACTAATTGCAAATAACACCAACGGGATATGTCAAAATTAAATTATCTTCTATGATATAAATACTTTCAAAATAATCCTTATAATATTAAGAAAAAAAAGATCATAGCCCCTTAAGCTAAATTGAATGAATACGAATACGATAACATCAACGAGTACAATACGGACAAAGCAATATAAATTTTAAAAAAATTTAGAACATGATGCATTTTAAAATATGTGTATGTGTAATTAAAAATAAATCAATATTTTAGAAATGTATAATAAAAATTATGTAATGTTGTTGCATATTTTACACACACAAGTGCGCATATCAAACAAGTAATAAATAGTAATTATAAGAGTATTTGACTACATATATACCAATCTCAATTTTTATTTTACTTTTAATTTGATTTCAAATTCAAATGCTTTTTTGCAATCAATAACTTAATTGAAATTTGTGTAGTTAGCCGAGAATTTAAATATTTTCCTACATATCTTTTGAATTGCATATGAAACTTTTGTATTACCTAAATTGACTCTACTAATAGGTGATTCATAAGTAAAACAATTAAAGCATTTAACGTCAACCTCATGTGACCAGTATAAACGTCTTAAATATATAACGCACGTTTACTATTCAATTTCAATCTAATTCTGATCTCCCTTTTTCAAGTTCAACAAAAATATTAAATTTAACAATTAGGTAGCTAGTCTAGTTGCAAGCATACAGAACAAAATTGATTCAATCACGAGAATTGCCCCTAACTACTATAAATCCAATAAAAATTATCAACTTAGCATTAGGAAAAGTTTTCTAAATAATACAAAAACCTAACTTATTTTTAGGTTGTTGATATAGCAGAGCAATTTTCTTAATACCAGAGCAAACGTGTCCTAAATTACTTATTTGTCCCTGACCAAATCCCATTCAGAAAAATAATAAAACATAAAAAGTAAAAACCACCGTATTAATTGTACACCCTTGATTCTTATACAAAAATAAATTCACTCATTAATGGATAAATGATGAGGAAGTATGAAGTAAAATCTTGCGAGCCGTCGCCGTCTCCGCTTCATATTGTAAATTTTGTCCAGTAAGTTACTCTTTATTCTGCTTTTTACGAAAACTTCATACTAATCTGCTAAAAAAATCTGGTAGAAATTAGTTTCATCCGTTAATGCTTGTTAAAATCTATTCACTATTACATGCTATGAATTAACGAAATTTGTTGAAATTTTGGTTTAATCCTTTAGTATGCTTGTGTGAAGATATTAGAAGAGGTTGCTTTGCGGGAATAAAGATGGGGAAAGGGGATTTAAAGAGAAATTTGAGTTCTCTCTTCGTTATTTTTTCATAGGTTAGGGGTATAGAAATCAGTAATTTGGAGAGCCTTTGCTCTAGCGTTAGGAAAATTGCTCTGGTTATATCAGCTCCCTTTTTAATTAAAAAAGATAAACATATAGTTACATGTGTGAATCGTACTTTTCGTCCTCCTTATAGTCTAATTTTTGCACATTCGTCCATCTTAAAGTGTTCGAAGAGGATTCGTCTCTCTTATCAATGTAGTGTAA
Source organism: Penstemon barbatus (assembly GCA_003313485.2). Lineage (NCBI taxonomy): Eukaryota > Viridiplantae > Streptophyta > Magnoliopsida > Lamiales > Plantaginaceae > Penstemon > Penstemon barbatus. The sequence goes on along the minus strand of CM064884.1, from coordinate 15,520,247 downwards.
CACATTCATCCCTCTTAATTTTTTCGTAATAAATGAATCATTCTTATCAATGTAGTGTAACGTATTCGTCCCTCTTAACTTCGAAATACATCAATTTACGGCTATTTTAGGATGTATTTTTGAAATTAGGAGGAACGAACGTGTTACATTACATTGATGAACATGACCCATTTGTTACGAAATATTTAAGAGAAATGAATTAGTATACACTATATTTACAAGAGGGACGAATTTACTATAAAAAATTTAAAAGAAATGAATGAACAAAAATTAGTCCATAAGAGGACGAAAAGTGTTATTGACTTATGTATATATAAACAAACTTCAAAATTTGAGGGGGTCCATGCACCCCCTCAAATATATGTGCCTCCTAGCATACTTTGAATAATATTGTCTTTTTCTTTTTTCTAATCATAATTAAAATATTAATTGTCAATGCCACTCATGTAGGCTTGTTCCTCTTAGGGTTGGTCATTCAATTTTATTGATTAATTAAATGGATTCTAATGAAAATCGGAGCACACTCTTTCCTTTTTTTTATTAAACAACACGAGTATTCTCATACTTTAATTTTCATAGGTTAGCACCTAGCCGACAAACGAAAAAGCTTTGCTTAATGGAGGATGATTTCATCAAGGTTTATCTTATGTGGCAAATTTGATTATGTGTTAATCTTTCGTTGGTTGACATGAACAACTCAAAATTAATTCTTAAATTACAATGAATCTTTAGAAATTGGCTGATTCGTAGTATAAAGCGATCTAGAAAAATACTGTATTATTTATGTGTTGCTTGTTCCAAATAGTTTTTTAATTTAATGGGAGAATTGCTCAAACTATCATTAATGTTTAGTTTAGTTTAGTTATATTACTAATCTTTCATATTTGAGAAATCACAGAAATTGTCCTTGAGGTATTATATTAATTACAATGACGTTAATTTTTGACGGCGCATGTGATGTCATTAAAAAAATACCTTATATGCGAAAAAAAAGGGTGAAATTGAGTTAAATCGGTTAAACAAGAGTGAAATTGGTGGAAAAAATGAGTGAAAAAATGGTGAAATTGGTAGAAAAAAATGGTGAAATTAGTATACAAACGGGTGAAATCGATTTGTCACCCTTGAAATTTGTGATTTCTTAAATAGTACTCAAGTGTAAACTGAAATTGATGTATTTTAATAAAATTAATATCGTAAGGGATAACTGCGATGAATCTTATACCTCAAGGGCAAAAACTTACAAAAAAATGTACTCTATATATTTGAACGTAATTATATGATCAATTCATTATATATTATTTTACGGAGAAGAGCACGTGATGTGATGTGCGAACGTACACGATTTTTTAAAGTAAAATAGTGAATATAACATAATATAGACATATATATATATATACGATGATTAGTAAAATAAGTTAAATAAACAAATAAAAGATGTCCATTAGCAAAATTAGTACTAAATTTCAAGTGAGATTCAAAACGGTGACAATTAGGTAATGTGGTATCAGTTTCTCCACATGTACATATTATTTATTTGTTCCAACTTCCCCTCTACGTATTATTTATTTACTCAGAGCTATGTTGTCAATACATGTAATGAGCTTACAAAAAATTCTAAAAATTCATGTAATGAGTTTTTGGAATTACGATTTTTTTAGTCAACTTTATAATTGAGGATGGCTTAAGCGATGGACACGTTGGTCACTTAAATTTCAGACAATGTGGGATGTGAGCCGGTGCTGTCTTCTTAATTAAATTGCCATCCTATATATAGTTTGACCAAAAAGACGTACATGAAATCTATTTGTAGTACTACATGTACGTTCATAGAAACATTCAAACATCCCTATCAGCAAAAAAATCATTTCCCACAATTTGGGGTAAATCGGGTCTGAGTCCGATTCGAATTCACCCAAAATTTTCCATTTTGACATCCTACGAAAAACAGTGTTAAAGATTTTGGACCGGCCGGTTCTACTGATTTGAATGCTAATGGTTGTCAATTCAATCGTACCATTCCAATACAAGTCAGATTCCTGACTAGTGAACCTATTTAACCAGATACAATCAGTGAACTGGTAAACTAAGTGACCCAAGGGTTCACACTTACTACCTAAGGTCGGAGTTTTCTTTCTTTCTTAGGAATATTTAGATTTTAGACCTGACTTAATCTCTTTTGAGATGCGTCAGACACATTATGTAGGAATCTTTCCTAACGAGAACTCGAACCTGAATATATGTGTTACATTATGAGAATGTCCCTTCCACTAGCTAGGGTTGGAGTATGCTAACTAAGTACAGCATTAGATTTTGAAATAAGAATAAATTTAGTATAGTCCCACTTTCACACAATCTACTTGAGAGGTATATTTTGAATATACTAATTCTAGTACCGATTTCTTCTTTCACGTTTTCAACTCGTTTAATTTATTTTTAAAATTTAAAGGTTAAGATGATAAAATTTATCCATTTTTTTTCTCTTTTTAAATAAATATTAATGATAAAATTAATACTTTGACTTTAAATTATTTTCACCGTAGATTTTACTTTCCAGTGCATGTAGCTTCAAAATACAAATTAACCAACAAAAAGGAGGCATTGTAACGATTTTTCCATTAATTTGGGAAAGATATGAATACTAAGATTTGATAAATGTGCAAAGTATGCTGATAAAAGTAATTGGATTTATTGGATTCCCTTTTTATGAAAAGTAATGTGTTTGTTTCATTTCTTGATCTTTATTTTCATTCGTAAAACATATTTATTTGACCGTGGTCATTTTTATGTGATTTGTGAGGTAACATATTTTTATGGAAATATCTGGAAAAAGTTTACATAAGGACTTAGAAAATAATTTATTATAATGAAAAATTATTACATACTTTAAAAGTGTAATAGTCTAATAGATTAATGCATCAAAATGACATCATATACCTATTGAATCGGTAGTTAAATCGATTAAACCAGTAACCGATCAGACCATCTGACTCTAGGTTCGATCCAATTTTTAATACAACCTCAACTTTTTCCAACATAAATTGTGGCCTGTCATTCCAATTTCCAAAGTGGTAATTCCGTTTTTTTCACCTCTTTGTGTCATTGGGCTTGTGCGAGTGTCAGTTTCATGGTTGATTAATAGTTAATTAGTTATATTTCATAGGTCACATAAATCTTACACTTATTTCTTTTTAGTAATTCAAAACTTTCCATCTCAAAATAAAATTGTTTATCCTAAAACTATTTTCTCATACAAAATATAGGATCTCAGGCGTTATCAGTTACCTCCAAAACTAATTGGTGTTAGGAAATGAACACTCTAGCCTTATAGTACATTCACATTCGACTGTAACTCGACATTGACCTCCGCCACGGGACAATTCTTTCATAACCTAGACTAACAATCTTTCCTCAGCAATTGCTTCTACTGGGAATCAAACTCGTGACGTTTGCTCTAATACCACTTGTAAGGCCTCAGACACTACTAATTGCCCGAAAACGAATTGGTGTTAGGAAATAACATATACTAATCTTAAAGTGCATTCACATGCACAAGCGTCAACGGGTCGACTTTGACTTGACCTTAGCCTCCGTCACGGAACAATTATCGCCATAACCATGCTAATATAAAGTAATGATTGTCAACCGCTAGTTTTAATGGCATATTATAAAAAAAAATATCTAAAAGCTAACCCTTACCCTCACACAAAGTAGCCACCCCCCACCCCCACCCCCATCTCCACAGCACTTTTGAACACTACAAATTCTCCCCCATCCGTTAACTTGTCCCTCGTTCAAGTCCTCTCCTCCACTCCAACTCTCCCTCTTTCAACTCTAATTCTTAGCAAACAAAAAAAAGAAAAGAAAAAAACTCTAATTTTCTCCAACTCTCCCTACATAAAATTTGGTTTTTAAGTGACTTAAATTTTTACTATAACTTCTTATCATTATTTTATGATTTTAACCAACTCCATAAACATGCCAACTGTAGTACAACTCACAGAAACAACCACCACTCTAAAGCTCAAAGTGGCGGCGCCTCCGCCCACGCCGCCGGCCAACATAAACTCATGCACAAATCCTAAATTTAGCAACTGGGATTTTCTCCAATCAATCCCTGAAAAAACATCAGAGGAAAAACAGAGTACTCTGTACATACACCCTTTTACTAAAAATTCATCATTTTCCAAACTCAGTCCAAAATCCCTTCAACTATGCACCGAAAATTTAGGAAGCGAAACTGGCAGTGATAATATCGTTTTCCCCTGTTCGAATTCATCCATACCTTCCTCAGATCCAATGGAAAATTCATCGACCTACTTAAAATCCGAATTCGAAAACTCTAATGAAAAAGGAAAATTACCGAATTATTGCCGGAAAATCAATAATTTCCCGCCGCCGTTGACTACAATGAGTAGGTCGAGTTCTTTACAAGTGCGCCGCAACACGGAAGAAGGTAGATTGATTATTGAAGCGGTGGATGCCCCTTTTAGGAATTCTTATTTGCAGGCGGAGAGGAGCGACGGCAGGCTTAAGCTCTGTTTCTTGACCCGCGGCGGAGAAGAAGAAGAAGAAGAAGATGGTGGTGGTGAATGCGGCGGCGAAGTTGATGAAATTGACGAAAATGATGAAATTGAGGAGGCAAGAAGCGAATTAGAGGAGTTTGAAGGAGAAAGGGATAATGAAATGGCAATGGAGAAATTTCAAAGGATGACTATAAGGTGCAATGAACATGAAGGATTGAGTAATTGCTGGAAGCCCCCTGCTCTTTGGGTTGCCACTTCTTAAATAACTATCGTAAAATTTTATCTCAATTAGGTCCAATCCACTCTTAAGTTTTCTCATATGACAAATGCAGTACATTTGTTATTCTTACAAAATTGATCAATTATAAAGCAATTGCGATTTATGCATGGATTTGATCGAATTATAAAGCAATTGCGATATATGCATGGATTTTATCGAGTTAGGTCCGAGCAAAAATATGGATTTTATCATTTCTGTATTTCTTTTCCAACTTTTTAATTTCTTTTTCTACAATCTGAGTTTCTTTGTATATCGTATAACATTGTCTTTTAGTATAATTAGTTGTTGGGAATCATGGATACGATCCAATGGATACCGAAAGTTAATTGGATTACTCTGAAGAAATTGATCGAGCTCCGTAGTTGGATCGCATATGTCTTCATTTCATATTGGAAACCTCATATTTTGATGCTCTCGTTTAAAACCAAATCGTATGACAAAATAACTTATGTTCCACAATCTAAATATCCAAACTAACTGAATAACAGGTTAACTATTTAACTCCCTTGATGACATGGTGCAGCGGTTATACTATATAATTTCTTCAATGAGTTTATCAACCACTCCCTCCAAATTCAGTAATCAAAATATTTATGGATCTAGTCGAGTTAGTTCATTGGGCGACCCACCCGTAATTTCCATCTTACATTAGTATTATTATTATGGTAATTATATTCACCTTCCTTGATATTAGGTGAAATGACAAGAATCTTCCTCTAGGACCAGTAATTACAAGTACCTCATCTGTTATTAATTTTTGTTAAAATAAAAACATAATGTGTATAATGTTTATTTCGTCCCCCGTCATTTTCTAAGTAATATTTTGTCTTACAAAGGAAAAAATAATAAGACATTTTGACGGATCAACACAAATAAAGGTAGATCTTATTAGATTCTGAAGAAAAAAAAGGTGGATCTTATTATAATAAGTCAAATAATTCAAACAATTGATTTTTTAAATTAAAACATAAAATTTAATGATAAGAGTTAAAGTTTTATTTTTTATTATTTAATCTTATAATATTTCTTATAATACATTTCATTTTTTTATTGATAAGTACATTAAATGTACAATTATATATAAGCTTACTCATTTGTCATATAAATTGGTCAAACTGAATGTCACTTTTAGGGGTGTTCATAAACACGTCCCACCCGTCCATTCCGTCCGACCCGTTCCAACCCGTCCGCAATCCGTCGGTTTTATTTTTAAAATAATCAAGTACTGGTTGGTAATTCGTAAAACCACACGTTATGGTTCGGGTGACGGGTTTGATGGTTAAAAAACCGACCCACCCGCAACACGCACTTAATCATCCTTGATGTACTTTTTATTAATTGTTTAATAAAATTGTGAAATAAACTACATTTATTAATCAATGAATAAGAACAAATAAACAAACTTTATTCAAGTTTTTTGTTTATATTAATGTTAATAGTACTTATATGTTAGTACATTTTTTCCTAAATAGTTTGTTGTTGGAAAAATAGAGAAGAAACTTCACTAATTTGTTATTATTTGTAATGTGTGAGTGATGATTTGTAATGAATTCTTTTGTGGGGACTTGTAATATTAGTTTTGGTGGAGACTGCTGATTTAATTAGTAAGAAATCGTTGATTATATTCTAGTTTTGTACTTTTTGCTTCTTGAATTTAATTTCAAATGTAGGTGAACATATTTGATACATTTTATTTGTTGTTTGAAGAACTTAAAATTATATGCTTAATTACTTATATTTAGATGTCAAGATTTTATGATATTGTTTCCGTTCAACCCGCCAATCCGACCGCCACCCGCCCGCACTCATTCCACCCAAACCGGGCGGTTTATGAAAACAACAATGCGAGTGCGATTTAAAAAATTGACAACCCGCACGTGTTGGGTCGGATTAATTTTTTCATGTAAACCCGCTCAAGCCCGACCGCGTTCACCCCTAGTCACTTTTAATAAGGACAAAAATGATACTTCTTCTGTCCAATTTTTCTTTATCCCTTGGTGCATTTATAAAAATTAAATAAATAATTTAATTAATATAATTCACTAATAAGTTGATAATATTATATGATACCCTATATATTAATATTTAAAAGGTTTAATATATCATAAATGTATAAATATGAATAATTTAACATGATAAGTCACTAAAAAAATTGAAAAGTTTAACCGAATCTTATAACTAATAGAGCAAATATAATGGGACGGATGGAGTATTTCATTACTATTTTAGTGATGAAATCACTTTTTCAGTTTGAAATTTAATGGTGTGGTCTATCCTTATTCCATAAGGTAAAATACTAAAATTTAATGTAGAGATGTGTTAGTGGTTATTAAAACCCTTAGGGGAGATTTCTATAATTCACCTAATCTCATGGGAGATGGAGGTAATTATCAAATAAAATAAAAATATATGAATATGACCAAGAGCGGATCACGCCAGCTACTTATTCGATAATAGAGTAAATAATATCATCTGATGATCTGAAATAACTAGTTGTCCAATTAATTTTAAGGAAAACACTGAAATCGGTTTGTATTAATGAAATGATTTGCAAAATGCTATGAGAATTGGTGGAAAGTTGGAGTGAAATGGTGACACAGTATAATATGATTTTTTTTGGAAAATAAATGTTTCAGTTTGTGTTTTAGTAAAGAGATGGAAATACTCTTTACATTTTTTTTTTCTTTAAAACCATACTAGTTCCTATTCTTTTCGACAAACATGCAAATAAACAAGATATGAAGGTCAACGATGCGTCATTGGATACAAGAGAAAACATTTTCCTTGACGTTTTACCACTGAAATTCAAGAACAACACATAGCCTTAAAAAAATATTCCCTCAATTCCATATTACATGTCGTTTAAGGTTTTTTTCACAAGAATTAAGAAATCAATTAATGCTCTAATTTTTAGGAAAATAAAAGTGTAGTTGGACAAAATTACCCTTGAGAAACAATCAAATATTTATAATTCCCCATAACCCATCTATCTATTCCAATTTTTAATGAAGAAAGGTAAAAATGTCAAAATAGCATTTAAGTTTATCTTGAATTTCTAAATTGATATGTATTATGGAACAAAATATTCTCTCTAAAAAGACATGTATTGTGGAATGGAGGAAGTACTAAATCAAAACAAAATGAGCATAACGCAACTGGAATTTTATTTTTTCAATTTTCTTTTTATCAATTGCACTTCAAAACCCAAAAATATCCAAGAACATAGTTTTGTTCAGGATAATTCTTGCATAGATCTGGTCTATGAGCTTTTCATAGACTTTGTGGTTGTAAATGAACCACATCATATATTTTGAGAGTATGACATCATCAAAATGTATGATGTGGTTCATTTACAACCACAAGGTCTATGAAAATCTCATAGACCAGGTCTATACAAGAATTTTCCTTTTGTTCATGATTATCAATTGCACTTAATCATTCACTTTGTATATGGCCAAATATTTCTTGGAAATATGGAAATGAATTTATGGTGGCACGCGAAATAATTGGCATGCAATTGGGTTATGACTTATGAGTTGTTCTTGTTCACATTCATTCAAAAATGTGTTAAGAGGAAGGCGGGAGATCTTCGTGGAGCTAGAATGTCCATTCCCTTAAATATTAATGCGTCTTTTATCTAAAACTACCCCACAAGTTTTTTTTGTGGTCCAATATATACCAATCTATATCAATAAAGATTTGGTTCAAGAGATTAATTCTTCACAATGTGACGAAAATAAGTTCAATTACTCATTCGAAAAGGGAGTTCACTTAATGAACTTAATCGTGTCTCGAAATGGAATTAATTAGTACGTTCTGCTTTAAGAGAAATGCCTTGTAATTCTAATTCCTGACCATAAATATTGTTGTTAGTATATGCATATATAATTAAAATTTTAACCTACTAATCAAAGATTAGATTATATAAAAATAAGCACAAAACAAGTAAACGGTATCTAAATCAAATTCAATAAGTAAAAAACTTTTATTCAAGAAAACAAGATGGCATCAAGATCGTTTCAACTTAAACTAAATCAAATTACATGAATTTCTCTGAAATTCCACTTGAATTGTAGAATTTGCAAGTTAATTTGGAGCTCCTTTTGTTTTTCTATTTGAAAAAATAGAAAAGGGAAAAAAAGTACTAAGAAAAGTGAAATACACTAACTTTAAAAAAAGACCAGTCCCTCCAAAGAACTTGGTTTAGAAAAATCTAAATACTAGAACTAACACGTGTACGTTTTATTCAATTTTAATTAATGAAAATAGGAAAGTTTGCATAAAAGAAACATCATTAGCTAGTGTCCCAGGTGCAATACACAAAGTTCCAATTTTCTTTTCCATTAAAGTTTGATTTTTCAACTAAAGTTTGATTTTTCAACAAAGTTACATATATAGTAGGAATCCATTCTGTAATGATTATATTATTATAACAATGGAAATTTAAAAAAAATAATTGGAAAATAGTCAAGACGAGACTTCATCTCAATAGCAAAGTTGAGCCTTCAAGGCTTCAACACTAACAATGTTTTGGGTTTAAGTTTGATCATTGGAAATGTGATATTCATTTATTTTGATCGAAACTGTTAATTAATTTTTCATTTTAACTTCATTTATCCTTTAAAATTTGCTAGTGTAATGTAAAAACATCTTCATGTAATTGCATATAATTCCTCGTTGCACTCGAGAAAATAAAAATGAAAAACTGAACAAGATCTTTTGTAAATTTGGTTTTATAAGCTAAAAATTATTATAAAAAATTATTACATAAGATAATTGAGCTATTTGAGCTCGAATCTTTTCCTATTCAATAAAAAATAAATTAACTTTATTTGATTTATATATTAAAGATCAAATTAATCAAGCTTAAAAGTAATGTCCAAACCATGCATGAATAACACAATTTTAAGGGTTAATTAATTCTAAGAGTCCCCCCTTACATTTGAAATAATAGCTAGGGATAAAACAAAGAGCAACGTTAATGATTAATATACAAATATAAATATGTAGTTATTTTTTTACCACACCAATAACATAAGTTTTGCTTATTAAAACAACGTTATTTTTATTATTACAAATAAATGACCTCAAAATTAATAAAACAAAACATGTCATATCTAGGGCATCATTCATGTCTTTGTGGAAAGCAACATTTTAAAGACAAAAATTTTGAATTTCATATATGGTCGCTGGCATTATTGTACATGATGGCATCGTCATCAACAAAAAGGTGTATACAATTTGAAAGTGACCAGTTTTTCTTAGGCCCCTCTAATTTTTCTTAATTACTTGGTTTGGTCAACACGTGTAAGCAAGTTGTGGATAAACATGATATAAGACCATGCAACTAAATCTTTTCCAACCATACATCATACATGCAATATTTTGTAGGGTAAATTGATAGATATGGGCATGAAACTTTTGTTCAACGCTAATATTTTAGTATATTATATAGGCAAAATTGTAAAAATCTCCTCCCAAGCTAATCACTGATTTTAGGTTTTCGTCTCAAATTATATAAATGTAGCGAATTCCGTCCTGTAATTTATTATTTTTTTGGAATATATATCGTTCCATTATTAATTATGAGACAAAAATTGCGCATTGACCGTTAAATTACCACATGGCTGCTTACGTGTCATGACGTTGTAAATTTTGGCATGAATAATTATATAATATTACACAATTCGTCTCAAACTAATTACAAGATTGAACCGTCATTTCCATTAAATTAGAAATTTAATATTGGGACTAAATCCATACAAAATGATAAATTAAGAGACGAAATTCAGCTAGTTGATATAGTTTGAGACAAAAAATCAAAATTAATAATTAGTTTGGGAAAATTTCAAAATAATATTAAATTACGAGACGAAATTCGTTGAGATAATATAATTTAAAACGAAAATTCAAATTCACTAGTTAATTTGAGACGTGTTTTACAATTTTACCTATTATATATAGATATTCCTCTACATTATAAAGTTTTATTGTTGAGAAGGTTGAGCTTTTGAAATCGTATTTCATATGCCTTTTTAATACCATTCAAACAATTTTAATTGTGATCCATTTGTTGGGTCAACATCGTGATCATGCCTATTGCCTAGCCAAGAGTAATTGCTCTCTTTTTTTTTTTTTTTTTAATTCAAGACTAATTGTTCTTTGAATTCGAAAAATCAATGCACCGACTAGTATTTAACTTGGATGGAAATATCTCCAAGTGGGAGATGTGGGAGATGACATGATTGGTCCCATTAGGAAATCAATTTTGTTTCTAAAAAATTAATTAAATTAATTAATTTTTTATATTGAATACAATATAAAAAAATATTTTTGTGTTTAAAATATTTTAATTTTATAAACACAAAAAAAGTACAAAAATACCACCAACCCCTCCGCCAGCCCTGACACTTAGGCCACCAGCACGGCATGAGATCACCGGAGCCAAGGCGGCGACAAGAAGTTAGAAGCTCCAAATTAAACTCATCCATATATTATTTATTACACACGAAAAGAAGTATATATAATACAATTTTCAGTCATTCTTTCAAATAGACAAATTTTACACTTTAAAATACTAGAAAAGTGCACGTACGTTGTACGTGTCTAGTTTTAATTTCATAGGTTTCTTTCATAAATTAGTGTAAAATTTGTCATTTTTATATAATAGAATATCATATGTTTATGACTGATCATTTTATTTTAATGAGATTTATTTTTATTAATTATTATTGGTTTATAAAAAAATTTATGGCTTTGAATAGTTGTAATAAAATATATAATGATGATTGATTTAGTCATTATATTTAATAAAATTGGTTCTAAAATAAGATCATAAAAACATTATTTAGTGCATTCCATAATAGTAGTTTTCATGTCAAGTTTATCCGTTATTCATCAATGACACATGTTTCATCCGTTTCTTCATAAATTTTATTGATTTCACGAGCATTTTTCTTACTGGTTTCACCACTTTTTTCACCAACTTCACCAGTGTTTACCAATTTCACCCGAAGTTTCATTGTTTCATATGTTTTCACTGTTTAATTTTTTTTATCTATTTTTCCTCTTTTTAATCGAGTATACATTTTTCATTGTTTTTTCGTTTTTTCCCGATCTTTTTTCCAATTTAAACAAATTTCTTCCAATTTCACATTGTTTTTGTCGGAAAAATTTTAACTCGTTTTCAAATATTTCACTAATTTCACATGTTATTCACATAAATTTTTCATTGATTAAACATGTTTTCACCGATTTCAAGCTTTTTTTGACTAATTTTATTCGTTTCATTACAAATTTCACCCAAACTTTCATCGATTCTTATGTTCTCACTGTCTAAATTTTGTTTACCCGGTTTATTTTTTTCAGCGATTTATCCCTTCTTTTTATCGGTTATAATATTTTTCATTATTTTCTCATTTTGGGTCGATTTCTTTGGTTTTTTTCTTCAGTTTAAACCAATTTTCCATCGATTTCACCAGTTAAACTCTTTTTTAACTGATTTCACTCGTTTTTACCATTTAACCCATTTTCATCTATCTTTCATGTTTTTTTTCACTAATTTCACATGTTATTCACCTGAATTTCTTATTGATTAAATATGTTCTTACCACCAACAGGTGATTGGTCTAGTGGAAGGGACTAGTCACTACAAAGTAGCGGACTCAGGTTCGAATCCTTGTTGGGAGAGGTTCCCACTTTATGTGTCCGACGCGCCTCGAAAGGGATTAAACCCTTGGGAAACCAAAAAAAAAAAAATATGTTCTTACCAACCTTATATTTTGACTGATTTTATCCTTTTTTAACCAGCTTTACCCAATTTTATTGGAATTCACTTGTTCATCATTTTTCTTAGAAATTCCATTATTTTCATCGATTTTACATATTTTCACCAACTTTGTTGGTTGAACTTTTTTGATTTTATTGATTTCATTTATTCTTACCAGTTTAACCAATTTTCACATGTTTTCATCGACTTTAGCCTTTTTCACCTATTTTACCCGGTTTTCACATATTTCATCATTTTTTATGTAATTTCGTCGTTTCACCGATGTCGTTTATTTTTTTCGCGAATTTCATTTGAATTTTCATCGATTTCACATGTATTTGCCGAAGTTTCAACTCAAATAATTATACATCTTCAATTACTTTTAAGTATATCTCAAATTATTTCACTTACCTTATTATTTCAAAGATATTTCTTTACTGATCTAAGCCATTTCACTTATATTATATTAATTAGTTTAATTCAATTTTCATTGATTCTTACTGGTTTTATATTTTTTACTGATTTACTCCTTCTTGATCAATTATAACCTATTATCCATGGTTTTTCCTCTTTTTCATCGATTTCTTTTGTTTTCTCTTATTCAAACGAAAAAACAAAAATTCTACTGATTTAGTTCATAATGTTATTGCTAGTTAATTTTTTTTCTATTTTTACTTATTTTTATCAGTTTAACTTATATTTCACATGATTTTTTTTAACAATTTCACTTGAATTTTTATTGATTTCACATTATTTCACAGATTTTAACATTTTTTTCAATGATTTAACTCATTCTTCATATATTTCACCCATTATTCATTGATTTCACTGATTTGTTTCCCATTTTTTCAGAAACTTCTCCTGAAATTTCATCAATTTCACATGTATTTATTGATTTTACGGGCACTTTTTATTACCGATTTCACCCATTTTTTCACCTCATTTACCAGTGTTCATAAATTTCGTGTAGATCGATTTCACATGTTTTCATCAATTACATAAAACTTATTAGATCGATTTCACCAATTTTCATTGACTTTCATCCGTTTCTTAACTTATATCACACATTTTTCTCGAAAAGATTTTCATGAAAATTTGGGGTAATGTTTCTCATGTCAAATAAAGATTACTTAGTTCACTAAGTCATAAGCATTTTTGTTCATTCATAGGTAAGATGCGATTCTACTTTAACATATTTTATGATATTTAAGAGAATTTGATTTTTTTAAGAAGTGACATATTGTACTAAATCTTTAAAAGAAACAAATAATATTTTTTACAACTATTCAAAATAATAGTCTTTATTTTTATTTTTATGTGTTATAGGAGAACAATAATGAAATTGTAAAAGTGATTTAGGGGTTAATATCTTAATTATTGGAGTTAATGTAAGAAATAACTATAATAAGACTTCATATCTAATTTGAATATACTTTTGTTTTTCTTCCATATTCATGGTGCTTGGTTAGAATGCAATGAAGTTACAAATTTTCTTAAAATATTTTCCTACCAAAGTTTTGATGAGAAAATTTAAGAAAAATTAATGTCTAATTATATTTTATTAATATACTTTACAACTTGAATAAGGGCATTTTTGTCTTCACAAAAAAAGAAAAAAACTTAAAATATTCACACTTTTAATAGTAGTATAGATATAGATTATACTTCAGCTTGAAGAACAAGAACAACTATATATTGCATCTTATGATATAAATCTTCAGGTGAACCACAACAAACGAATACAAGTGATTCACCATTTTCATAAAAGATTATGCTCAGCTCTATTAAGAATAATAAAAAAAAAAGACATTTCTGCCAGAAGCACTTAATTGAAATTGATATATCATATTTCAATTGGATAGCATTTAGAAAACCATTTCGAACTTACACTTCTATAAAAGAAAAAATAATGAACTTACATTTGTTTCCCTGGAGATCCAAATTTCAAACGATCTATGTGTTTGTTCCAAATTCGATCCTTTGGAGATGATGTTTTCGTATTGCTTGCTAGACGTAGGAGCTCTGTGATATGCAAATTTTGTTGTCATAATTCATGAATTTAAGGAACTAAAAGGAGCAGGCTCAATGGCGCGTTCATTCAACAAAAAGAAACGAAGATACAAACAATGAATACTAGATGCTGAGAACTCGAACTTCCTACAGCTCTACCACATAACTGTTTTGCAGTCTTATTAAAATACGGAATTACAAGAATTTGTTCGATATTAGTTTACTAAACTCTATGAATGTTTATAACATGAATGATTCATATAGTAAGTATCTGAATTTTGATCAATGCATTCCAAGGAACTGGTCAACTTACTTTCATATTGACCCTACTGTAATTGGGATTATATACATATGTTTCACACACAAAAGTGAGTTAGCACATATCATAATGGCTGCACTATGGATGACAATTGCTTGATTGTAGATGAAGGAAATGGATATAAGAATCAAATGTATACTATTGGAAAATTTGGGGGTACTTTTTAAATCAATAAATCAACTTTGACAGGATTGTCACCCTGAATTAGTCAGAAACAATGGAGGGCAGCAGCTACGTAATTTAAGAATGCGAAATGTTCAGATTTTAAACCCTTGAAATGTCAACTCATATCTTTTGCAGTTGAACTAAGCACAGATTTACGATAGTCAAGACCACTTTTCAACTGTCGAAATTACTCCATTGCACTGAAAATGGCATATTATTTTCACTCGAGCCAGAAATATGAGTTTTTTTCAAACCTTAGTAAACTGTGTTCTTAATGTATTGATTGAACAAACCCAAGCATATGAGCTTTAAAGACAAAACACTTAATTTGGAGGACATTTAAGCCTAGATAAAGACCGGTATAATTATGCATGAGTAAACCGAACTGGTAAATTATCAATTTTTAAGGAATGTGCAGAAAATTAGGTAAAACTTGCCTCTCTTCCTTGCAAGCTCTTCATCAAGTTCTTCTTTCCATTTCCTCTGTATTTCACTGAACCTACTTACAGGCAAGACAATATATCACATCTATATTAGGGAAGAGAATATATTTTCACGTATATTGTGCAGGGAAATCATTGGCAGTGTATCAAATATCAACTTTTTCCAAGTTAGGGAAGAAAAAACTTTTTCACAATCTCAATTTAGTTCCAAGTATATGCACAAAATTAAAAAAAAAAAGAATGGATATTCACATACCTTGGAGTAAGAGAATCCCGTCGAGAATCAAGTAGAATCTCTTTAACATCTTGAGAAGCTTGAAAGTTTACATCACTAATATTTGATACACGTCTGGAACAACTTCCGGGACTTGAGCTGTACTCAAAATCAATGGCAGTAGAAAGTCTTTTGCTGCCCACCTTACTGGGAGACCTACTACTTTTAGGAGGTAAGTTGCAAGTACTTGAAACATTTTCCTTGTTCTCAGAACCAACAGGACTTGGAGGACTAGCAACATTCAAGGAATTGTAAAACTGATATAGAGGTGTCTGCAGCTTCTTCAATTCCATAGCCTACGTGAATGGTAACCATGTATACATTAAAGTCTGGTGAAATATAAAATTGTTGAGAAATACAAAATACGGAGTATTAAAATAGGTAAAATTCAGGAAATCCAAAAGACTTTCTGAATCTATAAAACTGCAAGTTTGTATTTTCTTGGAGACACCTTTTCATCAAGGAACTCTCTAATCTTCGATTCAGTTACTTCATCATCATCTTCGGGTCCCGACTGCCCACTTGGAAATGTGAAGGCACAGTCCACCTCACCAGGAGCTAAAGATCTACTCCCATTTTCAACAATAGGATTTGGAAGAAAGCCGGTTCCACTTTTGTTCAGCTCTGGACTTAGATCAAAATTACATGTCCATTCATCATTTGGCTCACACATAGGATTAAAACTCTGCATAAAGGAGCAGGCAATGGCTGTAAACAGCATTCACAATTTAATTAAGATATTAAAATATTAAGATTTAAGGCAACTATAAAGTCTACTCCTTAACCTGATTACAATCACTAGGAATTAGATTAGATGTAAATTTCATGGATGCACCAAGAACAAGATCATCATTGTCATCGACTCGACACATATCATCTTCAAAATTGACAGGTTGCCATAGGGATCCATTTTCTGAGAACTGCTCAGCATCCATGGTTGAACAACTAGCCCCACTGAACTTACGAACATCCTCCAGACCATTGCAGGACCTCTTTGCCTCTAGGTTCATTCTGCAGTAAGAATAAAACTCTCATGAATTAAACAGCTTGAATATTAAAATAGACCAAATACATTCAGCAGAAAACACTTACGACTTCTTAATTTCAACCCCAAGCGTGGCCAACCGCTTTCCAGAATCATCCTGCCGATGAAGGAAATTTGGTTATTAGAGAAGACTGTACTTAAAGAACTCGTAACGTAAAAATCAAGAAATTTGGTACCATTAGTGAAGAGCGAAGAACATGATAGGATTCCCGAGATTCTCCAGTAACAAATGGATGCTGAAGATAGCAAGCAAAGGGAAAAAAGATACCATTAATCAAAATATAATTCAGTACTTTAATATAGCTGCACAACAGCATGAAATGCAATCATGTTCCCATGAGATTAGTCACATATGCAGCTCATGAGAATGTTAGAATGGTCTAAAACTTGGCACTACCTTTAACAACTCTGATGCGGTAGGCCTTAGGTGTGGCTCCCTGCAATAGTTTACAACATGAACATTCAAGTATGAAGGGTACGAAAACAGTGGATATCTGATCATCATTTTAAAATTTTCTTCTGAACAAAGTCAACTATCACCTAAAGTCCATGTAAATTTTGAAAGAAAAAACTGAAAATAGGCAAAACCAAATGCAAGTATCAACCAAAATCATACTTCTGTAAACACTTTAATAAGAAGTCCTTTGCTGCAACGGAAAGATGGTCTGGTATTGGTGGATGAGATTTGGTTGTCCCCACATAAAAGAGAGCAGCAACCTAAAGTGACATCAACTGTTAGAACTCATCTTAACGCGCGGTAATAGGAAATAATAAACCTTGAAAACAGCAAATTTGCGACGTCATAGAAAAAGATTAAATGTTCACACCTCTTGATATTGCTGGCTCCAGGGAGCTTTTCCAGTAGCCATTTCAATAACTGTGCATCCAACGCTCCATATATCCGCAGAACTGTATATTTGTTAGGAAAGTAACAAACATAGATTGAGCTCATGTGGTAAAATACACAGTTAAGTTGGACAAGCACTTTGTGAACTTTGTGAAGAGAAAGGAAAATATTGTGACGAACTCACTTCAAAAGGTTGAGAGGACGAAATTTTATATGGTTCATAACAAGATTCACAGCAATAACATGAATGTACTGTAAGTATAAAAAAAAAGAACTTTCATGCAATCAGCCAATGAGAAACTGTAATGATGCGCAACAATATCTTCTCTGCAATATTTTCCACTTCATTGTTTCATTCAAATCAACATTACCTGCCTCTTTGGTTCTCATCATTTTAGAAGTTCACTCATAACAAGGTAAATAGAAAACAATAACAAAGCCACTCAGGAGATAGTTCATTTTTTTATCTGTTTTAGTATAATAGTCTTTTGTTTACTCCAAAACATACAAGAACTGTAGTAGGGAGGCTAATGAAATACCAAAAAGATGCAGCTTTGTACAAATGAGCTATATTGTATGCATATGAGCCGCAAGTAAATAAATGTTAACTTGACCAGCTACAGAAGTAAGCTATGTATTTTACTCACTAGCTGTGACCGCTTTGAACAATAACTTCAGGAGCCATCCAATACGGAGTACCCTTCATTGATTTGGCACCAGTGACAGTGGCCTGCAGCAGCATTCAATCCCTAATAAGATGCGATGTTGGCTGACTATAATAAAAGCTTATCAGAAGAGAGAAAGTAAAACATACCAAAGCTTCAACTTTCTTCGATGCTCCAAAATCAGCAAGTTTAATGCAACCCTTATTGTCAACAAGAATATTTGCACCCTAACATGAATTGGACATACTTAGGGAGTTGATGTGCATATAAAGTTTATCTATATAAACAAGAATTATCAGAACAGATAGAAAATACCTTGATGTCCCTGTGCATTATTTTATTGTCGTGCAGGTACTCAAGTCCTATCAACAGTTGTTTTGTATACATTCTAATGACCTGGAATATGATTGCAAAGGAAAGTTTAGAACCTATGAAAATCATTACGAGGTTCCTTAACCTATAGAGTTCCTTAACTAGCTAAGTCTATACATCTTATTTGTTACTATGCACTAGAACAGGATGGTAATAAAATTTTGACATGCTATAATGCCTAAATTGAACTTGCAGAAACTGATGCCACGTTCCAACACCAACCACTTTAGAGGTTAAGATCTTAGAAGGAGAATTTCAGCTAAGGCAGAAACTAATTTGCAAAATTGATGCAGGTATAGTATATAGGATATGTAAAATTTGGGACCTTATCATATAAGGTAATCACTTACAGATTCTGGGAAAGACCCAAATTTTCCCAAGAGAGACGCAATTGATCCACCTGGTACAAATTCCAGTAATATATTCAGAGAATCCTCCTCTCTAGCAGTTCCCAAGTATCTCTGATCAACAAGAAAGCGCCCTCAAGTTAGAGGTTAAAAAAAAGACATTGATGGCTAAATTACAAAAATATTATCCTGACTCACCACAATGTTTGGATGTGAGAGATTTTTCAATAAATTCACTTCTTTTTCAAGCTCCCCTATGTATTCCTGGAAAATGTACACCATCAAAACGTCAAATCCAATTTTCATTTCACAAGAAAATATAAGTATGCAAAACAATAACTTGGCAAAATAACTTATTAAATGCTACAAATGCACCTGCAATCAAGCAAACAAGTAACTTATTTGGAATCGTGTCATATTTATTAATCAATTAGTATTCACACAAACAGAAAGAAAATAAACTGATAAACATATGCAAAACCAGCTCAAACTATCCCATTACCAGTGTTTTCTTTGATGTACTGTTTGTCGCAATCGCAACCTGAAGAACAGATATTGTGAAAAAACAAATCAACAAATTTCAAATATGAAGACAGATCGAAAACAAACTTCAGATCAAGTAAACGGAATTGACCTCTTTCACAGCAAGCAACTCGCCAGAATCGAGATTCATCCCCATATGAACCCTACCAAACGCGCCACACCCAATCATTTCTCCCTTCCTCCACCGGATCGGCGGAGGCAAAGCAACCTCCTTCTTCTTCTTCAACAACTCTTCGTCTCTTGTAGTTTTCGACATCAGTATTACTTCATCTCTATCCCTAACTGCCGGCGGCTCATCTTCCATACCTATTTCCATCGGAGGAAGCGGCGGCTCCTCCTCCATCGGCGGAGGTACGTACTTCCTGACGTTTCTCGGAGGCGTATTGATTGGTGGTAATGCGTGAACTGGAGGCTTTGCGAAGAGTCCAATTCGTGATTTTCGTATGCTCGATCCTATTTTTTCAACGAATCCACCAAATCTGGCGGATTCATCGGCGGAGGGTTTGAAAACTATGGATTTACGAACGGAACCTATGAAGTCTTGCATCGGCTGAGAGGCTGAAATGTAATTTAGTGAAAATTTAGGGTGTGATAGATAGTATTGGGAGGGGGAAGAGAGTGAGGAAGAATGAGAAGAGGGAAAAGGGAAGGTTTGAAAATAAATTAACGTGAAGGAAAGATGAAGTTGTATTTAGTTTCTATTTGTGGCCCAATAGTTTTATTATTTGTAATTTAACCCCATGGAAATTTGAAAGTATTGAGGAATCAGCCGTTGCAGTGTTTTTGCCAACGTCACAATCCAGCACTAGATTTCCTGCATTTTGTATTTATAATCTAAAAAGTGTATTTGTGTGGGCTTTAGGCCCAATAAATTAAAGGCCAGGAAAATGCAACAACTCCCTGGGTCCCTGCATGTCAAATTCAATTTTTATTTTTATTTTTATTTTTTCATATCATTCGTTTTTTTAATTTATGAAGTGAGAATGCATAAAATATTTAAGTTCTTTTATAATAATATTTACGTTCTTCACTCTTTTTTTTTTCTTAACTTACTTTACAGTAGAATTGTATCTTAATTGTTGTATTATTCTACCGGAAAATTTATTAACAAAAGAATTTCCTAATTTTTCTGCGAAATTAATAGTTATGTTGAATAAACAATAATCTATATAAGATATGCATACAACGAATTCAACCTTTTTTCCATGATGTTTCTCAAATTCATTTGGATGGATGGATGGATTTGGGTTGAATGTATTTGAAATTTCTTGTCAAATTCATCAGGCTATTTGGATACAAATTTAAATCCATTTATTTGAAATCTTAGATTTTATTCTAATGGATTTCAACCCAATTTTGAGTGGATTTGAAGTTCTTCCTAAAACCTAGTCATTTGAAATCCATTTAAAAAGAAAGTCCACATTGTATACTTTCGAAAATTGCAATTTAAACCCAAATTTTTGAAAAATCTAGAATTACATTCAGTCCAGAATTAACAAAAAAAAAAAAAAAACTATAATTTGCGATTAGGTTCATATTTTCATAAATGCAAATTGACACTTTTGGTCCCTCAATCTTCTTTGACCCTAGATTTTTGAAGAATCCAGAATTGCAATTTAGTCTAACATTTTCAATTCGGCCCCTAAATTTTAGAAATTTGAATTTGCACTTTTGTCCCTCAATTTCAAAAATTACAATTTGACCCCAGATTTTTCTTAAAACCCAGAATCGCGATTCAATTCAGAATTTTCAGAAAATTAAAAATTTCAATTCGTCCCCAAATTTTTAGAAATCTAAATTTGCACTTGTGGTCCCTTACTTTTCAGAAAATTATAATTTGACCCAAGATTTTCGAAAAACCCAGAAATGCAAGTCCAGAATTTACGAAGATTAAAATTTTCAATTTGGCCCCAGATTTTCAGATATCTAAATTTTCACTTTTGGTCCCTTAATTTTCAGAAATTGTAATTTGACCCCAAATTTTTGAAAAAAACATAATTGTAATTCAATCCAGGATTTTCGAAAGATTAAAATTTTCAATTTCGGCCCCAGATTTTCTTGAGGCCAAATTTGCATTGTTGGTCCCTTAATTTTTAGATATTGCAATTTGACCAAATAGTTTCAATTAGATGAAACTGGTGAAAATTTGGTTCGAATAGATGAAACTGGTGAAAAGATAGTGTAATCTTAAAAATATGATTGAAATCGATGAAATTATTTTAAAAACGGATGATAACGTAAAAAAAATAAGTTTTAAATAAAAATTTATTTCTCAATAAGTTTATATTTAGAGTTGTAATCGAGATATAAAAATTACTAAATGAAGAATATTATTTAAATATAAGTTACTAAATTATAAGGTATGTTTGAGAATTTCAAATACAGCAAATGATATATATCAAACAATGGTTTCCAATGAATGAATTTGAAATCATTTGTAAAAAAATTATCCTAACAAGCGATTTCAAATGAATGGATTTCAAATCATTGGAATTTCAAATCCATTCATTTAAAATTCTTCCATCCAAATGGACCATTATAAACTTTCAAATATATAGGTGCTTGAAAACATGCATCAGAAATCCAAATTTTAGATTACGGTAGTAATTAATTTCTCAAAGTAATACTTAAAATTAAATAAAAAGAATATTATTCAGCATGCTCAGATTGAGAAATCTACTTTTATTAATTTTGATATTAATTTTTAAAAATTATCCATGAATTTATACTTATTCCAATATTTAGCTGTTAAAAAAAAACATATTATAAAGTAACGATAGTAAGACACTTTGAATTCAATATGAAAATATTCTTTTTGTTAAATTTAATCCTTTTATTTTTTATAATTTAAATAAAATAATCCTTTTAAAACATTAATAATGGACAAATATATTATATCTATCTATATATTATATTATATTATATTTATATAAATATATTACATATAAAATTACGAGTTCATTAGAAAAATTTCTTGAATTTTCTATATAGACTAATATACTCTTAAATTCTACTATGATACTTAATATAAATGGCAAAATAGTAAAAAAACTTGAAGAATCATACTTATGCATAAACGCTAACACTAGCAAAAAATATACTTCAATCTTTATCAATAATTATCATAAAAAAGTTAGTACTAGGGGTGGGCACGGGGCGGGTTTGGGACGGGTTCGGGGCTAGAGATATGGGTATAATAAATTTTGGGATTGACACTTTTCATCCCAAACCCGCCCCGTAATAATTTGGGTACCCGGAAGCGGATACCCGAATTATTGCGGGACGGGACAGGACGGGATTACGGATCCCATATTATTTTTATTCATCATCAATTTTTATTCACCTAACAAAATAATATTACAATATTACGTAATTATATTTCGTTATTTTCCTTTTGCTAAATCGTATCACATTTAACTCATTATTACATAAAACATATCATTAATTCATCATATGACTATTTCAAACATATCCAAATACGATCGAAAAGTGAAATCATATAATGAGCAAATGATAAAATACGACTCACATCGAGTCTCAATAAGAAAAATCCAATCCAAATACTATATATAGTTGATACAAAAATAATTTATCCAAGCCAACCCTTAAATTACACAAAAGTTATAAATTTTTAAACAAGTAAAAGTCTAAAATCATACAATGACCCATAATATTAATTACTAATAACTAATGTAAGATTTAAAAGGAATATTAGGGTAAAGTTAAAAAGTTCATTTATTATATAATGTTAATTAATTATATAAGTAAAGTGTATAAATTATATAATAATAATATTATATAGGCGGGTTCGGGTATTCGGGGTTGAAGAGACCAATCCCAAACACGTCCCATACTTTCGTAATAAAATACGGGTATTCAAGTTCGGGTACCCAAACCCAAAAAACACTCGTCCCGTTCGGGTATTTTAAAAAGGGACGGGTCGGGTTTGGGTTACCCGAACCCAACGCCCACCCCTAGTTAGTACATAGTAAATTGTGATAGATTTTCATGGATAAAGATTTCAAAATTGGCAAAAATTGAATTCATGCATTGTTTTTCCTTTTTCTCCCCAACAGACGAATCAATTATAGGTCAAGACAGGTCAGAGTATATAAAAGTAATGCACAAAAATGTAAATCAGTAATTACGTTATAATTTAGACCAATATATAGTAAATGTTGTAGCAAAATAACAAAATCAAATGCACAAAACCTTGACTAGATTCTCATTAATCTATGCAGATTGTTTCATTTACGCGTTTTCTCTTTTTTATGCCGAATAATTACTAACATATTTTTCCTAATTTATTACACAGTACAAGACTACAGTCCTCTTCCAACTCACTATATAAGGAGATATGTCATATGTATGTGGATAAGCAAATAACAAGGTTGAGAATTCTCCATTAAAAAGAAGAGAAAAAAGGTTGAGCATTTTGAGGGTTTCATTCATCATCCTGCAACAACTAGTTATAGGTAACAAATAATTTGTTGTGTTCATTTCATAGTACATGTTCAAATTGATTTGTGATATAACTGAAAAGTAATTCTTTTTGCTAATTTTGCACATCTTTTGCTTTAAAGTTAATTTATTAATTCAAATCCTACATTTCCAAATCTTCAATCCGCACAACACCAATACCAAATTTTTATGGTGTTAATTTAATTTAAGCATCCAAGCAATTGGTGTATATTACAGAAAATTGATATATTTATTCTTCAATTTAAAATCGTAATATTTATGTTTTCAAAAAAATTTCTCTGAGCTGTTTTTCTTGCATCAAATGTAAAAAAAAAAAAAAAATGGTTTGAACTTTTGTTTTTCTTTTGTTCATTATCCTTTTCATTTATCATTTGGTTATCTATTGGTTTTGTGTTGTAGTTAACATGGATCAACAACAAAAGCATGTCGAAAAGACTCAAGTTCATATTAGCTTGGCTTCCTACGTATCTAGGGGATGGGCTTCTACCAACAAGAGAGGGAGGCCTGGAAAATTCATTGTTCCGTTCCAAGCTCAGGTCATCAATGAACCTAATCGCATGTTACCTCCTCCAATTGAACAACCAACGGTAGTGAGAAACCCTCTAGATCTTCCACCAAAGAAGAGAAATCTAGAATTGTTGCAATTTCAAGGCGATGATGCACACAATTATTATTCGCCCCCAAATAAGTTGATTATCCTACGTGCGGATCCAAACGTCCAACCATCGAATAAAGGAAAGGATGTGTTGGTTGTAGAGCACGGTAGTAGTGAATCTCACGAGAGGCCAGTTCATGAAGCACTGAAGCCGCACGTTTGTTGCACGTGTGGAAAGGTATTTGATACCTACTTTGCGTTGGGGGGACATATGTCCAACCACAAAACAAAAGAGAACAAATTGCGCCGAGCTAACCCGTTCTTAGCCGAGATTCAATACGGACAGAGAACAGAGTCAATACCAGTGCCGCCAAGGCAAAAAAATATAGAGAACGAGTGCGAGAAGTGCAAGAGAAGGTTCACGAAGCGTCAAGGATTGGCAGCGCATAGTAGATTCTGTTGCAAGAGAGGGAATCAACAACGCTTTGTTCAGGATTTCGATTTGAATCTACATCCTGCATAAGCATTTTTGCCTAAAGTAATCCATAGGTTCCTTTCATAGAATTAATTGAGAATTTCTATTGGGATTATTATTATGAATGTAAATATTTAAATTTATTTTCTTGGGCTAATTTGTGTAATTTCAATGTTTAGTGTAATTTAGGGGCTTCAACAAATACCAATGTGAATTTTAGATTTTACTATTAATTTTCCTTAATCACATTGAAATTTGATTTTATGATATTTACTTTATAAACATACTTAATTTATCCAATTCTATTGAAATGGTTGTTTTATTATAATTGCTGCAAAACGAATAACAATAAGACAAGTGGCATTAAAATAAAATTTTAAAATGAAAAAACTAACATGAAAAATATATTACTATTATTTTAGACTTAACTATTAATGTGAAATGTGCTCATAATCTTATACAAGAACTAATATTACAAGATTCTTTTTTTATTAAAATCAAAGAAAAACAAAAATATAATTCTGGATATTATAAAGATTTTCTTCAATTACTAGATAAAGAAATCAGAGTTAACTTGTATGTACATAAATATATCTTCAATTGATCCACAAAAATTGCAAAAAGAGTAATAGAATTTGAAAACTAAAAACTAAGATTGACATATAATGATATCAACATAACTTATATTGTGCTTTTTTAGTGCAACTTGAATTTTCATTGGGTGATCGATGAATATTGATAGTAGACATGATATATTGAAATTTAGTTGCATCAAAGTAAGGTGTTATATCTTGATTTTAAATATTTTCGTGTTCTCTTTATTGCTAATTTCTTATCTTATTTTCTATATCTCCTTTAATTCTCTAATATTAACATAAACATTCTTTTGGTAAGAAGTGTGAAGCATTCTTGTTAATGTAGACAACAAAGCTATACAAAATATATCCATAAAAGTGTAGTGATAAAATTTAGGTGTAAAGTCAGTCGTGCAACTTTTCAAGAACCTCTTACTTTACATGGATAATCGATCCTTGTGACTTGTGGTGGTGCATGACGTGATATAAATATTATACATGGTATAACACCTTGAATTTATCAATGAATATTGATATTATACAATTGAATTTTTAGCCTTATAAGAGAAAACCATAGTTGTGAAGTACTCCAAACATATTATCATAATAGAATAATTTACAATGCTCAATTGAAGAAGTATATATTGTTGAAGTATAGGTCCAAGGATGTGTTAAAAAAATAAGTCAGACAAGTTCCATCATCTCATTAACATGAATATATAACAAGATTATGGGAGACAAAATTACACATATAAGAGCAATTTTGTTTACAAAATACAAATCTCAATAATGCCAAGAAAAAGAAAAAAAAAAGATAATTTTTGTACTGTGTCAATAAAGAGCAATATCTTGATAAGTAAAATGATCTGAAAATGAAAATTGGAAAGTATTTGCCCGAAACTGTTGTTAAAATTTACTTCGTTTACTGCAATATATAATAGCAGAAAGACCAAAATCAATAAATACAAAGCAATTGGAGGAAGAAGACGCAGAAGAAATGAAAGAAGAAATAAAATTAGGGCAGTCTAATTAGGGCTGATTAAAACGACTAGATTAGTTATTCAGTTATATAAATTTATCTGGATGTTCCTAAATTACCCCTGTATTAGTTTCTATTTAAATGGCTCTTTAGCCTATTATTTGTATACACTTATTATTTTCAATACAATTATATTCTCAACAAATTCTCTCAAATATTTCAGTTCATTTACAATTTATGAATTCTTCAACTACTTACATGGTAACAGTAGTATTCATCCCCGCTACATAATCAAGTTATTCAAGAAATCATCGTCATCGCCATTCCTAGAGTTCTTTCCTTCAAGAACTTCAAATCTTCATCTAGAGTTCATCTTCTTCATTCCGAAGTCTGTTCCCAGTAGACAACTGCATCATACACGCATCAGATCATCAAAATCAGCAACTACACTCATCAGTTTTTCAACAAGTCATCAATTCATCACAAATTCCAGATTCTCTGGTTTGATTTCTAAATTTCTTTCACCATACATCCATTTTCTGTTCTTTTCTTCTCATTCCAATCTTTTCAATAATTTTCTATCATATATTTTTCATTATCTACATCTTTCATATCCAATTTTTTTTTTCAGAATCAATTCTTTTTACCCTTTCAAGAAAATTCAAGAAACACCTTTACCTTCATTTTTTTTCTCTGAATCTCTTCATTAATCTTCAAACATGCTTGACACTGGAGACAATACAGAATCTTCCACCACTGCTCTTCCTTTATCCAGATCCAGACCTCAAATTGAGGATCCCTCTAGCCCCTTTTTATCTTCATCCTGCAGATGGTACATCCATCATATTAGTACCAGAAAAATTAGATGATAAGAATTATCAAACATGGTCTAAAGCCATGATCAGGGCTCTCACAATAAAGAATAAACTTCAATTCATTGATCCTACTTTTACTAGACCCTCTGATGATCCTGTCCTAGCCAATTACTGGGACAGGAACAATACTATTGTAATTTCTTGGATTTTAAAATCCCTCTCCAGAGAAATAAACCACACTGTCCAATATCACACACTAGCATTCAATCTTTGGAAAGAGTTAAAAGTTAGATATCAAGTGGCAAATGGTCCTAGATTATTCCAGTTACACAGAGATCTTCTATTGTTACAACAACAATCCCTAAATGTGAATACATATTTCTCCAAATTAAAGGTCATCTGGGATGAAATTTGCAACTTCAGACTCAGATGTACCTGTGGCCAACTTGACCAATATTTTGAAAACTTCTATCTAATCATATTTCTCATGGGGTTGCAAGAATCATTATCTCACACTCGCAGTCAACTTTTCCTTATGGACCCTCTCCCAGATGTAACCAAAGCATACTCACTCATCTCCCAAGAAGAAACTCAACTGGCTGTTCACTCCACCAGTTCCATCCAAGAAAACTCTATGGCATTTGCCACCAAAACCAATTCAAATTACACACCATCCAGACCACCAACCCCTACTCAGACCACCCCATACAGACCTCCTTTTAGACCCCCCCCCCTTTAACCCAAACAGACCCAACAGGCCTTACTGCTCTCACTGTCAAAGACCTGGTCATACTATCAACACATGCTTTAAAATCCATGGTTTCCCCATTGGCTATACTCCACCCAATCCCAGATTTCCTATTCAAAACAACACAAAAATAAACAGCATCTCCTCAGAAACAGTTCCTCAACATCAGAACATGCAGGACTTACTTCATTCAATGACTCAAGATCAGATGTCACAACTATCTAATCTGCTTCAATCTCAGTCCAGTGTCACTCAACCACAGACACTCACCAACCCATCTACTCCAACTGCTCACTCTTGCAATATTACTGCACAAACAGGTACATGTTTTCCATCTATTCCACTTTCTTTACTTAATGACTCATGGATACTAGATTCGGAGCCTCAAATCATATTTGCAATAAATTAGAATACTTTACAAATCTTGCTCCTGTTTTTAAAACCACAATCACACTACCTAACAATATTCATATTCCTGTTTTCTTTCAAGGTATTGTCCATCTACCTAACAGTTTATCATTACTTAATGTTCTCTATGTTCCACAATTTAAATTTAATCTGTTATCAGTTAGTGCTCTCCTATCCTCCTCCACCTATTGCATTACCTTTGAAGCTACTCACTTTACCATCCATGACTAGATATCTTCGAGGAGGATAGGCAAGGGTGATTTAATAGAAGGACTCTACCTTTTACAGACTGCCTCTACACATTCATCTAGTCATTGTAATAAAATTAGTATTTCTACTTGGCACAATAGATTGGGACATCCCTCCATAGATAGACTTTTACTTCTTACTGATGTTTTAAACTTACAATCTTCTAAAGATTCCAGTGTATGTGAAATATGTCCTTTAGCAAAACAAAAGAATTTACATTTTTCTTCAAGTACATCTGTCTCCTTATATCCTTTTGATCTTGTACATTGTGACACTTGGGGACCCTTTAAAGTTACATCTCACAATGGTTATAGGTATTTTTTGACCCTTGTGGATGATTACTCTAGATTCACCTGGGTATTCTTACTTAAACCAAAATCAGATGTTCATCACATTATACCAAAATTCATAAATATGATTGCTACTCAATTTAATACAAAAATAAAGAAATTTAGAAGTGATAATTCAAAGGAACTACTATTTTCTCAACTATTTTCTAACTTAGGCATCCTACATCAATTTTCATGTGTTGAGACACCTCAACAAAATGCTAGGGTAGAAAGGAAACACCAACATATTCTAAACATAGCTAGGGCTTTAATGTTTCAATCTAACCTTCCTTTACAATTTTGGAATGAAAGTATCTTAACTGCTGTTTTTCTAATGAATAGACTTCCTACACCTATTTTAAAGAATTCTAGTCCATTTACTATGTTGTATGAAAAACCTGTTGACTACTCTTTTATGAAATCATTTGGTTGTCTCACTTTTGATTCTACTATTAAAGAAAACAGATCTAAATTTGACCCTAGGGCAATTAAATCTGTTTTCTTAGGTTATACTACAGGAATAAAATGATACAAATTATTAAATCTTACTGATCAATCTATATTTCACTCTAGAAGTGTTGTTTTCCATGAACATATATTCCCTTTTACTAATAAAGAATTTTTTAACAATTTCACTAATACCTCTGTCCCTTCCTCATCCTATCAACATCCAAATCCTCATATCTTTGACCCTATTCTACCTCCCACATCACCTATCCCTGATCCAGTTCCCACACAGCCCACTCCTTCACCACCTCTTACCCCTGTCAGAAAGTCATCTAGACAGCATAAACCACCCACCTACCTCAAGGATTATCATTGTAATCTCATCTCACATACTCCTACATCCACAAACATCAGATATCCAATTCAGTCTGTTCTTGATTATTCTTCAACCTCTAAAGCTCACCAATCATTTATTGCTAATATCTCTACTATAAATGAACCAACTACATACAAACAAGCAATCAATCAAAAATCCAGAATGGATAAAAGCTATAAAAGAGGAATTGCAAGCTATGGAAACTAACTCTACTTGGTCTGTTCAAACTTTACCACCTAATAAAACACCAATAGGATGTAAATGGATTTTTAAAATAAAGACTAAGTCAGATAGGACAATTGAAAGATATAAAGCCAGGCTTGTAGCCCAAGGCTTTACTCAACAGGAAGGATTGGACTATACAGCCACCTTTTCACCTGTGGCTAAAATGGTTTCAGTTAGACTAATTTTAGCTTTGGCAATGGTTAAGAAGTGGGATTTACACCAACTGGATATCACTAATGCTTTCTTACATGGGGATCTTGATGAGGACATTTACATGACCTTACCTAAAGGTTATGAACCTTCACAACTTCCACACACAGGTATGTCTTCCCCTTTAGTTTGTAAATTACATAAATCTATATATGGACTAAAGCAGGCTAGCAGACAATGGAACCACAAGCTTACTGAGGTCCTAACCTCCCTACATTTTACTCAATCCAGGTCTGATTACTCCCTTTTTACTTCTGGTTATTATTCCACTTTTTTAGCTGTTTTAGTTTATGTGGATGACATACAATTTCTGGTCCAAATTCTAAACTAATCTGTTCCCTTAAAGCTAAACTCAGTAATATATTCAAATTAAGGGATCTTGGTCAACTAAGATATTTTTTAGGGCTTGAATTTGCTTATTCTCATTCTGGACTAATTGTATCACAGAGAAATTATGACTTACAAATCTTACAAGATACATGTTATTTGTCCAGCAAACCTAATCTAGTTCCTATGGATTCTAAGAATTTGTTAAAATCAGATGATCAAGATCTTCTACTAGATCCATCTTTATATAGGAGATTGTTAGGAAGACTCCTATACTTAACCATTACCCGTCCTGACATTGCCTATTCAGTTCATAAATTAAGTCAGTTCATGTCTAAACCTACCAATGCACACATGGCAGCTATTCATTATTTACTTAGGTACATCAAGGGCAATCCAGGGCAGGGTCTTTTTTACTCTACTAATTCTTCTCTTAATTTAATAGGTTTCTGTGATTCCGACTGGGGATCATGTTTAGACTCTAGAAGATCCACTACTGGGTTCTGTATTTTCTTAGGGAACTCCCTAATTTCATGGAAAGCAAAAAAACAGGCAATAGTATCCAAATCCTCAGCCGAAGCTGAGTATAGGGCATTATCATCCATAACAAGCGAATTACTATAGCTCAAGCAATTACTAAGAGATTTACGAGTTGAGCAGAACTTACCTCCAGTTGTCTTCTGCGACAACTCCTCTGCCATTCAATTAGCACAAAACCCAGTCTTCCATGAGAGGACCAAACATATAGAGATAGACATCCACTTCATTCGCGAGCACATTGTCAGAAACAATATCAAACTTCTTCCAATCACATCCTCTGCTCAATTGGCGAACTTATTGACCAAACCACTGCATCGAACTCAGTTCTCCAAAATCCTTTCCAAAATGGGTGTTCGCAGCATCTACTCACCTCCATCTTCGGGGGGGGGGGTATTAGTAGAAAGACCAAAATCAATAAATACAAAGCAATTGGAGGAAGAAGACACAGAAGAAATGAAAGAAGAAATAAAATTAGGACTGATTAAAACGGCTAGATTAGTTATTCAGTTATATAAATTTATCTGGATGTTCCTAAATTACCCCTGTATTAGTTTCTATTTAAATGGCTCTTTAGCCTATTATTTGTATACACTTATTATTTTCAATGCAATTATATTCTCAACAAATTCTCTCAAATATTTCAGTTCATTTACAATTTATGAATTCTTCAACTACTTATAATATATAGAACATAAGTAGCAATGAAGATAATTTTTGTTTTTGGTTTCCCTAGGGTTTAATCATTTTCGAGGCGCGTCAGACACATAAAGTGGGAACCTCTCCCAACAAGGATTCGAACCTGAGTCCGCTACTTTGTAGTGACTAGTCCCTTCCACTAGACCAATCATCTGTTGATAGGAATAAAGATAATTGACCACATATACGATAGGGATTCCCAATGGATTTCTACTCAGAATTATCAAGGACGGATTTAGGGGTTTTTTTTGGGTGGCCCCTCTCCCAACATTTTGGAATTTATTTTTGTAGTATTATATTTTAATTAATAATTAATTATTATATAAAATTTTATCTGTTTATCTCTAATTTTTTTTCTTATTCTGAATTATTTATTTAAGAATTTTTTTTTGAGAAACTTGACACTAATATGATATGAATTTTATTATTTGAACGAAATTTATATATAATTTTAATATATTTCATTAAATTATTTTTTGCATTAGAAAAGTATTGTTGTTTTTGTAGACTTACACCAATAAAATAGTTTTAATATTTTGTCAACGAATATATAAGTCATTAAACTCGCCTCCTCAACTCATCAATCCTGAATCCTAAATCCGTCCCTCGGAGTAATGTTGTTGTCTACCATTTTAGTCTGATAGGGAGACAAAAATAAGAAGTTCTTCTAGAAAATATGAGAATTAAGATAAATATACATAAACATATGCATATGAAAACAATAGACTTGAGCTTGCACGTCGGGTGTTCATTCATATGGTTGACACATCTTGCATATTATAGAATAAGATAGAATAAGCAAAATCAACCCAATCTTTCACGAGCTATAATTAAACCAGCAAAAGTTTTGCTTATGAATTTCATGACAATGATAATGGGATACTATTTAGCTCTTAAAGAACTAGATCAATGAGGAAATCAAATATTATGTCTCATAAAAATCAAATTAAGTTGCATGGACTATAACACACACAAAAATAAATGGTTAAATTGGTGAAAAACGGCTAGGTAGGTAAAGAAGTTCATTTCAAATGACAGAAGAAAGAAATTGAAATCTATTTTAAAATGGATGCTAATACATTTAATTAAAAATAGTATTACATTTGTTGTCAAACAATGCAAAAGATTTCAAATCAATTTAGTCCAAATATATCCAACAAAATGGGCCTTTATTTATATTAACGTAATTATATTTGTTGTAACTTACTTGGTGTCACATGATGATGATAAAAGTTTATCACATTTGACAAATACAAAGACAAATGATATTAATTGTTGTATTGAAAAAATTAATGCATATTTAATATTTTTATATTTATTAAATAAGAAATTCAAAGACGTACAATAATATGTAGCCCTTAAAACAT
Source organism: Penstemon barbatus (assembly GCA_003313485.2). Lineage (NCBI taxonomy): Eukaryota > Viridiplantae > Streptophyta > Magnoliopsida > Lamiales > Plantaginaceae > Penstemon > Penstemon barbatus. The sequence continues at coordinate 15,486,803 of CM064884.1, read as the reverse complement.
ATAAATAGATCTCTTAATATGAAAACTACTATCATGTTTGGTCAAGCGATTCAAAAATCAATTATATGAGAATTAATTTTACTAAAATGGATTTTGGCAATAATTGATTATGATAAAATTCAATTACTATAAAATAATAGCTTTTGTAAAAGTAACAATTTAATAGCTTCTGAAATAAGTTGATTTTTAGCTGTTGGAGAACCCAAAAGTGATTATGATATTGATGACCAAACACCATTATTAAAATAACAATTGACTAAGGGTGAGTTTGACCTAGCAATTCTAAAATCAATTATAGGAGAATTAATTTTACTAAAATTAATTTTGGCAATAATTGATTATGATAAAATTCAATTATAAAAATAATTACATTTGGATAATAGCTTTTGCAAAAGTAACACTTTAGTTACTTTTAAAATAAGTTGATTTTTAGCTTCTGAAGATCCCAAAAGTGATTATAATAGAGTGGGCCAAACACCATTAAAATCACGATTGACTAAAAGCGATTTCTATAATTGAGGCCAAACACTTCAAAAATCACAATGAATGTTTAGAAGTGTTTTTAAGAGCTCCCATCGCTAGGTCAAACTCACCATAAAAACAATTTCTATAATTGGGGTGAAACTCTTCAAAAATCACAATGAATGTCTAAAAGTGTTTTTAAGAGTTCTCATCGCTGGACCAAACCCAACTTGAATAATTTTCTTATAATCTTATTTTAGAATAAAATCTGCAAAATCTCATAATTAAATCAATCATCACTTTATATTTGATTACAAATTGAAAACCATCATTCTTAAATAAGATAATAAATATAATGAAAAATTAATTTCATAAATATAATTTGAATATCAATCATTAATTTGTGCTATTTTATGTCACAGCAAATATTATTTTACTCTAAGTTACAAAAGGTATATATTAAATTAGCTAAGCACTTTTCTAGTATTTAAAAAAAAAACGAAAAGAAAAAAAGTGAAAAACACCTAAAATATCTAATTCGCGCCTGACGCCCATTCCCTCACGTTTCCCAATACGATTACCTGACCCAAAATCTTGGCTGACGTTTATACTTTATACCCAATGTGCAACTCGTTTCTCAACCCAAAATAAATTATTTTCTGTAATTATATTATTTCTACGAAAATGTTGAAATCTTGATGGCTCTTAACATGGAGTCTTTAGTAGAGGCGACATCCGGTGCGGTGGGTTCACTGGTCAGCACCACTATTCTGTATCCACTCGACACTTGCAAAACTAAGTATCAAGCTGAAAATCGAGCCCATAATCATCAAAGATACAGGTTCAGTATAATTTCGTATTATGGTAGATTAGTTTATCAAGAACTGTGCTTTATGTTGTTTTATTTAAATCTCTGTAGTTAATTTTTCATTAGCTCTGCTCTTCTTTTGTGAATTATGCTTTTTGTAAATTGTTACTGAGTAGTTCTTAATGGGTAAATTACCTTGATGATTGTGGTGGATGTGTTGCATTTTGGAACCAAAATCAAGCTGGGATTTTTAGGCATGTGAATTAATTGAAATTGTTCGGAATTTAGGTTAAAAAAAATAAAAAAAATCTGGGTTTTGTTATCCATTTAGGCTTTTGGAAAAAGCTGTAATGGGAAATTAATCAGTAGTGTTTCCAGAAGCTTTTGTGGAGTGAATTTAGCTTTCGGATTTTGAAAAGCTTTTCTTGGTGTTAGTGCTTAGGCTTCTTCTAGAGTATTTGGAAATAGTTATTTTTAAAGGATTTTGTAAATGTTAATGAAATGTTTGATTATTTTCTCTTACATTCCCATATTTTCTGTCTACTATTTCGTCAACCATGTCAAGGACAGATCAGCATGTTTGGTTTAGATTAATTTTCCAATCAAAAAGAAAATTCTGATGACGTTTGTCCTAAACGTGTACTATTAACGTTTGTTAATCATTGATTTCTCATAATCGAACAGGCACATCTCTGATGTTCTATGGGAAGCTATTTCCACTCGTCAAGTACTTTCATTGTACCAAGGCTTGGGAACGAAGAATTTCCAGTCCTTCATTTCACAGTTTGTTTATTTCTACAGTTACAGCTTCTTTAAGAGACTTTACTTAAAAGAAAGCGGATTTAAATCTATTGGAACTAAATCCAATTTGGTAATAGCATCTGCTGCTGCTGCATGTACAGTCATTGTAACACAGGCACGTATTCTGATTTTAATACACTTGAATATTCATTCCAAATTTTTGTAGCTAAATTCTTCGTACGTCTATCGAATTTGGTTTTTATATATTCAGCCTCTGGATACGGCATCTTCAAAGATGCAAACGAGTGATTTTGGGAAATCCAAAGGGCTTTGGGAATCTCTCTCGGAAAGCACTTGGAGAGAGTCATTTGACGGTCTTGGCATTTCTCTACTTCTTACGTCCAATCCTTCGATACAGGTTGATGCTTGCTCTCATATCTTAAATAGAGTTAATTACATTTTCATGTGATACTTTACCTTAATTCACACATTTAGTACCAAGTCTTCTGAAGAAAAAAAACATATTTGATAGCAATTTTTCACAGCCCTTGACAAGTTTAGTTTTGCCGTTCAATAGTTGAACCATTAAATTATGTCCAGTCCTTATTAAGTTTTAAGATGCACTGTGGGCAACAATTACAAGTACAACTATTCCTCAATTTGACATTAAGCTTAAAGAATATAGATGGAGCTTAATAATATTTTAATGGAATTGTTCAAATATTTGACGGTAAAACTAAATATGTCAAATGCTGTCAAATTGTGGTATCAGATGTGTTATTTGAGAAGGCTTACTACCTAATGTGTAAAGTAGGTTAAAGTGTGTGGATCATATTGCTTCTCTCTCGGCTTTTAGTTGTGAATTGACCAGAATACCCATGAACTCTCCTTAAGAGGATCGTACTCATTCTTGGGCTTATCCTTTTTGAACTCGGGCTTCTAATTAACTGCACTGTTCTTTCGTAATGGTTTCGTGAATCAGACAGCCTACCTTGAGTTTACTGTCAAATGACCAAAATAACCTCGAATTTTATTATCTTATTAAAATTTCTGATTCGACTTTGTGTTTCATATTTGTGACCGCTGCACATTTAAAACTTTTTCAGAACTAAGTCGACTGGAAATACTGATGAAAGAACTTTCTGATTACATGCAGTACACAGCGTTTGATCAATTAAAGCAGAGACTTTTGAAGAAAAATAATAGCAAAAAGAAAGGTGACGTATCATCATCATCTCCAGAAGCTCTTTCTGCGTTTTCTGCATTTGTGCTAGGTGCGGTCTCAAAATGCATTGCTACATGTTTAACATATCCAGCTATAAGGTATCAAATGATAGACACTTTCTTAAATATTTAATTGCATTTGTTATAATATCATTAACGAAGATCTAAATTGCGCATAGGTGTAAAGTTATGATTCAATCAGCCGAATCTGATGAAAAGGAGAATGATAAAGACCAAGCCAAATCCCGTAAATCAATATCCGGGGCAGTCTTTGCCATTTGGGAAAAGGAAGGGATACTCGGTTTTTTCAAAGGTTTACAGGCACAAATCTTGAAGACTGTTCTTAGCTCAGCATTGCTTCTGATGATTAAGGAGAAAATCACGAAGACTACATGGGTTCTATTGCTTGCAATAAGGAAGTTTATGTTGATAACCAGAACCAGGTTAAAGAGTTCTTGAAGAAATCCTCCATTTTCAAATTGTGTAATAATTTAAGAAATTCAGGCTGTTTCAATTAGAATTGATCAAATTCAATTAAGATAAGGCTAGGAACATATTTATTATTATTTGAAAGCATGAAATGACATGGGCTTATGTTGTCACTTGTCACAAGTATCCATATAGTACATTATGCGGTGTAATTGTGTTCCCTTTAAAGAATAACGTACATTGTAATCGTTGTTTGTAAATTCGCTTGCCTCTTTCTCGAACTGTGTAAGGGGCGTGGATAGTCAGTTGAGTGTATTGTTGTATGCTTGTTAGTAGGACTTGTTGAATTCTTATAATCATGTTGTTTTAGTTGAAAACATGTTTAGTAGTAGTTCTTTTTCACAATTTGTTTCTTGTTTACAGGTAATTCTTTCCAGATCGGGTTCTGCGCAACCCAAAATAATTTGTTTGGGTTGGATAACACTTATAGGAGAGTGACCAATTACATAACAAGTCCAATAATATTCTGAACATGTTGAGTGTATTGTTGTGTGCTTGTAGTTGGCCGTGTTGAATTCCATTAATCATGTTGTTTTAGTCGAAAACATGTTTAATAATAGTTCTTTTTCATCCAATCTATTTATGGTTTATAGGTAATTTTTGCCCATATCAGGTTTTGCCCAACCCAAATTAATTTGTACGACAAGTGCAATACATTATCTTGTGGTTGAAGAGGCCTAGTCTACCAGGACAAAACGGAAAATTCTAGTCCAGACACGACTTGTTTGCAAATTGCAAGTATGTCTTAATTAATCACACAAAACAAGTATATTACAATTTTGCGAATAAGAACATTCTCAACGAAACCAAACATACGAGGGCGAGCTGTAATATGGGATTATAATTTTTTTCGTATTGCCAAGGTACAAAAGGAACACTCCAAAAAATTGGTGGATGCAGTTATATTTAGATAACGTAGGGCCAGTTTCACAATCTCATGTAGGCAAACTGAGGTTCCTCTAGCCTCTGTCAAAACCAGTGCCTTCAAACTCTCTCTTTACAGTCCCCCTGAAATATGGTTACCAATTCCGACTGGCAATTAGCTGAAAACTCGCACGAGCTCCTAACAAGGATCGACCGTTCGAACAACCGAACAAGACCATTTATTTACATGCCTATGTTTACAACTGTAGAAATGGGTACATGTTTTGTCATTTGGAGATTGATATATGATGAGGTAAATGCTTCAACTTTTATCTTTTTATCTCCAGTATAATAAGAACTGCTGCTGCTTTATGATTATTATTCACAATTTCATATATATGGTCAAATAAAAGTTTGTAGATTTTAGGCTTAAAGATGTTTATAGAAAATTATTAGTTAGAAACAATAAAAGTACCTTTTGCATGATACTTATTCTAATGATACGGTACATAATATGTTTTACTCTAGTTTTTTTGTATCCCCTACCCAATGTCCGAGGGTTCGCTCCGATTGAACCTAACCCGAGCCCGAATAATTGTGAGCCATTATATGTAAACTCGATCAATCAATTTATGAGCAAAATTGGGTCTAATAATAAATACACAATTAATTATTTCTGAAGTTATAATCTACTCATGACTGTTGAAAAAAAACTTTACAAATAACTCATTACACACACATATCTCAATTATAACTTAGGAAACCCACTGCCTACGAATAAATAATTTATTATGGATTAAAGTTTCATTTTCGTGATATGTTTTAGTTAGTAATAAATAATAAACTTTTTGAAAAATTTCGGAAAACATTTGAAAATTTTGAAATTAAAGAATTACATTGAAGCAGAAGCTGCATCATGTTATAGTTTTTATTGGGTAAACATAGGGCTTGTTTGTTTGGTGTTTGGGAAAGTAGTTTGGGAGAGTAGTGGAGGTTTATGAAATAATCTCGATTTGCGTAATGTTGTTTGTTTGGGTTTTGAGAGAGTGGTTTGAGAAATAAAGTGGATGTCGGTTTTTTTGGAAGATTTAGGTTGTATGTGTAAGATGTGTAAGACTTTATGTCAAATCATGTTTGTTGTGAGATAAATTGTGTAAGAGATAAGTTACTTTTTATCAAATCATAATAAAGTTTATATAGGTTTTGTTTAGAGATAAACAAATTGTTGTTTGTTTGGGTTTTGAGAGAGTAGTTTGAGAAAATTGAGAGATGAAAAATTTATTTCAGAAAATAGAAAACATGTTTGTTTGGCATTTCACAGACACGAATTTTTTTTGAAAAACTCCAAACAAACAGGCCCTAAACTTTTTGTTGTTTTCGGTGAAACTTATCAAAATTACATGCTGAAATGGAAAAAAAAAGTAACAAAAAGGAAAAACAAAGGCAAAAAAGGAAAAGTTGAAACTAATGGTCAAATAAATTGAAAGTCAAAATCCAACCCATTTAATCTTCAGCACGAAAATATCAATGGATTTAACTTGGGTCGATTGATTGGGGCAATCTGACTTTGGTTGACCACCCCTAGTAATTGCACCAAACTCAGGGGTATATAGGTAATTATAGATATTTCTAATTCTAATATGTAAAAGGTAATAGAGTCATTTGCAAATATAGCCTTACGGCTTTTTCAATTTTTAAAAATAGCTTTATGAATGTTGAGTTTATAATACTAGTCTTCCATTTAATTAGTGTTTTAATTAAATGGAATATTGAAAAAAAGTTCAAGAAATTTAATAAAATTATAATTAAACCCTATCCCGTATCTTCAAATGTCGCACGACCGCTTGGAGGTCCAAGCGGCCGAGTGACAAATGTCGCTTGGCCGCTTGAAGGTCCAAGCGGCCGGGTGACATTTGAAGATACACATCTTCAAATGTCGCCCGGCCGCTTGGAGGTCTTACCCGGTCGCTTGGAGGTCCAAGCGGGCGGGTGACAAATGTCGTTTGGCCGCTTGGAGGTCCAAGCGACGGGTGACATTTGAAGATACATTTTCGGGAGAAATTTTGAGAGAAATTTTTGTAGTTATAGAAATTTGAATTGTGAGTAAAAATGGATTTTATAGGTGTTTAATTTGTATTATTATTATTAGATTAATTGATTAATTATACTTAATTATGTTCAATTAGATTTAATTTTTATTAAAACTAAGGAAAGAAAAAAGAAAAAAGGAAAGGCTAGTTTTGTAAAAGGTTATTCAAGCCAAATAGCCCAATTAGTTATGCTGGCATGGCAGCACTAAACAATATCTCACCAAACTATAATTAATGATTTAATTCCCATACCCTCTCTCAAATTTCCAATCCCTATAATTCTCTCCTCCATTGACGGAGGAATCTTTTAAGGTTTTGTTTTTCTCCATACTTTCTTCTCTTTTCTTCGATTGGAGAATTTTATATCTGAATCGTACGACGTCGTTTAACTCAATTGCTTTCTGTTTTGTTGATTGTGTGTGAAAAGGTTGGGGTTTTGGTGATATGGAGTCGTTAGTGGAGGCAACATCGGGTGCGGTGGGTGCACTGGTCAGCAACACCATTTTGTATCCGCTCGACACTTGCAAGACTAAATACCAAGCTGAAAATCGAGCTCATCATCAGAAAAGATACAGGTTCCTTCAGTCCTTTTATTTTAAATCGTGCTGGTGATATTACCGTTAATGATTCTCTTTTACTATAAGATTTCCTGTTATACATTTTTCCAATTTCTTGTTGTTTTGCTGTCAAATGCGGTTTGCTGTAATGAAGTCTTAGAAATCTGTGGTTAATTGATTCGAACATTAACGAACCATAAATTTAAAAAGTTTAGATAAATTTCAATATAAATGATGAGCTAGTTTGGAATATTAACAATTTTATTGCAGGATTGTTTTAATTGAGATAGAGCAATATTTTGGAAATTCAGAATTAGAATATAAATTTTATGTAGGATAATTTTGTGAGAGTAATCAAGATACTAGCAGCAGAAAGTAGCTTGTGAGCAAAATAAGATTTAGTCGTTGGGCCGAATGATTTTTGAGATATTGATCAGGTTCTCAATCACCTTGTTAAGTTGTTATTATCAACCTATAATGATGATCTGTTGGTTGGTATTATTTGTTAAACTTCTGGGTTGGGTTGAACTTTTCATCGGTAATCTTTCGTGATGCTAGTATGATAACCTTATCCATGGACCAAAATTCCTATCTTTTCCGTCGAAAACATCAAAAAGTTTCTCTTTTTAATCAATCGAAACAAAAATAAGGTGTATTTCCGAAACTTTATATTTGCCTTGGAATTTTCTCTTTTTTCTTAATTTAGTAACTTCTTTTCATAATTTTTCCTAGTTTTTATGAATCGTTTCCGGAAACTTTCGAAAAGTTTTCTTAGACTAGACCAAAACATAAATTGAGCACAAAACTTTGATCCATGACCTTATCATGTTTTGAGAAAAAAAAAAAGGACCTTCTTCACATGGGTGCTGAATTCAATGAGGATGATGTTGAATCAAGCTGCTTGCTTATTTTTCTCCTTTTTAGGTTTTTGCAAAATTCAAAGAACTGAGAGACTGGAGTTTATTTTACGCTTTGCGGTGATATAACTATCGACAAAAAACGAAAAGGAGGCAGCGATAAACACAAGCTGGTATACCGCAGTACAATGGTGGGAACTGGGAAACTCTTTCATCATGTTTGCAGAGTTTGTGCTTTAACCAGATTACGACTTAAGAATGTCATCAATGCCAACTTTGGGATTTTGAACTGAACTGTAGGAACATAGGAACATCAGAAATGTGTGGTAGTGGTTTGAACCTATTAGCTTATCCAACATGCTCTATATATAAAGATGAGATGCCTTTACCTTACATTGTGGAAATTGGTCTTAAGCATCACTTTCTATTCACCTTTTTCATCATTGGATTTTTCTTGTTATTGACCTTGTCATGAAAAGTGAAATGGAAATCCAAATCATATTATCTGAATTTATTGCTCTTATTTGAACAGGAATATTTCAGATGTCCTGTGGGAAGCAATTTCCAAGGGTCAAGTGCTCTCATTGTACCAGGGCCTTGGGACGAAGAACTTGCAGTCTTTCATATCACAGTTTGTCTACTTTTATGGATATAGTTTCTTTAAGAGACTATATTTAAGAGAAAGTGGATATAAATCTATTGGAACTAAAGCTAACTTAGTCATTGCAGCTGCTGCTGGTGCATGCACAGCTATAGTAACACAGGCAAGTTTCAATCGACTTTCCAATTTTAACTGTAAAGGTTGGCCCCATATATGTTGCATTTGCTTGTTGTGTGCTGAATACCCATGATCATATAGTCTGTAAGGCAACAATTGATCTCATACTAGGAATTTTTTCATTTCAATTTAAACGTCTAATAAACCAATGCCATTACCAGGATTGCTTGCTTAGTCCAAGTCTTAGTGTGGCCTTGATTGAATCAGGATGAATTATGTTGGCTTGTTAATTTTATTTGTCCGAATTATGTAATCTATATATTTTCCGTCATTAGCCTGATTTTTGTTTTGTTGATTCAATTTCAGCCTCTTGATACAGCATCTTCAAGAATGCAAACAAGTGAATTTGGAAAATCTAAAGGGCTGTTGGAATCCCTCTCAGAGGGTACTTGGACCGATGCATTTGATGGTCTAGGCATTTCTCTTCTTCTCACCACAAATCCTTCGATACAGGTGTCTATGGTTTTTCTGAATTTATTATTGTATTATATTTGTAAAATATTTCCTACATTCTAATTGAAACTATGTCCTGCAGTACACAGTATTTGATCAGTTAAAGCAGAGACTATTAAATGAGAAGATGAAGAAAAACACAGATAAAGTATCATCTTCAGAAGCTCTTTCTGCATTTTCTGCTTTCATGCTTGGTGCAGTCTCAAAATGCATTGCTACCTGTTTAACTTACCCAGCAATACGGTAAAACTCTACCTCCCATTCATATAAATTAAAAAAAAAAATTACCCTTTCATTTAAAGAATTGCATTCATTTTGGACTGTGGATAGGTGTAAGGTGATGATTCAGTCAGCAAAGTCAGATGAAAATGAAGAGGATAGACCTCAATCCAAATCCCGTAAAAGGACAGTATCGGAAACGCTCAATTCCATTTGGGAAAACGAAGGTTTACCAGGTTTCTTTAAGGGACTACAGGCTCAAATATTGAAGACTGTCCTAAGCTCAGCATTGCTTTTGATGATAAAGGAGAAAATTACAAAGAGTACATGGGTCCTGTTGATTGCAGTAAGGAGATTCATGTTGGCAACCAAACCACGGTTAAAGAGCTCCTGAAGATATCGAATAAAGGGACTCATTTAGGGCCGATCACAAAGTAAAACAACTGGTAAGTGAAATAAATGTGAAGATCCCCGAACTCTGAACTTTGTATCAAAATCGATTCCAGCCTGATTCAATTTCATGAGAGAGTTTAGTTATAATAAGGTCAGAAAATAACTTGTGCTATTTATTTGGCGGTATGATTTAGACGTAAGATTTGCATTACGAACTAGACTAGGTTCAGCAGAGAGCAAGCTTGTGTCTATTAGTTGTATCAAAATATATGCATATACAAATGTTTATCTTCCTTCATAAAGAGTATGCGTTAGGACATCATCCCCAGATTGATTTGTGTAGGCTAAGTTGTCATTTAAGCATGTTTAACTTTTGTCATCTCTTCTGACCGGCGGCTCTACTCGAGCTCTGCTAGCATTTTGCCGGGGACGGATCCATGATTTGAACATTAGTGAATTTTCATTAAAATTATATCTAAACCATTTTTACAAAATCCCACAAATAATAACAGTACAAAATAGGAGTAAATAGACTATTCTAAATGCAAAATTATTCTAATAAAAAAGTTATGGAAGTTGAACATGACATTTTTTCATATAATAAAATTTATCTATGATGATAGAATCATTATTGGTCCAGAACTGAATTTTTGTTGGTCGAGAACTTGATTTTGCAAATTGAGGTTCAATGTTTTCAATATTATTTACTCTTTTGAAAAAAGCCCAGGCACAATTGATTTTCTTATAATTGTTTTTCAATCAATAATTCGTCACTTATTATATAACTAATAAAATGAGATTAAAACCAACAAATAAACTAGTATAAATGTACTGTTATATATATATATATATATATATATATATATATATATATATATATATATATATATATATATATATAATATCACACAAAAAGATTCACTATTAAAATTTTATCCTAAAGTAATATTTCATGATAATAAATAAATTAATTGACATGCTTCGATTCAAAGGTGCAAAAGAAAAGCGACTTATAACGAAGGTGCATTTTTTTTTTATAACAAAATATATATATAAAATCAAACGAAGCAATTGTTCCAATTGATGAGGGGATGACCCCCATCACAAAATATAGAAATAGGTAAGGAATCCGGGTGAAGGGCGCCGGACCAAAAAGACAAAAAAGCCCATGCTGCTAAGTTATGAGCAGCCCAATTAGCATTACGAGAAACAAAACGAAATTTCCAACATGGCCAGAAAGCCCAAATGTCACGAATTTTTTCCACAATGGTTGACAAAGCCCAATCCACATTAACTTCCCAATTAAGGATGGCATTAATCACAGGAAGGCAATCTCCTTCAAAAATGACTTGAGCAAAACTCCCTTTGTGCATGAGCCGGCAAGCATCCCGCATAGCAAGAGCCTCAGCAACGGTGGCATTGAGGCAAGGAGAGCACTTAGAATGGGCACAAATGACAGAACCCTTATGGTTCCGGAAGATGACCGCAGCTGCTGCCAACTCATCTTTGAAAGCAGCATCGACGTTGACCTTTGTCCAATTAACAGCAGGGGCTGCCATCCAAGCATATAGTTCGTTCCATTGATTGCAAGGGTGGCCTCCTTTTGAGCACGAGTGTGGGACTTCGCCGTTCGCTGAATTTGTGCGGATAAAACCTGCAGGTTTGGAATAGGAATGGAATTATGCACAATACAATTACGAACATGCCACACACAATCAAAAAGGCACAACGAAAAAATTAAAAACTCTTCCCTTTTCTTTGAGTCAACAAAAGTAGGCTGTTGGTCCCCAAAAAGAAGAGCAAACCAGTTCTTAGCCGAAACATTTTGGAAAGGATCCACGCGAAAATTCCAATTGGACATGAACCAAAGCGCTTTAGTGAACGGGCATCTCATTAAAATGTGATTAAGACTTTCCGTTTCACCCAAACAAAGAGGGCAGTTAGTAGACACAGAGCTGGGAAGGAACAGAAGGCGGCCTTTAGTTGGTATGATATCGTGGACAATACGCCATAATAACAATTTGTGGCGATTGTGAAGTTTAGCATTCCAGAGATTTTTGAACAAGCGCGAATCGTGATCATGGAGCGAGGGGAAACGGGTTTGTTGGCTCACCAAATAGCAACTCTTGGTTGAGAAATTCCCTGACTTGGAGGGAGCCCAAAAGAGTTTTTGAGGAACATTAGGGAGTGAGACAATGATTTTTCGTATGTCGAGGACCACTTCCGGTTGGAAGAGACTAACAAGAATATCAATGTCCCAATCTCCCGAAACTTGACAAATAAGGTCACTAACATGAGAAAAATCCCTTGGATTGACGGGGCAAGGCTGTTTGGGAGCAAGGAGTTGTCCAAGGCGAGAAGGAACCCAAGGAAGAGTCCAAGTATGGATCGAAGAGTTGCTGTTCACCGTGTAACAGGCCCCTTTTTTAATGATGTGAATGCACTTAACAATGTCTTGCCAGACCCAAGAGGAGTCGGAAGGAGGCTTTACAATATCAAAAATAGATTTCCCCTTTAAGTACTTAGTCTCAAGCAATTTGACCCACAAACAGTTCTCATTGGCAGCAATTTTCCAGGCTAACTTTGCAATTAAAGCATTGTTAAAATCATCACTCCTTCTAAAGCCAAGGCCCCAAGTGATTTAGGAAGACAAATAGTACCCCACGCTTTGAGCATAAGGGAATTCCCGTTGGCATTTTCATCCCACCAGAATTTTTGAATAATTTTATCAAGCTTGTAGCAAACTGATTTTGGTAGGAGGATGGTTGACATGGGGTACATGGGCAATGATTGGGCCACAACTTTCACAAGAACAGTTCTACCTGCTTGAGAGAGACTTTTACTTTTCCAGCCTGAGAGCTTATTTTGGAGTTTTGTCACCACATCATTGAAAGTAGACGAATTGCGGGTCTTAGCCTTACAAAACAGAAGACCGAGGTGTTTGGTCTTATGGTCGCACTCCGGGATGCCAAAGTCATCCATCACTTGCATTTTAAAACTTTGCTCCACATTCCGGCTGAAGTGAATGATTGACTTAGCAGGATTAAAAAATTGGGCAGACCATTGGGAGAAGCCATCAAGGGTTCTGAAAATGGTTTGAACATCAACATAATTTGCCCTACAATAAATAATCAGATCATCAGCATATAACAAGTGAGAGATAGCTGGGGCAGTCCTAGCGACTTTAACACCCATGAAGGTACCAAGAGATTCTTCTCTAATAAGCATTCGAGAGAAGAGTTCAATGTAGATAATAAAGAGATAAGGGGACAGAGGGTCCCCTTGTCTAATTCCCCTTGAAGGGATAACGAAACCAAACGGAGCGCCATTAATCAGAAAAGAGAAACTGCACATTGAAATACATTGCTCAATTAATTTAAGAAAAAACTCACAAAAACCGAGGGTCCTAAGAATATGTAAGAGAAGTTTCCATTCAACCCGGTCATAAGCTTTTGATAAATCAGCTTTGATGGCAAGGTACCCTTTTTTACCTTTTCTCTTAAGCAAGTAGTGCATGATTTCGTGAGAGATAATGGAGTTCTAATTGATGTTCCTTCCTTCAACAAAAGTCATTTGGTTAGGGGAGATGATTTTTTTAAGAAGGGGCTTTAATTGATTCACAATGATTTTTGATATAACTTTGTAGGAAACATTGCATAAACTGATTGGTCTAAAATGTTCAACCTTACTTGCATTTTCAATTTTGGGATTAAAGTGACATAGGTATGATTCATAGCTTTAGGCATATATCCCGTGCGAAAAAAATGTTGCATCTTGAATGAGAGAGTTACCTGTGGTGCTCCAAAAATGTTTATAGAAAAGAGCTGGTAGACCATTGGGGCCCGGACTTTTATCCGGGGCAAATGAGAACAATACCTTCTTAATTTCTTTTGGTGAAGGGAGCTTACTCAAATTATCATTTTCCACAGGTTCAATGATTGGCGGAAAGAGGCTGTCCAACTCAGTTGGGAACTGATGATCCGGATCTGCAAAACATGAGCTAAAGAGAGCTTGGTAAAAGTTAGTGAAACAAGTACCAATATCATTCCAGCTTGAAGCCAAAGACTGATCAGGCAATTCAATTGAGTGGATTCTATTTGTACGGCTATTCACAATGGCAGAGACATGAAAGTATTTAGTATTGGCATCGCCAAGTTTCAGCCATTTTTCTTTGGATTTTTGTTTCCACGTGGTTTGAACTCTTTTAAAAAGCTCATCTAGTTCAACTTGGAGGGCCTCCTCAAGAGCAATATTCCCTGCAGATTGGTTCCCTGCCCGAACTCTGCCAATTTGGTCCTTGACCACCTTAATTTTAGTTTGACAAAAATCAAAGTGAGTTTTATTCCAATCTTTGAGAGCATTTTTTACATTTTTAGTGCGGGAATGGAACTTGAATAAAGGTGAACCAAAGACATTAAGAGTCCAACTATGTTAGACCACCTGGGGACACGAATTATCCGACAGCCACATGGCTTCGAACCTAAAAGGCCTAGGGCCTGACGGAGGGTCGACGACAGTGTCGAGGAGAATGGGACAGTGATCCGAGCAAATGGCAGGTAAGTGGGAGATTTTTGCATAAGGGAAGAGGAGACACCATTCAGTGTTGGCGACACCTCGATCGATGCGAAGTTGAGTATTGGCAGAACCTCCTCGTTTGTATTCCAAGTGAACGGGTTACCTGAAAAACCAAGATCAAGGAGGCCAAGAGAGTGGAGGTAATCAGCCATGTTATTTTTAGAGGACGACGCGAAAGGTTTTCCCCCTTGTTTTTCCGATTGGTTAACAATACCATTAAAATCGCCCATTAAGAGCCAAGATCCATCAAAAGTGGTAGCCAAATTATTAATTTGATCCCAGAAGAGACCCTTCAACCCATGGTAGCAAGGGCAATAGACACCGATGAATTGCCAAGGTGTCGGTATAAGAGCAGTAGAGACCCAAGCGTTAATGAAGGACTGGTCATGGGAAGTAATTTGAACATTAACTTGAGTGTTCCAAGCGAGGCAGAGACCTCCCGCAATACCAATGGGAGGAACAAAAAAGTAGTGTGGGAGGTGGGAGGCAGTAAGAATGCTAACAATAGGAGAAGTTGAAGAAGTTTTAATTTCACACAAGAAAACAATGTCAGGGCGATTACTTTGCAAGAGATCCCTTAGGGCTCTTCCTGCCTCGGGCTTGCCAAGCCCTTGGCAGTTCCACGCTAGGTTTCTCATTTGATTACACCTCAGGCCCCTCTGGGCCGTCGGCATTAAGTTCTTCAATGGTGAGGGATTGGATTTTGTCCAGCGAATGTGGGACTTCTTTGTTTGGCATAGAGCAATCTTCATCCAGATGAATTAGAGTTTTGGAGAGGAATTTTCTTTTTATCTTGATTATTTCCCTCTGATCAAGACGGATTGATTCAGAATAAGTCGAGGAGAGTTCACGGTGGATGGTGTAGTTGAATGTTTCGGATGGTTGATCGTTGGTAAATGTTGTTTTAAACGAGTTTTGGGGGTTGGGTATTTGATGGGTTAAAAAAGCCCGACTATGATTGTTTATCGGGTCAAGAGGGTTGGTTGGGCTGATTTGGTGAGAGATTAGGTTCAGAGAGTTTTGGTCATCTGGTAGCTCAGTGGGCTCAACTGGAATTGGTCTGAAAAGGTTCGCTTGGGCTGTTTGTTTTAATTTTTTTCTTGGGCCTGCAGTAAGTTCAAATGGGCCTCTTTTACAGGGGAGGAATTGGTGGGATGGCTTGTTTAGAGGATAGGAAAAGGTCTTAATGGAAGTGAGATTGGGCCCAGTAAAGTGGTGGCCCAAAAAGGCTGAGTCTGCAGTTTCCAATTGGGTATGAGGGGAGTTTAGGGAGGGGGCATCAGATTTTTCCAAGGGGGGGTTTGTATCGTACGAGGTTTGCAACTGGAGGGAGGGATCAAAAAAATGTGAGATTACGGTGTCAGAAATCTTTTCCACAATGGGTTGTCTACTTTTTGATAGGTGTGCTGGGTTAGAGAAGTCCCCATCAGTCAGGTAACTTTCTGGAAGGTTAGAGGGGAAAAGGGGGGCTAAGTGACCAGTAACATCATTAGCTTTGGGGGTTGTGCAAATTGCATTCCAGCTGGGTATTGGGTCCGGTGGGGGAATCGGTGGCATTTCGGGTGGGGAAGAGATTTGGCAAGGATTTTCAGTGCCCAGATTTTTCAGGCCCAACTTTGGTTTGGTGCAAGAAGACTCAAATTGGAGCCAAGGCCCGAACTGGAAGAAAGGTGGATCTGTTTGGTTTTTCAGAGCACAAGACTGGATTTTGTGTCCAATCTTTCCGCAGCAATAACAAAAGTCCATTAATCTTTCAAACTTTATATCAATAATGGAATAACTTCCATTTTCTTTCACCGAGGAAAAACTATCAATCAACAGTTTAAGAGTATCGATTTCAACCCGAATGCGAAGGGATTTTCTCCAAAAATGGGCTTGAGAGCCCAAGTCTGTTTTGATAAAAGTACCCACATGGTTACCAATTTTTTTTGCCATATCCACATTTGTTTGGTTCACTGGCAGGTTAAAGGCGTGGATCCAGAAACAAGATTTGTGTAAATCCACCTCGTGATAAGCTTTATCTGGTGGCCATTAACGTACCACCACATGGATAGCTCGAAAGGTCCAAGGTGCGGAATTGAGGACCCTCTTGCAGTCCTCCTCATCTTCAAAGATGAACGCGAACGTATTGGAATCCATGAGGTTGGTTGACACTTTCTTTTTGGGCTTCCAAGCTTTAAGGAGGGAGGTATTTAGGGGATTAGGGTTCAAACTTTTATCGGACAAAGCTTTAGCTAGAATAGTGAAATTGTGTTGGGTATGTTGGGTGATTTGGGTGTTGGGGTTCTCATTCTGGGGTGCAGAATCAAAATTCGGGCTACCACTTTGATGGCTCAAAGTATTAATGAAGTTTAATGGTTCTCCCATGATTGGGAGTAAATGCAGAAAGTAAGGGAGAAAACCAGAGCAGAAAAAATGAGAGAGAGGGAGACAGACACAAACACAAGGGGACACCAAGAAAAA
The DNA here is from genome assembly GCA_003313485.2 of Penstemon barbatus. Lineage (NCBI taxonomy): Eukaryota > Viridiplantae > Streptophyta > Magnoliopsida > Lamiales > Plantaginaceae > Penstemon > Penstemon barbatus. The sequence continues at coordinate 15,469,830 of CM064884.1, read as the reverse complement.
AGAGAAGAAACAAAAAGGGGGAAAAGGCAAAAGACAAGCAAAGAAAAAGGAAAGCAGAAGATGGAGGGGGACCGACCGGGGGGAAGGTGGGCGCACACACGGTGGAGGGAGTTAAGGCAGGGGACCTAACATAACGAAGGTGCATAAACAATTTAGAGATAGTGCAATTTTTAATCATTTGGACACAAACAATAGAATAATTAGAAGAAAAATTAGTTATTTCAAATCTTAGTGGTAATATCATGTTTAATCCTTCTATTAGGATTAAATTCATCGGCCAAACCCAATTATATTTAAAAGAAAATTTTGGGCATCCATTATGTTTATTATTAGTACACACAGATATATGGTTGTTAATGGGCCGGACTCGGACTGGATCAGGACATATCCGGATCCGAGTCTGATTTCCATTTCTTCTATCCCGATTCGGATCTGGATAAATTATCTGGTATGTTTAGCATATTTAGCAGTATTTTTTTTCTTTCATTTTATTTCAAATCACTTGTAGATTTCACCAACATGAATTAAAAATGTAATTTTTATTTCATGTTAGTTTTGATGAGATATCTCATCAAAACTATTGTTAGAATATTATAAACGATGGAATATGATGGACAAATATAAACGATAAAAATTAGAATAAAATAATAAACAAAAATAAGAATAAAAAAAGATAGAAATTGGGAAAAAGAAGAAGAAAACCCAATAATGGAAAAGAAGAAAAAAATTGGACGAAAAAGTAGAGGGAAGATGACGGCTACTACATTAACGAATGATTATGGTTTTGATTTTTCTTATTAAATAGCATAAATTAATATGATTTAGGGCCAGTTAGTTACTAGGCCTGTTCGACAACACCTCCCATGCATTTCTTTTTAAGATTATTTTTAATATAAGAAAAGATTTTAGTATAAAAAGAGATTTATTTTTATTTTGGTTTAAATACATGATATATAAACAACATATAGTAATATGTATCAGAGACTGATCTTTAACGGATCGGATTAGTCTAGATTCATATTCACTTTATATAATTGAGATTATAGATCTTCTTAACCGGATCAGGTCCATCGAATCACTAATCGGACAATTATCCTAATAAACCGGACCTAATCCGTATTTAAATCCACCCCATTTACAACCCTACATAGCTATAGCCATATTGATTATACTGCAGGGACACGTATCGGACACGCCACTTGATGTGTCCAAGAAATTAATCATGAAAAATATCAGACATGGTTACATGCTAGACTCGGCCATGAGAAGTGTCGGACATAGTCATAACACGATGGGGTTAATTTGCAATTTTTAAAAAGTTGTGGTTCAACAATTAAAAAGAAAAATAACCTTGCATTGCATAAATACTTATTGCTCATTTGATTATCTCGCAAAGTCGCAATATGATGTTTTTCTCCCCAATTTTTTCTTTTCAACTTGTGCCCTGATAAATGTTGCGTTCCAAATACTAATACGCAAACACGCAAGTATACGGTCGTTACAAGTAATATAAAACGATAAGTACATACCGAGTATCGAATCCCAACGAATGGGTAAAAGGTGGGAATAAACGAATCAATTGACGGCTTATTTCATCTAAGAATGCTTGATACAATATTATCGAACCCAAACATATGATAAGAGTGATTTTATTTAACTACGAGCGATAAAGTAAATCTAACTACGAAAGCAAGTAAATGGGGAGTTAATTACGCGGTAAGGAGGATTCACAAGCTATTAGTTAAAGCAGATAAATCATGCGGTTGTTAGGTTAGCTATGCAAACTATCCTAGATTTAGTGTTGTTTGTGAGTTCAAATTAGTTAAGTCTCCCTATCGGTTTGACTTAACTCTACCAATCTACCCAAACTCTCCATCTCCGGATCAATAACGAACATCGATGTCAACCGATGCTCTAAAGAAAGTCCGAACCCAAAAGAGAATTCTAAGGCGTACCGTTGTCACCGGGGACCTAAAACTAACCCGAATCCCCGAATAAAGAGAATTTAAGTTATTTGATGCATTTACGGACGAACCCATTATACAAACACGGACCAAACTAGGTATATGACTATCCTAGGTTGAAATTCACAAATCGTCACTCGCCTAACCTATGTCTAGGTTGCATTAAATGTAGATGGCCAAAAGTGCGATAAAACAATAAACCCAACAAATCAAACATAACTAATTAAACGATAACAATGCCTCGACAATTAATATATTATGCTCGTGCTTGCTATTCAAGGATTCACTGATGTTCGTATGTATCTTTCGATAGCATACCAACCTATCGAATTAAACTAATCCAATTTACGTATAAACTGAATAAAATCTAATCGATGTCATTTAAACTCAAACCTTAAACGAATATGAAACGACATAGGTATATGGCTATCCTAAAATCGAATCACAATCCAAATTCATAATCAAATCCTCAAAATCACTAAATATAGCAATCAAGAATCAATAACTTTCATCTCCAAAGGTTGTCAAACCACAAGACGAACAATAAACACGGAATCGGATTAACGAACACAAATAAGCACCATACTAATCATCAAGACATCATTTAATCAAACAATAACATAAATATATATATAAATCCGGAGAATTCAAATCCACAATCATTCATCCAAAAAGAAAATAACAATATTCATCTCTTAATCATAAAAAACTAAGAAATGGAAAGAAATCACCTAATCGAGATGGAATCGAGACAAGGATTCTCCTCCCTTTAATCACCACCTAATCACTCCCCAAGGGTGGTGACTAACTCACCCCCTTGGTGGAGTCTTCAATACAAGAAAACAACAAGAAAAACTAAAGAGAGAGGAAAAAGGGAGTCTTGAGAGGAAAAGGGGCAGCCAAGAGTCCAAGATTGTGAGATCTGTCTGAAAAGTGTTCTTTTATCTTGCCCTAATAGCTCCATATGAGAAAACCCGAAAATGCCCCTCGAAAATGTGGAGACTTTGCTGATATTTCGCGCCAGCAGCAGGACCTCGCTGCGGCGAGCTTCAACCTCGCCGCGGCGAGCTTTGCCCCGTAGGTTTCCTGCAGATTTTCTGCTCTGCCGTACTTTCTTCCGAGCAGCATATCTTTTGATTTCGAACTCCGATTGCAGATCCGTAAAGTCCGTAGCGTAGCTAACTCACTCATCTATGACATATCCAAATTTCAGATCATTTGGATCATCCATGAAATATTTGTGCATGTTCTAGTAAGCAGCTATCTACATTCTTCTACGATTTGCTTCGAGTTCTCTTTTCTTTGAAGCTCTTTCTGCGCAAAGGCTTGCATCAACGGCCACCGAGTCTTGATTTGATGGAATTGCATTGAATCATAACCTCTCGGACTTCTCTTTAGCCTTGCAAAATTCCCAAACCTACAAACAGAACAAAAACACGACAAAAAACGAAGAAAACACACAACATCCCAACAAGGGACCAAAAACGCAAACGAACGCGAAAACAAGCAAAAGCACACAAAACTCGAATCAAAGCAAGATATTTTGGGCTTAAAGAGATAGGCAATAACGACGTTATCAATAAACTAACCATAATATTCACAATTTTCAACTAACCATAATATTCACAATTTTCATTTCCACTTTCCACGGATTCGACATTCACTCTCTACACAAATCTCAACTTTTTTTTTTTAGAGTTAATTATAATTGGATGTCCCAAAATAACACTTTATATTTATAAATAATTTTTTTTAGTTGTTCACATAAATTAATGATTTGACATCACTAACTTTCAATCAATCTATATTTATATCTATACTATACTTATACTTATTAATACTAAAAATGTGAATAATTTAAGTTTTTTTCTTTTTTTGAGAAGACAAAAATGTCCTTATTCAAGTTGTAAAGTATATTAATAAAATATAATTAGACATGAATTTTCCTTGAATTTTCTCATAAAAAAATTTGTAGGAAAATATTTTAAGAAAATTTGTAACTTCATTTCCTCCTAACCAAGCACCATGAATATGGAAGAAAACAAATGTATATTCAAATTATACATGAAGTATTATTATAGTTATTTCCTACATTTACTCCAATAATTTAGAAATTAACTCTTTTGGTTCATGTCGTCGTCCGCTACTCTTTGGGTATCAAAGGCTTGCTATATTTTAGACCGGTTTAAATGTGCTAAGGTGATTATTGAAAGTGATTACGTTCAAGTAGTGTGTAACATTATCAATCAACTTAAGGATTCGGATTTGGGGTTTTGTGGTCTTATCTTGGAAATTCGAAAGTTTTGAGCTTGTTGGTCTCAGTGGAGGCTTCGTTTTTCTCCTAGATGTACTAACTTCATTGCTCATAACTTGCCACGAGGTCCTTTTCTTCGAGTTGGTCGACGAGAGTTCCCTTTAATCTTATTCCATGTAGTATTTTTTGTGTTGGTGACTTTCCCCTCTTTGATCTTGTTGAATCTTTTGTATGAGTTTGTGTTCTTTGAAGAAATGAAATATTAATTTTAAAAAAAAAAAGTTCAATCACAACTTTTATTTTGATATTATGACAATGGATTTACAGTGTCATTTGTTAAGGAATATGTGCTTCAATATCCTAATATTAATTTTTGTTTAAGAAATAAGTTTGTTGACAAGTCCCAATTAGCAGGCACAATCACCCTGTTCATATGGGTTCAACTCTCACTATTATGAGTATTTCTCTAATTTAATAGTATTTTTCGTAATTGGTTGATCTTTATACTTTGAAACCAATAAAATGAGTTATTTGCACTTACGATAACAAACCATCAATTCCACTTATTAAATGATCAATTTACATTTTCCTCCATAACAACTACTTGAATTGATGATAGTAACATGAATTTGAGATATTAAATATTGTTTTATTTATATTACAATTTTGCTTTAAAAAAGTCATTTCGTAATTTGTGATCACGCGTACTCATATCATAAAAGATGGAAATTTATGTCACAAAATTTGGACAAAGTCAATGTTTTCAACAGTAAAATGGACATTAATTTTAATTTAAAATATGAAAAAAATAAGATGTGACACCACCTCCACGATTACACGGCAAATGGTGTTCACAAGGTGAAACTGGCTCAAGATCCTCTATACCATAATTTGTGTATCACAATTGTGTATCACTAATAAGTAATTGTTACATGTACATGTGGCAATTACTTATTAGTGATACACAATTGTGGTACAGAGGATCTTCAACCGGTGAAACTCTCAAAAGACGATTTGGTGTATATTGAAGTTATTACAATCTCAGCAGGTATTTATGCAATTCCTCTTTACCTTAGAATTGTATAAGTATTTATCCCTATCTTAAGGATATTTCCAAGAAATTCCGCCGGAATTATAGGAAAATTATAAAATTTAAAAAAAAAAAATCTTTACCGGACAGTTCTTAGACGACACCGTTGTCTATGATTTTTCTATGGTTTTTCCAAAGTTTTAAAAACCGTCGCTTTAACCTCTCCTGATGGTTATAAAACCGTCATATAAACCTTTCCCAACGGTATTTTTACATATAAAAACTTTATATGACGACCAAGTAGCGACGGTCTAAAAGGCATCGGATTTTTTTGCATTTCTCAATGGTTTTTACCATTAGAAAAGGCCTAAAATGTTGTATTTTATGCATCCGTTGTATCACGTCACTAAATATATATATTACATTAGCTCAACTACATGCTGATATGGAGTAAATATTCTCGTCAAGCCATGTCCTGACTCATGTAAAACCAATTTTCAAAATCGACATTAGAAAGGAAACCAATTTTCAAAATTCACGTACGTTAGAAAAAACATAGACCAAAACAAGATGCTATGTGGATTTGAGTATTTACCCCATACATTATCATGTAAAATGTAAACGGAAGCACCACGTAAATTTAATAACTAGATGATGCCAGTGAATATTATAAAATGTTCGAGCCCGTAAGCTAAGTTGATTGATTCAATAATATTTCTTTATCATATTCGAATTTTAATTCAGAATCCAAAGGACAGTTAATTAGTTGACAAATGTGCAATACAAGTGGTTAGATATTTTAGAAATCCCTATTGTAGAAATAAAATTAACCTACTCATAGACACCTCCGGCTGCATTAATTTGCATGAAACGAGTTGACATCTCAATTGCTTATAAAAAATAATCAAAAAAAAAGTTAGCTATTAAAAAATTCATCTCAACCATTGAAATGGTAGATATAGTCCGTTATGACACTTAATCAAGTTGACATCTCAATTGCTTATAAAAAAGAAAAAAATTGACATCTCAATTTTTAAACATAAACTCATGGATCAAAAATTATATTTTTCTTCGAAAATATCAAAAAGTTTTCATTTTTTTGAATTAAGCAAAACAAAAATAAGATATAATTTCGAAACTATTTGTTTGTCTCAGACTCTCTTATTTTTATTAATTTAATAACATTTTTTATAATTTTTTCTTAGTGTTTCTGAAATATTTTCGAAAATTCACGAATTTTTTTTGATATTTGATTAACCGAAATATGCACTCGAAATTTTTTTTATCCATGCATACACGTTGCCACGATGGTGATTCTTTATCATGAGCAATAATTAAAATACACCTTAATGTTAGCTAAATTACAAAACAGCTCCTTAATCTACACTAATCGTCAAAATACTCCCAACAATTATAGGTAAGTAAAGAATTAACAAAACATGGTACAAAAGATTTTTACATTTTTTCCTATATCCAAAAGTAAAACATAAAAGAAGCTAAACGACAAGTTTCGGGTACTCTGCGCCATCACATATGTAATGTAGACTACCAAATTTTTCTTTCTTTTTTTTTTTTTTTTGGGTGCGCAGACTACCAAATATAAATATGAGTATATAATTTATCATTTTTTAAGACAACAAAAATGATAAAATAACTTATCAACAATTTTGTTAGGAATTCAATCCATCATACATAATCTTATTTAGGAAATCAGATGTGACCTGAAACTATTACAATCTTAGGCAGGTATTATATGGAATCCCACCTAACCTTAGGGGTGCATAAGTAATTATCGAATTTTATACGTATATGTCCAAATTCATTGGGTGGGTGGGTGTGGGGGGGGTTGGGCTGAATAAATTATTTAATGCATCCGCTGCACCACATCATAAAATATATAATTGTGATATAAATATAAAATATATAATTGTAATTTAAATATATATTTATATATCCAATTGTATCAAGATTGCAAAATGACCTATCATATGATATAAATAAATATGAAATTTTCCCTATATTAGTCCGTTATGACTTAATCAAGTTGTCATATCCTGGTCACAATCTTGGTTATTTTACCATGAGCAATATTTGTATAATTAATTAATTACATAGCCCTTTTAAACATAGCAAAATCACAATAACATTTCCTAATGTTTCAATAAACTTCAAGATACTCCCAAATGTTATTAAGTACTTGCTAAATAAATTTTTTTTCCCCCTAAGGGTTTAATTCTTTTCAATGCGGGTTGAACACATTAAGTGGGTACCTCTCCCAACAGAGATTTGAACCTGAGTCCGCTACTTTATAGTGACTAGTCCCTTCCACTAGACCAATCTCATGTTGATGTACATGACATTTTTACTTTTTTATATCCAAAATTAAAATTTAAAAAGCTTATCATTATAAATAGTAACTAGTAATCTGTTGCATGCATAAATGCAATTAGAACTTGTTCATTCTAGTCATGGCTGACTTCTTGGAATCTGAAAGCAAATACATTTTTTTGCTTCCAGCCCTGATTTTCCCTCTACTCTTTATCATAATCAAGCAATTGAAATCTTCTTTTTTGTCAAATTCTTCATCACTTCCACCAGGGCCAACTCCATGGCCAATAGTAGGCAACATTCCACACATGAAATCACCCCTGCCTCATGTCACTCTGGCCAACTTTGCCAAAACGTACGGCCCTTTAATCTCATTAAGACTCGGGACTCAATGCCTAATCGTAGGTTCTTCACCCGACGTCGCCATGGAAATTCTCAAGACAAAAGATCGATTTCTCTGCGGGAGATACAGTCCTCATTTCTTACCACTCACAAAATCACAACTTAACCAATTATCACTCGTATGGAATGAAGAATCCAATGATAATTGGAAGCATTTACGTACCTTATGCAAGACCGAGCTCTTTAGCAACAAAGCTATAGATTCTCAAGAGGCATTAAGAGCGAAAAGTATAGCTAGTTTGATAGACTTTGTGAGGGTCAAAGAAGGTGAGGTGATGAAGATAGCAGATCTAGTTTTCGCTACTGTTTACAATATACTCGGGAATTCACTTATGTCAAAAGATTTCATTGGGTTCGGTGAGAAAAATGAAGATGGTGGAATCAAAGGTTCCATAAGTGAAATCATGGGAATTTTAACTGTACCAAATATTTCTGATTTTTTTCCGATTCTAAGTAAATTAGATCTTCAGGGTTTGAGAAAGAAGTCTATCAAGTTTTCAGTGAGGATGCGTGCTGTGATGATCCCTATAATCGAAGAAAGAAGAAATTTTGTCAAGGCCAACTCTTTCAGGCGTAACGATTTTTTGGACACTCTTCTTGACAGTGATTTCTCCGACCAACGGATCTTTCTATTGTTTATGGTCAGCTACATATGGTTATCTATATATGTATATATCTCTTTCATTCATTTCCCCACATTATGACCATTTATATGTAACAGGAACTATTTTCATCTGGCACAGACACCACTAAGACAACTATTGAGTGGACAATGGCAGAACTTGTGAAGAATCCAGAATATATGAAAAGGGTTCGAGCAGAGATAGAAACTGAAATCACGCAAGCCTTCCCGAAAGATTTCCATAAAATGGAATTACCATATCTTCAAGCCTGCATTAAAGAATCGATGAGATTGCACCCTGCAACAACACTTCTACTTCCTCACCGGTCTATTGAGTCGTGCCAAGTAATGAACTACATGATCCCTAAGAATGCTCGAGTTCTTGTCAATATATGGGCTATTGGGCGAGACCCGTCTATATGGGAAGAACCATTAAAATTCAAACCAGAAAGATTCCTAAATTCTAATCTTGATTTTAAAGGAAATAGTTTCAAGTTTATACCTTTTAGCGCGGGAAGAAGAACATGTCCTGGCATTCCAATGGCTGAAAAGACAGTTCCGTTGATACTGGTTTCGTTCATTCATTTTTTCGATTGGTCACTCCCAAATGGAAATGATCCAAGTGAATTAAGAATGACTGAGAAATTTGGCGTCACCACTCAAATGGAACATCCACTTTCGCTGATCCTCAAGGCTAGGAAATGTGATTAGTAATCTCCCGCCAAATCCATGACGGAGTACAAAGCATTAATCAAACTGAATTTTCATTGTGACATTTCGTCGAGCAGCTTGCGTGCGTTGCACTTTCGTGCTTTCTTTTTCACCTTCAAATCCTTGGATTGCAAATTGCATGCGTTTATTTTTAGGTAATTAGATTTGATAAGAAAAATTGTTGGATTTTGGTGATTACTTAATTATTACCTTTTTTTTTTTTTTTTATCTCATTAATCAGCATTATATTTTGGTTGACATTGTTTTTTCTCTTCTAGATGGATGTTAATCAAGGAGTTAGGTAAGTATACGAAATGCCCTCCATCATTTTCAATATTTAAACGGTTTTCAGATAAAAAAAAAAAAAGAGGATCTTCAATATTTGCACAAAAATAAATTAAAAAAAAAATGTCAACTAAACAACTCTAGTTGATTATTTTTATTTAGCTCCAGATTATTTTCAAATATGTTAAAAATTGTGTTGATAAGGAAAACAAATTGAATTAAAATAAAAAGGCGATTGTACTCGACTTGAATATAGTATGATTTCCATGTTTAAGTAAAGCTATTTACAAGTTTTGACTGATTTATGAGCCTTTTTGGTAGATTTTTATTTTTAGAGAACTGTTGAATTATTTTACGAGTAAAATAAATTTGATCCTCAAATTAGAGTTATTTAATTAAGACAATATTGTAAAAAATTTTATGCTAGAAGAAGTTTTCCAAAATTAAAATTAATATAATATAATTGCAATCAACTATTTAACAAGAAAAGATAAGTAAAATTTAAAAAGGGCATTTCCAAACCTAAAATTTTTAGTTTTTAACCCATTATATTTAAGAAGCTAGATAATTAGTATCTTATACAAATTTTTTTGATGACATAGGATTCATATTTTAATTTTGTTTAGAGTCGTTGCCATCAAGTATATGTGGTGTAACCACCAATGCACTTATGATATATGGAGTGATAATTCGTAATTGTGATATGTGAAGTGAACACATTTTTTTCAAATCTTATTTTTTTGGAACATGGGTGATGTGAATTATTACTCCACATGTCTCAAGTGCATTGATGGATTGCACCATGTTATGAATATGGATAATATGTACATATGTATATCTATATTGTATATTATATTGTTCTGTATATGACTTAATGCAGAGAAACTTTGAAGATAAAATTATGTATTGAATTGATAAAGTGTGTACAAAATAAATGAAGAAAGCTACTCAAATAGCCTAAATTACATAAGGGTAAAATAGGAAAAACACACGCACAAAAGAGGCGGTGATAAACAAGAATAACTAACTATTAAACAACTAAGTAAACAACTTAACTTAATTTAATTAATATAACCGAGCCCTAATTTAGAAATCAATTTGGGCGTCTTTATCTTCACTTCATTTCATCTTCTTCTGTCTTCTGTAAATCCATCTTCTTTATATTTGATACCCCCCGCAAGATGGAGGCGCATAAATGTTGCGTACTCCCATCTTGAATAATATGGTGGAAAATTGTGGCTTAGGAAGGGGCTTTGTAAGTAAGTCCGCAATTTGAGAAGGAGAGGAGATGGGAAGAACTTTTAAAGCATTTCTAGAGATGTGCTCGCGTACGAAATGAATATCAATCTCCATGTGCTTGGTACGCTCGTGAAAGATGGGGTTCTGAGCTAATTGGATTGCGGAGGAATTATCACAGTAGACCACTGGAGGTAAGTGTAGCTCAACCTTTAAATCCTGTAATAATTGTTTAAGCCATAGAATTTCGCTGGTTATGGATGATAATGCTTTGTATTTAGCCTCTGCCGATGATTTCGAGACAGTTGGTTGTCTCTTAGATTTCCATAATACTAGGCTGTTTCCTATAAATATTGTGAACCCAGTAGTGGATCTTCTTGAATCCAAACAGGAACCCTAGTCTGAGTCACAATAGCCTGTCAATGCAAGATTAGAAATTTTAGAATAATATAGGCCTTGACCAGGTGTAGACTTAAGATATCTAAGGAGATGATGGGTTGCTGCTAAGTGAGCATGAGTAGGTTTAGAGATGAATTGGCTTAATTTGTGTACAGCAAATGAGATGTCAGGGCGTGTTATAGTTAGATATATAAGTCTACCTAATAATCTTCTATAAGGAGTAGGGTCAGGTAAGAGATCTTTATCATCAGATTTTAACACATTTTTAGGATCCATAGGAACCAGTATAGGTTTAGAGGCTAAATATCCAGTATCTTGTAGAATCTGCAAAACATAATTCCTTTGTGATAGGATAAGTCCCGATTTAGAATAGGCTATTTCTATACCTAGGAAATATTTAAGTGTGCCTACGTCTCTAAGTTTAAAATGAGTGCTCAGTTTATGTTTAAGATCACAGATCAAATTAATGTTAGGTCCAGCAATAAGAATGTCATCTACATAAACTAAAATAGCCAAAAAAGAATTATTTGAACCAGAAGTAAATAAGGAATAGTCAGACCTGGATTGTGTAAAGTTAAGAGAGTGAAGAACCTCAGTGAGTTTGTGATTCCATTGTCTGCTGGCCTGTTTTAATCCATAGATGGATTTATTAAGTTTACATACAAGTTTAGAAGTCATACCTGTTTGCAAATGTTGTGATGGTGTGTAACCTTTAGGTAAGGTCATGTAGATGTCTTCATCAAGCTCACCATTTAAAAAGGCATTAGTGATGTCCAGTTGATGAAAGGCCCAGTTGTTTGCCATAGCCAAAGCTAGGATTACCCTTACAGAAACTAACTTAGCCACTGGTGAAAAGGTGGCAATGTAATCAATTCCTTCTTGTTGGGAAAAACCTTGAGCAACCAACCTAGCTTTATGTCTTTCAATAGTACCATCAGAGTTATGTTTGATTTTAAAAACCCATTTACAACCAATGGGTGTTTTATCTAAAGGTAAAGGTTGAACTGTCCAAGTATGATTATTTTCCATTGCAGTGAGTTCATCTTTGATTGCCTTGATCCAGTCAGGATATTTAGAAGCTTGTTTGTAGGATGTTGATTCAGAAATGGAGGTAATGTTGGCAATAAATGATTGATGTGAATTAGAAAGTGAGGAGTAGTTTAATACAGAATGAAGGGGGTATCTAGTTTTATCATTAGGATTCAAAAATAGATTACAATGGTAATCTTTGAGGTAAGTAGGAGATTTATGAGTTCTAGAGGATTTCCTAAGTGTTTCTGAGGTAGAATTGTTAGGATCATTAAGAGTAGTAGTAGTAGTAATAGGTAAATCAGTAGGTGAAGGATTAGTAACAGGATGGGGAATGGGATCCTGTAGTTACCAATTATGTTCAAGAGATGAGACATTATCTGAATTAGGATTAGTAAACTGAGAGTAAAATTTTGAATTAGTAAAAGGAAAAATATGTTCATGAAAAACAACATTTCTGGAATGAATGATAGAGTGATCAGATAAATTTAAAAGCTTATAACCCTTAATTCCTGGAGAGTATCCTAAAAATACACATTTGAGTGCTCTAGGATCAAATTTAGTTCTATGTTGTTTGAGAGTGGATGCAAAACATAGACAACCAAAAGATTTGAAAAAAGAATAATCAACAGGTTTGTGGTATAATTTGGAATAATGAGTTGAGTTCTGTAATGTAGAGTAGGAATTCTATTCATCAAAAAAACAGCAATAAGGATATTGTCAGTCCAATATTCCAAAGGAAGGTTGGATTGAAACATGAGAGATATAGCTATATTTAGAATATGCTGATGTTTCCTCTCAACTTTAGAATTTTGTTGAGGGGTTTCTACACATGCAAATTGATGTAATATCCCTAATTTAGAAAATAGATCAGTAAAAAACAATTCCTTAGCATAATCACTTCTGAATTTCTTTATTTTGAGATTAAATTGAGTATGAATTAGTTTAATAAATTTTGGTAAAATAGTATGAACATCAGATTTGGATCTTAAAAGAAAAATCCATGTAAACCTTGAATAATCATCAACTAATGTAAGAAAAAAATCTAAAATCATTATAGGAGGTGGCCTTAAAAGGTCCCCAAATATCACAGTGAGGTAATTCAAAATGACTAGAAGTAATAGATTGACTTATAGGAAAAGGAAACTGTTTTTGTTTAGCCAAAGGACAGATTTCACAAACATGATTGTCTTTATTAATAGCATGTGGTAAATCTAATACAGATTGTAAAAGTAGAAGCCTATCATGGCCAGGGTGGCCTAGTCTATTATGCCATGTGTCTATGCTAATCTTATTACTAAAGGTAGAATGTAGGAGACTGTTGTGATGTAAGATGTAGAGTCCTTCTAATAGGTCACCCTTGCTAATCTTTGTCAAAGAGGTCTTGTCCTGAATGAGGAAATGATTTGATTCAAAAACTATGTTGTAGGTGGATTTTTGTAATAAGGCACTAACTGAAATCAAATTAAGTTTAAACTGAAGAACATATAAAACATTTTCTAAAAGGAGTGAATTATGTAGTAAAACAGTGCCCTTATAGAAAAACAAATATATATTGATTGTTAGGTAAGGTAATAGATGTATGAATAGCAGGAGTTAAATTTTTGAAAAACTTTAGATTATTACTAATGTGATTAGAAGCACCTGAATCCAAAATCCAAGAATCAATAAATTGTGAATTTGATAAAAGAAAGATTGGAAAATGTGTACCTGTTTGAGTAGTCACTGTGCATGAATGTGAATTGGGTGTTGATGAGATTGATTGCTGTGTAGAGTCAGTGCTGGTAGTAGGTGCTGAATTGATTAGGAGACATGGACTGGATAAAACTCTAAAGGGTTTGAGAGGAGGATTGTGTCTCAGTGGAAATATTGTTGACTGTTGGTGTTGAAGGAGGAGGTAATCTAGGATTTGGTGGTCTGTATCCAGGAGGATACCCATGGATTTTGAAGCAGGTGTTGATGGTATGGCCAGGCATCTGGCAGTGGGTGCAGTAGGGTCTGTTGGGGCGGTTTGGATTGAAATAAGGTCTAGAAGGTGGTCTGTAGGGATTGAATGATGGTCTGAAAGTAGGAGGATTAGTGTATGATGAAGTAGTATAAGGAGATGGTGGTCTGGAAGAGGTATAAGCAGGGGCAGATTTAGTAGCAAAGACCATGGTGTTTGCCTGATCAGAAGAGGGAAGAATGTCTTGGATTTCCCTCTGAGCTTCTTCTTGAGAGACTAGATAGTAAGCTTTTGTAACATCAGGGAGGGGGTCCATTAGCAACAATTGACTTCTTGTATGTGCTAAGGACTCCTGTAAACCCATAAGAAAAATCACAAGGTACTGATTCTCAAAATATTGATCCAGCTGTCCACATGTACACTTAGGTCGAAAGTTGCATATCTCATCCCATAAGACTTTGAGTTTGGAAAAATATGTGCTAACAGAAAGAGACTGCTGGGGAAGATTCATAAGATCTCTGTGAAGTTTAAAAAGTCTGGGTCCATTAGCTTGTTGGTATCTAATTTTGAGTTCTTTCCATAGGAGGGAGGCATGAGTGTGGTATTGGACAGTGTGATTAATTTCCTTAGTTAAAGAATTCAAGATCCAAGTTAGGACAATAGTATTATTTCTGTCCCAATAATTTGCCATGATTGGGTCATCTGTTGGTCTAATGAATTCAAGATCAATGAATTGAAGCTTATTTTTAACTGTGAGAGCCCTTACCATAGCTTTTGACCAGGTTTGGTAATTTTTGGTGTTAAGTTTTTCAGAAACAAGGATAATTCCAGGGCCGTCAGCTGGGTGGAGATAAAATATGAAGGATGGATCTTCAATTTCAGGCCTATTTCTTGAAGTGGTGGAAGAACTAGTGATATAATCTGTGGTTGGTCCAGAAGAAGCCATGAAGGTGATGAAAAGGAGAAGTTTTGTGGAAGAAAACTGGTGGTGTTTGGGGCTGAAAAAAAAAATGATTGTTCAAGAAAAGGGATGGATGATAATTCTTGGATTGATTTTGAGGATTGAAAGAAAAGAACAGTGAAGAAATAGATGAAAAAAGGAATGAAAATGAAGTAAAAAAGGAAGAAGATACCAGAATTTTGTGAAGTAGAAAACTGTCAATGGAAACCAAGAACTGGAGATGATGCTGTTGAAACTGGTAACCGTTTTTCAGATGGGAGGATCACCGGAGATGGAGATGACAGAAGATGAAGACCATAGCAAAAAGAGAAGATTTGATCAATTGATGATCAATGTGAAGCGGAAGCTATAGAAATCTGCTGATACCATATGAATATGGATAATCTGTACATATGTATATCTATATTGTATATTATATTGTTCTGTATATGACTGAATACAGAGAAACTTTGAAGATAAAATTATGTATTGAATTGATAAAGTGTGTACAAAATAAATGAAGAAAGCTACATAAATAGCCTAAATTACATAAGGGTAAAACAGGAAAAACACACGCACAAAAGAGACGGTAATAAACAAGAATAACTAACTATTAAACAACTAATTAAACAACTTAACTTAATTTAATTAATATAACCGAGCCCTAATTTAGAAATCAATTTGGGCGTCTTTATCTTCACTTCATTTCATCTTCTTCTGTCTTCTGTAAATCCATTTTCTTTATATTTGATACATGTGTACTTGATGACGTGGTGTAGTAGTTGCACCAAATAATCTCTATTCAAGATGGTTTGGCCAGCCCTACATAAACATGTCAAGAGCATAAACCAACCGCCACTAAACGACAAGATTCCATTTTGACCTAATTATAAAGTGATTGCATTTCAAAATTGGCCATTTATATGGCACGTTGACAATATATGTCCTTTATTGTGTCACCATCATCAATTTATCTTATCTTATCGTTGAATTTTATTAATTATCGTCCGAAATCAACAATTTGTCTTATTTGGCAGAAAAAAAATTAAATTTTTTGGCAAAAAAATCATCAATTTATGTCATATCTGATCGAAAATCTAAAATTCACCAAGAAAATCATGTTTTGATTGATAGAATAGTGTCCTGCAAGCCAACTGTTTTGGCTGCATTTAATTGAAAGGACCATTCGATTGGATTAATAAATACATTTATATATATGGTCAACTTTATCTTATGTAATAATTATCTACGCATAAGGATAGAAGTCCTTAGATCACAGGGCTATGGGACAACCCGTGGACTGATCTCCAAGGCCGTGATCTAGAATATATTCAAGAGTCGTAGAATCCAATAGAGATAGGACATCATTGGATTCGGTTAGACTCTCACTATTGTGTATACTCCGATGAACTGGAGAACGCTGGGGTCCACGAGCGTGACTGGGATAGTCGATACACATAAGTGGGTGGCTTGCTGGGATGGCAAGCGCACTGAATACCCCAATTAGGAAATAACTCACCATGGAAGCGGTAGTCGCATATCGGGGTTGAAGTTATTCCAATTTACAATAGTATACGAGGAACGATCCCTAACTACTTGAGATGATAGGGTTTATCTGGTGCGAGAACGTCTATGCTTTGATATGAGTCCCGACTGACTGGAGATCGCCAGAAAGTCTCTGTGGACTCATATTGGGTATAGAGGAACTCGTATGCAGATTCATATCATCAACAAAGGATCCATTGACCTGACTTGATAGGTTGGAAAATTCTCCTATGGATTTCTGTGAGAAAATAATTCTGGTAAAATCCTCGGCCGAGGTATCTGACGGCTTTATGTAAGTAGCTCATAAAGATTAAGTCAAAGAGAATTATTTCGAGACCAGAATGCATAAGGTCAAGACAAAAGAAAAGGGAAACCGATGAAAGACCATACCCTTAAGTCTCGACTGGGAGATTGATCGATGGAGAGATTATGTCGTATACGGAAATTGTAAATGAGTTAAAAGGTTCACTGAATTAATTCACCAGTGATTGGGCTCCATGGGCTTGTGGCTGGACATCGACCGTGGAGTGTGGGAGAATTCCCAAATTGGCAGGGGTGCTAATTTTGGAATGATCAATCGACAGAGTGTTCGATTGATTTAGAGTAAATCTTACTCGAATAATTAAATAATATTTAATTATAACCCACGGTCAATTATGTGGTGAACCTACGGGGGCATACACAATACACATGAAGCGAAAGCGAGGAAATAAGAACAACCGAGTCGACTGGGTCGACTGGGTCGACCCAATTGGAACAAATTGGGATCCAATTGGAATTGGATCAGGATCATAAATTAAATTGGAATTTAATTTGTGGATTAATTAATTAAGTTGGATTTAATTAATTAAAATGGATTTTAATTAAATGGACTTAGAGTCTGATTTAATTAAATGGGAGATTAAGTTAATTAATTGGGCTATTTAATTGGGAGATTAAATAAAGCCTGGTCAAATTAATTAACTGGGCCATGAATTAATTAGAAGACTTGGTCTTCTAATTAAAGAGGGCCATGGCCTATGTAGGAGAGAAGAGCCCTAGTCCTAATAGGACTAGGTTAGGGAGATAACTATAAGTAGCTATCTTGTAGTTATTTTTCACACAACTCAATAAGCAAAAATTGAGCAAGTGCAAAAAATTATCTCTCCCCTCTCCCTGTGTAGTCGACCGAACCCTGTCTTCCTTTTGGAAGAATTTTTCGTTTTCGACTTTGTTCCTAAATCGTTCCTAAATCCTAGATCATAATATATCTTGTGTTCTAGCTGATCAAGATTTATTATTTTCGTGTAATTGTGGTGTATCAACCCGTAGAGGCGCAACACGTGGGGCGCTACTGCAGAGCTTGGGTCGATTTTGCTGAGGAGAATTTCAGAGTCCGTTTTGCTGACTGCCAACTTGGATTTGCAAGGAGATAGGTATAACGTGCAAACTTATACTATCGTTTTATTCGTTCATATATATACAACTAGAGTAGTATCCTGGCAAGATTCCGTAAGAGGTCCTAAAATTTTTATATTCCGCTGTGCCTAGGGCTGTTTATCTTACCAAATCCCAACATTGATTGACATGTAAAATTGGGGATTTCAAACTCTGGCTCCAAATTGGGAACCTTGACCATTTTTCATCAATAATTGAAGTTATAGATAGGGTTGTTCACGGTTCGGATAACCGGTCGAACTGAACCGCACCGAGATGAATTCGGTGAAAATCGAACTGAACCAAAGTTGTTCGGTTCAGTTTTTTATTTTGAGATTTGATCTAATTCGGTTTTCGGTTCGGTTCGATTATTTTAGCTAGATTGGTCAGGGCATAACTTATCTCCTTAATAAATTAAATATAATCTTGAGTTTCAAAGTAAATTTTGAGTTATTGTCAATTTATCATTTTTGAAATATATAATGTTCAATTTACCACTCTATAAAAATTTAAAAGAGCACTTCATACCCTTTCAGCTGGAAAGTGTAACTCACTAGCCAAATTGAGAGTGAACTTGAAAAGTGTTTTTCAACATAGAGGGTAAAGTGAAATATTTATCATAACACATGAGGCCATGGAGGTAAATTGTTAAATTTATCATAACATATGGGGTAAAGTGTCACATATAAGAGATGTATTTTTGTTAATTCGCATTTTTTTAAAGTTTAAAAAATCTCAGGCGGCGGTGTGAAACTTCTCACATGATTACAGGGGGTCAAGTGCTTCTTTTTATATTATAAGCAGGTAAAGTGAACATTATGCAAATCACGGGAGTAAATTGTCATTTAACTAGTAAAACTTCTAATAAAATGTTAGATTGCTCGTCTTTCTCTTATCTTCTTATTCCTGCCTATGAGACATAAATGTAAGTCCTTAGGATATTGCGGAGTTTTTGCTACTTTAGTTTTGTGATTGAATAATATTAATTTGGCTTATTATTTGCCAATGTACCAGCATATAAAGCCACATGAAACTCTAATTTGAGTTTGATTATTGATATGGCTTTTTAATTAAGAAAATTATAGGAACAAATGACACACGAACTGTTAAAACAAATCATATCTGACAATAAACATTTTAACAACAAAAATAATATTAACGCCAAACAAAAAACTCAATTGTGGTTCTCAAAAAAAAAAAAAAAAAAAAAAAAAAAAAAAAAACGCAATTGTGAAACGAATAAATCTGAATGTATTTATGTACAATATCAAATTCATATTACACCGTAACATCAAGATTGCAATTGGATCCTCTACTAACAAACAAATGAATGCAATGCCAAGATCAATAAACATAATAAAGGCAGTTTTACTAATCAATTCAATTTCTCCACAAGTGTGTGAGAAGGCTAAGATTAGGCACTTCCGAATCATCTAAGTCACAAAAGATTGAGATTATTGAACCTAATTGCATTGACTTCTATCTATAAACTTCATCTATTCGAGTTGGCATACCAAATACTAAGAGATTTAGTAACTTGAATTCAGAATTTAAGGGATTTAGTCAAGTCGAACTACTTATAATTTCGATTTTCTCTCTCTCTTAATTGAGTATTTTTCGGTGCATACATTTTAGCACTTTTTTTTTGGAATGCATACATTTTAGCATTCTTTTTAACATTTAGAGAGTGATTCTAGTTATATTTTCGTTCTAATTGGGTTCACCCCTCTAACCTCAAGCTACTCTATCTTTGGTTTTCAAAAATGGACTAACCATCACCTTAAGTGTTCTATGTAATAGGGAGAAATATCTTGAATATAGCAAAAATACAAGTATTATGGTGACCTAGTATGCACAACATAAGAAACAATACAAAATTCTAAGGAATAACCGTAGCCTTACAAATTGGACAAAAGTTCTTCTGAAGTAGCCAATTTGTGATGCATTCTTCATGGTATTCATGTCCACACTTGAGAGTTTTGCAATTGTCTTGTTTTCTTGGCACAAATCATCTTGGCAGACGACGCAAATTTCATTATTTACAACATCATGACATTCATTTCCATTAGAGAAATGATCTCTTGTTTTCAAGTTTCTAGCAATGATTAACTCCGAAATGCTATCACCCGGCCTTGGGTCCTCTTGATTTATGCTTTCATTGAGAACAAACGACATTAAGCAATCATCATCTTCTTCGTACATCATGGCTTCTGTCATTATCTGCACTGGAGGATAGTATGCATAGTATCGAGGATAGTATATATAATATGAAGGATAATATGGAAGAAACGATCGAGCAATAACTTGAGCCTCGTATAGAGGATGTAGGATTGTGGAAAAGGTGGCACGAGTCGATTGGGATGGCTTGGTTGTGGTGGGGGAGAAAGACGATGGTTCGAACCATAAGACATTGTTGAATATTTGGTGTTTGTTTGTTTTTTATTTATGGATACGAATTATGAAATTTTGAACTATGGAATATATGTTATAAGATAATTTTTTACACAAAGATAAGATTAAGAAAAAAAACCGTAAAATTCAAATCTTGTTTATACATCTTGTTTTTCTTTTTGGATAGATTCTTAAAGGATATACACAATCCCCTTTCTTTAGGGGATATGTATTAGCAAACAAACCCCTTCTTGCCCAATGGGAATCTGTTGTTTTTCTAGCATGCGGGTCTCTGTAAGTTTCTCCCGCACATCTGACCGTCCATAATGCACTAATTTAATCATGTCCGCTGATTTAGGTAACAACAAAATATGCTGCTAGTTTCCTAAACGAAACATAATGACCAAACAAATCCTTATCATATTAAAACAAAATACTTTGGCCCAGTCCATTAACTAAGCCCATGTATAATTTCCCTTTTCATATTCATGAACGGTACATTCATTTTTTAGAGTGACGACATACAAATTATTATTTTTAAATTACTAAACAAAATTAAATATTTAAATCTTATCCAAGTTCAAATAAATAGCAAATACTATATATTAAAATAAAATAATTTAATATTAAGCACATTGAATAATCAAGAAACTTCTTTAAAACATTTTGATCGGTGCTTGTATCAACATTGGAATACAAGTGCAAGTCAAAGTGCACCAAGTCAGGTATCCAAGGTACTTTTATTAAAAATATTTTTAATGATTTAAGTATATTTTGTGATTTTTATCAAAATTTTTAGAGAAACTGTTGTCTGTTCATTATGTGTGATTTTTATCAATTTAACAGGGACACTAAATGTGTCAAGAGTATGTAAATTGTGGTACCAAATCTATTTTTCTGCAAAGCATGGTACCAAATGTGTTTTTTGGGGTAAAGTTTGGGACCAAAAATGTTTTGACCGATTTCTCACGTGCAAAACTCGTGACCAATTTGAACTTGACGCGCGCGTGACTGTCACGCGCGAAATTTCCGTCCAAAATTTAACGGAATGACTTAATGTGTCAAGACTCTCTAAATTGTGGTACCAAATATGTTTTTCTGCAAAGCATGGTACCAAATGTGTTTTTTGGGGTAAAGTTTGGGACCAAAAGTGTTTTTCCCTCATATAATTAGTAAATCTATTTTTTAAATAAAAGTTTAATCATCCTTAAAGCATGTAAGGAAAAAGTTACCTTGCAGGCACTTTAGAAGACCCGTGATAATCTAACGTCTTTCCTTTTTCTTTTGAGAAAATTAAACGCAAAACCACTAAATCATAGAGCCTCTGCCTAGGTTCTATGGAATTACCTAAAATTTAATCAAAACTAAATACAACTAAAGTTCTGATAAGATGAAGAAAATAGAACTTCACTCAATTGATCATATGATCTAACAAATATCCTTTACTAGTTTAAATTGGACTATCATACATACGACTTGGCCTTCGCAATGTGAACGTGCAAGCGTTGGTTCTCTATAGATGGCTCTGTTTTATGTCCACTTAAATAGCTTGAAACTAATTCATCTCAAAAGGTAGCTCAAAACATAAGGATTGCCAAAAACTTATAAGATGAACTTAGTCTTGATTTCAAATCCATGTAAGACATTTAGCCTCAATCGAATCCATGCCTGGATCATTCAATTATCTGCCCAAAATTTCGAAATAAATAATTGGGTCGAGTATAAACTTGAGCATATTGATGGGGGAGTTCAAAATGCGAGCTCAGAGAATGTCAATGCAATCCAAACTCCGGGTTATCAATGAATATACAAACACGTGCAAAATTGAACGGGGTGAAAATGGAATTTACCCTTTCAAATAACCAGTTCCGGAAAATAAGTGTGATATATTGTGCCTTCTTGACTAAACTGACAAATTTCCCACTCTATGTATAACAAAGATTCACACTTTTTACAGCCTATAAAAAGTTTAGTACTCAATGAAACCAGAAATGTAGCCAAGATGTACCTAACTTACAGTAACATGAAAAAACTAATGACTAAAACCACTATGTGGCTCATAGTACTAAGCCTAGATACCCCATTGTCTGAATTACTACTACCTTCATAACTTCCCTGCGGTGTGCCTGTAGTCAAAACCGCAACTATCCAATTATCTTCTGACCTAATCCCAATACCTGTGCACTGAGTATCGTTTAAGTATCTCGAATACTGCGACATTGTAAAATAGGAAAGAACATAAATGTTAGATTGTTCGTCTTTCTCTTATCTTCTTATTCCTGCCTATGAGACATAAATGTAAGTCCTTAGGATATTGCGGAGTTTTTGGTACTTTAGTTTTGTGATTGAATAATATTAATATGGCTTATTATTTGCCAATGTACCAGCATATAAAGCCACATGAAACTCTAATTTGAGTTTGATTATTGATATGGCTTTTTAATTAAGAAAATTATAAGAACAAATGACACACACGAAATGTTAAAACAAATCATATCTGACAATAAACATTTTAACAACAAAAATAATATTAACGCCAAACAAAAAACTCAATTGTGGTTCTCAAAAAAAAAAAAAAAAAAAAAAAAAAAAACTCAATTGTGAAACGAATAAATCTGAATGTATTTGTGTACAATATCTAATTCATATTACACCGTAACATCAAGATTGCAATTGGATCCTCTACTAACAAACAAATGAATGCAATGCCAAGATCAATAAACATAATATAGGCAGTTTTACTAATCAATTCAATTTCTCCCCAAGTGTGTGAGAAGGCTAAGATTGGGCACTTCCGAATCATCTAAGTCACAAAAGATTGAGATTATTGAACCTAATTGCATTGACTTCCTAGATTGCTATCTATAAACTTCATCTATTCGAGTTAGCATACCAAATACTAAGAGATTTAGTGACTTGAATTCAGAATTTAAGGGATTCAGTCAAGTCGAACTACTTATAATTTCAATTTTCTCTCTCTCTTAATTGAGTATTTTTCGGTGCATACATTTTAGGCACTTTTTTTGGAATGCATACATTTTAGCATTCTTTTTAACATTTAGAGAGTGAATCTAGTTATATTTTCGTTCTAATTGGGTTCACCCCTCTAAACTCAAGCTACTCTATCTTTGGTTTTCGATTCCCTAACTCTAGTCTCAAGAGTTTATAGTAGGCAATGCAAGTTTTCTTAAGTTCTACTCACTCTAGTATTCCTTAATTTCTTCAAAAATGGCCTAACCATCACCTTAAGTGTTCTATGTAATAGGGAGAAATATCATGGATATAGCAAAAATACAAGTATTATGGTGACCTAGTATGCATAACATAAGAAACAATACAAATCTAAGGAATAGCCGTAGCCATACAAATTGGACAAAAGTTCTTCTGAAGTAGCCAATTTGTGATGCATTCTTCATGGTATTCATGTCCACACTTGAGAGTTGCAATTGTCTTGTTTTCTTGGCACAAATCATCTTAACAGACGACGCAAATTTCATTAATTCCAACATCATGGCATTCACTTCCATTAGAGAAAGGATCTCTTGTTTTCAAGTTTCTAGCAATGACTAACTCCGAAATGCCATCACTCAGCCTTGGATCCTCTTGATTTATGCTTTCATTGAGAACAAATGACATTAAGCGATCATCGTCTTCTTCGAACATCATGGCTTCTGTCATTATCTGCACCGGAGTATAGTATGCATAGTATAGTATACATAATATGGAGGATAATATGGAAGAAGCGATCGAGCAGCAACTTAATTAAGCTGCGTATAGAGGAGGTAAGATTGTGGAAAAAGGTGGCACGAGTCGGTTGGGATGGCTTGGTTGTGGTGGGGGAGGAAGGCGATGGTTCGAATCATGAGACATTGTTGAATATTTTTGTGTTTGTTTGTTTTTTATTTATTGATATGAATTATGAAATCTTGAACCATGGAATATATATTATATATGATAATTTTTTACACGGATAAGATAAAGAAAAAAACCCGTAAAATTCAAATCTTTGTTTATACATCTTGTTTTTCTTATTGGTTAGATTCTTAAAGGGTATACACAATCCCCTTTCTTTAGGGGATATGTATTAGCAAACAAACCCCTTCTTGCCCAATGGGAATCTGTGTTTTTCTAGCATGCGGGTCTCTGTAAGTTTCTCCCGCACATCTGACCGTCCATAATGCACTAATTTAATCATGTCCGCTGATTTAGGTAACAACAAAATATGCTGCTAGTTTCCTAAACGAAACATAATGACCAAACAAATCCTTATCATATTAAAACAAAATACCTTGGCCCAGTCCATTAACTAAGCCCATATATAATTTCCCTTTTCATATTCTTGAACGGTACATTCATTTTTTAGAGTGACGACTAGGGCTGTCAATGGGGTGGATTTCAATCCGGATCCGATCCGAATTCGATCCAATTTATTAGGATAATTGTCCGATTAGTGATCCGATGGACCTAATCCGATTAAGAAGATCCGTAATTCGAATTATATGGAGCGAATATGGATCTAGGTTGATCCGATCCGTTATATATCTGTATCCGATATATATTACTATATGTTGTTTATATATTATATATTTAAATAAAAATAAAACTATCTATGTTCCACTAAAATCTTTTACTATATTAAAAATAATTTTAAAAAGAAATGCATGAGAAGTGTTGGTGGACTGACCAGATAAATATTGGGTCTACAACATATTAATTTATACTATTTAATTAGAAAAATCAAACATAACCTTTCATCCTTCAATTTTTATCTTCTCTTCCATTTCTCAATATTGAGTTTTCTTCTTCTTTGTCCCAGTTTATATCTTTTTTACTTATATATTTGTTTATTCTTTTGTTCTAATTTTTATCGTTTATATTTGTCCATCATATTCCATCTTCTACAATTTTTAGGCAATAGTTTCGATAAAGTAAGTAAAATTTTACATTTTTAATTCATGATGTTGGAATCTGCAAGTGATTTGGAGGAAAAAAAAAAATTAGCTTGCTAAATGGATCCGAATAATTTATCCGGATCCGGGATATCCGCCGGATTCGGATCCGGTTGCTAATATTCCAGATCCGAGCGGATTCGGATCCGGATCCAGATAGAAGAAATGGAAATCGGACTCGGATCCGGATCTGCCCTGATCCGGTCCGAGTCCGACCCATTGACAGCCCTAGTGACGACATATAAATTATTATTTTTAAATTACCAAACAAAATTAAATATCTAAATCTGATCCAAATTCAAATAAATAGCAAATACTATATATTAAATAAAATAATTTAATAATAACCACATTGAAAAATCAAGAAACTACTTAAAAAAAGGTAAATGATTTCAATTAATAGCATTACTAATATTACTAGAAAATCTTTTAGTTAACATTGACTTTGATCAATAATCGATAAAATTTGAATAATCTCATTAATATAATAGAGTCCTAGACAAGAAATAGCCATACAAACTTATGCTTGCTAGCTAATATGGTTACATTGATGACTTTAATTAAAAAAAAATCGAACAAAGTATCGATTCGATTCAATTAGCTTAAATATTTAGTAGGAGAATATTGAAAAACCGGTTCCACAACTTATGCTTGCTAGAGAATTTATGACATATGTACTCAGACTGGCGAAATTACCCAATAATTTGTAAATTTCAAGCAATTTCATTCCAATGTCAGCCTAATTAAGCATCATCTCATGCGGCTCATGTAACAGGTAATAAATAATTTTGACTGAATTTAAAAATTATTAATTGCATATATCCCCCCAAAATTGAAATTTTTTCATTTTTACTGAGTTGAGTAGTTGAATTTACCCCAAACATTAGGAATTGGGTGAATCATAAAAGTGATAATTGTATATTCATCCCCAAGTGACTTTTTTGATAGAACTTTAAAATAATTGCATATATACCTTCAAATTAAAATTAAAATGTGTTATTGTCCATAAAGTTTCAATTAGAAAATCATCAACTTTTTTTATTTCAAAAACATAAATCAATTGATAAAATTTAAATGACATAAATTAATGATTTTTTTAGAATAAATTAAAAACATCCATTTTTCTAATAAATAAAGTAGTTATTCTTTTTACTTAAATCACTATACTTATCTAAAAGTTTAAATCAATAATCTAACAAAAAAAATTATTTTCCTACTTAAGTATATTACATTTTTTACATTTCTAATGACATAGCTGATAAATCTATTTTATTAAATAAAAGTTTAATCATCCTTAAATCATGTAAGGAAAAGTTACTTTGCACGCACCCTAAAAACCCCATGATAATCTAACCTCTTTCCTTTTTCTTTTTAAGAAAATTAAACAAAACCACTAAATCATAGAGCCTCTGCCTAGGTTCTATGGAATTACCTACAATTTAATCAAAACTAAATACAACTAAAGTTCTGATAAGATGAAGAAATTAGAACTTCACTCATTTGATCACATGATCTAACAAATATCCTTTACTAGTTTAAATTGGACTATCATACATACGACTTGGTCTTCGCAATTGAACGTCTAAGCGTTAGTTCTCTATAGATGGCTCTGTTTTAGGTCCACTTAAATAGCTTGAACCTAATTCATCTCAAAGGTAGTTCAAGACATAAGGATTGCCCAAAAACTTATAAGAACTTAGTCTTGATTTCAAATCCATGTGAGACATTTAGCCTCAATCGAATCCATGCCTGGATCATTCAATTATCTGCCCGAAATTTCGAAATAAATATTCGGGTCGAGTACAAACTTGAGCATATTGACGGGGGATTAAAAAAGTGAGCTTGGAGAATGTCAAAACAATCCGAACTCCGGGTTGTCAACGAATATACAAATACGTGCAAAATTAACGGGGTAAAAATGGAATTTACCCTTTGAAATAACCAGTTCCAGAAAATAAGTATGATATATTGTGCCTCCTTGACTAAACTGACAAATTTCCCACTCTATATACAACAAAGATTCACACTTTTTACAGCCTATAAAAAGTTTAGCACTCAATGAAACAAGAAGTTTAGCCAAGATGTACCTAACTTACAGTAACATGAAAAAACTAATGACTAAAACCACTATGTGGCTCATAGTACTAAGACTAGGTACCCCATTGTCTGAATTACTACTACCTTCATAACTTCCCTGCGGTGTGCCCGTAGTCAAAACCGCAACTATCCAATTATCTTCTGACCTAATCCCAATACCCGTGAACTGAGTATCTTTTAAGTATCTCGAATACTGCGACATTGTAAAATAGGAAAGAACGAGACTTTGTTCTAGGTTGGGAACACAAGCAGGCAATATTTGTCCGAGGTTTGGTACCTGGTACCCCATGTTGGAACCTGTGGTTTTGGTACAAGGTTGATTTTTGAACTGGTCTGCAGCTTCACTGGCAAGGCATTCAGCTCTGTCACATTTGGTTAGGGTCGTCAAATTTAAGGATGTTCTGTATTGGTTGATCCTTTGTAGAAGTGTGTCTTCCTCATCTGCATTTGGTATTATGAATTAGTGCATAATGTAGATTTAAACATAAATAGATCGATGATGATTTAAGCAGGACTAAGACGATAATCGTTCAGACAACCAGTTATGCAAATAATTCGAATCACATGAACTGCATAAAACAATCCACCAAGTTGAACTGTTAAAAATATGAGCTTCGCTCCAGGTCTTACGGTAATGACATCAAAAGGATTCCAGCGGATGATTATCTCCCCCTGTAATTTGGATGCCAAGCTCATAATTTCCAAACATTTGTTGTTCTACATGTAATTTTGTTGCAGAAGCGACAAGAAATGTGCTGCAGTCATGTAGCTCAATCATCTTCAGAGAATGTATCTCTCCAATATCTTGAGGAATTTCAGTCAGGCGATGACATTCCCTAAGGATCAAGAGCTGAAGCATCGGAAAGTGAGAGCTGTCAGCATCCCAGGTCATAGGATCTGAATTTACTATCACCAAAACCTTCAGTCGAAGAAATCCTTCATCAACTGGTTTCCATGAATATCCATCGAATGCATGGTATCCGAGTTTGAGTACCTCAAGGTTTGGTAACATACCAAGTGTGTTCATATCTTCCCATGGCAAATAACTACGACATAAGTTCAACTTTTTCAATTTTGGAGGGAATACGTTCCAGTTTGGAAGCCGATGCTTTCTTGACATATAGAGAAAAGAACACTTCAATGTTTCAAGTTCGGTTAAGGAAATGAGATTGCTTAAGCATTTGGACTCCCACTGTACATCATTGTCACTTTCTGTTGCAAATATTTCTAATTTTCTTAGCTGGGGAAGATGATCGAATACTTCTTTAGAACAACCTATCACTGCAGAAAGAGTTTGAATGTTCTTCAGAACAAACTGACTTTTCTCTTTGATGCCTTTGCTATAAGGGAGTGGAAAATAGCACCCTTTTTTCGAATGGATATGCCTCAGCTGTGACATCTTCCAAATTTCCCTCGGCAAATTTTGTGCTTCCCAAATGTGATCAATAATCAAAGTTTGCAGGTTTTGAAGTTTGGATATTGATCCAGGGAGTTCACAGTTAACTGCCAGTGCTAGGAACCGCAGATGTACTAAAACTATTATCGCAATCGGAAAATGGTTAGACTGCACAAGCATGATATCCAGTACCCTGAGTAACATAAAATCTATATGATCCATGAAATTCAATAAGAGAAAATCTTGCTGGATTTTCTTCATATCAAAGCACAAAAAAGAACGAAGGAGTGGCACTGAAGTCGTAGAAGAAGAACGGTAATAAGTGAGGAGACTGGCATGGAGGCTAATACGCCTTGGATTTATAAGCTTCTTAATAGAGCTATCTCGTTTTATAACGTGTTGGAAATTCTCTTTCTCAGCTTCTCTCAAGCACAAGTCACGCAGCAAATCATGAATATGACACCTTTTTATTCTACCACTCAAAGTCTTTTTCCCGATTAGAACTAGATTTCTACTTACGAGATCCTCCAAGTACTCGTTGGCTACTTCTTCCAAGCATTTCCCGGTCACAGGCTGGATAAACCCTTCTGCTACCCACAGCCATATTAGCTTAGATACGGGTATCTGATAGTGTTCTGGGAAAGCTCCCATATACAGAAAACACGCTTTTAAGTGATTGGGCAAGTAGTTGTAACTCAAGGCAAGTATGTCCATGCAGTGTTCTGAGTCATTGGCAACCAGTGACTCCACACTTTCTGCTATTTTCCTCCAACTGTCGAGTTTTCGACCCATGTTATTCAAAAGCCCGGCAACTACTACAATTGCTAGTGGCAGCCCTTGGCATCTTATTGCAATCAACTTTCCAATCTCAACTAATTCCACAGGGAATATTTCTTCTGGATATAGCTTACTCTCCAAAAGCTTCCAACTTTCAGCAGCTCCAAGGAAATGCATAAAATGTGGAAGACTTCCCGGACTAATATAAGTAGCTACATCTTCTAGCCGACTAGTCAAGATTATCCGGCTTCCGTTCTCATCATCTGGTAAATACCTTTTTAGGTTATCCCATGCTTTCTTTTCCCACATATTATCCAAAACAATAAGATATCGCATGCCTTTCACGGTTTTGTACAGTTTAACACCTATTTCATCGTTGGTGCTTTTAAAGATCTCATCTGTAATAACGGTGAAAGATTGTAAGATGCCCAACAACATCTCTCTCAGTTGATATGATAAAGAGACATTAAGTCCTTGAGAAACTGTTATCCACGCACGAATATAAAAATGGTAAATGACATATTCATCGTTGTAAAGTCTTCCAGCAAGAGTCGTCTTACCAATTCCACCCATTCCAAGAATGGGAATCACTTGTAGAAACAAAGATGTACCCATAAGTTGGTGAAGCAGTGTATTAATGTCACCATCAATACCGACCAGCTTGTCCTCTATATTTGGAGAGCTTGGTGACAAAACTTGAGCTAAAGGATTTCCTGTTGGCAAAGCATCTCCGCCAAAGATGTTGTCTTCATCCATTTTCATGACCTTTAACTTAACAGATCTAATCTCTCGGATAATCGGCCTATAGCTTTGGTGGGCAATCAGGGAAATTTGATTCCACCCAACTTTTCTTTCTGGAAATGAATGCTTCATATTGCTGATATATAAATGTGAATCTATAAAATCTGCGGCCGTGTGAGCCACATTTCTTATCAGTATCCCCAATTCTTTTACAACTTCATGATGATCATACCCTTTTTCTTGGGAATTTGCTATGAACATATTCAAGAAACTCACTTCCTTGTGAAGATATTCAATCTGATCTTTGTTTACAGAAATCATATATGAATCAGCATGTAAGATTTCTTCAAGATTCTGCAGAAGTAACATGACAGAAGCATAAGCCATCTCTCAAGTAGAAAGATCTTGAAACTGAATTACAAGATTTGATTTTAGATTTACACTATATTTTTTGTATTCATCTCTTTCTCCATAAACAAAAAGATCAGACTTTTATTGTTGTTGCTTGTAAGATTTCAGGGAAATTTGCATCTTAATGTAATTTAGTACTGTTAGTTAGCATTATTGCAGGTCAACAGTGAGCTATTTCTATATTGCACTTGGACAGAAATCACAGATTAAACAAATAACAATGAAGCCATATAGAAAATAAAATAATTCCCACTCTTACAAGTTTTCATCAATCTTGCACAAAACAATCAAGGAAATTATTGAGTTTGGATGTTGGGTTTTAGGGAAAAAAATAGGTGATATGTGTCAAATCAATGTCTTTTTTAGTGAGATTTGGGGGGAAAAAGTAGGTGGTAGGTGTCAAATCAATGTTTTATAGGTTTGAAGAGTTTGAACGTGAGTTTTTGAACAGGTTTTTGATGGTTTTATGGGTTTTTGACGAAAACTCATTTGAAAGGGTTTTGGATCGATCTCGCAAAACCCGGATGACCGGGCCAAAACCCATCCAAACACAGCCAGATCTCATAATCACAAACTTTTTAGCAATCGGGTACCATATGAATAATAATTTTTTCTCCTTTTTCTTTTCTTATTATTGTTTTCACATTGAATTGATAGTACTAGGTTTAATTTGGTTACCGCTCCAGTAAAACTTGATTATCAAAAACCTCCTATTAATTTGGAAAGATAAAATTGCAGAAAACGTCCCAAATTAATTAGTAATTTTGGATTTCATCCCAAACCGTATTACCTCACCGAATTTGGTCCCATAATTAATACTTGTTTGAAATATCGTCCCAAACTAATTATTAATTTTTATTTTTCATCTCAAACTATATCAACTCGCCGAATTTCATCCCATAATTATCATTTTGTATGAATTTAATCCCAATATTAGATTTCAAATTTAATGGAAATGACGGTTCAATCTTGTAATTAGTTTGAGACGAATTCTGCAATATTATATAATTTTTCATGTCAAAATTTAGCACGTCATGACACGTAAGCAGCCATGTGATAATTTAACGGCAAATGCTCAATTTCCATCTTGTAATTAATGGGGAATGATATTCCAAAAAAATATTAAATTACGGGACGAAATTCACCAAGTTGAATAGTTTGAGATAAAAATCCAAAATCAATAATTAATTTGGGACGATTTTTCCAATTTTGCCATTTGGGAATTACAAAAACTTTCTTTGACAAGATGAACGTTTGTAAATTTAACCGAACAAGGTAAATGTTTGAAAGGCCCTCCACCAAACTCACCCCAACAATTCTCCCTCCCCGTGAAGCGTTCCCACCAGTGCGTCGACATTGAGCATAAGAAGTGTTGTGAATAATTTATCCTTAAAATCGTCCGAGGAGGGTGTGTAACTGGAATTAATATTGGAGGGAGTAAAGTGCTTAGGGTATCCCCAATAACGAAGGAGAGATGCCCTTAAGGGTATGTGGAGAGAAGGGGTAAAAAAATTCAACTCTAGTGACTAAGGGGAGGGAGATGACAAATAAAATTGAGAGACATTGGATGGGGCTAGGGGGAGGAGGAGCTTCTCCAACCAAAACTCTCTCCTTCAAATGATCCTTTTTTATTTTTTATTTGATTTGGTTTTTTTTTTAAAAAGAAAATCCTAAAAATTTTGTATTATTTAGAAATAATTATTTTTAATTATAAAAATATAACTTTCATTTAATTTAATTAACATTATTATTTTAATATTGATTTGTTTTAATAATTCTGGGATTGTATTTATCACACAAAAATAATTCTTATTCAATATACTAATATAAAGATGACACATGTCTATACAAAGTAAGCTACGTAACATTTAGGGCCTGTTTGTTTGTTGTTTGGGAAAGTAGTTTGGGAGAGTAGTGGAGGTTTGTGAAATAATCTCGATTTGCGTAATGTTGTTTGTTTAGGTTGTAGGTGTAAGATGTGTAAGACTTTATGTCAAATCATGTTTGTTGTGAGATAAATTGTGTAAGAGATATGTTACTTTGTGTCAAATCATAGTAGAGTTTATATAGGTTTTGTTTAGAGATAAGAAAATTGTTATTTGTTTCGGTTTTGAGAGAATAGTTTGAGAAAATTGAGAGATGAAAAATTTATTTAAGAAAATAGAAAACATGTTTGTTTGGCATTTCCCAATAGGGCTGAGCATTCGGTCCAAACCGGACCGAACCGGATCGAATTTCGGTTCTAGGCCAGTTCGGTTCTGAAAAAACAAGGACCGTTTACCGGACCGAAATATTCGGTTCGGTTCGGTAAATAAACCGATCGGTCCGGTTCGATCCAATAATTACCGAATTTCACTTAAAATCGATTTCTCATCTACCCATTCTTTAATTTTCGGTCCGGTTCGGTCCAACTCGGTCCAAAATGCTTCTATTGTCAATTGACCTAATTCAATCTAACATGGACCCTTAAGGCAGTACATGGAGGATACGGTTTTGCTATTGTCAATTGAATCATCAATTAGGGAATCACTCATTTTTACCCAAATTGGAGGTTCATTTGATGTATGAGCTTTCTCACATTTACTTGTCCACAAATAAATATAAGTTTAATAAAAGTATAAAACCCACTTGTTAGCAATGGAGGAATGGCCGAACCCGAATGGGTTGCTGTCGGCGGAGGAGCCAAGCGGAGGAGCTGATTTATTTCAGCAGTCAACCACCGGCGACGGGGCAGATTGGGCTGGAGAAGGAGGATGTTGAAGAAAATCGGAGAAGCCAAGCGGAGGAGGCGGCGGAGCTGATTTATTTCGACAGTCAACCACCGGCGGCGGGGCAGATTGGCTGGAGAAGGAGGATGTTGAAGAAAATTGGAATGGGGAGTATCAGTAAAGTAATCGGGCTGCTGCTGGTTAACTTAGGGCAAACATATTAGGAAAAAAAAAAAAAAAAAAGAAACTCGGTTCAACCGGTTCGATTCGGGAAACCGACCGGTTTTACCGAAAATCGACCCCTTAGGGGTCGGTTTTGAGTTAAGAACCGGCTACCGAACCGATTTTCAGGTTCGGTACTCGGTCCGGACGGTCCGGTCCCCTATTTCCCAAACACGAAATTTTTTTGGGAAACGCCAAACAAACAGGCCCTTAAATTCTTGACGGAGCATAAACAAAAATAAGTATTATAAATATGACAGAAATCAAATACAATATTTTTTAATATGATGATGCAATATTACAAGGCTTCTAATCTACGAGGACTTTCCTGTAAAAAAATCTTCTACTAAATTTCTTTTGTGAATGTATTCACATGGAAACAAAAAAGAATTGGTGGACACAATAAAATTAGGATAAAATGGCTAAGTCCACCAGTCCCATGCATCCCGTGCAAGCACATCAAACCATTGCCTTCAAATAAAAATTTCACTTTCCTCTTCTGCAAAACTACACTGTACGTAACAATGGCAGCATTCACTGCCGACGGGCATATCGCCCTTTCAGCCCCCGGACACTTAGGTGGCACCACCGGTTTCTCCGGCAGAAGCCGGAGTCTAGTGAAGTTCTGCAATGGAGAGCTAATGGGAAAGAAGCTCAAGTTTGCTCAAGTTCAAAAAGGGAACAAGAATACTGCTAATAACAGTCGTATCTGCATGTCACTTACAGCTGATATTGCAGGTGAGAATCAGGTGAGTTTCTTCATTCATTCCAAGGAAATCAGGGAACTCCCTTTTCGTTCTTGGGATCATAAATGAAGGCTTCATCAGTTCATTGTATACATATACACAGTTAAGTGATTCAATGAGAGCTAGTTTCAAGATAACATTTTATAATAGGGTCTTTAGCAAGTTACCCCTTGTGATATGCTTAATGGGCAATTTGCCCACAATGATATAAAAATAGGCATATTACCCCACTGTGATGTATGATAATAAGCGTTTTACCTTTTACCTCGTGGAGGTGTTGCACACAGGCTCTATAATGCGACCTAGACTTCATTTTGATTGATGTGAAAATTAACCAATTTAACCATACATTGACAACATACTCCCTCTCTTTTACCCCTGTGAAATGCGTAATGGGCACTATACTCCCCTGTGGTATTGCCTAATGGAAATTTTACCCCTGTAAATATGTAAAAACTAGGAGGATGCAGTGTGTTTCCTTTACGAAAACACAGGGTATCTTTACCCCTTATTTACCATAGGGGGTAAACTGAGTTTTAAGAATATCACAGGGGTGTAATTTGCTATTAACTCTTTAATAATAGGACTAAAGAAATGATTCATGGACAACCTATGCAAGAAAATGTAGCAATTCTAGTATTATGATAGATACATATTATCCTCGTGTATGATAATTACTTACATTATCCACAGTTGAAGGACTTGGAGATGGAGAAGAGGGATCCAAAGACTGTCGTGGCAATAATACTAGGAGGGGGAGCTGGCACCCGTCTATTCCCACTCACAAAGCGTCGTGCCAAGCCTGCTGTGAGTCTATTATTTTAATCTAATAGTCAAATACAAATTTCAATGCCATCTTTAATATGCTAAACTATAATAGACATATGCCCCAAATGTGTTTTCTGGAAAAAACTGCTCAATTTACCTCAAAGATTAATGCTGCTGCTCGTGTATATATGTGTATATATTTCAGGTTCCATTTGGAGGAGCATATAGACTAATTGATGTGCCAATGAGCAACTGCATCAACAGCGGGGTCAACAAAGTCTATATTCTCACTCAGTTTAACTCAGCATCACTAAACAGGCATCTTGCACGAGCTTACGACTTTGGGAATGGTGTCACATTTGGAGATGGCTATGTCGAGGTAACATAACAATAACCTTGTACATTCAGATGGAAAATGTATTAACTCATTTAATCAACTAAGAATCTTCTATTACATCACAGGTTTTAGCTGCCACTCAAACTCCGGGGGATACAGGTAAGAGCTGGTTTCAGGGCACTGCAGATGCTGTGCGGCAATTCCACTGGCTTTTTGAGGTATAAAAGTTGTAGTTTTAAAAGACTAATTTGAGCAGATAATATTTCATTACAATATGATGATGTTATGTCATGCACCACAGGATCAAAGAAGTAAGGATATAGAAGATGTACTCGTTCTTTCTGGCGATCACTTGTATAGGATGGACTACATGGACTTTGTTCAGGTAAGCTAGAATTTAGGACATCTATAACTATTGCAGATCAAATTTATTCATTGATGGCATTACCTAAGATACCCTTCTATTTTTTACCTTTCTTTTTTTTTTCTTTTTTCTTTTTTGCAGGATCACCGCCAAAGTGGTGCAGATATTACTATATCAAGTTTACCAATTGATGACAGGTAGATTTTAGTTTTGCTTGCATCATTATTTACGGTTTTTGAAGCTACTGTTCTAAGTTCTTTATAGCAAGTTTGATATGATTGATTTACTTCCATGGCCATTGGCCAGGCACACTTGTTATAAAGTCAGCTTATTTGTACAAAGAATTAAAATATAATCAAAGTAAATTTGCAACAGGTGATTTTCAGAAACATGCAGTTAAGGTGAAAAGATAAACAGGGAACCAGAAAATAAAATTCCCTTGCACGAGATTTAATGTTAATGACTAATTCTTCTAAACTCCTTATGATGTCATCATCATCGTGATCATTCATCAATCAATCAATATACTTGATTTCTAGGTATACAATAAAAAAATTAAAAAAAAAAATTAAAATAATTTCCTCATTTTCATGTTAGCCGTGCCTCAGATTTTGGTTTGATGAAGATTGACAACAAAGGAAGGGTCCTTTCATTCAGTGAAAAGCCAAAAGGAAAGGATTTGAAAGCAATGGTAATTTCCTCAGTATAAGTACTTCCTCAGGGAAAATGTATTATGACAAAGTATGCAACTAATTTATTACCTTATATTTCAGGCAGTAGACACAACTGTTTTGGGACTATCTCCAGATGAAGCAGAAAAGAAACCTTACATTGCTTCAATGGGAGTCTATGTCTTTAAGAAGGAAATTCTTCTGAATCTATTAAGGTAAAACTCCCTATCCCCTGACCCTGTCATGAAAACATTTCAAAACAAAATTAATACAAGAATAAAGTATTGCTTGATATTGTGTTGATCCAGATGGCGTTTTCCAACCGCAAATGACTTTGGATCCGAAATAATCCCTGCCTCAGCTAAAGAATTCTACGTTAAGGTCTCTTAGGCAATTCTTTATCACAGGCATATATATTTTTGGTTATTTCATATTTAACTAGAGCATAAATTCAATGCTAAGATCCAATTATCTGCAGGCTTATTTATTTAATGATTACTGGGAAGACATTGGTACAATAAGATCATTTTTTGAGGCGAACCTTGCACTAACTGAACATGTAAGCCTTCTAGATTACACTCCTCTCCATCTAATATACTTTCAGAATCGTATTAGTAGATCTTATTACTTTTTCTTTTACTTCGTCATATCAGCCTCCAAGATTTAGTTTCTACGATGCAAGAAAACCAATCTACACATCCAGGAGAAACTTGCCACCATCAAAGATTGATAAGTGCAAGGTTATTAAATTCGATACAGCTTAGTTCCTTATGGAATCATTTAAAAAAACTATATACCTTAGAGATTAATGTCCATGAAAAATTAATCTTTTACAGATTGTTGATTCAATTGTATCACATGGTAGTTTCTTGACTAACTGCTTCGTGGAGCACAGTGTTGTTGGTATCCGGTCACGCATAAACTCCGATGTTCACCTGAAAGTAAGCTTTTGATATTACTCTTTCTTGTATATTTGGTTAATTTCCATAAAAGAATTAGCACATATATTTTCGGTTCTTGTGATTTTGTCCATTCGTGTATCATTCATGCTTTTCAAGATGAAGAGTTACCTGAATCTTTGCAGGATACAGTGATGCTTGGGGCTGACTACTATGAAACTGATTCTGAAGTTTCCTATGCCTTAACTAAGGGGAAAGTACCCATAGGAATTGGAGAAAATTCAAGAATCAAGTAAAAATTATTTGCTTCTAACCTATAAGAATATTTTCCTAAGTAGCTCTTTCTCATTCATTTAAGTTCTCACATCACTCATTTTTAATTATGCAGAGAATGCATTATTGACAAGAATGCAAGAATTGGTAAAAATGTAGTTATTGAAAATTCAGAGGTATGTTTCTCCTTGCTAACATATTGAATTAATGTCAAGTATTTCAATTATTGAACCTTATGAAACATGGTTAGTTCAAAGTATACAAAGAATTGAGCATCAATATCTAACTATGACACTAAATAATCAAAATAACATCGTCACATCTCAATTACGGAACTCATAGTTGTCCTATCTAACTTGCAGGGGGTACAAGAGGCTGACAGAACTTCGGACGGATTTTACATCCGATCAGGCATTACAGTAATATTGAAAAACTCAACAATCAAAGATGGAACTGTAATATGACATGTCTAACCTTTGCCTCGTCCGTCGACTGCCGGGTATGGTGAATATCAAGAATATTGAGGATCATGAGCATCTGTATAAGGACAGGAAGAGTGTGCAAAAGTGAATTACTATCGTCCGTGCTCAGAATTTAGATTTGAAAATACTATAATCTTTTTTTTTTTTTCAGATAAAGAATTTAAAAACTATTTGATCGATTCAATCAAAATTCCATCAAATTTATATTTCCCTTCTGTCCAAATGTTAAGAAACCAATCTAAATCATTTCAATAATTCAAAACAACTATAAATTCGATTGTATGCATTTTCAGCATGAATTACAGTCACAACCTGAGAATAACACCGGCACTGTAATTACTAAACAACTGGTACCTTTTGATAGAATAACATTTCAAAAAAGAATTCCATTCTCCACTCTATTTTAAATACTAAACCAATTGAAATTAATCCTAATTTCTGAGACTTTCAATATTCAAATTCAGCTCAAGAGAACACGAAGAAACAAACTTGCCTGTGGAGCGCGTGATCGGTCATGTGACCTCGAGATAGTGCGCGCAGCGAAGGAGATGTATTATTTGCTGGAGTGGATATTGAAAGAGAGTCTAAAATTACAGTTAGAGAAAAAAATTGTGTCGTTAGGGTTATGTTATGTTGAAAGAGAGAATATGACCAAAAGACTAATCGCCGCCGTAATTCGAACTCCGGTACGGTGGAGCAGCTAAACTCTCATATGACCTGCACTTACAACAAATTGCAGAGAAAATGTCGAAATTTCATTGAAAGGTCCAATTGAAATAATTTTTGATATATCAGACTTAATAGTTTTGTTTTGTTAGTTACTTTTAAAATTAAACTCTGATTAATTTAATAAAAAAAATTTAATTCTGACTTTTGATCAAGTAACTTAGACAAATTTTTTTTTTTTTTTATAATTCACTTAGACAAAATATTTAGATTATATCAAACATAGAATGATAACCTTATTACTGGGTTAAACACTCCTACCGATATTCTTATCATTAATTTTTTACAGAGCGGTTTCTTTTGTATTTTTTTTTTCCATATTAGTCCTCACTATAAATTATTTGTTTCACTTTAGTCATTTTGTCCAAGATGAACTAAAGTGTCATAACAGTTTTATGAGGGATTAATTTGATAATTAAAAAGTTTTATGAGAGACTAAATCGATACAATACAATCTTATGAAGGATTAAAGTGTGACAATATGAGTAAAAGACCTCTTGTAAACTAAAGTGCCATAATAGTTTTACGAGGGATTAATTTGATAATGAAACATTTTTATGAGAGACTAAATCGATACAATACAATTTTATGAAGGATTAAAGTGTGACAATATGAGTAAAAGACCTCTTATAAATAGGCAAAGTGATATAAATAATTCATAATGGAAACTAACGTCAAAAAGAAAAAACGAAAAAGACAATTATGTAAAAAAATTAATTTTAAAGAGAATCATTATTCATGTTTATCCTTATTACTACTCATTCGACTAGTTGAACTGATTTAACCTCTGAATGGAAGGACAAAGTTATGACTTAGGACACAATAATGAGTAATAATTTATTCCTGATTATATAGTCTACTATGCGAAAAAAGACCATAGTTTATTCAATATGGGCTGTGATGGTGTGGGTGCGATTTCGTTTGCTTTTTACTTTAATTTAATTGGTTTCAATAAATATAATTTGAATTGAGTTTCAATATTTTGTGGGTATAAGAATCTAATTTGAATTAAGTTTTAGTGATGGAGTTTGACGGGTAAAAGTAATTGATTGGTATGGGACAAATCAATAACTTCTATTAAAAAAAATAAAAATAAAATAGATGAATGTATATTGAATCTTTGTCATTATGTGTCTACCACATTGTTTACAAAAAAACTATTTTAAAATACACCAACGGTCCAACATATGAAAAAATACAAGATATTAAATGTTCAGCATGAAACCCTTCATCTATTCAAAATATGTCGTTTTAGATTTAAAATATTTCATGTGAAGTTATAGCGACCAACATAAAGTATTAAAAAAAATCAAGAAATATGTTGAATTGAAATGGCTTATTTTGTACAGACGAGGAAATACTGAATTTTTAAAAGTGAAAATAATTTCTTTTATATTTCACATAACACAAGGAAGTATATCTTGCATTTATTCCCAACAATATACGTATTCATATTTCAAACAAATATCACCACCCCAAATATCCAACATCCAAAAGTTGATGCAAGTACAACACAACATAATTCGAAAGCTAAATATCAAACATCCAAACATTAAAAACAACCTTGATACGAAGAAACAACAATAATATAATGTTTATCTTTATGACCATAATTGGTTATTAAATAGGACGGAAAAGTTTATTAATTGTGATACAAGGTCATTTGTCGAGATGAAACAAATGTTAAAAGATGGAAAAAGTAGTTAATATCTACAATCCTCGGTCATGTATGTACTTGGAACACTTGTTACATCGTTGTAACCGGCCGGCTTTTACTCAACTTGTACATCTATGCTTATATAAAAGCAATGTTTCATTTTCGTCAAATCCTACAATATGAAAAACTAGGTTATAGTGATAGAACATTGTGGCGAGGCAAACATGGACAAGAGGATTTTTGGGCTCATATTGTTGATTTTCCTTTTATCTAGTGAGTTTTTCATAACTACATTTTGGGAAATCAATTCAAAACCTCTTTGTATTATTTTTATTGCAAGGAATTTCCTAGTATTTTACCAAATCTTGCATGAAATTCATTTTTTTTGTGTATTATTTTTATTGAAAGGAATTTCCTAGTATTTTACCAAATCTTGCAAGAAATTTATTTTTCATTAAAAAAAAAAAAATTGGATGCGCGTGAACCTCAGGCGCTTGTATATGAAGGTGAAAGTATGAATATCAATTTTTTTTTAACGCTGTTAACAATTTATCGTTAAAGGGAAAAGTGTGCAAGATTTGCTAAAACACGGAGAAATTACTTGCAATAAAAATAACACATAGGAGTTTGCGCATGTTTTCCAAAACACAGGTGGATATTAACAATAAATATTAGGATAAATTTTTATTTTTATTTTTTTGGTACCCCATGATATGCCACCTTGCAACTTTGGAACCATTGGATACAATAATACAAATCTGATACCACGTGATAGGTTTTCATAGCAACTTTCAAAACAACCCCAATTTTTCTCTGGAGTTAATGGCAATTTACCCCCTATGAAATACATAATGTTCAATTTACCCACTGTGATTTAAAATAGAGCAATTTCCCCCTTTTGAAAATTTTAAAGAAGAAATTTACCCCTTTTAGCCGAAGAGTATAACTCACTTGTCAAAATTGAGAGTGGGCATGAAAAGTATTTTGTCACATAGGGGTAAACTTCTTCATTTATCATAACATAGAGGAGTAAATTGCCACATTATCATAACAAATGGGGTACAGTGCTCTTTTTCAAATCACAAGGAGGTAAATTGAGATTAACTCCGCGGAGAAAAACTGCGCTTGGTTTGATCGAAAGTTACAAGGAAAGCCAATGTGGTATCACATTTGTATTTTCGTATCCAATGGTACTAAAACTGCAAGGTGGCATATTATGTAGTACCAAAAGAGCAAATTTCCCAATATCTTAGTTTCGTTTTTAATTTTAGTTAGATTTTTTTGGTTGTCTAAGTAATCAATCTTATACATGTGTAAATTGTGTTACCTTATAATGCAAGATATGATGGTGGTTGAATCTGATGAAAGATGGACCACACCAAGAAGTCGTACCTTCAAGGGAAAATGCTACCACGGAAAGTTCTACAAAAAGTCATGGAAAGAATCGGCAAGGGCAAAATGTAATAAAGCATGCATAGAAGAAGGTTGTCAATCGGGTCATTGTAGGAAAGATTTGAAATGTTATTGTATGAAGCAAGAGGAGGCAATGGAAGAAAAGGACGACAAATTAATTAACTTCTAAAATTTGAAATAATTAATAGACCTAATGCAAGTGAGAACATGATTTTTGTATGTACATAAGCAACTAATAAAAGATTTCAACCCGCCATATTGCATATTAAATTCATTAGATATTCGGATCCCAATCATACTTTTGCCTGTTTAGAGCTTTACATATGTCAATTTACCTACAGGTGAGAGATGAATAATGTTTAATTTACATTCTTTTAATTTGGAAATGAGCACTTTAGTCTTCCTTTGAAAATTTTAAAAAGCAATTTACATCCTTCAGTCGGAAAGTGTAACTCACTTGCCGAAATTAAGAGTAGGCTGTAAAGTGTGGTTGTAACTAGGGATGGCATAATGGGTCTGGACCCAATGGGCCGGCAATGACCCGCCCAGACCCATTAAGACCCAACCCATTAGTGAACATAATTCATTGGGTTGGGTTGGGTCTGGACACACATTAAATTTAGGAGGTCTTTAGCTGGGCCTTTAACGGGTCCTTAACGGGTCCAAAAAAATTAAAAGCCAAAGCCCTGTTATATGCACAAAACAGATTCGACCAGACCAGCTGCATCTTTATTGAAATGAGAATAAAGCCACTGCATTCACAGATTATTTTTCAGCATGTAGGTCACTGCATCTTTACGAAGGGGTGTATGCGTAATAATTATAAATAAATTTGAAGGGATCCATCGATGTCATATATTGTAATATATATTAAACTACATCCCCCTAAATGAAAAAATAATAATATTAAATTGACATAACTATATATTCTTTTATATTTTAATCTTTTTTATTAATTTAACTATACGTTTGATATAACATAAAATTGAACTACATAATAACTGAAGTTTGTTTAATTGTTATTTAATTCACATTCTTTTCGAATACCGCATTAATTAGACGTGTGTAAATAAATTAAATGTTTTCATTTCTTAAAACTCTTTTAATATTATTATTTAGTTTGTTTTAATTCACTTTGAGGGTATAATTGTCAATTTTATTTAAGCTAATTCTTTTAAATTTTTACTTACAGAATAATGGGGTGAAATATATTAAATTTGTAATATACATTTCTGTCTATTATTTGAAATTTTATATTTCTTCTTTGTCATCTAATTATTAATTAAATTCCAATCATTTTCAGCGCTCAAAATAATGAAACTTGAAAGTTGAAATTAATGTTAAATCCAAACGGAGCCAAATAGTGCTAGCTAGAACCGCTGGTTACATTCCATTTTATCCACTGCATCTTTAACGGGTCTTAAAAAAAAAAAAGCGGGCCGGCCCGACCCAGACCCATTTAAAACCCGACCAATTTATGACCCGTTTCAACCAGACTCAGACCCGACCCGACCCATTTTGCCCAGACCCGGACCCGACCCGCCCGTTTGCCACCCCCAGTTGTAACAAAGGAGGGGGGAGGGGAGGGGTGTCAAATTGCAATATTTATGATAATACAGGGGATAAATCGCCACATTTATCGTAACAAGAGGGAGGAGGGTGGGGGGTGATCTGCCACATTATCAGAACACAGGGATAAAGTGTCACACTTAAAAATGTCAGGGAAGCGATGTAAAACTTTTAAAGATTATAGGGGGTAAAATATTTTTTTTCCAAATCACAAGAAGATAAATTGATGAAAATTATGAATATCACATGGGAAAAAATTGTCATTAACTCGAGCTTTATACATATAGATGAATGTTTAATGGTTTAATATATAGTACAAAAGTATATAGTTAATTAACAATGAATTAGTGACGGGAGTTTTCTTGTTGGAAAAATATCGTTATTTTCGACCAATATCCCTACAATACAATAAGGGGTCGTCCGATTTGATTAATAAGCCAGATTTAAAAAATAATCATGATTATATCAATTGATCGATTTGCAAGATTGCAGTTCGGGCCGGTCCGAAAAAATGGTTAACCTTCCTTTTATTCGGAGTACTTGTAAATATGGCTCCCCTTGTGTGATTCAATAATCTCTCCAAGATCGGAGTTTCACTATACCCTTTTCTCATTATATTTGACTAACAACAAATATTTAGATAGAGTTAATTTTCTCAAACTCCTTAATTTTGGACATAATTATGTCACTCTAACATTTTTTTAATTAATGGATTGATTATAATCTTGGGCCAAACCAATAGGTGATTGGTCTAGTGGAAATGATTAGTCATTACAAAGTAACAGACTCAGGTTCGAACTCTGTTGAGAGATGTACCCAGTTAATGTGCCCAACCTACCTCGAAAGATATTAAACCCTTGTAAAAAAAAAAAAAAAAAAAAAAATTAACCGAACCTCATTTTTAATAGTCGATCCAATTATTATTATTTTTATTATTATTTTTGATAATTAGTCGATCCAATTATGATATTATGTGCAATAGACAACCTGATTTAATCATGTTAGGACAAACCGGACCGCCTCCACCAGAATTGCTATGAAAAATTCACTGGGTTGGATATTCATTTGGTAATTTCACACTAAGTAGTAAGTACTGACGGAACACCACCTAATTATATTTTTTGTTGCTAGTTACTTACATAAATAAAATGCTTCAATCCTAGTTGTCA
This sequence comes from Penstemon barbatus, assembly GCA_003313485.2. Taxonomy (NCBI): domain Eukaryota; kingdom Viridiplantae; phylum Streptophyta; class Magnoliopsida; order Lamiales; family Plantaginaceae; genus Penstemon; species Penstemon barbatus. The sequence goes on along the minus strand of CM064884.1, from coordinate 15,424,958 downwards.
GATTTACCAAAAAATATATATGTCGAAAAAAAATAATGTAAACTCCTTATCCTCCGACCCAGTCATGGAAACACAAAATCATTTCAAGTATAAAGTATTGCTTTGATATTGTGTTGAACTTGATCCAGATGGCGTTTGTGTGGACTTTGAGCATGAATAGTAAACAAGTAACAAGGGAATGGCTATGGGCAGTTCCACTTGTGGAAAACTGCCCATAGTTCCACTCACATTAATTTTTTTATTATTATTTTTTTGACCTGCTAACCCGGTCACGGTTAGCAGGTCACATTTTGTAGTTTTACATAATTACCCCTGTATATAATATACATATTAAAATAAAAAAATCCCATTTATTTCATTTACATATTTGCCCCTCCTTGTTATTAATATATATTAAACCATAAAATATCATTTTTGGTAATTACTTGGTTGCCCTTGGACTCTAATACGTATAATATCTTCAATTTACATACAATTCGTATATTAGAATTCGTACAAAAATCAATTTACTTTACAAAATCGATTTACATCTCCCCAATTACATCCGACCCCAAATCATATGAAGGAAAAATCTCCCGAAAAAAGTCAAATTGAAGCTTCTTATATGAAATTGTGGAAGGAGTTCGAAATAGTGAAGAATTGGGGATCAATTGCATTTTGATATCCAATTTTAGCTGATATCCCATTACCTAGAAGAAAATTATCATAGAATTCGTATAAAAATCAATTTACTTACAAAATCGATTTACATCTCCCCAATTACATCCGACCCCAAATCCTTTGAAGGAAAAATCTGGCCTTCCCAAACCCTTTGAAGGAAAAATCTCCCGAAAAAATCCCAATTGAAGCTTCTTATATGAAATTGTGGAAGAAGGAGTCCGAAATATTGAAGAATTGGGGATCAATACGAGATGTAAAATCTTAGGTCATCTTCGTTTTTTTCATTATTTTAGCTGGTTAAATTTATTTGCACAATTTTCAGAATTTGAGCTGGTAAAATTTATTTGCACACTTTTCATAATTTTAGCTGCTAACATTTATTTGCACAATTTGTCCTTTGTCTTTGCTACCATTTATTTCCACAATTTTCTTGAAATTGCATTATATTTATTGTTTTATTTTTTTTGTCGGAAATAGCTTAATTAGTAAATTGGTGAATTATTTTATTACTTGAAATTTATGTCTTGGTTAAAATGAATATTAATTTGATTGAATTTATTATTGTATCTGTAACACTGGCCTAAATAATTAAGGCACGATTTGTAACTGCTTCTTTGAGGTTGAGCTTGTTATGGTAATTTATTTTTTGTATTTTTATTGTTTTATTGTTTTAGAGGACTTATTATTATGTACGTGTGAATTCATTGCACTGGAGATTTAGTTATTAATTATCATATGTATTAGGTTGTAAAAATATTAGTGTCAATGAATTTACATTGTGTTTAATAAATTGAGGTCCATTTTTAATGTTCTGATGTACGTGGAATGTCATGTTGAATTAGGTATATGGTATTGTTTTGATTTTATATATTATGAATTTTTAGAATAAGTTAGATTATTCTGTTTGTTTTTCAATTTTTTGAATGTTGTGGTTAGTTTTTGGACTGTTGGGGTTAATGTTGTAGTTTGGATTTTATTATTTAAAATTTTGTAAAAATATTGACCGAACATGGTGATACGTAGTTTTGTTGATTTCTGAACTCAGGTATTGATGATTAGTATTATAAAAACAGTCAACTAAGGTTTTATTTTTTATTTTTTATTTCAGATGGAGTATTTGTTAGAGGCAAAACCATTTAATATGGAGACGAAGGAGCTGGGGAGGTTTTGTTAGACGAGTTTATGACAACTCATCCAACAAAACTTCTCCAGCTCCTTTATCTACTTTATTTTATCCATGAGTTGCATTTGGAGCCCTTCTTGAAATATTCATAGCCACTAAGCAGTGCAGAGTAAGGATCTGGAGAGGTTCATTTGGACGAGTTGATGCAACTTGTCCAAATGAACTTCTCCAGCTTGTTTATCTACATTTTATCCATGAGTTTGATTTGGAGCCCCTCTTTTGGTCTAAAATAACGGGTTTGATAATTTCTGATGGATTTGTTGTTACTATCTTTTTTGCATGTTTAAGAATGTAATCCTTTGTCAAAAAATGAGGAAAGTAGAACTTGAATAAATATTCTAACTCGTTCTTCCTCCGCTTCTTTCATCTGTATTTGAATTCATTGCGTAATCAAGTGATCCGTATTTGTTTTCATGTATATACGAAGACCTATCTTGATTTTGATGCTTCCAATGATCCTCGGATATTTATTGTACTTCATCCATCATGTTTATAATTAGTGGAATAAATTTGTTGTGATCATTATAGGAAGTTAATTGATTATTGTGGATTTCATCTAGAATGAAGTTGAATTGTATTCAAATACAAAGTTGTTCTGTATATGTGTTGATTGATTAGTCTATATGAATATATTTAAGTAATTTATTTAGGAATTGGTATTGGGTTGTATAAGTTTGCGATATAAGAAAAAATAAATTATGTGATATATGTGCCTATTAAATTGACAATTTCCTGCTACTATAATCTATATGAATATAATCTCATATGCAAATGTGAATTTTCATATTTGGACTAAACAATTTGAGTGTCCGTATTCATATAAACCCATTAGATATGAAATTAAGTTGAAGTAGTATTGTACAATTTTGTGTCAAAAAAATATCCTAAAAAATAGTAGATTAACAATATGAACTTCACTTCACTATGATGCACTCGAATCTTCAGATGTCGTAATTCTAATGTCAATGTACTTCTGATCAATCTCGGTGTACAATTTAAGAAGATTTAGTATGTCCTCGTTATTGCGCAACTGGACGTACTCATTTTTCGCCGGCATCTTTCCCTCCATCAGTTGAAAATTTTGATCATTTATCCTCCCCCCAAGAACATCCGAGGACATTATCCTATCCAAAATTTCATCGAAGTTGATATCTATAGTGTCAAAGTCAGGTATAGAGACCATCAGATTAGCATGTTCAATGCATAATGCATACCTTCTCCTGCATAAATAACAAATGTATTTAGTTAAAGAAATTCCAGAAACAAATCAACTTTTTAATTTAGTTTAAATAAAAAATAGCATATTCATACCCCTTTTCGGCTTTGTTTGCTTTACAGTTGTATAATTTAACTGCCAGCCTTGCACGGGCTTTTTTCGATTCGACCTGTGAAAATCAATATATTCGAATAATTAAATTTAAAATTAAAATACAATTTAAATAATAAATGATATATATCTCCCTTTGATTTTACCTCACTTAAAGCACGATCTAATTTCCCCGGAAACAACATCATCAGGCATACATAAAGTCCACAATCGTACCTGTCATTTCGAAAATCTTAAATTCATCCTTAATGATAAAATAAGAACTAGTTTGAAGATCTTAAACTGTATGTTACTCACCAATTTTTCTGTTGTGGGAAAGAATGATTGTTGACATAATCAAATCTGTAATCCCAATTATCATATATGAAATCTCCTTCACCCCACTCTCTAGCAATCATCTCTAATTCTTGACACTGTTAAAAATAATATAATAACATGATTTTTGACATAAAATGACTCAAAATGACTCATGAATCTCATTTGTGCAAGATTAAGACATAGCAATTTTGGATTCTACCATGCTCGAAATATAGTCACGTCTAGTAGTTGAAATCTTTTCTCCTACCAAACACGAGTCAGATATTATAATCTTTCTGTTCCTCAAATCGATGGTGCAGATGTACCAATGTCTTCCGGTATCGTTGAGGGGGATAGTAATTGTTTCACAAGTAGTCGGGGGACCCCGAAAACAGCCATTGTCACCAAAGATAATCCTGTTGACTTTATCGGTACTAAATTTTGATTTTCCCACCATATTCTGCATATGTAGTTATTTATATCAGTTTTGTTATAATTAAATTAAAGGTATCGAAATTGCGTACATACGCTGAACATGGCTGGTAGAAACCAATGGTTAGTCGGCTTTCCAGATGCACGTTCTTCTGCCCATATCATATAGGCAACAGCGTCGATTACCTTGATAAGATGACAATTCATTTAACAAAAATATTTAACCAAAATGTCAAGTAGGTCGAGTTAGAAGATTTTTTTTATATGAACTTACTTCACCGCTAATCCATTCCCCTTTGTTCAAAGTATTGATTCCTGATCTAAGAACAATCCAAGTATCGGAGAACTCCACCGCTCTATAACTGATTAATTTTAATAATTAATTAGCAATGATTGCAACACAAAATTCTCAAATTATGCATACTTTTTAGAACATGAAATTCTTACTCTTGTTTCAGGTTCTTCGATAAGAGGTAAGCCGCAACGTCTTTATCTTCTGGCATATTGGAGCATATGATGTCGAAAATGCTTGGGTTGAGGCCATGAGAATCAGACAATGGACTTTCCTTTAGATTTTCTTTTGCTTTTTGTCGATCTCCCCTCGTACTAGGATCTTGCTGTGTATGTTGTTCTTTTTCTGTACTAGTACTCTCAAACCTTTGGTTGAGGCCATGGGAATCAGACAACGGACTTTCCTTTTGTTTTTCTTTTTCCTTTTGTCTATGTCCCCTTGTAGTATGTTGATGTGTATGTTGTTCTTTTTCTGTACTAGTACCCTCAAACCTCTGATGTAGATATGGTAAATTAGATACAATGAGTGCCATTGTTTCTACCAACTTGACCAAATCTTTGCCATGATCACAGTTGGAATTGGAACTATTTGATTGGTATTTATGAAGCAACATTTGACTAATCTCATTTTCTGCATTTGTCATTCGTTGATTAAGCATTTCAACTTGTTTGCCTAAGTGTCTCAAATATGTTCCCGTATCATGGTTTTCATCATTTTCACTCGAAACCTACAATTTCTCTCACATTCGGTTAATATGATATGCTCTTGAAATATTGATTTGTAATTTATAATGGTATTTATTAAATAACATTGTACTCACCCCAGGTTGTGTATTTTTCATTCTTTGATGAAGCATTTGAATTTGATTGTCCAAGTACCTCAAATGTGTATCAAAATCCATCGATGAACTTTTCCCAGGCACCTCGGGTTGTGGTTCTTTACTTTCATCCTCTGGGGTTTTTTTTGTTTTGTTCCAAATCTGCAATGTCTTTGTGGTTAAGAAATATTAATTTTGAATAAACTATGGAATATAAGCACTTTGACATAAAATTCTTACCCCACTGTTGAGGTAACCTCCTTTTAAGTTGAAAGCCCTAAGCAAATTTATCACCTCAAGGTGTGTCCATTGTTCAATAATGGGTAGGTTTGCATCTAGTAGCTTTCCGCATGCAAGGTCGGTGTGTACTAATTCGGAGATGAATGCCATCTACATTTTGTTAATAAGAGTATTACTATAATACGTGTCCAAGTAATTAGAATAAGTAATAAATTGATATTGAAAAAAAATCACCTCTAGTAACATCACGCATCCTGTGATATTCTTAGCACCTTTTGATTTGAATTTCTGAATGCCTTCGATAAGGCTGTGCAACACTTGACCACACCAATCGTACGTGTGAATATTATCTAAGTCGATTAGATATTCTAATTTCGCAAGGTCTAAGCTCTTGTTATAGCCAGGGAAAAGAAGTACGGTGAATACAAACACTAAATATAGAACTTTAAATTCGGTTCCATGTGTTGAACAAGCCTTGAGTTTTCTAAATAGTAGTGGTAGTTCCATTTGTAAGCCATTATGTACAAAAAATGGACCATACAATCGTTGTCCCATGGATGATGTACTAGTACTAATTTTTGGCAATAAATTGGTTGTATTCGGTAGGCCAAATACTTGACTAACTGTTTTTGCCGTAATTTTGATTAGTTTGCCCAAAACATTAATAGTTCCGGTTTTTGTATCATACCCATCAACCAACCATGTCAACAATTTATGGTCAGATATCCTTATATCTATTTTCGTCATGGACCCGAAACCCATGTTTTTTATTACCGCTACTTGATCGTTGGTAAGTAATTTATTAACTTCTACCAACTTAGGTAGGGACGTCCTATGCTCCAACCGTGTCTCCTATAAGATGAGAAAATCCAATTTTTCAAACATATAATAATATGGTATAGGTAGATTGCAATGTAACTATAATATAATATTAGTAGGAGATTATGTAATTAATTTAGCAACAATTGACTCACGAATTCCCAACTATCTTTGTTACTTTGACTTGAAATATCCTCCCACGCTTTGGTGGGTTCGACTTCGCATGGAATCGAGTCTATATTCTACATTTTGAAAAAAGAAATAATGTCATGATATTCTCAAATTAAATGAGTAATTATAATGAAATTGTTATATACCGTTTTTCCTCCATATTTTGCATCGCTACGTTCTGATGCTTTAAGGTTGGTCCTATTGCTCGTGAAATGAGGCCACGCATTCGGAGTTTTTGGCGTAAGATTTGGTACTTTCCAAGTCCCACGAAGTTTTGGCGTTGCCTCTTTGTTGCTTTGATTAATTTCATCAAGTTTACGTTTGCCATTGGCCTGTGCATTATTTTTTGTGATGTCCCTGATAAGAAAATAACATTGTTACATTCTAAACACAATCGTTTTTTTTTATAAACACAATTTCACAGTCGCACTATATGAGATTAACATTTTATAAAATATTATCTATTTTATTCAATACATATAATGCTAATGCCCGAAATTCATCCAAATTGAAATAGAAGGAATTATTATTCCCTTGCATAGTGAAACAGGCCAACATGAAATAGACCATAAATGAGTCTCTTAAACTTTACTAATTAAAATAATTTGACTACCAATTCTGGTTTATTTATTAATCTTTATCTGGACTTAACAATTTTTTTTAAAGCCCACGTCATAGTTAACAGATAATTTCCTAGCCCATATATTTCTTAATAGATTTATACTTAAGCCCATTCAATAAGCCCACTTATATTCAATAGTGTATACATATGTGATACATATAGCTAACCGTGTATAAAAGTATACACACACACACACACACACACACATATATATATATATATATATATATATATATATATACACGGGTCCCCATAAAGCCTGACACCCATCAAGCCATCACACCCCATATGTCACACACTCACACCCCACTTGCTTCCACTTTTCCTTACACGGCTACCTATATGAATAGTTAGTAAGTACACCCATATATGCTACAAATTACAATATATACATAATACATCTACTAATTTTATACAATCACATGTATCAAACATATTTGAAATTTCGAAATTTGACAAGGAATTATTCTGCAATTTTTTAAATGAGTCACTGAAGGAAAATATTCAAATAACACTTAAATGGTGAGAAATGTTATATATATATATATATATATATGTATGTATGTATCATATGGACTAAGCATCATATAAGATTAAATCATATGGACTAAGCATCCGAAAACATCCAAATTCATCCAAATTTTATATATGTATATATATCCGAGAAAATCCAAATCCATCGAAGCATCATATAATATTAAATCCACAAAAATAAAAAACCCATATATTCCGTAATTTATTATTCTAAAATGATTGTGGCAAGATAAATTTGAAATTAATGGAAGTTACACTTACACTTTGGGATCCTTCATGATAAAACCTTGTTAATAACTCCTTCAAACAAACAAATATATTGTTAGGTGGAAGAAATAAATTCTATTGCATTAATGGATTCTGCCAATTTCTTGAAATTAAATGAAGAAGATGAGTTCATTTTTTATCCCGTAAATTTTGAGTGTATATTGAAACCAATTAATTAATCCTTTAGTCATCATCATTCATTTCATTAATTAGACATGACAAGCCACACAAGTAAGCCATGCCTTAGATTTTCGGGTTGACTAGGTGGCACTACATGTCTAATCCATTAGTTTTTGTTATTTTCTATGTACTATAATGAAATTTATTTTGTAGCATTATATATATATATATATATATATATATATATATATATATATATATATATATATATATATATATATATATATAGTGTAAATGATGACAATTTATTTAAAATGGTATTATCATTCACTATAATTCCGGATTTGAAAGTTATTAATTTTATATAAAATTTATATAATATAATATAGCAATAAGTTCTATATTATTAATAAAATATTTATAATTTAAAAAAATAATTTGAAAGTCTATTTTGCGAAAACCAAACTACGACGGCATTATCTCATCGAAGATTACGTCAGCAAATTTCGTCCCGCAATTTATAGTTATATGAAATATCATCCCAAAGTAATAACTAATTTTTTATTTTCTTCCCAACCGATAGCAACTCGCCGAATTTAGTCCCAAACATAAAATTTCTAATTCAATGAGAATGACGGTTGAAAAATGTAATTAGGTTGGGATTTAGAAAAGTTGACAATCTAATTAGTATTTGCATATTTTGTCAATTTTCTTATAAAATCAGTTTTTACCTTTAAAACCAGTAATTTTATTTTTTGCTTAAGTTATTAAAAGTTGTGATGGGGTTTGACTTGCAATTTTGGTGTTCCCAACCCGTGTAAATATCTATAAATGAGTCTCTTGTGGGTGTTGTGACAAGTTGTGAGTTGCATTAAGACAAAAAAAGTCTGGCATAAAAAGATTCATCTCTTGGGAAATTTGATCGAAGCTAATTGTAAGCATCGATTGTAACTTGTAAGTGCTTCATTTTTTTACTTCCAATTGTTTATGTGATTTATATCTCAAAATCTCTAATTAATGGACAATAAAATTTTTTATTATTAGAAAGTTTAACTCCATGGCACGTACTCGAGATTTTGAAGATATTTTCTCGGATCCTGATTGGAGCACCAGTGAAGAAACGTGTCTTATATTTTCATTTGTACAATATGGTAGGAATAAGCATTTGAATGACTTGCGTTCAATGGGTTGTGCATGCACAATAGTTGGGTGTATGTTGCACGACGAATTCAATAAAGTCTACACGGTCTCAAGCATAAGGAGTAAGATTTCTAAAATTCGTTCTAAATTCCGTCAGTTTAATCAATTTCTAAAAACACCGGGTGTTACATACAATTGGGCAACAAATATTGTCACTGTTGGGCCAGATTACATAATACGAATTTACGAGGTTATCACTCCCTATTCTTTAATTTTTAGATTCATTATTTATATATTTTACTAACAAAATCTAACTACTTAATTTTGATCCTTTCTTAAATCTAGGAAACAATTGTGGAGAGATATTTTAGGACTAATGGTTTCCCTTATTACGAACAAGTGGACTTCATCTTTGGACAAAAAGAAGCTGCTAGCTTGCCAGAAGAATGTGTTGGAAACTACTTATATCCATTGCGTGATGTAATTTGAATTTTCAAATTATGTATGTAGTTCCTTATGATTTATAAATATGTTTGCAAATGTGATTCTAAAATTAGTTAACGTGTATCATATAGTAAATTATATATTTCTTATTACATTAAATCATATTGTCCCAATTATAATTTTGCCACCATGCGGGTTTCATACAAAATATTTAAATTGATAAAATTGATAAAATTATAAATGATACAAGATATTTAGTTCTTATTACATTCAAACTATTGCCGCAATTATAAAATTGAAATGATACAAGCCTTGATTGGTACGGGTGTCATACAAAGTATTGAAAATATACATTTATGCATTTAGTAAATGTCGGAAACAAATACTGGAAGAGTTCAACAATATGATTATCCTTGTCCCAGTTTGAAATAAGAAATATTTTTTGGCACTCAAATGCCAAATCTTTATACATATATGAAGACTTGGCAATGAAGTGCCAAAAAATATTTGATATTTTCAAAATGGATCAAGGATAATCATATTGTGACACTCTTACACTATTTGTCTTCGACATTTACTACAATGCATAAAGTTATGTTTCCAATGCTTCGTATCACACCAACACCATTTTTTCTAGAGCCTTGGTTACGCCCTATTTACAGCATATCTCCTTGCAATCTAGCATCAATAAGTCTGCAATAATAATAAAAAACATTAGGTAATTGATAATATATTGAAATTGAGAATAGTAAATCTGAAGATTTTATTCAACATATACCGTCATACCTCTAATCTTGTAATGCATAATGTTTAGTGACATTAGGCAAATTATATTTGAATAAACGGTTTGTACAGTGGACATAAAATGGAATTGTAAATGAGGGGTAGCTGGAAACTATGTGAATTTGCAGTAGGCAACCATATTTTCAGCTTCAATTTATAAAAACTGGGATTGAGCTTGGTCACGGACGTGGGACATGTAATAATAAAAAAATTGAATATATTGGAAAAAGTTGATTGAATTGTTCACAGGCAAGTACGCCTGTTTTTTCAACCTACATGATTATTGTTGCATATAATATTATACTATACTAAATAATTGAGATGAGAAATAAATGTTTGTAAAATATATTATATATACACACAAGTGGACAAATCCAAATCATCTTTTAGGAGTTAAATTATTCAAATTGGGGAACAATAATTCAGCCTTCACGTGAACATTGAACACTCACAAACAATATTGTGCACGGATTATTGCATTCAAAACCCCTATAACTTATACAATTTTCCCACATCCCCTCAAAAAAATATTTTTTCCTAATTCGTTTTAGATTGTTAAAATTATCAAAATTATGATGCTATAATATGTTACATATTATGTGTAGCACGAAACCAGAAATATATAATTTAGAAATAACTTTAAAGATTCTCATTATATGAAAATCCATACATAAGAAAATCAAATACATTCTTAATAAGAAGTAACAAAGCCTACTATTATTATTTTAAAATATAGGACGGTGGTACATCTTATTCTTCGTCGCTTGCGCTCGGTGGATATTCAAAATATGGAGGAGCAAGTTCGGGGTTGCGAGCGTAAGGTCTAATAGAATATGGTGGCCTATGTCTCCTCTCAAACCTTCGCATATTTCTAAGCGTAAGACGTAATTCATTTAGGGGCAAATACTGACGAGGCTTTGGAACATTGGGGGGGATCACGTAAGCATCATCTTCGAAGTCCTCTGGAGCTTCAAATACATCTTGTGCATAAATTTCCAAATACTCTAAGTTGCCAATGCGAATGAGGTCAAACATGTGAGCGATGTCAACTTCATCGCTAATTACTCTAAGACCCTCCTCCAATGGCAAATCAGGGACTCGATACCAAATACCGGCCGGAATGAAATTAACACGTCTTTTAAATATTTGGACCATATCGCAAAAGGTAAAATGATTTACGTTTGTAATAGTGACGATGTCGTTGAGTCGGGATGGCTTGTATGCAATTTCACGATAGACATTGTAGACCGTAAAAAGCCGACCCCCGTAACGGACATGTAATGTTGGTTGAGAAGCCATAAAATGGATGAGTTGGAAAAAATAAAATTCAAACTGTTTATAAATTGAAACTGATGATGGAGTGAGAAAATTTCAGAATTATTTTTTGATCATGGATTGTGAGAAATTAAACTTAAACTAACTTGTCCTATTTATATGTTGCAAATATTACATTGGAATTGATTAAGGGGCCAATTTTGTATTAATCGAGCACTATGTCCAAAATTGCCTATTTATTGTCAAGTCACAATGTCACATTCCTTCTTTTAATAAAGGGACTTCACGTGAATTCAAATCTAATAAGTCCAAAATGCACTTGTTTTCATATTTTTGTATATATATTCCCTATATACATGCACAAGGTAGTATAATTTTGCTTAAAAATTTACATAAAGTTTATCCAAATATGTCCCAGAAAATTGGATCTTGTTCTTCAAAAAAAATTTGTGAAATTTACGGTTGTTGTTGCGACTCTCATGTCGACAAAGAAGGTGGCAATCGAACTTTCCCTTGTGAACGTTGCCAATATATCACGAGTCTTAAAATACAATTTTCAAATCTACTTGAACTCTTGGTGGATAGGTACTCGAATGGGGAATTTTTAATGTACTTCAAATCTCTTCGTATTTGTGTATTCGAAAGATTCGAGATTGCAATGCAATTTTTTGAAGCATCCCATAATGCAAATATCGGTCCAAAAATTCCGTAAGTATTAACAGCTATATTCCATATGTGAATTTTCGTGATTTTAATGTTGCTTGGAACACTTTTTAATTTAAAAAATTATTTCAACATAGTGCGGTGTATAAAAGAAGGCCATATGTTCCCGGGCCAGTAAAACAAAGGTAAATTCTTGCAATGTAATTACACTATATAAAAGGTGTCAAATTAATTATCTAAATGCAATAACAACAATCTTCTGCAGAATGTCTACATATTTGAAGTACTTAAAGAGTAACGGAGAAAGTTGTCCGATATTCCATTTTAGAGATGAGGTTAAAGACAAATTAATTCACATATTTGTCGAAGGGTTGAAAGAAGTCCATTACTCCACTATTGCCATATTGGAAGAGAACGAAAATTTGTCATGGTTGGATGAAATAAAAGAAGAAATTCTCTCTATTAAGGATTCATTTGATTGGTAGCTAACAATGTTTATTATTGCGAATTAACAATGGAACAATATTGTTAATATATTTTGTGTAATTTATTTAAAATTAATCGTCTTTTGTATTTTTTCGTCTTTTGTTATGGAACAATATTGTTAATATGTTTATTTTGTATTTTCACGTTTTATGGTGGTTAATTATTTTTTTTAAATATTTTTGTCATTAGTCAAAGTAACAATAATCAATACAAAAGCATATATTATAAATTTATAAGCCAAGTTGGAACAAATAACTAAATTATATTATATTATATTAAAAACAAATAATTCCACATTTGACTTCTTGTGAGTTGTGACAATAAGGGGGAGCGGCCGACAATGTTGCCAGGGGACCATGTGGACATGTTTTTGTTTGTTTGTATGTGGACATGTGTTGTTTGTTTGTATGTGTTTGACCAAAATTTAAAAATATTCCAATTATTCCAAGCATCGATTATATATGTGTATTATATATATACACATATAAATCAACCGTAAACATCATCATATAGTTCATATAGTTTTCAGTTTATTTTAATCCAACGTTCAACTCTTGAGGTAACTTGTAATTTTTATTTTTTTTTCAGTTTAACATATACGCAATAAATACTTACTGGGATAATTAATAAATTTCTCTTCTATGTTTTAAGGTCATCCAAAATGAATTACACATACAAATTACATGTAATCTATGGCGGTCGGTTTGAGTACGAAAGAAGGGCAGTTTCGTATGAAGGGAGAACTTCGGAAGACTTGATTACAATTACAGATTGGCATGTATTTGATCATGCTCATTTAATTAATGCAATAAAACGAAGAGTTGGGTACATTCCCGAAGGTGTTTGGTATCACGTTCCAGATCAAAGCTATCGCGACGGTCTAAGATTCATTAGTGATTCAACTGATGTTCAACGTATGACGGACCTAATGCGCATTGGTCGCATCTCTCCAATTTATATTTTTGTTCAAAATTTTTTAAATGATTACTTTTACGATCTACCTTTTTGCGTTCCGAAGGCTCGGGTAACTTACAATTTATCTGCACTACGTGCACACCTAAGGTCATTGAGAAGATCAGAGGAAAATGTGCCTAAACCATATAGCATTACACCTATACAGCCTTCATACCCGGACGATGAAATTTCGAACCTCGACTTTCCAATTTCGGATACAACCGATGATGAATAGTTTACGGGAATATTTATCATTGTAATGTGTTTTTTTGTATTGTATGCTTTAAGAATTAATTTGAATCGAACAATAGTTCTTGCACCTTTTATTTTAATTTTGTTAGTTTATTGACTTATTCCACATTTGACTTGATTCGTAACACTTGCCAATATAATCCAGGTAAAAAATTATTAGCAATAAAATGTATAGTTTGAATAACAGGTTATCATGAAATTAACGTGGGATAATTATTATCATTTGAACATGAAATTCGTAAACACAAAAAATTTATATTGATACGTTATTTCAATAAAAAATAACATTTTTTTTATTGTACTGTATTCTTATTGGGCCATTTTAATTATAACATTGAATATTTGGACAAAATTCTCGGTCAAACCACATTATAGATATTTTGATCAAATATTCATTACAATGTCATATGCATTTTAATCTACTTAAATTAATACCTATGACTCATTACATCAAATATTTCGGCCAAGTCAGATTCCACACCTTGTCCCCACCGTACGGCAAGTGTACTATTCAAAATGTGATATGCATTTTCATCTACTTAAATTAAGTTGGGCTTTTGAACCTTATTAAATTTAAAGGAGTTTTAATAATTAAGAAAATTAATAATATAAATAAAAAAAATAAAACTTTAAACCTAAATTGATTATGGATTAATTATCCATCTCATAGTGGCATCTACAATCTCAAGTATAATAAATGTTGTTCTAATTAAATTCCTAACATATTCTTTAAACAACAGTTTATCAAAGTTTCAAGATTTTGTCATGACTTATGTATTTTAAATTTACACAACTATTTCTAAAATAAAAAAATTAGTCACACGGTCGTTATTTCGCTCGGAACGACTCGTATAGTATTATGGAACACTAAGTCCACCGTAATTCAAAACTTTCCACAAAAAATAAAAAAATTAGTCACACGATCGTTATTTCGCTCGGAACGACTCGTATAGTGTTATGGAACACTAAGTCCACCGTAATTCCAAACTTTCCACAAAAAATAAAAAAATTAGTCACTTGGTCGTTATTTCGCTCGGAACGACTCGTATAGTGTTATGGAACACTAAGTCCACCGTAATTCCAAACTTTCCACAAAAAATAAAAAAATTAGTCACACGGTCGTTATTTCGCTCGGAACGACTCGTATAGTGTTATGGAACACTAAGTCCACCGTAATTCCAAACTTTCCACAAAAAATAAAAAAATTAGTCACTTGGTCGTTATTTCGCTCGGAACGACTCGTATAGTGTTATGGAACACTAAGTCCACCGTAATTCCAAACTTTCCACAAAAAATAAAAAAATTAGTCACACGGTCGATATTGCAATTTCGACACCAAATTGTAATTTCGAAACCAAATTGTGGTAGCACACAGAATTACAATTTAGTCCATGATTTTCATAATTTATTTATTGGTCCTTCAGTTTTCATAAATTATAATATCACACTAAATAAGTAGGAATACACTGAATATAATTAATTTAGCAATTACAACTATACACTAAATAAGTTTTCATGATTATAGTTAATTTTTTTTAAAATACTGAATAAGTAGGAAGACAATAATCCTAATTAATTTATCAACCACAAGTACATGCACTAAATGAACATGTATATTGTACACAACTATACAATTGGAACAAATAAAATATATAAAAATCAAATAGTGGAGAAGGGTGTACAAACTGCATAAAGCCGATTTTGCTACTTGTGGGAGAAGTATGCCCACGTGAAGAGATGGTGTGTGAAAAGGGGTGTGAAGTGATGTTTGAATTGATGTGTGAATGTAGCTAGATAGGTAGATATATAATTACCACCCCACGTGAACTATTATATTATTATAGGAATGGATTTTTACATTTATTAAATTATTAAATATATACAATGTAAAAAAAATCATACATAGACTTATGTTGTTATATTATTATATATATACATACACTATGATTAAATTATTATATTATTATGATATTATAATTTTTTTTAAAGAATTTGAAAAATAAAATATAATTATACATAATTAAATATATAGTTTTAATTCATTATAAATTATTATATGAAAAACAATTTGTTTATTATGATTATGTCAGAAACATTCCCCAAAAATATTCCTTCCCAGTCTCTCTATCTCTTGTAAATGATAACACACGTGTTCAAAGTATTGGGAGGGTTCTCCCTCTCTTCTTCTTCATTCCCCCATTGTTTTTCTTCAATTTTTCTTCCCGAACATCCTAAAATTTCTGTAAGTCTGTAACAAACATATTTTCGACCGAACATGGATGGTGTTAATTACGCAGTGGATATGCATTTTTTTAGCAGGATTACAAAAAATCATCCAAATTCCCAACAACAAGATAAGTGTCCATTTTGTTTTATAAAATTATAATTTGTATTTATCTAGTTGTGTAAATTTTTGTAGTAGTTTATTTTAACAATCACATCAATTCAAGTTACCAATGCCATGCATGAACAAAGTAATAATTACATTGAATCTTGATCATATCTACAAGTTACAAAAATTTATAAATTCCTAACCATTTATAAATTCCTACCACTACTACGACCTCTACAACCATATATATATTGAAGCATTTGGATGTTCAATTCCACAATTGAAGGGTTCAACTAGATTGAAAATTTTTAGTTAAAATTAATTCCCGTAAATATAGTTATATTTTTCTTATATATATCTTTTTCTTATATATATATATATATATATATGTTTGTAACATTATTAATTTATTGACTTGTGTTACATTTATATTGAAAACAGTTGGGCAATCGATATGTTGACTTCGGAATGGACGGAAGAGCAAACGACTACATTCGTCGGCTTCTTGTTGGACGAAGCTTTCAACGGAAACATTCATTGGCAGAGGGACAACACAGAGGCTTTTAATCGGATTCTTCCTCTTATGAATGAGAGGACGGGGCATACATTCCGATTGCGAGATTTATATTATAAGTTTCTTGGCTTGCGCCATCGATATTGGATGTGGGAAAAGGCAAAAAGTTGTAACTTGGTGAGATGGAATCAAAACTCGAATTTGTTTGAAACTAATGACAAGACTTGGGCATACCTTCTTCGGGTATAATGTTTATCAATTTAATGAATATAGTATATATTTGCAAATCTTCGGCCAACATAATATCTTCGAAAATTTGTTTTATTTTTCATTTGACATGTTACATAGCGCGCGGATACTCGGGAGTGGGCGGACATGTACCGACACGAAGGACAAAAATATTGGTGGGAGTTTAGTGTCATATTCGCAAATTCATTTCCGCTCGATGAACTTAAAGTGATGGGTCACCAGTTGCCACCGCATGATTTTGGTGATGTTATGTACATGCCGAATAGCAAGAGAAGGAGGACTGATTAGGGGGCGATTATGTTTTATTTGGACTGTTTTAGTTGGACTGTTTATGTTTTATTTTGTATGATTATGTTTTAGTTTGTATGATGGATTGTTGACTTTTATTTTAGTATGTAATGACTGTTCTTAGGGTTGTTGTTATGTAAAGTTATGTATATAAATGTTTATTATAAATGTGATAGCTTATTTTGGCACCCTTTATAATTGGGTTAGTAAAAACTATTCAATTAAGTTAACATATTGGATATGAAATCTATTGGAAATTAGTTGTATTAATGGAATCACTAAAGGGTTGAACAATAGTTGGGGGATTTAGGGATTGGTCGACTAATTTGGGGATTTAGGGATTTGGTCGATTTAGTCTAGGTTCGATTATTTCCTTGTAACACAATTGATTATAGTTATAGTTATATATAGTTATATAGACTGTATTACCGTCAACCAACAAACAAATTTGGATGTTCAATTTAATTGATTGAGTGTATATAAGATATATTCACATGTTAGTTATTTTAGTTATATAAGATGTATTATATTCACTGTATTATAATTTCAAAATATGACAATGGAGTAGTTGGTTGAATTCTTAGACTAAAAGGCCTAGGTTCGAATTCCGTAGGCTTCAAATATCTTTTATTTTAGTAACAACTATATATTCATAATTAATTAACCAACCATAATATTCGATTTGGTTAATTATTTTTTTTATAAATTTTTTTCTTTTTTTTCTTATTTTTTTTTTATTTTAGAGGCACATCCATAAGTTATAGAATATGAAAAGGTGTCAAACATCTATAAATAATAACCGCCTATATATTTATTATTAGTTAATCAAAATTTTTAATGCTCATAAATTAATATATATGTATATATTTTTTTTTATATTTAAAAGACACATATTTAAATATTAATAGACACGTCCCATCGGTTTTAGTAGATGAAAAGGATTCATGTATCTATAAATACTAACCACCTCTTTTTTCATTTTTAATTAACCAAATATAACATTCATAATTTCTTTAAATACAAACAATTCAACATACTACGATTATGGATCCCAGTAAAAATAACAACGATTTCGTAAATGAAACTGACAAAAAGATTGCTCATGACGATGAGGATGATGCTCACGGGTAAGTCGACTATATTTTGGTTTCAACACAATTTCTTCATTTTTTTTACCTTTAAAATATTATTAATTAATTATTGGATTCAGTATCGTTTTTTAGTAATTTTGAAAACTAATTTATAATGAAGAAATAGTTCATAATTTATATTGGATAAAAATAATTTATAATTAAATATGCTAGAATTAATTATAGGGAATAATATATTATATCTCATGCATTGTTTATAGGGAAGCATTCCAGGCTGAAATGGAAGAATGGATACGAAAAATCGATGAGGAAAAGCGACGTGACGTAGAGCAAAATGATGGTGTGGGGGAGGAATCGAGGACACAGGTCACGGATGAGGAAAGGGAACAACGAACAGAACAAATAAATGATCATCTTATATCAGAAGAAGGTAAAGAAAAAAAAGAAACGGACGAAGATAGCGAAGAAGAAAACGAAAAAGAAGAAACGGACGAAGATAGCGAAGAAGAAAACGAAAAAGAACAAACGGACGAAGATAGCGAAGAAGAAAACGAAAAAGAACAAATGGACGAAGATAGCGAAGAAGAAAACGAAAAAGAACAAACGGACAAAGATAGCGAAGAAGAAAACGAAAATCATCAAGTAGAGGCGGAGGGGGATGATTCGGATGAGGATAGTGATGAAATACTGGACCGAATAGATCGTATACTAGACAAATAAACCAATTAATTATCTAGTGTCTTTTTTTGGGGATGATTTATGAAGAATTTTTAATTCAATAAATAATACTATCAAATAGTATAATTTTTATTGTATAATTTGTTATTGCACAAGTTACATAATGTTCATGATTATAATTAATTTTGTTATTTTTATATTTATGTTTTTTGGTATTTAATAAAATGTCAATACAAATATGGTTTTTTATATCATATGTTTATACATTAACAGCCTATTTATTATAAATAAATAATACTTGTTTAATTTATACAATGTTTAACATATATTTATAATTTCATTAATTTATTTATATTAAGGAGTATATAATCATATTGCTGGCCCAATATTTGGGCCACAAATATTTTCAATACTATATGGCCTGTTTAGTTGGGCCAATAAATCCCAAAAATGATGCAACCCGAACCGGGTCGGTCTAAATGTTTCCCAACCTCTTCCAAATACCCGAACATAATTGAATATACATATTACATAATAATTCAAATCGAGCCCCAATTGCATTCCTCCAAAAAAACCCCAATTTTCCCGTCCCTCTAACCCTAACCCATTTCCGCCGCCGTTCTCATCTCCGCCGTTCTCCACGCACATCTCCGCCGCCGTTCTCATCTCCGCCGTTATCCACGCACACTCCGTCGTTCTCCACGACAAGATGAAGCGAGTAATTGTAAGACTTCGCATAGATTTTAAATTTTTTTTGTTCCAAGTTCGTAAATTCCCTTTTTTTGTTAATTTGTTATGATTTCTTGTTTTACATATGTTTTATTATAATTTCTTGAAATAATGTGTATTCGTATATCATGTATAAGTAGTGTTAGTTGTAAATTAGGTTTGATTATAATATCTATGGCTTGTTTTGCTAAATTAGGTTTAATTGTTTTCATATTTAGGTTTAACTATAATATCTATGGCTTTTTTTCTTAATGTATTATGATTTCTAGGGTTGCTTTCGTAAATTATAATATCTATGGATTTAAGTGCTTAATGTATTATGATTTCTAGGGCTGTTTTCGTAAATTATAATATCTATGGATTTAAGTGCTTAATGTGATATGATTTCTAGGGCTGTTTTCGTAAATTATAATATCTATGGATTTAAGTGCTTAATGTGTTATGATTTCTAGGGCTGTTTTCGTAAATTATAATATATATGGATTTAAGTGCTTAATGTGTTATGATTTCTAGGGCTGTTTTCGTAAATTATAATATATATGGATTTAAGTACTCATACATAGATTTAAGTAAGTAGTGTTAGTTGTATGTTGTTATGAATCTGGACAACTTGACTTTGTTGTTGGCCTTATAGTATTATAATATCTATTTTATAAAACAGTTTTTACTTCGTGGATTTCTAATTGCTTCCCTGTTATGTTTTGGTTGAATTATTGCAATAGCTTATATCATCTTCGTCTTCATCTTCATCTTCATCTGAAGATGACTCATACGATGGTGAATATGATACTGAAAATTTAGTTGACTTGATTCTTTCTCAAGAATCATGTTTAAGAGCAACCTACCTGGTCGTCATTCAAAAACCACACCAAGAATGGTATGTCCATTCGAAACTCTTACACTTCATACTAAATTGGAATATCATGGGATTTTTACTAACATTCTTCTTGTGGCAGTACTTTCCATTCGATACATGGACGAGCTTGGGCCTAGATCAAGTAAAGGTTGCAAACATTAATTGTCCGGGATATGGTAGACGGACATGGAAAGTCGAGGTACGTTTATACAAAGACAAAAAAATTAAAAGAGAACGTGTTGCATTAGTTGGAGGATGGGCTGAATTTGCAAAAAAAATTGACATTAACGTTGGCGATGAAGTTTTTTTTGACATTTATCGAGACAATGACAATCCAAGTGAAGTCACCATCTTAGTAACCGTCGATAGCTCGAAGTCCGGTTGATAGCTCGTACTAGGAACTGACTTATTGATTTTGAAAACATTTATGTTTTGGGGTGGTTGCAGAACTGTTGGATGATTGTATGTTATTTAATATTTCGACTTTTTGGTACTATGGATAATATGAATGTTTTTTTTTCAGTTCAATCATTTACGGTTTTGCATGCATGCTTTCATCTATTATCATTTTCACAAGCCCAATGTTACATAACATGTTTAAGTTGGCCCATTCAATTCAATATATCTGCCAGAGCCCAAATACTTTGGCACATTATCATTTTATCGGGCCCAATTTACATAGATAGTCAAATTACAAAATAGTCAAAATATGAAAGTATAAAGAACTTTCACATTATTTAAAAAAACAAAATCCAAACTTCACAAAATATGCAAGAAAAAGTAAAATTATTTTGTAAATTTGTTATATATATGAAGAACTTCCAAATTATTTAAAAAAACAAAGTCCAAACTTCTCAAAATATGCAAGAATTTATTTTGTAAACTTGTTATATATATGAAGAATTTCCACGTTATTTAAAAAAACAAAATCCAAACTTCACAAAATATGCAACAAAGAGTAACGTGTGAATTTCATACCACATACATAAGGATTATGTTGCAAGATTTTCAAAGAAATCCCTAAAAAAAATAAAAACCAATAAATAGGAGAAAAAACGGGAAATTCACCATCTACTAAAATGGCATGAAATTGGGATGGTTATTAATGTGCATGTACGAATTTATCATATTTATAGATACTTCCAATTGTTAACAAGGCAATGAGACTACAATTAACCATTTCATTGAACAATAGTCTAACGGCATAAAATTTTATAAAATATCAAGATACAACACAATTAACATTAATGAAAGGTGGTACAATTAAATTATGAAAGAGAAACATTATGACTACATTGAGTGCCTAGGTTATCCTCATCCATTGCTTGCTCAGGATGGCCAATGTCCTTGTCAATTTTATTTTGGCATGTTGTCGATTTATGACCTTCTTGCCTGCAGGATATTGTCATTTAAAATATATTAATTAACTTTTTTTTTAATAAATTTTATTCTTAAACATACAATATTGACATACCGACAAATACCACAACGTTGCATCCGCGCCTTAGGTGCTCCTCTACACTTGCTCTTCAACGGGTCACGGACGAAATCATTAGTAACAACTTTAGGCGGATCCGCAATCCCATCACAACTAACAAACTCATCATCTACCTTTTCATCTAACTCGGGACTAACAACGTATTCTTTTCTACAATCTTCTGCAACTTCATGCATTCGATCCACAAAATGATGCCTTGCATCTTCGGAATGAGAAAAAACGTGGCAATATTGAACAAGTTCTTTGTAAATATTCGTAAATCGCAAGCTTTGGGGATCCTCGGAATATGGACTAGTAGGAAAGTTTAAAAGCAATGACCGACCAATTTCAACTGTCCATCTATTGTATATGCAAGGCTTGGGAATTTCACTTAGATTTAAACACCTAAATGCAGCAAAAAGATGACAACATGGTATCCCGTCTGACTCCAGCATTAAACAATCACATTCAAACTTTTCTGCTTCCCAATCAATCTCTACGAACCTTCGTCTACAATTTACTTTACCATATTCCACAAAGGTGAACACAAACACTCGATCATCAATATTTTTTGATTCTTCAACCATCAATCCTTGAGATTTAAATATTTGTTTCTCAACAATGAAAAATACAGATTTAGTGTATATAGATGCAGCATGCTTTTGTATACTCACAAGTGTGGTTGGAATTAAGGATCGAAGATCTGGTGCTTGTGAAGAAGCTTGATCAAATTTAAAACCACCTCTAATTTTCGAAAGCCATGTACAATAATGCTTTAAGAAGTGAGTTATTTTTAAACCATGTGTACCACCCCTATGCTTGAACGAAGCATTAATAGCTTCAGATCTTTGGGTACTCCTCATCATTCCGAAAAAGTGACCGCGAAAATGTGCTTCACTCCACAATTCCCTCCTCTCATATGTTTCTTTAACCCAAGGATTTTCTGAAAGCCCGTGTTTTACAATTAACTCACGCCATTTAATCTCAAATTCCTCAATGGAAATATTATTCTTCAAAAAACTTGCAAACGAATCGCAAAAACCCGGTATCCGAACTTTTTGTCTGCAATTCCTTTGCAAGTGCCAACAACAAAGCCTATGTTTTGCATGCGGAAACTCCTTCTCAATTGCATGATGCATTGCAGCATCTTGGTCAGTCAAAATTGATATTGGATCTTTAGAATCCATTGCTTCTCGAAATGTCCTCAACAACCACCTATACGACTCTATTGTCTCATTGTACATTAAGGCAGCTCCAAAAATGCAAGTTCTCAAGTGATTGTCAACTCCAGATAGAATGACCAATGGAAACTTGTAACTGTTAGTTTTGTACGTGCTATCGAATAAGACTACGTCACCAAATAGTCTATATTCAGCCTTACAAAAGCCATCAGCCCAAAATAACCGGTTCAAAGAGTTATCATCTTCATCAATTGTGTACTTGAATATAAATTCTTCATCATTTACTTGTAATCCTTCAAGGAATGACAAGGCAGTGTTCACATCTCCTTTCCTAACCATTTTCATTTTTTCCTTTGTCAAAAAATTGTATCCCTCCTTCCTACTAAAGGATAATTTTCCGGAACCACCTTCCAAATACTCAATCCAATCAATGGTTCTACAAGTCCTAAAGCCATCATCAGTCATTCGACTTAACAAAGCCTTATGAGTAGGTGTCAAATACCTGGATATCAATATTTCAACATTCACATCAATATGTTATATTATGATCCATGGACTAAAATTTATTAATGTAAGCAATCAAAATACTTTACAATGTAAAAAATTCCTATTACATTTCAAACGGTGTGCCGTAGTCCTTGTCTCCAACGGATGATTGTGTTTAGCTTCAAAATTGGTGACCCTATATATATTATCCTTACAATCATATGCTATGCGACAACGAGCTTTACATCCACACTTGGTTTCATCTTTAGGTCTTCGAACTAATTTACTTCCTTCTTTACGTGGCTTACGGAACCCTTCCCTAGTACAAACAAGTTCCATAGACTTTACCACACCATCCGAATTAGACTTTTTATGGTTCTTTCGGATATCAAAACCTTTTAGTCTACCATATTCGATATAGAAATCTTCAGCCTCTTTAGGAGAGTTAAAAACTGAATACAAAATTGGGTCACTATTAAGCTCATCAAAGTTAGACTCTACTATATCTTCCGGGATTGATTTATTATCATGAGATGAAATATTATCACTATCTGAATTCCACTCATTCAAAGAAACATAATCTTCATCTTTCGATTCCATCGTATTTCCTGAACATATTAAATTACTATTAACAAGTGAAATTGAACTAATTTAGAAAGTTGTCAACATAATCTTATTTACAAAAACAATGTCCTTCAAGTGACAACATATTTAAATGATACAAATGGACTGCCTAATTAATTATTCTATCAATATATATAATTAATTATGTTATCACTGTATAGTAAAATTCATAAAGGGCTACTTCAACAAATTTAACACAATATACTAATTAATTATGCTCTGCCCATTTTTACATAGCAATTTTCAAGCTTCTTCAAATTGGGAATTTTCTTCAATTCAATTCATTTTAAGAGCCCAATCCTTCAAATTCGGAATTTTGTTAAATTCATTTCAATTTATCTTCAACTAGATTTTCTAATAAAATATTTTATATTTTCTAATGAAAATTTTCAATTCAATTCGGCACTTTGTCAACGTAAATATGATTAAATGGAAATGTCCAAAATCAACGTTAATCGAAAATTCAAATAATTGTTCAATCCACTCCACAAAGTGTTTATACTTGAAATCAAATTCACATGGTATACCAATACCATAATTTCTAAATAGACAACCTCCAAATTTGTACATAGACAACTTTAAATTCGACGAATTGCAGAATTAAACTATAAGCTCAAAATTAGAAAACAACCTTTAAATTCGCCCAATTGCAAAATTAAACTAAAAAACCTCAATTCTAATATATAAGACTTCACTCAGATTCGGCCAATTGCAAAATTAGCCAAAAACCTCAATTTAATTTAGGAGACTTACCTCAAAACTTCAATGAACTATCTTCAATTTCCAGAACAGGGAAAATTAAAAATGGTAGTGTTTTAGCTTAAAATTAAAAATGGTAGTGTTTTGGAAGCAATTCTCAACTCTTAAAAACATAATATATCACCTACCAAGAACCACAATAATAGTGAAGAATTCTTCCGAAAATACTTCGGTCTTCAAGGTGGAGAGCAAATGGGTCTTCAAGAATTCTTCCGAAAATACTTCGGTCTTCAATGGAGAGCAAATGGGTCTTCAAGAATTCTTCCGAAAATACTTCGGTCTTCAATGGAGAGCAAATGGGTCTTCAAGATGGAGAGCAAATTGGGGATAGAAGTCGGTGCAGGTGCAAATGATGATTTGTGTAGTAGAAGAAGAAGACATGGGTATAAAAGTAATTTCTCCAGTGCATATATTATAATTAATTGGGCAGGGTATAATAGTAATTTCTAGCTAGCCTATAGTGTAATTATCATTCCGGTAACAGGTAACAAAATTGCCACATGGCAATCATTCAGTGGCGAACTGTCCGCAGTTCCGCCAAAGCGGAACTGCGGTTAGCAAGCCCGAAGTAACAAAATAACATTTCAGAAAAGGATTTCTTCCTAAATTCTATTTGAAATACTAAACCAATTATAATTTAACCTAATTTATGAGACTTCCATATTTTCTAATAAAATTACCTTCGACAGTTTTTGTAGATTAACCCCTAAAAAAATCTTTGGGCAAGTTTGTCTAGCGTTTCTGATTTGGTAAGAAATAAATTGAAGTTTTAAATTATTTTTCGATTTTCGTAATGTTGTTTGTTTAAATTTTTGAAAATAAAATAAATAGTAGGCATATGTAGAGCCGACTTTAGATATTTTTTAAAATGCAAAAGTATTTATTAAATGTGTATCATTGTAACGAAACAGGGCTCACATATCCGACGAACGTCAAACTGGATAAACAACTCTGAATCTAATAAATTTAAACCAAATCACTTTGTATAAATTGATTCAAAGTCGGTAAATAAAATGTTGTTTGGATCACATTTGTAATACATCGAACTTAAACTTAATTTCATAGCCAGCTTGAGAAACTTGATTCAAGATCAAGTACACTTATGTTAGACTCAGATCAATTAAAGCTTTTTTTGAGCTTGTCTTGTTTAATTCTTAAATTCAAATACAATCACAAACTCGATATACAAATCAACCAATTTGAATAATGCATCGGTCAATTCTATTTTGTTTATTACATTTCTAAGTATTTATATATCATATAACCATGTATGAAAAATAAACTTCATACTAAATTAAAAGATTAAAATATACATCATATAAAAAATTGAGAGCCTTCTCCCCTAAGTTGTCTAGGGGAAGGTCGGTCTTGGGTATATGTTAGAGAGAAACGAGTAGGGTTTTTTTTCTTTTTCTTTTCGATATATGGAAAGAAGAGAAATAATGCAAGAGATATGTTACTTATGAGAAATTATGTTTCTGATGTGAAATAAGCAGTGTAAGAAATGAATTATTTTATGTCCAATTAAAATAGAGTTTGTTTAGATTAATTATAGAAATACTAAAATATTTTTAAGATGAAATTATTTTTAAAATTTGAGAAATTAAAAATTTATTTTTATTGGATGCTTGTGCAGTGATCTGCGCCCCCCTAATGCTTGGCAAGTGTCCTATGAAGTAGAGAAAGTCAAGATAAAAATAAAAAAATAGTACAAATGACACTTGTCAATCATCAACGAAGTGCAGACTAGTGCACTGCACCCTAGCATCCAACAAACCAAATTTATTTATGAAAGTAGAAATAGTTATTTGTTTTGCTTTTTAGAGACCACATAAATATTATTTAAAAAGCGAGACAAACATAATTTTTATTTTTTTTATACATACAGGACAACTACTATCTTACAAATGCCAAAACGAAGATGGTATAATTGAGATGTATGCTAATTAAATTACGGATCTAGCCGGCCCATCTCAAATTATATTGATAACATCGACATTAATATTTAAGACTTTTTATGAGTATTGGTTATATTATTAAGTGAGATAAGGAAGTTCCATTTATTGGGATTTACACGGTTATTTGTAGAGATGATCAAACATTAATCTATGCTAAATACATTCTCCACTATCTTTAGTCGTGTAGGGATTTGGACTCTTTTTCCCGGTTTTTACTCAAATTTCATATCTATGCTAATATAAAAAGCAATGTGCCATTTTCTTTAAATCATGTAGTACGATAAGTTAGATTATAGCGATTGAACATTGTGGTGAAGCTAGCATGTGCATGTCCAAGAATTTTTTTCGAGTTCTAAGCTTGCTGATTCTTCTTTTAGCTCGTAAGTTTTTTTTTTTTTTAATTTATGTATCACACACATCGTGCACGTATACACAATTAATGTGCACTAATTATATATGCATATACGTATAATAAATTTCATATTACGCTGAGTGAATATAACGTTCAATTTTTGTATTTGAAAATCTAAAATCACGAAAAAAATTTCCTCACAAATTTCAAATCGCAATTACTATTGTGTTTCTTCACCTTTTTCAGAATTCCTTGCATCATTTTACTCTTTTGGACCTGAGCTTTAATTTCCATGATTTAATTCTCTCAACACAACTAACTGAAGTATCACTTTTATAATGTCTGTCAAGAATTGATATGTTTTTTGCAAGTTTGGTATGGAAAGTGTAATATACCAAGTTCTATAATATGAATCATGAATTTTTGCCCATTAATTTCATAAAATTATAATTGCGCCAAGAAAAAGAACTAATGAAATAAAAAAACGAGGCTATGAGAAAATTAATCTCTGAAGCATGGAGTAACCCCTCTCCTGTTTTCGGCGAACAACTACCAGATGATGGTGGATGTACGTGAGGAAGGAGATAAGGGTCAATTTGTAAAATTGCCAAAAGACGTCAATCCGCAAAATCACCAAAGCTTGATGACTTTTATTAAACTTAATATATATTATAAAAATATATTAGTAGTTTAAAATATTACGACCACGTTGAAATTCCATCAACAAAACTAGAAGAATTATCACTTTGTAACGTCTGTCAGTGAATTTATACGTTTTTTTACATGTTTAGTATAAAAAGTAAAATCTACCCAATTTAATAGTATGAAAAATAAATTTTTGCCAATTAATTTTATTATGTTTCTTTCCATTGAAAATTAAGATATCATGGTGGTTGAATCCAAGTGTCATGAATATGTAAAGAGCGCTACATTCCAAGGACTTTGTTTCAAACATAGGAAAAAAGACAGGGACAGGTGCAGCAAGGCTTGTAACGCCGAAGGTCATATATTGGGCGAGTGTAGAAGAAATAGAAAGTGTTATTGCAGAAAGCTGTGTGAGGATGTGGCAAAGTAAGCTTCACTGATTCTACTGACAGAAGCCCGACAACTTCAATAATATTTATACATATACACCTAATTCAAGAAGTAGTTGTTTTTATTTATATTTTTTACTTAGTTCAAGTTAACAATGTGTTTATAAACAATTAATAACATGTCATGTTGCATATTAAATTATGTTGGATCACAATCGTGCTTTTGTTTTTTATGTTTTAAAATTAATTACATACATAGAATTTTCATGCAAAATATCTCACATTTTAAGATGTTGATATAGCCACGACAATTGTAATATCACTACTTTGTATTAATTAGATGTTATAAATGCAGACCTTAAAGTATAAGATATTACCTTTTGTCTAAAATTATTTAATTTGAACATTTAATTTTGGGTCATGTTAAAAAATATAAAAGTTTACGGAGGATTCTAGGGTGCCGTTGCGTTAGGTGCCGCTAATTTACCACATTAAGTGGTATTATCATACAATGTGTACCACATTGTATGGTATAATTCACATATGACAGTACATGCTCACATTACATAATATTAACTCCATATATTTAGTATGACCCCACATCATATAATATTTATTCCAAATTAGGTGGTATTACCACACAATGTGTATCACATTCTATTGTATAAATTATATATGACAGTACGGACTCACATAACATAGTATTAACCTCATATATTCAGTATAACCACATATCATGTAGTATGTATTCCACATTAAGTGGTACCATATATACAATTTGTATCATATTCTATGTTATAACTCACGTGTGAT
Source organism: Penstemon barbatus (assembly GCA_003313485.2). Lineage (NCBI taxonomy): Eukaryota > Viridiplantae > Streptophyta > Magnoliopsida > Lamiales > Plantaginaceae > Penstemon > Penstemon barbatus. Next base: position 15,395,759 of record CM064884.1, on the reverse strand, counting down.
AGTACATATTCACATTACGTAGTATTAATCCATATATATTTAATATGACCCCTCATTATGTAGTACTTATTCCAGATTATGTGGTATTACAACGAAATGTGTATCACATTCTATGGTATAATTAACATGTGATAGTACGAGGACACATTATGTAGTATTAACCCCATATATTTAATATGATCCCACGTCATGTAATATTTATTCTATATTAGGTGATTTATGCAATTTTTCCAAAGTTAATATTAATTATTCAACAAAAAATTACATACTATTTATTTTAAAATATTAATGTAACATTCATTTATTTATTTTCATAATAATTATTAGAAAATAATTTACTATTTGATGTTACTAAATATATAGTATAGTATCATTTGTGTGGTATAGTACCACTTATTGTGGTAATATTATTATGACATGTTGACAACTTGTTTAATAAATTACTAATTAATGACATGTCTTATTTCTATTGGTTATAACTAGCGACACCTAACATAGCAGCACCCTAGAATTTTCCACATTTAATGAATCTTAGAAAATTATTGCTTTTATAAGATTTTTGGATAGTATTAGGAAGGTAAAATTGCAGAAAACATCCCAAACTAATTAGTGATTTTGGATTTTCGTCCCAAACTATATTACCTCGCCGAATTTTATCCCGCAATTTAATATTTGTTTGAAATATCATCCCAAACTAATTACTCATTTTGATTTTTCGTCCCAAACTATATCAAATCGCCGAATTTCGTCCCATAATTTACCATTTTGTATGAATTTACTCCCAATATTAAATTTCTAATTTAACGGAAATGACGGTTCAATATTGTAATTAGTTTGGGACGAATTCTGCAATATTATAATTCTTCATGTTAAAATTTACCACGTCAAGACACATAAGCAGCCATGTGATAATTTAACGGCAAATGTGCAATTTTCGCCTTATAATTAACGGTGGGACGATATTTCAAAAATATATTAAATTACGGGACGAAATTCGACAAGTTGAATAGTTTGGGACGAAAATCCAAAATCAGTGATTAATTTGGGACGATTTATGCAATTTTGTCTATAAGGAATTCATGAAGTTTTGGGGTTCTAATTGCATAACACAAGACTATCCTTTTTTTTTTTTTTTTTTTTTTGAGATAGTGAATACTTTATTACATCAAACACTAAATCGAAACTTCACAATGATATCAAAGTAAATTAATTACTAGTATTACACTAAAGAAAAACTAGTATGAAACTAAAGAAAATATCCATATTCGTTTGCTCATCCTTAAACTAGATAAGACACAGATTATCTTGAAAAGCATTAGGAGTTCATTAAGTTTTGAAGTCCTATTTGCACAAGACACGTTTATGTGTGTATATAAAATAACAATTGGAAATTAACCCTATAAAAAAAAAAAATCTATCGGAAAATAAAGAGGCATAATTCGGCAAATTTTATTTTTAGCCCTCTAAAGTGAATGTGTTTCAAATTAATCATTTATTGTGGTACCTCGACAAAATACGTCTTTTATTGTGTCATCATCATCAATTTCAGTCTTTATAACCGAAAATCATCAATTTATGTCCTATTTGACTGAAAAGTTAAATTATTTTTTTTGCCGAAAATCACCAATTTATGTCCAATCTGACCAAAAATTTTAATTTTAGCCAAAAATCTCATTTGTTGAGTGACAATTAAAAATTAAGAATTTCATATTCTGATTCCAAAATTTGCTGGTTCAAGCCATGTGATAGGTCTATCACTTCAATTTTGATCAAAAATTGTTAAAGTTCGTTCCCCCCATAAATCGAAGATACCTATATTATTTATAAATAAATAGGTCAAATTCACATCACATTTGCCTCAAATTTATACAAATTTCTTTGTACAATTCTAATCTAAAAATAAAAATTGAAGTTATAGACATAACACGTGATATGGACTTGCAAATTTTGGAGTCAGAATATGAAATTCTCAATTTTTAAGTGCCACTCGACAAATTATATTTTTGGCTAAAATTAAATTTTCGGTCATATTAAACATAAATTGATGATTTCTGCAAAAAAAAAAAATATATATATATATATATATATATATATATATATATACCAAATATGGCATAAATTGATGATTTCCGATGATAAGGATTGAAATTGATGATGACGACACAATAAATGACGTACATTGTCGATGTACCACATGAAATTGTCAATTTTAAAACCAGTCACTTTATAATAGAGCCAAAAATGAAATTTTGCCGCATACTTCTATATAGTCAACATACTTACTTTAGTTCTGAAAAGATCCGATATATGTATACTAAGAAAAAGTTCTTGGGTGTTGAGGTACGTAATTTTGGACACTTTCGAATTGTTTTCTAGAAACGATTTTTTATACGATTTTATGTGAACTCAAAATAAATATTTTTTGTTTAAATTGTTTTATTTGTGAAAATAGATCTAGCATGATAACAAAAATGAAAGAAGTTTTCTTTGATCGTGTATAAAATGGATTTTGGGATTTCGTAATGTTTCAAGACATGACTATGAGATACTCTGTTATGTTTTGTAAGCTCTCAGATGCATGCGTGATACTCTGTTATGTTTTGTAAGCTCTCAAATGTTTAGCAAAAGAATTTTATCTTTCTTTTGGATTTTGTATTGTTTGTTCTTTTGGCTATCTGTAAGGTGTTCTAAGGCCATCTCCAATGGGTATGGACTCCCATTCCCCTCAGACTCCCATTCCCCTCAGATTCCCCTTCCCCTTCAGACTCCTCTTTTTATAGTCATCTTCAGTGACTCAGTCTTCACATTCTATTTAATTTCAATTCTCAAACTTCCCCACTCTCACTTAATTTTTCCAATCTTCACATTCTATTTAATTTCAATTCTCATTCATTTAATAATAATAATAATAATAATAATAATAATAAAAATAATAGTAACTTAAATATTGAAATTAATAATAAGTAATTCAACATTGTCATTAATAATAACTAATTTAGCTTTGACATTAATAATAAAAAATATTTAATAATAACAATACAATAGCATTACAATAATTAATAACTCATATATGGAAATTCATCGCCGACTTAGTCGAACATGCGTGGTTAACACACGGTCCAAATGGTGGTCATGTGTAATATTTCCAATATATATTTGATAGGGTTATGTCATTTCTAATTTAATTTATCGTATTTAAATTATGTAACCAGTATTCTATTTTTAATCTAGAAATCGTATTTAATTTCAATGTAACTTTATTACAATTTATTCCACAAAATTAATTCTCATATTTTTCACTCTCAATTAATAATAATAAAATTAAATAACAATAACAATTAATGAACATTGTACATAAAATTACAATATTACAAGTTAAAAAAAGTACAAAATGTACAAGTAAGAAAAATATTTAAATGATAATAGATAATTTATATTATTATTTAATAAATAAAAAAAAGTAAGTATATTAAGTGCCAAGTAATTAAAAGTTTAAATGAAAAAAAAAAAGGGTATATGGGCTGGGAAACTCCCAGCCCAAATAAGTAAAATTAAAAACAAACAAAAAAAAAAAGATGAATGAAGTGGGGCTGGCGCGTCGCCAGCCCCTATAGGAAAGGTATGGTGAGGTGGGTGAACCCACCGCTCCACATATTTGGGCGGTGGGTAACCACCTCCCACACCCCTCTCAATCTTCACCCATTTACTCATCAAAAATCATTTTTTTCCCCCCTCTTTTTGGATTCACCTTCAGACTCCATCAATGGAGATGCTCTAAAGATAAGCTTTTTGTATATTATTTCGGGAAGCATCTGATACAGTTAGAGGTGGTGGAGGAGGAATTACGTGTTGTGTGAAAGCGTGTTATCAAGTGAATAAATAAATGTTAAAACGAACAAAAATAACTCACAATCTCAAAGACACAAATTTAACGAGGTTCGACAAAATTATACCTACGTCCTCGGGAGCAATATGGAACTAATCAAATTGATGATGGTGAATACAAATGGAGATAACCAAACAAAAAAAAAAAAAAAAACACTCTAATTTTTTTCTCACTAAAAACTCTCAAATTCTTTTTTCTATCGGCTACAAATGTGGGATGCTATGGTGATTTTGAATGCCTTCAGAATGCTTCCTTATAGTAGCCAAATTGCAACTCCAAAGTGCAAATTTCTTGGTGCTCACATGCAACCTTCATGTGCATTAAATGTTGGCATGCATGCAATTTCAATCCATGCGGTAAACTTTGAAAAAGCATGCAAATTGCCATGAACTTTGACAAGCATGTCAAAGTTACTATTTTACTTTGACCAATTGTCCAATGCTATAATGTATTCATTAATTGGGGTGGACCCCCAATTTTCAACATTACGGTATTGGAGTTGGCGGAAGATGGATCTAGAAAATAGAGTTTTGAATTTTTTAAATATTTTATTTTAAACTTTCATTAGAATCTCCATATTAAAGTCACGCTCATAGGCCCCCTCAATTCGAGTCCTATCGATCTCCATTCCTCGCCCTTCGTAATTACACCACATATTTCAAATTTGTGGAAAATGTAGTTTTTACTGGGATGGTTGAAAATATGAAAGATGTGGGGTAGTTATGAAAGAAGGAGGTGGGGAAATGGTTGAGGTGGAGTTTTTTGGGAAAGGTGGTGGAGGAATTCAAGGGAGACGGGTGTGGGTTTAAGTTTGAGTTTCTTTTCAATTTTTTTTAAAATTCGATCAAAATTCCCAAATTACAAGCTACATGGCCTGCATAATTGTTAGTTCGGGTCAATTTTGAAATTGAACTTCAATGTGAAACAAAATTACAACTGAAGTTGAAGTCGTAGCACCAAATGTTTATAAATGTGGAGGTAGAAATGTCAGTGAGCTTAAGACACCAAAATTTTCAAATTACAAGTCACGTGGCCCACACTTGCGTTATTTCGGTCCAATTTTAAAATTGGGTCTCAATGTGGACCGAAAGTGAAATTGTTGCACCAAATGTGCTAGTCTGATCAAATGCGACTAGAAACATCATCAAGTTCTAGTTGTGGCACAAAAATGCAATCCTAAGATTTACTAGTACAAAAACTTATATCTCTATCGTTATCTTTCTCTCTCTCTCTCTCTCTTTTTTTTTTTAAACATAAAAGTCGAGTTCATTAAAAAATATATCTTGAATTTTTTGTATAGACTAATATACCCTCACTCAAATTATACTATAATACCTAATATAAATGGCAAAATAGGAGAGAAATCAAACATTTTTATCATAACAATAAGTTTTCGACATTCAAATTTATATGTAAAAAAGATAAATCTGCATATTAAGAAAGAGAGAGGAAAACACTTTTGTATAAGCAGTCATAAAAAATAGAGAAAAATCCCTAATTGGGTTAAAGTTGTTGGAAAAATAGTAAGTAAATGGAGTAATTTGGACATAATTTAAGTGAGATCCACTTTGAGAAAAGTGTAGGGTCTTTGCAGAATTATATTCTACTTCGTGAGTAGATTAAAATGGTATATCATATGTCCAAATCGAAGTTCAGGTGAATGAGAAATTGACACTCAAAGATCATCTTTTGAAATGGAAGAAAAAGAAAGAAAAATGCACTTATCCCACACTGGAAGTGGAGTACAAAATCTTGAGGTATATATATGTAATATGATTTGCCAATGTAGTTGTGTAATTATTTAGCTACCAAAAGTTACGTCCCTCATGCGCATGTGGGGATGCAAATCATGGGTTGAATTTGCTTTGGACCTTCAAGACTTGTGCGTGCCCGCGACCTGCGAACACAAATATAGCCCAATTTGAAGGCTTTTGGACATTTTTTTGTCGGTCCATTAAAGAGAGAAATAAAAGACATTTTGAATTTTGTAACTTAAGGCTTTTAATTTTTTCAAAATTGTGTAACCTCCGAATTTAAGGAGTTGTAACTCCCGAACGGAAATCTCCATTAATTTTCTTGTTCCGATTTCGCGTTCCTCCGTTTCTATAAATAACAGCTCCCTTCATTCTGTTTTTCACACCAAAAAGCAATCATCTTCTCTTCATTTATGATATTCAATCCGAGTTCAAAAAAATTCATTTCGTTTAGCAAAACTTCATTGCTAAAGTCGTTGTATCCTGGGAGACAGACATTCAAGTAACCTCGAGCACGAACCTTCGACTGGTGAGGGAGCGAATTTGTCTTAAGGTATTAGTGGTATATATATATATATATATTTGTGATTATCTTGTTTTGTCGGTCCATTAAAGAGAAAAATAAAAGACATTTTGAATTTTGTAACTTAAGGCTTTTAATTTTTTCAAAATTGTGTAACCTCCGAATTTAAGGAGTTGTAACTCCCGAACGGAAATCTCCATTAATTTTCTTGTTCCGATTTTGCGTTCCTCCGTTTCTATAAATAACAGCTCCCTTCATTCTGTTTTTCACACCAAAAAGCAATCATCTTCTCTTCATTTATGATATTCAGTCCGAGTTCAAAAAAATTCATTTCGTTTAGCAAAACTTCATTGCTAAAGTCGTTGTATCCTGGGAGACAGACGTTCAAGTAACCTCGAGCACGAACCTTCGACTGGTGAGGGAGCGAATTTGTCTTAAGGTATTAGTGGTATATATATATATTATCTTGTAAATATTCTTTAGGCTATTTATGTAAATATTCTTGGTGTACAAGAATTATCTTTGTATATATCCTAGGCTACGACCAATGTTAATAAATGAGAAAAATCTTTCCATAAAACTCTTTATGGTACCAGAGACATCTCAAGAATATGAGATCTAGATCTGACAATCAATTTTTTTTTTCAGTCGCTCTAGCGATTGAAACTTTCGACCTTTCAACGCGAAATTCGATTATCGAAATTTAATACTGGGTGACGACAAGACCACCAAACCCCTCGACTCCACTTCACCCTACTACCTCCTTCCCTCCGACGGACCACAAATCACAATATGTCCTATTGTGTTGCATGGTGAGAACTACAATGAATGTGTTCGCTCGATATGCAATAATTTTCGTGCAAAGAACAAGCTAGGGTTCCTCGATGGAACTGTAACCAAACCGAAGGAAGGAACTACAGAAGTGTCCTTATGGGTGACGGTTAATTCGACACTCATGGGATGGATTCATAATACCCTTGATCCAGTCCTACGCTCTTCCCTTTCCCAACCAAATGATGTGAAAGACATGTGGGATGATATTCGACAATGTTTCTCGATAAGAATCGGTCCGAGAATTCATAAGTTAAAAACACCTTTGGGTGCTTGCAAACAGCGTGGCCGCCCGATGGTAAATTACTACAATGACCTGCGAAAGATATGTGATGAACTTGCGGGATATTCTACTACTCCGACGTGTACTTGTGCTGCTGCTACTGCGTTTGCTCAAGAAAAGGAGAATGAAAAGGTATATGATTTTCTTGTTGGTTTGGATTCCACTCTTTATGGTAATTCTGTTTCGAATATTTTGATGATGGATCATTTGTCGAGCTCGAACACGGTTTTTGCTAAGATCGTGATTGAAGAACGTCACCAAACTGTTGCTCGAGCCCATGAAATCAATTTCGATGTTGTCGATTTCACGACGCAAGGGGTTGCTAGGGGACGTAATGAACGACCTTGAACCAATGGAGTTTGCTCACATTGCGCCAAACCTAGACATGAACAAGAAAATTGTTTTCAATTGATTGGTTCCCAGATTGGTGGTACTCCGAGAACCGCACCAATGGAGTCCACCATTTCTCATCCCCACTACTTCCATCGTTTCACATCCCCAGTAATGGCTTCGGCACCTATGGACTTGAAAGATTTCTTCGTGGTCGTTTTTGAAACCGATGATCTTTTTCGTCGAATCAAAACGATGAATGACTATAGAATGAAGATACAAGCTGACATCGATCTTGTAAAAAAAATGCCAAATCGACCTCCTTATGCAGTTCTTCTTCTTGAAGAAGCACAAGCGAATTTCGAAGAAGGGTATGTACGATCTATAAATGAGTGGTATGGACGATCTACAAGAGAGAATGATGTTGAGAATCCTCCAAATATGTTGAGAATCCTCCGATGAAGGATGTTGATAATACAAAGAAATTGAAAGGAAAAGCAATAGCTGGAGAATATTCTCCGAAGAAGGATGTTTATAATATAAAGAAATTGAAAGAAAAAGCAATAGCCAGAGAATCTTCTCACAAAGGAAAGGGGAAGTAGAAAGGAAGGTCAAAGCCAAAGCCAAAGTTCAAGAATCAATTCACAAAGGGAAGTGGACCACGAAAATGCATCCACGACGATATTAAGGATTAGTTCGGTGTGAGCTATAATTAGGTGAAGTGGCGAATGAAAATATTTAAAAGAAACCGAAAGAAGTATGATGCTGATACTGTTGCTGATACTGATGATGAGGAGAAAGGTAATGATGATACTGGGGAATCTGCTAAAGTTGATGTTGAAAAAAGTCTTGCTGGCAATGATAATGATAATGGGGAAGTGCCATCGATGAAGGGAACTACTGGAGAATCTGATAAAGTTGCTGATAATTGCTGATGCTAATGATAACGCCGTGAAAACGTCGTTATTACCTATCTCTTTAAGCCCAAAACATCTTGTTTTGATCCGAGTTTTCGTGTGTCTTTGCGTGTTTGTCGCGTCTTTTGTGCTCTTGGCCCTTTGTTTGGCCTTTGTTCGTTTTTCGTGTTTTGTTCGTGTTTTTACTTTGTTTGTCGGTGATTTGCAGGATTTGGCGCATTGAAGCACTTCCGGAACATTTCTTGCGTGAATTGCAAGTCACTATCGACCGCGGGAAGGACCTAGCGATATTAAAAGTCAAAGAAATCAAGTTGATGGGCATACCTCATCTCGCCGCGGCGAGGTGGAGGCTCGCCGCGGCGAGCTGGTAGCAGAAAATGCCAGTTGCCTACGGCATAAACCTCGCCGCGGCGAGGCGGTAGCAGAAAAGGCAAGTTTGCCTACGGCGAGGTCTGCTCTGTTTTTCAGCGTTTTTTGAGGGCCTTTTTGTATATAGCCCTTCTCCCACTTGTAAATACTACATCCTTTAGGGACCTTTTGACCTTTGTTACTATAGTTTTTGGGGTAATTTAGGCATGAGTGGGTGATAGTTTCCTAGGTTATAAGGTTAGAAGTTGGAATTCATTACACAACACTTGCAACTTACTTACACTTGAAGAAAAAGAAAATATCTCTTGCCTCCATTGAAAAGAAGAAGAGTTCTTGCTTGGAGCTTTGGTTGGAAGACTAAAGAAGCTTGAGAGAAGAGTTGTAGTGACTTCCATTATATAAGCTTATCTCTAACCTTTATATTTATCTTGTACTTATGAATATGTTGAATGTAATGAATGTTTTATTGATAAATATGAGTAGCTAAGCATTTAACTCCTAGGTTTTCATGAAGCTTTGATGGATCTATGATTGAATGATGAGTTTATGATTGTTGCTATGCTTACAAGTGTTTGTTAATCTAGTTTGAGCCTTTGTCAACTTGTGGTTAGGCCAACCATAGGATGAAATGGATTGATCTTTAATGGCTAGACATAGTTGATTAAATATTAGATTATAAAACTAGGTTGTGATTTGATTTTAGGATAGGAATATACCTAGGTCATTTCATGTTCTATTAAGGTTTAGGAACTAAAGCATCATTTAAGCTTAATCCTTTTAGACATAAATTGGATTAGTTTACTTTGGTAGGTTCATACGATATCGAAAGATGCGTATGAATAAATTATGAAACCTTGAACCACAAACATAAGTATAGTTGTCAACTTGTGAATCATTCGAGATTGAATCACTCTTAGTGACATGGGAATCTAGGAACCTTTATCTAATCGAATCAAAGTATTGTGTCTTTATTTTACTCGCTTTTTATGTGTTCAAACAAACTACAAACCTACTACTTTTAATCACATAAGTTCGCGTAAGATATTAGAATAGATCTTGATAATTATTCGTTAGATTCCTCATGGGTTCGACACCCTTTACCACTTCATTACTTGAAAGCGACCGTATACTTGCGTTTCTACGCACTCGTATTTGGAGCGTAACAACTAATGATGAGAAAGGTCCACCAGGGAAGGTAACTACTGGGGAATCTGCTGAAGTTGCTGATAAATGAGAAGGTGTAATGATGATGGGGAAGTGCCACTGGGGAAGGGAACTAGTTGTTGATAAAACTTTGAATAGTTTTTTCACTTACTTGGTTTGGGCCTAACTCAATATCAAAGGCTAGCTTGTAAGGTGGGGATTGTTCAATGCCTTATAAGGTGGACTTAACTATTATTTTCAGCCAATGTGGGACACTTAATCTCAATACCCCATCCCCCCCCTTCTCCCTTCACGTGTGGGCGGGCAGAATGTGTGGGTAAAACAAGCCCAACACGTGACATATGAAAGCCCAACCTTGTGAATTTGCGACATGTGGGTGAAGATCCAACACACGAATAATGACACTCCGAGCCTCTGTTAATCGGAGGAATAATGAATCTCCGAGCTTTGAATAATTGGAGAAATAATGACAACCCATGCCTTTGTTATCTGGATAAAGTGTGTAGGTGGATAATGAAGCCCATCATGAGAACATGGAGGAGCCCATCCCGGAAGGAGGTGACCCACTTTAACCTAGGGCTCTGATACCATAATAGAATTCACCACATGGATTGGGCTAAATCCACTTACTTGGCTTGGGCCTAGCTCAACCTTAGAAGCTAGCTTGTAAGGTGAGAATTGTCCAATGCCTTATAAGGTGGACTTAACTATTGTTTTCAGCCAATTTGGGACATATAGTCTCAATACTGGTATCATACAGGACTGTGCTTTGAGGACTCTGATTGGAACGGGTGAACAATGTGACGGGGTTTATTGGTTTTGGCTTTTGCGACAACTTCAAGCTTATCAAGCGACTGTGGGAGATAAAAGAGATTTGTGGCATCAAAGGCTGGGACAGTCGTCTTAAAAAATGGATTTCTTTTCCCTGATTTTATTAGAAATACTGGAAATAAGGTTGTCAATGTCCATGAACCTTGTGATATTTGTTTAAGAGCCAAACAGACTAGAAACATGTTTCCTTTGAGTGATAGTAGAACTAAAGATGTTTTTGATTTAATCCATTGTGATATAGGGTGCATATACTTTGTCTGCTAGTTGTGGTGCTCATTATTTTTTAACTATTGTTGATGACTGTTCTCGAGCAGTATGGGTTTATTTGATGTCTGCAAAATTTGAGGTGCCTCAACTTATTAAGGATTTTTGTAAGATGGTTTAAACTCAATTTGATAAGCATGTTAAAATTCTACGAAGTGATAATGGAAAGGAATTTACATGTCTTCATTGATTTTTTGCTGACAAGATATTCTTCATCAAACCTCGTGTGTCGGCACTCCCCAACAAAATAGGAGGGTTGAACGTAAATATAGGCATATACTTAATGTGGCTCGGGCATTATTTTTTTAGTAATCTTCCTATTTCTTTTTTTTTTTGGGGGGGGGGGGATATAATGACAGCTGCCCATGTCATAAACCGAACCCCTACCTCATTACTCAATAATAAAACACCACACGGAATTCTTTTTGGTTCATATCCTAAGTATGATGCCCTTCGTGTTTTCGGTTGTCTATGTTTTGTCAAAAATCAACCTCGTGTGAAGGATAAATTTGGCACTCACTCTCGTCGATATGTGTTTGTGGGGTATCCATTTGGTAAGAAGGGGTGGCGTTTGTATGACTTAGAACAAAATGTGTTCTTTATATCTCGATATGTGGTTTTTAGTGAACAACAATTTTCCTTCGTAACTGAAGTCTATTTTCATAATACTGATGATATGTTTGAAAATAAGGACTACTATCACACTGTGACTTATTATGAGGATACTCCCTTAGCAAGGGGGAGTGAGGAACAATCGGTTGTGGCAGGAGAAAAAGAAGACGTAGCTGTACAACATGTCCAAACCCCTGTGGGTGGCGACTTGGATGTCGTCCACCAACTTGGTGTTGGTGTAACTTCGGATACTGGGGAGGTTGTGATTAATGGAGAAACTGTTCCGCATGAAACTGGTCGAGGTCATCGAATAAAGAAACTTTCTAGTAAACTCAAGGGCTTCATTTAATAGAAATAGTGTCCTGCCAGCCAGCTGTATGGCGAGCATTTATTTATAATAAATAAGGAACTATTCAATTTTGATTAATAAGTGCACTTTATTAAATGGTCATCTTTATCTTATGTAATAATTATCTACACGTAAGGATAGAAGTCCTAAGATCGCAGGGCTATGGGACAACCCGTGGACTGATCTCCAAAGCCGTGATCTAGAACATATTCAAGAGTCGTAGAATCCAATCGAGATAGGACATCGTTGGATTCGGTTAGACTCTCACTATCGTGTATACTCCGATGGACTGGAGGACGCTGGGGTCCACAAGTGTGACTGGGATAGTCGATACACATAAGTGGGTGGTTTGTTGGGATGACAAGCGCACTGAATACCCCAAATAGAAAATAACTCACCATGGAAGCGGTAGTCGCATATCGGGGTTGAAGTTATTCCAATTTGCAATAGTATACGAGGAACGATCCCTAACTACTTGAGATGATAGGGTTTATCTGGTGCGAGAACGTCTATACTTTGATATGAGTTTCGACTGACTGGAGTTCGCCAGAAAGTCTCTGTGGACTCATATTGGGTATAGAGGAACTCGTATGCGGATTCATATCATCAACAAAGGATCCATTGACCCGACTTGATAGGTTGGGAAATTCTCCTATGGATTTCTGTGAGAAATTAATTCTGATAAAATCCTTGGCCAAGGTATCTGACGACTTTATGTAAGTAGCTCATAAAGATTAAGTCAAAGAGAATTTGTTTCGAGATCAGAATACATAAGGTCAAGACGTAAGAAAAGGGAATCCGATGAAAGACCATACCCTTAAGTCTCGACTGAGAGACTGGTCGATGGAGAGATTATGTCGTATATGAAAATTGTAAATGAGGTAAAAGGTTCACTGAATTAATTCACCAGTGATTGGGCTCCATGGGCTTGTGGCTGGACATCGACCGTGGAGTGTGGGAGAATTCCTAAATTGGCAGGGGTGCTAATTTTAGGAATGATTAATCGACAGAGTGTTCGATTGATTTAGAGTAAGTCTTACTCGAATAATTAAATAATATTTAATTATAACCCACGGCCAATTATGTGGTGAACCTACGGGGGCATACACAATACACATGAAGCGAAAGCGAGGAAATAAGAACGACCGAGTCGACTGGGTGAATAATCGACTGGGTCGATTATAATGGGTGGGTCGACCCAGTTGGAACAAAGAAGGATCCAATTGGAATTGGATCAGGATCATAAATTAAATTGGAGTTTAATTTGTGAGTTAATTAATTAAGTTGGATTTAATTAATTAAAGGAATAATTAATTAATTGGACTTAGAGTCAAAGTTAATTAATTGGGAGACTAGTTAATTAATTGGGCTATTTAATTGGGAGACTAAATAAAGTCTGGTCAAAATTAATTAATTGGGCCATGAATTAATTAGAAGACTTGGTCTTCTAATTAGAGAGGGCCATGGCCCATGTAGGAGAATGGAATCCTAGTCCTGATAGGACTATGTTAAGGAGATAACTATAAGTAGCTTACTTGTAGTTATTTTTCACACAACTCAACAAGCAAAAATTGAGCAGAGCAAAAAATTATCTCCCCTCTCCATGTGCAATCGGCCCAACCCTTCCAGTGTTAGGAAGAATTTTTCGTTTTCGATTTTTGTTCCAAGATCGTTCCTAAAATCCTAGATCATAATATATCTTGTGTTCTAGCTGATCAAGATTTATTATTTTCGTGTAATTGTGGTGTATCAACCCGTAGAGGCGCAACACGTGGGCCGCTGCTGCAGAGCTTGGATCGATTTTGCTGAAGAGATATTCAGAGTTCGTTTTGCCAACTTGGATTTCCAAGGAGACAGGTATAATGTGTAAACTGTTTATACTGTCGTTTAAATTAATATTTATATATATACACCTAGAGTAGTATCCTGGCAAGATTCCGTAAGAGGTCCTAAAATTTTTATATTCCGCTGTGCCTAGGGCTGTTTATCTTACCGAATCCCAACAATGGTATCAGAGCCAACTCTAGACTTGGTATATATATGAATTTGCAAATTCTGTGTTATAAATCATATGTTTGATTTATGTGTGGCTAGTTATTTAACTTTGCATGTTTTATGACGTTTGTTATTTAACTTGGAGTTAATAGATAATTTTAGATTCGAAAATTTTATCAAGTTGATGTTATTTTGGATTGGGATTTAATTGACTGGGTTTGTTTAATTAAATCATAAGTAATCGAAGAAACAAAAATATATTTTTAGACCCAACCCGCGGTGGCACGTGGCGGTGCGCGGCAGCGCACCACGGCTAGGCGACCACCGCAAGCCGCTGCCAACGGCAACGTGTGAACAACACGCTGGCCCCGCACGCTGCTTTGCGCGGCAGCCTGCTGCCGCACGCAGCCACGCGCCGTGGCTGCTGCCACGGGCAGCTCACGCGACCCTGATGGTCGCGCGTGGATTTTCCACGTGGCAGTCCGTGATTGGTCTCGACTGTTCATGTTTGGGTTGGACTCTAATTCTGCCTATTTTGAAAAATTCTGAAAATTTAGAATTTTGGGGGATTAGGAAACTTGTAGTTTTTGGATAAGGTAGTTATCTTGTTAGATTTGAACACTACCTTAATTAAACTAGTCTAGACAAAATAGGATTATCTTGAAAATCTTGGAGATTGGAAAATTTGGGAAACTTAGAATTTTGGATAAGGTAGGAATCTTAGAGATTTGGTCTACCTTAATTAACCAATTTAATCAAGATAAGATTTGTAGATTACTTAGAGCTCAAGTAAGAGCTAATTAATCTTAGAGGTTAATTGTTAATTCAAAATTAATTAGCTTAGATAATTTTTGAGAATTAAAATTAATGGAGCCGGTAAATTTACATTTATGCCTTTATGTGAATTTATGCATGTTTTTGAGTGAATATGTGGATTGGTCGATTTTGCCCTTAAGCCCTGTGTAGTTTTTGGTTTATTTATTTTATAGGTTGTAATTAAATGGGCCTGATTGGTGCCCTTGCTTGCGCAAACAAATGTAATAGAATAGGCCCATTTTAAAATTGTAAGCTAGGCTTAGATTAGGCTTGGAGCCGAGAAGACCTCATGAAGACTTGGAGATCCGCATGGAGGCCCATAACCTTGGAGGACATGGAGGTCCAATTCATTACATGGAAGCCCAATCAAGCTGGATATTACAAGAAGGCCCATGATGTATGGGTTTGAAAATTGTAATAGTTAGGACATTTAATTTCCACCCTAGACTGACCAATTGATTCATCACAAGGCTCGTGATGAATCGCATAGGATGGGCAATCGATCAATCATATCCTGCTAGGTGATGTATGTTTACTTATATTCTTTGATGTATGTCTTGCATGCTTAGAATAGATCACGTAAACAAGATAAAGCATAATCTGATGAGACCTCGCACAAGAAAACTTAAAACCTCCAATTGAACTTAAAATTCAATTAGAATATTAAATCGCATAACGGGCGCATATGAATAGTCTCTATGGTCCGAGCCTATCCAATTACTAGGTCTTAGGCATATTGTACGAATATATCTCGATGTCTCACGAATCGTGGGTCGAGCTATAGGAAGATGATATGTCTATTGTCTCGATGCACGAGTTCGTGCCAAGGGAGGGGATAGCAAGGTTTTAGATGCTGTCTCACGAGTCGTGGGGCGTCTAGGATTGAACTATTTCTCTCCACGAGTATTGGACATGATTTGACGCTAGTAAGTATGGATGTCTCACGAGTCATGGGTCCATATCGAAAAACGAGGCTAAATGAACTTAAGGGTTAGCTGCGATGGTTAACCGTCGATGTAATCGACCACCAAGTGAATCAAATAGTATGGCCAACAAGTCGTGGGTACTAGGAGATTGCATTTGGGCCTTAAGCTCGCTAGGATATTTTAATTTCCCGAAACTTATGTGGGGGCATAAGATTTTGATTAAAATAGTGGGAGTAATTTACAAATAAAAACCATGTTTGTAAATTGTGCATTTTGAATTAATCTTTCGCGTGTTTATTTCTTCTCTCGTCATTTTGTAGATATAATGTCTAAGAATCCAAATTCCATCATACTTGATCAAAACAAATTAACTGGACCCAACTTCCATGACTGGGTCAGGAACTTTAAGATCATTCTCGCTTCAGAAAAGCGAGGTTTTGTCCTTGATGGGCCCCCTCCCTAACTTGCTAAGGATGCCGATGATACTGAGAAAGAAGTCGTGGATATGTGGCTTGACGATGACTTGCAGTCACGTTGTCTCATGTTGGCATCCATGTCGAATGAGCTTCAAAAGCAGCACGAGCATATGAAGTCTTCTTTTGAAATCTACACGCACATGAATGGTTTATATGGGGTGCAAAGTAGATATGAGCGGTATGAAACTGCTAAGACTTTGCAACAAACGAGGATGGCTGAAGGTGCTGATGTTCGATCTCACTGCATCAAAATGATTGGGCTTATTGAAAAGCTTGGTCATCTTGACGTAAAGCTGGACAAAACCTACTGCCAGGATATAATCCTCCAATCGTTGCCAAGATCATTCGAGAAATTCGTAGTGAACTACAACATGCACAAGATGGATGTTGAACTTCACGAGTTGGCTAATATGCTCGCCACTGCCGAGGCTTCCATGAAAAGAGAGAAGCCAGTGATGGTTGCTACCTCGACCCAATCCAAGTCCAAAAGGACTAAGAAAGGCAAAGGGAAAGGAAATGCTTCTTCAAGCAAAGGCAAAGGACCATCTGGGCCCATAGGGAAGTGAAAGAAGCGTAAAGCTTCGTCTGGTGAACAGAAATGTTTCTACTGCAAGAAACCTGGACACTGGAAGATGAACTGCAAAGAGTTCTTGGAGAGCCCGAAAGGTATATTCCTTGTTGAAGTTAATTTATCAATTAACTGTGCATCATGGGTGCTAGACACCGCTTGTGGTTCTCATCTTTGTAATGATTTACAGGTGATGGGAGCAACAAGGCCACTTAGGCTAGGGGATTGGATCCTGAGATTTGGCAATGGAGCTAGAGCTGCTGCCGAGGCCATTGGCGAAGTGGAGTTAGATTTAGGTGGTAATAAATTAGTCCCTAGGAACGTTCTTTATGTACCTGGTTTGGTGAAATACATTATTTATATTCCTGTTTTGGATAATGAAGGTTTTAATTTTACAATTAATAAAGGTTCCTTTTCATTATTCATGAATGATAATTTGTTTTTCACTGGTACATTAAAAGATGGACTATATACCATTGAACCACCTAAGTTAGTGATGCATGTACAACAAAACAAAAGAAAACAAAATAATGAAATATCTGCCCAATTATGGCACGCTCGACTTGGACATATATCTAAGTCAAGGATTCAAAAGTTAGCATCTTCTGGCGCGATTGAAATCAATCGCATTGATGAAATGCCAACATGTGAACCATGTCTAAAGGGTAAAATGGCTAAGTTGCAATTTAAGGGAAACCCTGAGCGAGCCAAACAAACATTGGACTTAATACATACTGACGTATGTGGACCACTAAGAAAAAGCGCCCGAGGTGGCTATGACTACTTCATCACTTTCACTGACGACTATAGTCGTTATGGATATGTGTTCTTGTTGAAACACAATTCTGAAGCCTTTGAGCGATTCAAAGAATTCAAGATGAAAGTAGAGAATCAACTTGGTCATACGATAAAGGCTCTTCGTTCTGATCGAGGTGGAGAATTTCTTAGTAACGAATTTCTAAATTATCTTGTAGAGCATCGAATACTATCGCAGTGGACTCCTCCTGCAACACCCCAATTGAATGGAGTTGCAGAGAGATGGAATCGAAATTTGATGGACATGGTACGATCCATGATGAGTGCCACTGACCTTCCTCTTTCATTTTGGGGACATGCCCTCCTCACGGCAACGAAGATACTGAACATGGTACCTTCTAAATCCGTAGAAAAGATACCATACGAATTATGGTTTGGCAAGGCACCCTCATACGCATTCATGCGCATATGGGGATCTCCCGCTTACGTTAAAAAGCTAGTGGGGGATAAATTGGAAACTAAATCCACTTTGTGCAAATTCGTGGGGTATCCGGAAAACTCAATTGGATACGAGTTCTACGATCCTACAAGACCAACTACGTTTGTCTCAAGGAATGCACACTTCTTAGAGAAGGATTTCTTGGTGGACAAGAAGGAAAATAACGTAGAACTGGATGAGGTCACTGAAACTGAAAAGGCCGAAGAGGTCGATCAAGCTGACCCGTCACCACAGGCAGTGGGAGAACAAGAGCATGAAAGTGCACCAGAAAATACACCGATACTTCGTAGGTCAAAAAGACAACGTAGAGAACCCGAGAGGTACTACGGTCTGCTGCATGAGACTGGACAATCTCTAACCGACCCAAGGACTTACGAAGAGGCTATGCTAGACATAGACTCGGGAAAGTGGCGCAAAGCCATGGAATCCGAATTGGACTCCATGCACTCAAACAAGGTCTGGGCCTTGGTAGATCCACCAGTGGGAGTAGCTCCCGTGGGTTGCAAGTGGATCTATAAGCGAAAGCTTGGAGTGAACAGAGAGGTAATAACCTACAAGGCGCGACTAGTGGCTAAAGGATACACTCAAAGGCCAGGTATCGACTTTGATGAGACCTTCTCGCCCGTCGCAATGCCTAAATCCATTCGGATCTTGCTGGCCATAGCTGCGTGGTATAACTACGAGTATGGCAGATGGATGTAAAGACTGCCTTTCTCAACGAGGACATTGACAAGGAGATCTACATGAAGCAACCAAAAGGATATGCATCCAAAGGAGATGAACACAAGGTGTGCAAACTCCAGAGGTCCATTTATGGACTGAAGCAAGCTTCCTGAAGTTGGAACATTCGTTTCGATGAGACAATCCAAACTTTTGGATTCATCAAAAACATGTTCGAACCTTGCGTGTACAAAAAGATCAGTGGGAGTACAGTTGAATTTTTGGTGCTTTACGTTGACGACATTCTTCTCATTGGAAACAATGTGAAAGCATTGTCCGAAACTAAAGCATGGTTATCTACACAATTCTCAATGAAGGATATGGGAGAAGCATCATTTGTACTAGGTATAAGGATCTACCGAGATAGATCAAAAGGACTGCTGGGCCTCTCACAATCCCAGTACATAGATAAAATCTTGAAAAGATTTAATATGGAAGAATCCAAGAGAGGATTGCTTCCAATGAGAAATGGGATTGCACTCTCTAAGTCTATGGCCCCAAAGACGCCAGAAGAGAGAAGCAATATGTCTCGAGTACCATATGCATCCGCTATAGGAAGCATAATGTATGGTATGTTATGTACTAGACCAGACGTAGCATACGCTCTAAGCGTTACAAGTCGCTACCAGTCTGATCCAGGTGAGCAGCACTGGATAGCCGTAAAGGCAATTCTGAAGTACCTGAGAAGGACTAAGGAATTGTTCTTGGTATACGGTGGAGGAGAATTGAAATTGGAAGGCTATACAGACTCGAGCTTCCAATGTGATGTAGACGACTTCAAGTCGACATCAGGATACGTGTTCTGCCTCAATGGTGGTGCGGTTAGCTGGAAAAGCTCCAAGCAAGAAACAACCGTGGATTCAACCACCGAAGCAGAATACATTGCTGCGAGTGATGCAGCAAAGGAAGGTGTTTGGATGAGGAACTTCATCCAGGAATTGGATGTGATACCTAGCATCGCTGAGCCCATTACTATCTTCTGTGATAACAATGGGGCAATAGCGCAAGCAAAGGAGCCGAGATCTCATCAGAAATCCAAGCACGTACAAAGACGATACCACGTGATAAGAGATATCATTGGTAGAGAACACGTTAAGATGGAACGTGTCGACTCAGAAGATAATACCGCGGATTCGCTAACGAAGCCTCTGCCTCAAAAGGCATTTGAGAAACATCTGCATAAGATGGGACTCAAGAACATAAAAGACTGGCTTTAGGACAAGTGGGAGATTGATAGAAATAGTGTCCTGCAAGCCAACTGTATGGCGAGCATTTATTTATAATACATAAGGAACTATTCAATTTTGATTAATAAATGCACTTTATTAAATGGTCATCTTTATCTTATGTAATAATTATCTACGCATAAGGATAGAAGTCCTTAGATCACAGGGCTATGGGACAACCCGTGGACTGATCTCCAAGGCCGTGATCTAGAACATATTCAAGAGTCGTAGAATCCAATCGAGATAGGACATCGTTGGATTCGGTTAGACTCTCACTATCGTGTATACTCCGATGAACTGGAGAACGTTGGGGTCCACGAGTGTGATTGGGATAGTCGATACACATAAGTGGCAAGCGCACTGAATACCCCAAATAGGAAATAACTTACCATGGAAGCGGTAGTCGCATATCGGGGTTGAAGTTATTCCAATTTGCAATAGTATACGAGAAACGATCCCTAACTACTTGAGGTGATAGGGTTTATCTGGTGCGAGAACGTCTATACTTTGATATGAGTTTCAACTGACTGGAGTTCGCCAGAAAGTCTCCGTGGACTCATATTGGGTATAGAGGAACTCGTATGCGGATTCATATCATCAACAAAGGATCCATTGACCCGACATGATGGGTTGGGAAATTCTCATATGGATTTCTGTGAGAAATTAATTCTGGTAAAATCCTTGCCCAAAGTATCTGCCGACTTTATGTAAGTAGCTCATAAAGATTAAGTCAAAGAGAATTTGTTTCGAGATCAGAATACATAAGGACAAGACGTAAGAAAAGGGAATCCGATGAAAGACCATACCCTTAAGTCTCGACTGGGAGATTGATCGATGGAGAGATTATGTCGTATATGGAAATTGTAAATGAGGTAAAAGGTTCACTGAATTAATTCACCAGTGATTGGGCTCCATGGGCTTGTGGCTGGACATCGACCGTGGAGTGTGGGAGAATTCCTAAATTGGCAGGGGTGCTAATTTTAGGAATGATTAATCGACAGAGTGTTCGATTGATTTAGAGTAAGTCTTACTCGAATAATTAAATAATATTTAATTATAACCCACGGTCAATTATGTGGTGAACCTACGGGGGCATACACAATACACATGAAGCAAAAACGAGGAAATAAGAACGACCGAGTCGACTGGGTGAATAATCGACTGGGTCGATTATAATGGGTGGGTCGACCCAGTTGGAACAAAGAAGGATCCAATTGGAATTGGATCAGGA
Organism: Penstemon barbatus; assembly: GCA_003313485.2. NCBI lineage: Eukaryota > Viridiplantae > Streptophyta > Magnoliopsida > Lamiales > Plantaginaceae > Penstemon > Penstemon barbatus. The sequence continues at coordinate 15,374,433 of CM064884.1, read as the reverse complement.
TCATAAATTAAATTGGAGTTTAATTTGTGAGTTAATTAATTAAGTTGGATTTAATTAATTAAAGGAATAATTAATTAATTGGACTTAGAGTCAAAATTAATTAATTGGGAGACTAGTTAATTAATTGGGCTATTTAATTGGGAGACTAAATAAAGTCTGGTCAAAATTAATTAACTGGGCCATGAATTAATTAGAAGACTTGGTCTTCTAATTAGAGAGGGTCATGGCCCATGTAGGAGAATGGAATCCTAGTCCTGATAGGACTAGGTTAAGGAGATAACTATAAGTAGCTTACTTGTAGTTATTTTTCACACAACTCAACAAGCAAAAATTGAGCAGAGCAAAAAATTCTCTCCCCTCTCCCTGTGCAATCGGCCCAACCCTTCCAGTGTTTGGAAGAATTTTTCGTTTTCGATTTTTGTTCCAAGATCGTTTCTAAAATCCTGGATCATAATATATCTTGTGTTCTAGTTGATCAAGATTTATTATTTTCGTGTAATTGTGGTGTATCAACCCGTAGAGGCGCAACACGTGGGGCGCTGCTGCAGTGCTTGGATCGATTTTGCTGAAGAGATATTCAGAGTTCGTTTTGCCAACTTGGATTTCCAAGGAGACAGGTATAACGTGTAAACTGTTTATACTGTCGTTTAAATTAATATTTATATATATACACCTAGAGTAGTATCCTGGCAAGATTCTGTAAGAGGTCCTAAAATTTTTATATTCCGCTGTGCCTAGGGCTGTTTATCTTACCGAATCCCAACATCATTACCAACACCGTTCGAGTTATAAAGTTTGTCACATCACCTACCACTGCTCAGTCAAAGTCCTCTGGTACTCCTTTTCCTATAGCTTATTATGTAAATTGTGACAAGTTTTCTGTGAGACACACCTATTTTTGGCAGCAATTACTGCAGGGACTAAACCCACCTCCTTTGAAAAAGCTGTTAAGGACCCTGGTTGGCGGAAAGCAATGCAGGAAGAAATGCACTTGAGATAAACGGAACTTGGACTTTAGTGGACCTTCCACCTGGGAAGAAAGCGATTGGGTGTAAGTGGGTCTATAAAATCAAGTACCGCTCTGATGGTACTGTTGAGCGATTAAAGGGGCGCCTAGTAGTCTACGAGAATCGACAAGTTTCCGGAATTGATTTCAATGAAATATTTGCCTCTGTAGCTAAAATGGTCACGGTTCGCACATTTTTAGCTATAGTTGTGGCAAGAAAGTGGGAATTGCACTAGATGGATGTGCATAATGCCTTTCTACATGGAGATCTTGATGATGAGGTATATATGCAACTCCCTCTTGGTTTTAACTCAGCTGCTTCGGGTAAGTGTTGGGAATCGAACATGACCCGACCCGAGCCGCAGCGGAAGCGGGTAAAATTTAAAAATTCGGGTGGTCTTTCAATTCAACCCAAGAATCCATATGCATAATATAAACCGAGTATAAACCAACCATAGGGGGTTTAGGATTTCACCTCACTACACTTGGTAGTGGTTGAGGCTTTCCAAGCAAGGCGTGGCCGAACTTCTTTGGCTCTCGGAATCAGGAAATTCCAAGTGGTTCTTCGAAAGCTCCTCCAAAGAAAACAACACACAAAGAGTCTTTAAGAAAAGAACTCCTCTAAAGAAAGTCCACACTTCACAAGTCTTACAACCTAGAAAGAATTTCTTAGGCTGAGAACTTGAAATTCCTTCGTAATCTATTGAAGTTAGATTGGAAGAGAATTACTACTTAATTCTTCTAATTGAAAGGAAGTATAGAGAAGAAAAACTTTTATTGCAATGACTAAGTATATCTAAATGAGAAGCTAGGGCCTCCTATTTATAGAAGGACTTACTTCACCATTAAGCTTTCAACAAAACTTAGTTGAGAAGCTATCCACAAAGCTTCTATGATAAGCTTTGTTCCTAGCATATCTTATCCGATAAGCTTTGTCATCTAACTTATCCGATAAGATTTGTCATCAACCTTATCCGATAAGGTTTGTCATTTATTTAGGTGAGAAGTTTCGTACTTTTCTTAGCTGCGAAGTTTTGTACTTTTCTTAGCCGAGAAGTTTCGTACTTTTCTTAGTTGCGAAGTTTCGTACTTTACTTCTCCTGGAAGCTATCTACTTAGCTTCTCTCAGAAACTTTGTAGTTAGCTTCTCCTAGAAGCTTCTCTTAATTAATTAGTCCGACTAATTAATCTTATTCTTCCTCTTAATATTTCCTTGATTAATGGTTTAGTTAAGTAAACTCATTTGCTTAACTAATCAAGTTTTAATTAATTAATCTAATTAATTAATTTCTTCCAATATTTGTTAAACTCTTTTAACAACATCGTTTTACTTTTAAATAATGAATTTAATATTCTGGTTGCATCTTGTGAATATTATGTGTGACCCCTTAGGTTCACTGTTAGCTAGCCGTGGGTTCACAACACTTTGTGATTTATTTAGTGAATAATTACTATAATTATTCCGGTTAATTAAACAAATTTAATTGACCACCTTAGAACTAATCTCCATTAGTCCATGGGTACCCACACTCCATAGTCGATGTCTAGCCACAAGCTCATAGAGCCTACTTAATAGGTGAATGTTGTTCGTGTGAACCTTTCCTCTTATGTTTTCCATGTACGTACGGTCCTTTCATTGACCAACCTCCCGATCAAGGCCTGGGATATGGTAATTGATCTGTTTCCCATAATACCTCGATTCTATGTATCTTATTCATAATTAGATTCCCTTGTGACCACAATTTTGGAAACTCCTTCCCAATTGTCACATACCATGCGCATGGATTTTATCAAGAATCTAATATTTTTGAACACATAGGAGATTCGCTCGACTCATCACATCGAGTCGATGAATCCTATATTGATGTCATCAATCTCCATGTACGATTACCTATACCCAACGTATAACCACATAGACCCGCTAGTAATTGGTCGGGAAATACATCAAAGTATAAGCACCCACACATGAGATTACTCAAACCATCTCAAGTCGAAGGACTAATATCCGCACACTAGCATAAATGAGAGAATACTTTGTCACCGATGTGCATTTTATGCCTCCAAGACAAGATTCTCTCAGTGGGGTGTTCAGTGCATTTGTTCTACAACAAACCACCCACTCGTATACACTGGTATCCCACATACCGGCGTCAATGGAAACACAACGCCTTCCAACTATTGGAACATGTATATTTGTGTGAGTCTATCCAATCCCATCGATGTCCTGTCTCAATGGGTTCTATGACTCAGAACAATTTTAGACTACGACCTTAGAGGCTTATTCCATGATTGGATCGATGCCATGCCCCATAGTCATTTGTGATCTAAGGACTTCATCTAATTGTTGATTGGTTACAATTAATGAATATGGCCAATAAAATATTATTAATCAAAACCAGATTGTTTTTACAAGAATAGATTACAAGTCATTAATTGGCTCGTTGGGCACTGCCCTAACAGTAAGGTGTGTCATTTACGTAAGTCATTATATGGACTCCAACAAGCGGCTCGAAATTGGTTTGCTAAGCTCTCGACTGCTTTAAAGGAAATTGGTTTTACACAATCTTATGCTGATTACTCATTCTTTAGTTATTCAAGGGGTGATGTTGCTTTACATGTTCTTGTGTATGTGGATGACATTATAATCACAAGTTTTTCGTCTTTGGCAATCGGAAAATTCAAGCAACAGCTCGGTGCGAAATTTCATATGAAAGACTTAGGCGTTCTCAAGTATTTTCTCGGCATTGAAGTAGCACGTGGAAATGACAGTTTGTTTTCTTTCACAACTCAAATACGTTCTTGACATTATTAGTGAGGCTGGCTTACTTGGCGCACGTCTTGTTTCTACACCCATGGAACAAATCATCATCTTGCCACCAACAATGGCGCCGTCTTTGAGGATCTAGAAAATTATCGGCGACTTGTAGGGCGCCTAATCTACTTGACGATTACACGACCGGAATTGTGTTACTATGTTCATATAATTAGCTCAGTTTATGGGTGATCATGTTGTTGAACATTGGGACGCAGCTTTGAGAGTTTTGCGATATTTAAAAGGTTGTCATGGACAAGGTATTTTGCTACGCAGGGAGAGTAAGTTTCAACTCTATGCCGTCTGTGATAGTGATTGGGCAAGTTGTTCTCTGACTCGGAAATCCTTGACTGGTTACATTGTTTTACTAGGCTCTTCTCCTGTCTCTTGGAAAACGAAAAAACAGCCAACGATTTATCGCTCTTCTGCAGAGGCCAAGTATAGGTCTATGGCCACTACTACATGTGAATTAAAATGGTTGAAATCCCTTTTTGGCTTGTTTTGGGATACAATATGAGCGTCCTATGCGATTGTTTTGTGATAGTCAAGTTGCTCTTTAAATATCGGCTAATCCAGTTTTCCATGAACAAACAAAACATATAGAAATGGATTGTCACTTTGTTCGTGATGCCTTGCAAGATGGAACGATTTCTACATCTCATATTCGGACCGGTGCACAGCCATCAGATATTTTGACCAAAGCTCTTGGTCATTCACAATTTTATTTCCTTCTTTGCAAGTTGGGCATTTGCAATCTCCTGCTCCAACTTGAGGGGGAGTATTAGTGGTATATATATATATATATATATATATATATATATATATATATATATATATATATATATATATATATATATATTATATGTATATTTGTGATTATCTTGTAAATATTCTTTAGGCTATTTATATAAATATTCTTGGTGTACAACAATTATCTTTGTATATATCCTAGGCTACGGCCAATGTTAATAAATGAGAAAAATCTTTCCACAAAACTCTTTATAAGGACACTATATTTTCACAAAGGCCTCGATTTGGATAATTTTTCGTTAATTATATTTTAAGTTGCTGTCTATATTATATTTAGTTCATACTATTTAGATTGTATGTAAGGCCATCTCCAATGGTTGAGGGCTAGCCCCGGGCCAGCCCGGGGCCCTGCTGGTCGTCTCCAATTGTTGGGGCTCCGTGGGAGAATTAATTCCATTTTTTTCATTTGCCCACTCTCACCTATTAATATTAACTCCATATTCAACACTTGCCCACTCTCACCTATACTTTTAGCTTTAATTTTGTTTTTTAATAATAATAATAATAATTTGTCCATAAATAAATTTAATTACAATTCTAATAAATTATTAATGATTTTAATTTTAAAAATCTTAATTATATTTTATTATATTAAATAATTAAATTATTTTTTTTTTTTTGAGAAGATTAAAAATTGATGACTAGCTACATATATTTATTAAATATGTACAATAAATATACTAACACATTTTATTAAATAATTTAATTCTACAAATTTAATTTAATTAGGAGGAACTTTGAATTTTATTTAAATTTACTTTAAATAAGTAATCATACTATATACTATATCTATAATTATATCATAATTATCTAAAGTAACACATTAATTATATATAGTATATAACACATTAATTAAAACCTATCATATTAATTAAAGGTACACATTAATTATGCAACTAATTAACATAGATATAACATTAATTAAGGCCATATCATTAATTATGCAATTAATTAGCTCGTTAATTTAGGCTCATTAATTATAATTATTAATTATGCAACTAATTAGCTCGTTAATTTAGGATGATTAATTATAGTCAATTAATTATAATTATAGTCAACTAATTAAGGCTATTTACTAAATTCTCTCTTCACCGCCACCACTATCCCAAACATGGCAGCCATTTTCAAAGTTCAGCCATTTCTCTACTTTGGGAATCAAGGATCATTGCAAATATCCCACGCGAGCCGCGGGCTGGCCTGCGGTCTCCGCGCAGCCCGCGGCCCACCCCGTTACGCCCCGCTGCCAAGCCCCGCCCCGAGCTCGGAGGGCACCATTGGAGATGGCCTAATTTACAATTGTTATTTATATTCCGTTTGTCTATTACATTTATGTAACATTATAGTAAAAATATTTGAAAAGAGAAAAAAGGTCCCAAATTGGGGTTCGCCTGGACCAACTGCTTGGAACTGCTACACTTCAACCACCTGTACTAGTGAGTCTTTTTAATCGAATTTTTTTTTTTTTTTTTAAATATGGCCTGTTTATTTTTTAATCGAATTTTGACAAATAATAATACTCCCTCCCTTCGAAATATTATGTTTTAAGCACCATATATACAGAATTTATTTTTGACATTATTTATTTTTCATGTACAGAATTTCACAAAGTGTAAGTCCTAAGGCGATTATTATACAGTCACATATCCTAAATAAGCCACAATATATACACATATATACATCATTTTGCATCATTTCACTTAGTTTCCTCCTCCTCTGTATTTTAGGGTTCTCATCATGCATTCACAATCATCCCACCTGCATAAATAATGTCAATTAGACAAAATTATTATTAATTATAAGTGCAAACTAGTGATGTTAAGTCAAACAACACATTAATGCGTTGGTAATTTGTTTCTTATTGTGTTTGACATTCTAGTTGAGTTGACTTTCGAACGAATTGAACTCGAAAGAGCTTTAATTGAGTCAAACACAGTTCAACCCTATTAATTGGCTAGATACTTCAAAAGAAAATGAACAACAAAATATGATTAAAATTTAATTTATTATGTATAAATGAATTAACCCAAACGAACACTAATCATCGGTTTGATTTTCGATGAATTAAAAAAAAAAGGAAAAAAGAGTAATCATTTACCATTAGGATGGATAACTTGGCCAGTGAAGTAGGAAGAAGCATTGGATGCCAAGAAAACATAAGATGGTGCAATCTCATGAGGCTGCGCTGCCCTATTCATTGGTGTCTCCGACCCCGATTTTGCAACCAACTCTTCCGGAAGGGAGGCAACTCGTAGCGGGGTCCACACGGGCCCTGCTGCCACGGCATTTACACGAATCCCTTTCTCCGCCAGCTGAAGGGCTAGACCCCTTGTGAAGGCCACAATGGCTCCTTTCGTTGCGCAGTAATCGAGCAAAATCGGAGAGCCCGAGTAGGCCACCACGGATGTAGAATTGATTATGCTGCTACCTTCTTTCATGTGTTTAAGAGCATGCCTGCATGCACACAAAAGGTTAACAATGTAAATATACAAACTCTTCAGTTTAAACTGCATATTCTGTAGAGTGAAATGCAAAAACACCCCATATGCTGTATGTTAGTATTTTTTAAATAAAATGTTAAAACCCGGCTATTCACTTAAGAAAATTAACAATAACCCCCTGTAAACTTAAAAATTGACAAAAACTGCAAAATGTTAAGAACGAAAATAAAAACAAAAACTTGGTTCTAGTTCAGTTCGATTCGACCGGTTAACTACATAGACACTATTCATAAACTTCAGATAGGAAGATTCTCGTCCACATCTGATATGACCAAACAACTCGATTTCGTAATTAATCATTCTCTATACAATCTCAAAGCAAGTGTATTGCACTTGTCATATGAATGTCCTAAGTTCGATCAAACCAGATTTAGAAAGAGCTATACATTTCAAAAGAATTAGCATATGAACAATAAAATGCACATGATACCTGGCCATGAAGAAGTAAGAAAAGATGTTGGTTCGGAAAACCCTTTCAAGCCGATCCTCATCGATTTCTTCGACGGTTTTAGTCATATGTTGTTCTGCTGCATTGTTCACTAAAATGTCGATACACCCGAAATTGTTAACAACTTCATCCACAACCATTTTGCAGTTCTCATCAAAACCTAAATCTGCAGGCAATGCTATAGGGGCCTTTGCATCAGGTGTTTTTAGTTCTTGAATCTTTTTCAAAGTTTCTTTTGCATCCTCTTCTTCTTGGCCGGGTACGTACGTGAAAGCTACCGTTGCACCTTCAAGTGCAAAGTGATAGCATACTGATCTTCCGATACCAGAATCGCCTCCCGTCACCAAAGCTACCTTTCCCTACATTTTTGGTTTAATTGAATTTGGATTTAGACACATAATAGAAGAGATCTAGAAATCATTTTGTATTAAAACTTTATGTTCAAGTATATATTTAAAAAAAAAAAAAACTTCAAATATCACATTCCACAACTTATATATGAGAAAATTGTATTTAAATTTTAGCTCTATAGATTTCTGTCTCATCATCTCATTTTCATCTAATTTGGAATCAAAATTAGAAGTTTGCGTCAATTCTACGGGGCTGCGAGTTTTTAAAATTAATAATTTTACGAATTAGAAAGCTTAAAAATATTTGAGAATAGATCAACGGTGATATTTTGTACTTTTCAAAAATATAATTTATAAAGTACATAATCAGAAGTGTTGAAGATACAATAAGGTGGACAAGAAAAATTATATTTTTGCCATTAATTATCTAATACTAAAAATCCCTAAATTCGAAATAAAATTCTAATGAACATACTAAAAAGATATATATAACTTGTCATATTTGATGATTTTTCTCTTTTTCTTTTTTCCATGTAGTTATATAGATTAAATTATGTGTATGGGATGATGGGAAATATGAATCATGCTAGACCAAAAGAAATTATCAATTCCTCTAATTAAAGAATTAAAAGTAATAAATTTAATTACATGGAGCTTGTTGGCTTGTCTGTAGTCAGGATGAAGGGCTTGTGGTATAGGGTCCATGACATGCTCTTTTCCAGGCTGCTTTTCTTGCTGTTGGGGTGGAAACTTCTGCTCCTCTGTCGCCATGTTTTATAAAAACTAAATTAATATGTATAATTTATTAATATTTTTCAAGTAGTTTTTATATATAATTAAGAACTCCAGGCTTTGAATATATATTTTTCACACATATCTACATGCATATATATATAAATAGAAATGAATTGAAGGTGGCCATGCAAGAATTTTACAGCTGTAGATTCAACAAAACATGACATCTGTCCTTTTAAATATTCTTAGGTGGCACATTTATTTGAATCAGACAATGTAATTGACGTATATTATATGGTTCATGTAAAACAAATTAAGTTGACATCTATTGAGTCAATCTTATTTACAAATAGACAAAAAATGAGCCATTTGATGGATGTATGATATATCTATATAAAGATTGGGCTGCCATTTCGGGCATTGATGAATGATAGTGGAATTCTTGCTCTGAATGAAAGTTCAAATCTGGGCTTAATTGGGCCGGTCAGAAAAATGGGTGAAAAAACAATGACACCTTGTAGAGTTTTCTAAATTTCCTTTCTATGAGGTTTTATTTTATATGTATTTAGTAATCGTAAGAGTTTACGGCCCTATTATTGAACCTATATTTTAAAATTTTCATGAAAGATTAGTAATTCATAAAAAATAATTACACAACATATTAAGAACGTGAGGAATTTTTTTTCCAATTATATATATTTCTCTTTTATATATTAGGAAAGTGCACGTACGTGGTACGTGTTTAGTTAATTTCATGGGTATTTTTGGTAATTAGAGAATATTTTATTTTATTATGTCACAAATAAGAGCAAATTAACCCATTTTTTTTGTCGGTTATAATTTATTTTCAATGCTTTTACAATTCGTTCATTTTGTATTTTCAGTTTTAAACCAATTTTCTATCGGTTTACCTTATTTTATTGGTTAAGCTCTTTTTTTAACTGATTTAACACATTTTTAACCTTTTCGCACATTTTTTTTACTGATTTCACATGTTCTTTTCATTTCATCTGAATTTTCATTGATCTGACACGTTTTTACCTACTTTATTAAATTTCTCATCGAATCACTTGCTTTTCTCTGAAATTGTTGTTTCACCGATTTCATCATTTTTCACAATTTTCATCGATTTCATGTGTATTCATTGATTTCATGGGTACTTTTTATCAGTTTCACCCAAATTTTCACCAACTTTGTCAGTGTTCATCAATTTCACCTGAATTTTCATCAATTTCACATGTTTTCAACGATTTTATATGTTTCACCGTTTTTCGGGACAATAATTCGATGAAAGTTCGAAGTTATGCATGTCTTGATATTATTGAATATTCTTTATATATTTTTTTATTCTAGACAAATTAAAATTAAGTTATTAGCTAAGTCATAAGTATTTTTTTATTCTTTCATATTAATAAGATGCGATAAATTCTTTTTTTTTTTGGTAATAGCATGATATTTAACAGAATTTTATTTTAAATTTTTATATTTAGAGTGTTTATGACTTATGTTGTACTAAATCGTTAAATTAACATTTTCTTACTTATATAAATATTGATGCTACTATATAATATAATTTTTATATACAATTTAGGGACTGTTTAAAAAATGATAGTTTTTTGTATGGTTTGTATTTATCTATCTATTATAAGAGAAGGTCTAAATTACAAAATTGATGTAAGAGCGAATTTATAAATTTTAGAAGTTTATGCAGGAGATAAATATAATAAGATTTCATGCCTAATTATACCTCTTCAATTATATTTACATTAAATTAAATCTCACTTTACAATTTAAATAAAGAATATTTTAACCCGCACAAAAAAAAGTAAAAAAATATTCATACTTTTATAACAGTAGAGAGACAGGATTTATGATTTTCAAGAATCTCAACAAACTCAGTAATTGCAAGCAAGAGAACCGCACAATGGGTGAAACTGATCATTCTTCCCATTTTCATGGCTAAGTTTTGGCCTCTGATATCATATTGAACTACACAAATTCTCTTACTACGAGAAAATCTCACACTATGATTCCAGAAATAATTTTTGATACGATGAATTTTTCGTATCAGCTAAATGATTTTAAGCTAAATGATTGTTGGCTAAACCAAAAACATAACTGCAAAAGAAGAGCACAATATGGGGAAGTTACGGCAAAGGAAGCTTGACAAGAAACAGCAGCAGAAAAGTAAGCTCTGCGTGAGATCAAAGAAAGATGGGAAAATCACTTGAATTGCTAGCGCTCGGTTTCTAATTTGCCCCAACATTAGTCCTCAATCTGTAAATGTACTTGTCCTGAAGAACCAGGGCTACGAAAAAGGCGAGGCAAATAAGGGCCCATATTCGGATATGTACAAGAATAAAATGTAATATGGACAAAGAACAACAACTTTGTCACCGAGGCCTGCTCTTATTTTTTGACATAAATATGCACATATCTCCGAGGATAAGGCCAAAACAGAAGCACAAACAATGTCGAAACCTAAATAAAAAATAAATGTATTTTCTAACCATAACATGTTTTAGCACTTTATTGCAGGGGAAAAAGAAAATCTTTTTAGATCTGTCCTAAAATAACATCTCCGCCAGATACCTCAAATTCAGAAGGTGCTTTTTCCACATTAAGAACTTTAATTTTGCCATCAACCACATAAGCTGACCACCTGTGCAATAACCAAAAAACATTGATTCTCTATGAATATATGATTTGTAAACAGCACGGATCAATCAACAGAAATTACTTAATATTTACAAATTAAGATTGGGTGTGTACCTATGAGATCGAGGTCCGAGTAAAGCAGCAGATAGATCTATTGCCAAGTCCAGTTTCTTATGGAAGCTCCCATCAAAATCTCCATAAAACTCAATCTACAATAAGTTAGACGATATTCAAACATCAAATCACATTCATAAAAAGGAGGCCTAATCTATAGAACTGATGATGTTACTTGAGGAAGAACAATAGCTTTGGTAGAAGAGATGAGGTTAGAAGAAATATACGAGTAATAAATAAGAGGTAAAACAAAAGATGAGATTAAAAAAATTCATACATTTGGTGGCTTAGATTATTAATAGTATAGATTTGAGTGGGTGTAAATGGCAGGAATTGGGATGCAGAAGTGCAAGTGCAAGTCTAATGGGGGTAATTGTGCAACACTTTTACTCCCACAGGGCTTGACCGTAATACTTTTGGTCAGGTGCTTCATAAAATTGTAATTTTGGCCCAATTTTTTTGAAATGTTTTCTTTTGGGACGAAAGTACAAAATTCTTTGAAAAAGGGGGGCCAAATGTGCAATTTTGTAAAGTATGAGACCAAAAATGAAAAGGAAAAAAAGAATTGGGACAAAAAGTGCAATTTGTAAAGTACGGGACCAAAAGTGTAGAGGATCCAGTATTTTTCTCAATCAAAACCACCCAACGATATAAACTTTAAAATCACAGCGATGAATGTACAATTATAACATCTCACCTTTTTCTATTGGCATAAAGCATATAAGATATAAACTTGCCTTTCTCATATGAATCGGAAAGTAAATTATAATGATTAACTTACAGCTTCTTTGGCCTCCATCTTTTCTGCCCACCCATTCATAACATAGGGATCATTAACAGCTATACATATGACTGAATCAATTCCTTTCCCCTTGAACTTATCAATATTCTTCTTGTAGCTCGGGACATGCTGTGCCGAACAAACACCAGTGTAGGCACCCTAGCAAATGCAATTTACTTCACATAAGCAATTTAAACAACCAGACAAGAGATTAAGTAGAGAAAACAAGACTCTTAGAATCAATTCAACTGTTTGCCTAAATGAATAAAGTTTCACGATAGCTAGTTTGAATTCGAGAGGTTCTTTAATTCTACATAATAGTGGTGGAATGAACTTAAGCTATATTAGCTGATTTAGATTGTGCGAACACAAAAAAATTCTTCTTAATCAACCAAATCATTCCCCCTCTCTTTCTTATTAAATTCCCCATCTAAATTTTAGCAAAATTTCATAAGGAACCTGGAACTTATTGAAGATATTCCTGCACATGAAAGTTTTAATGGAAAAGGGTAAGAGATGCTCTTACAAAATCCTACATTAGAATCATGTATCATTTTAGGACTGTTTCTTTATTTACAATGTTTACCTAAATGTAAATATTTTCCAAAATGTATAATTATTTGTACAAAATAATGAAATATGATTCTCAATCAGTATGCTTTCCCTTTACTTTCTTCCATTTGTTTTTATCCAACTGACTCTTTCGAGTGTAGCCAAAAAAATTCCATAAATAAACCCATGATCAGTAGTAGTTTTACCTTTCTAATTCAATTTGAAGGATCACAAAAAAATGACCATAAATCTAAATATACATGTAACTAAAACAAATATGACAAATGGCAAATATTTTTGGAAAAAAAATATCACAGAAATTAGAATAACTTACAGGGAGGCCAAAAATAACAACTTTTTTATCCTGAAAAATCATAACACAAAATCAATTCATATTGTGACCAAAAAAAAAAATTATAAACCCTAAATCCATCCCAATACTTAATTAAATTCATTAAAATTGGGACCTTGAAAATGTCTTTGAGAGGAGTGGTGGCAAACTTGGAAGAAACGCCTTCGTCCCATGTACGCGCCTTCTGGAGGGAGACATCCGGTGCTGCCGATATCAAATCCGACCCCACTGCAACCGATGCGTACGCCCTCGATGCTTGGAATCCGTTGATCATTGACTTCATCAACCCCGTTCGCTTCATCATCGCAGAGGAAGCCATAGTTTTTCTTCTTTGCTCCTTTTTTGCAACTAAACTGAATGTCTAGTCTAAGGTGTGGAAATTGAAATGATAATTTCGCTAAAAAACGATCTTAAAAAAAAACTACTTCGCTAAAAAGGCTCTCGAGCTTACACGCGTTTTTGGTAAGAAGCACGATCTTTAAACCAAATACTAATTAATTATCCATTTAACTAACGGGAAATTCTAAGGTGCTGCTACGTTAGGTGCCGCTAATATCACACTAGGTGGTATTACCATACAATGTGTATCACATTGTATGGTATAAGGAGTATAATTTATACCATAGAATGTGACACACATTGCGTGGTAATACCACCTAATTTGGAATAAATACTACATGATGTGGGGGTCATACTAAATATATGGGGTTAATACTATGTAATGTGATCATGTACTGTCACATGTGGGGGTCATACCATACAATGTAATACACATTGTGTGGTAATACCACCTAATGTGGTATTAGCGGCACCTAACGTAGCGGCACCCTAGAATTTTCCTTAACTCTATAGTTATTCATCTTTTGATTGAGTCGAAATATTTGTTCCTAATTTTAACAAATTTAATTCTTTTTTGGCTCAACTTATTTAATTAGAAAAGTGCAAGTACGTTATACGTGTTTAATTTTAATTTCATGTGCATTTTTCGTAAGATAGAGTAGAATTAGATATTTTTATGTCATAGAATATCATATATTTATGACTGATCAATTTATTTTTTAAGAAATTTATTTTTATTAATTATTATTGGTTTATAAAAAATATGATGGCTTTCAATAGTTGTAATAAAATATTAAATAAGGACTGATTTAGTCATTACATCTTATAAAATTGGTTCTAAAATAAGATCATAATAACATTATTTAGTTCATTCTATCATAGTAGTCTTCATGTCAAGTTTATCCGTTATTCACCGATGACACATGTTTCATCCGTTTCTTCATAATTTTCACTCGAACTTTCATCTATTTAACGAACATTTTTTCTTACTGGTTTCACCAGTTTTTGAACCAACTTCACCAGTGTTTACCAATTTCACCCGAAGTTTCATCGATTTATATGTTTTTACTGTTTGATTTTTCTTTATCGATTTTTTCACTTTTTAATCGATTATAACATTTTTCATTGTTTTCCCATCTTTTGTCAATCTTTCTTTCAATTTAAACCATTTTCTTCCGATTTTACCTTGTTTTTGTCGGTTAAAGTTTAACTCGTTTTCACCTATTTCACTGATTTCACATGTTATTCACCTAAATTTTTCATTGATTAAATATGTTTTCACTGACTTCAAGCTTTTTTTTACTGATTTTATTTGTTTCTTTACAAATTTCACACAAACTTTCATCGATTCATATGTTCTCACTGTTAAAATTTTTTTTTTACCGGTTTATTTTATTTTAGCAATTTATCCTTTTTTTTTATCAGTTATAATATTTTTCATTGTTTTCCCATTTTTGATCAATTTCTTTTGTTTTTTGTTTCTGCAGTTTAAACCATTTTTCTACCGATTTCACCAATTATACTCTTTTTTTAACTGATTTCACTCATTTTACCATTTTAAACCGTTTTTACCTTTTTCATGTTACTAAACTAATTTCACATGTTATTCACCTGAATTTTTCATTGATTAAATATGTTCTTACCAACTTTACGTTTTGACCGATTTTACCCTTTTTTCACCGGCTTTACCCAATTTTACTGGTTTCATCATTTTTCTTTGAAATTTTATTCGAATTAATTTTCATCGATTTCAAATATTTTAACCCATTTATTTTAACCGATTTTACCCGTTTTCATCCATTTTTCACAAATTTTACCCGATTTTTTTATCTATTTCAAATGTATTTAAGATTTCACATGCAATTTTTTTACCGGTTTAAAGTGCACATACGTTGTACATGTCTATTTAATTTCAATGGTATTTTGTTGTAAATCAGAGTAAAATTAACTCCATTATGTCATAAAATATCACATTAATGAATGTTATTCAATATATTAACTTCATCATAGGTATTTTCATCGACTTCTTTAGTTTTTTCGATTTAAACCATTTTTGTAATGGTGGTTTGACTTTGTTTTTGTTGGTTGAACTTTTTTTCATCTGATTGATTTCAACTATTTTTACCATTTTAACCAATTTTCACATAATTTCACCGACTTTAGCCTTTTTTCAATGATTTTACCCGGTTTTTACATATTTCATCATTTTTTATGCAATTTCATCGATTCACCGATGTCATCCATTTTTTTCGCGAATTTAACTTGAATTTTCATTGATTTCACCAGTATTTACCGAATTTTCAACTCAAATAATTATACATCTTCAATTACTTTAAAATATATCTCAAATTATTTCACTTAACTTATCATTTGGGTTTAATGCTTGTGCCTGTCTTGTGATGATACTCCGTTATTTGTCCGTCAAATGCCATATTGTTGGTGATGAATGATGTTATTAATTGTAACTTGAGTGACTATATATATAATTACTGAAAGTTGAGTGACCACTGTGTGTTTAGAGTTAAACATGGATGACTAAATATGCATTTTTCCCTCTAATTTGAATATACTTTTGTTTTTCTTCCCATATTTATTGTGCTTGGTTAGGAGGAAAGGAAGTTACAAATTTTCTTAAAATATTTTCCAACCAAATTTTTTATGAGAAAATTTATGGAAAATTCATGTATAATTATATCTTATTAATATACTTAACAACTTGAATAAGAGCATTTTTGTCTTTAAAAAAGGAAAAAAACTTAAATTATTTACACTTTTAGTAGTATTAGAAAGGTGCACGTACGTTGTACTTGTCTAGTTTTAATTTCATGGATATTTTTCATAAATTAGAGTAAAATTAGCTATTTTTATTTCATAGAATATCATATATTGGTCAATTTATTTTTTATGAAATTTATTATTATTAATTTTTTAAAAAAATGATGACTTTGAATAGTTATAATAAATATAAAACGATGACTAATTTATTCATTACATCTTATAAAATTGGTTTAAATAAGATCATAAGAACTTTTTTAGTTCATTACATCATAGTAGTTTTCATGTCAAGTTTATCCGTTATTCATTGATGTCACATGTTTCATCCGTTTCTTCATAAATTTCACTTGAACTTTCATCGATTTCACGATCATTTTTTCTTACTGGTTTCACCGGTTTTTTCACAAACTTCACAAGTGTTTACCAATTTCACCCGAAGTTTCATCTATTTATATGTTTTCACTGTTTATTTTTTTTGTCGATTTTTCCGTTAAATATCGATTATAATATTTTTCATTGTTTTCCCTTTTTCGTCGATTCTTTTACCAGTTTAAACCATTTTCTTCTGATTTCACCTTGGTTTTGTCGGTTAAAGTTTAACTCGTTTTCACCTATTTCACATGTTATTCACTTAATTTTTTCATCGATTAAACATGTTTCGCCGACTTCAAGCTTTTTTGACTGATTTTATCCGTTTCTTTGAAATAATTTACCGGTTTATTTCTTTAGCGATTTATCTCTTTTTTTACAGCTTATAATATTTTTCATTGTTTTTTCATTTTTAGTCCATTCTTTTGTATTTCTTATTTAGTGTAAACCATTTTTTTACCGATTTCACCAGTTATACTATTTCTTTAATTGATTTCACTCATTTTTATCATTTTTACCCATTTTTACCTAATTTTCATGTGTTTTCACTAATTTCACATGTTATTCACCAAAATTTTTCATTGATTAAATATGTTATTACCAACTTTACGTTTTTTGACCGATTTTACTCTTTTTTCACCGGTTTTACCAAATTTTACTGAATTCATCATTTTTCTTAGAAATTCCATTATAATTAATTTTCATTGATTTCAAATATTTTCACCAACTTTACCTTTATTTTAATCGATTTTACACGTTTTCGTCTATTTTTCACAAATTTTACCCAATTTTTTTATCGATTTCAAATGTATTTATGATTTCACATACCATTACATACGTTGTACATGTCTATTTAATTTCAGTGGTATTTTGTTGTAAATCAGAGTAAATTTAACTTCATTATATCATAAAATACCACATATTAATGACTGCTATTCAATTTATTAACTTCATCATGAGAATTTTCATCGATTTCTTTAGTTTTTTTCGGTTTAAACCATTTATCTCTTGGTTTGATTTTGTTCTTGTTGGTTGAAATTTTCTATTATATTAATTTCACTCATTTTGACCACTTTAACAAATTTTCACATGTTTTCGCCGACTTTAGCCTTTTTTCACCGATTTTACCCATTTTTCACCTATTTCATCATTTTTTTACGAAATTTCATCGTTTCACCGATACCATCCATTTTGTCGCTAATTTCACTTGAATTTTCTTCGATTTCACATGAATTTATCGAATTTTCAACTCAAATAATTATACATCTTCAATTATTTTTAAGTATATCTCAAATTATTTCACTTACCTTATCATTTGAAAGATATTTCTTTATCGATCTAAGTCATTTCACTTATTATATTAATTAGTTTAATTCAATTTTCATTGATTTTTTTTACTGGTTTTATATTGTTTTATTGATTTACTCGTTTTTGATCAATTATAACCTATTGCACATTGTTTTTCCTATTTTTCATCAAGTTTCTTTTGTTATTTCATATTCAAACAAAAAAGACAAAAATTTTCTAGTGGTTTAGTTCACACTGTTTTGCTAGTTAAACTTTTTTCCTTTTATTTATTTTTAACAGTTTAACTTGTATTTCACTGATTTCATTTTAATTTTCATTGATTTAATTGACTTTAACATTTATTCAATGATTTAACCCTTTCTTCATATATTTCACCCCTTTTTTAATGATTTCACCGATTTGTTTCCCATGTCTTCACAAATATCACCTAAATTTTCATCGATTTTACTGGCACTTTTTATTACTGATTTGCCTCTTTTATTCACCTACTTCACCGTTCATAAATTTCATCCAGATCGATTTCACATATTTTCATCAATTACATCAAATTTATTTGAACGATTTCACCAACATATCCGTTTTTTCACTTAATTCACATGTTTTTGTCGAGAAGATTTCCATGAAAATTTGAGGTAATGTTTCTCATGTCAAATAAAGATTACTTAGTTCACTAAGTCATAAACATATTTGTTCATTCATAGGTAAGATGCGGTTCTACTTGAACATGTTTTATTATATTTAAGAGAATATAAATTTTTTTAAGGAGTGACATATTGTACTAAATCTTTAAATGAAACAAATAATATTTTACACATAACAATATTTTGATAATACATTATAATAATTTTACATATATTTAGCAACTATTCAATATATTAGTGTTTTTATTTTTATTTTTATGTGTTATAAGAGAACAATAATGAAATTATAAAAGTGATGTTAGTTAATTTCTTATTTATTAGAGTTAATATATATAGTTTAATTTGAATTTAGTTTTATTTTTCTTCCATATTCATGGTGCTTGGTTAGGAGGAAAGGAAGTTACAAATTTTCTTAAAATATTTTCCTACCAAATTTTTTATGAGAAAATTTAAGGAAAATTCATATTTGATTACATTTTTTTATTATACTTTACAAGTTAAGGGCATTTTTGTCTTCACAAAAAAAGAAAAAAACTTAAAATATTCACAATTTTAGTATTAGTATAGTATAGATATAGAAAATAAGTATAGATTAATATCTATTGAGCTAACACATTAGTCCCAAATCGTTATTCTACACTCCCCTTTTTTATTTTATCTATATCTATATCTATTCTATATCTATCTATATCTATATCTATATCTATATCTATATCTATATCTATTCTATATCTATATCTATATCTATATCTATACTAATACTAAAAGTGTGAATATTTTAAGTTTTTTTCTTTTTTTGTGAAGACCAAAATGCCCTTACTCAACTTGTAAAGTATAATAAAAAATATAATCAAACATGAATTTTCCTTAAATTTTCTCATCAAAAATTTGGTAGGAAAATATTTTAAGAAAATTTGTAACTTCCTTTCCTCCTAACCAAGCACCATGAATATGGAAGAAAAACAAAACTAAATTCAAATTAAACTATATTAACTCTAATAAATAAGAAATTAACTAACATCACTTTTATAATTTCATTATTTTTCTCTTATAAAATAAAAATAAAAACACTATTATATTGAATAGTTGCTAAATTATATATGTAAAATTATTATAATGTATTATCAAAATGTTGTTATGTGCAAAATATTATTTGTGACCATTTAAAGATTTAGTACAATATGTCACTCCTAAAAAAATTTATATTCTCTTAAATATAATAAAACATGTTCAAGTAGAATCGCATCTTACCTATGAATGAACAAAAATGTTTATGACTTAGTGAACTAAGTAATCTTTATTTGACATGAGAAATATTACCTCAAATTTTCATGGAAATCTTTTCGACAAAAACGTGTGAATTAAGTGAAAAAACGGATATGTTGGTGAAACCGTTCAAATAAATTTGATGTAATTGATGAAAATATGTGAAATTGATCTGGATGAAATTTATGAACGGTGAAGTAGGTGAATAAAAGAGGCAAATCAGTAATAAAAAGTGCCAGTAAAATCGATAAATACATGTGAAATCGATGAAAATTCGGGTGATATTTGTGAAAACATGGGAAACAAATCGGTGAAATAAGTGAAAAACGGGTGAAATATATGAAGAAAGGGTTAAATCATTGAATAAATGTTAAAGTCTACGAAATCAATGAAAATTCAAGTTAAATCAGTGAAATATAAGTTAAACTGATAAAAATAAATAAAAGGAAAAAAGTTTAACTAGCAAAACAGTGTGAACTAAACCACTAGAAAATTTTTGTCTTTTTGTTTGAATATGAAAAAACAAAAGAAACTTGATGAAAAATAGGAAAAATAATGTCCAATAGGGTATAATTGATCAAAAACGAGTAAATCAGTAAAACAATATAAAACCAGTAAAAAAAATCAATGAAATTTGAATTAAACTAATTAATATAATAAGTGAAATGACTTAGATCGATAAAGAAATATCTTTCAAATGATAAGGTAAGTGAAATAATTTGAGATATACTTAAAAGTAATTGAAGATGTATAATTATTTGAGTTGAAAATTCAATAAATTCATGTGAAATCGATGAAAATTTAAGTGAAATTAGCGACAAAATGGATGATATCGGTGAAACGATGAAATTTCGTAAAAAATGATGAAATAGGTGAAAAATGGGTAAAATCGGTGAAAAAATGCTAAAGTCGGCGAAAACATGTGAGAATTGGTTAAACTGGTAAAAATGAGTGAAATCAATATAACAAAAAAATTTCAACCAACAAGAACAAAATCAAACCAAGAGATAAATGGTTTACACCGAAAAAAACTAAAGAAATCGATGAAAATTCCCTTGAAGAAGTTAATAAATTGAATAGCAGTCATTAATATGTGGTATTTTATGATATAATGAAGTTAAATTTACTCTGATTTAGAACAAAATACCACTGAAATTAAACAGACATGTACAACGTATGTGAAATCATAAATACATTTGAAATCGATAAAAAAAAAATTGGGTAAAATTTGTGAAAATCGATTAAAATAAAGGTAAAGTTGATGAAAATATTTGAAATCAATGAAAATAATTCTAATGGAATTTCTAAGAAAAATGATGAATTCAATAAAATTTGGTAAAACCGATGAAAAAAAGGTAAAATCTGTCAAAAAACGTAAAGTTGGTAAGAACATATTTAATCAATGAAAAATTCTGGTGAATAACATGTGAAATTAGTGAAAACACATGAAAAATAGGTAAAAATGGGTTAAAATGATAAAAATGAGTGAAATCAGTTAAAGATATAGTATAACTGGTGAAATTGGTAGAAAAATGGTTTACACTAGATAAGAAATACAAAAGAATGGACTAAAAATGAGAAAACAATGAAAAATATTATAAGCTGTAAAAAAAAGGGATAAATCGCTAAAAAAAATAAACCGGTAAATTATTTTAAAGAAACGGATAAAATCAGTCAAAAAAACTTGAAGTCGGCGAAACATGTTTAATCGATGAAAAATTTAGGTGAATAACGTGTGAAATAGGTGAAAACGAGTTAAACTTTAACCGACAAAAACAAGGTGAAATCAGAAGAAAATGGTTTAAATTGGAAAAAAAGATCGACGAAAAAGGGATAACAATGAAAAATATTATAATCGATAAAAAACGGAAAAATCGAAAAAAAAAAAAAAAACAGTGAAAACATATGAATCGATGAAACTTCGGGTGAAATTGGTAAACATTTGTGAAGTTTGTGAAAATTAAAAACCGGTGAAACCAGTAAGAAAAAATGATCGTGAAATCGATGAAAGTCCAAGTGAAATTTATGAAGAAACGGATGAAACATGTGACATCGGTGAATAACGGATAAACTTGACATGAAAACTACTATGATGTAATGAACTAAAAAAGTTCTTATGATCTTATTTGAACCAATTTTATAAGATGTAATGAATAAATTAGTCATCATTTTATATTTATTATAACTATTCAAAGTCATCATTTTTTTATAAATTAATAATAATTAATAATAATAAATTTCATAAAAAATAAATTGACCAATATATGATATTCTATGAAATAAAAATAGCTAATTTTACTCTAATTTATGAAAAATGCTGATGAAATTAAAACTAGACACGTACAACGTACGTGCACCTTTCTAGTATTTAGAAAAAGGAAAATTCTTGTCCAAGTCTGGTTTGGCCAAACTCATCCAACCATCAAGCAAGTGTATTGCACTTGCTTTGGTCACTCTCCTCGGAGTTACATTCAATTTCAAATCAAGTGATTGCACTTACCTTGTAGACTTGTAGTTACTTTTGAGTTCGATCAAACCCTGTGTGGGTAAGAATTTTCGAAAGAAAGACCACTTCCATATAAAAAAAAAAAATTACTTGCATAAAAAATCGACCTGCCAAAATGTATTAAGCTCTAAAATAAATTTCGTTGACTAACAACATAAACAATCGATCAATTTGATATTAACAAGTAAATGCGTAAACAAGTCGAACAATCCATTTTTGAAATGTAACTTAATTTTCTTAGTTTAGTTTTATGTAATAACCCTATTCGGGTGTTAGAAAAGTCGAGTAGATTTTTATTTTTTATTTTTTTTCCAAAAATATATTTACACCTCACATAGTACATTGAAAAAATTAATTGAATTTAATACAAATGTATCTCGAACCAGATTGTTATTTTTACTCGTATATCATTTTTTGCTTATGATCGTTTTAGACACTGACTTTGATATATATCAAATGAACTCAAATGAAATTCATCGATCAAACTCGAACAGAATATCGCGGGTTTTGCCTGTCATGTTTAAATTCCTATTATCACCATACACTTGGATACTTGGCCAATAAAGGGTCAACAATCAATAACATGAATAATCTTTGCACTAGCCTTGTTAAAATTCTACAAAGTGATGCCTGTAACAAAAAACTATATTTTCATTAGCTACTAAAGCCATTTTCATCTCATCAACATTGGTCCGAACAAATAAAGTCCATACAAACATATGCTCGATAGGGCAGTAGAAAGAGTGCTTTGGCTCCCAAAGTCGTAGACATTTGAAGCTTTAGGACTAAATCGATTGGGACTTCATGGAACGATTACTACTTCTTTGAATGCCATTTTTCAATGCTGCTATACCAATTCCATTGGAAAAACAAGCCAACAAGACGTATAATACTGGCAGTCATTACCTCAACAAATGCTAATAGATATGATCTCTGAGGAGATAGACCAGCAGTTGCAATAGAAAGTAAGAATCCTTCAAAGTTGCAGGAAACGACAAACGATCCCGATTGAATTCCATCCAAAGACTTCTTTGCAACGTCATCAGCTTTCATTGCACCAGAGGAAGCTGCTATAATACTTGTAAGTTGTGGTCGTCTTTTGGTCTCTGTCATTAGTAAAATAAGTCTCAATAAGAGTTGTAATAGAGGGAAGTAAAAAGGCCACAAGATAAATATACATTACAGAAAGACAGGAACTGACTATATACAAGAAAGAAAAAGATACAACAAAGGATGTGAGGCCAAGATCATCCAGACAAATATCTTCAATAGGGCTAATCACAGATCTTCCAACAATAAGTAAATGATGAGTTGCACCTAGCAATGTATTCCCAAGAAATACCCTAGAAATAATCACAACTGGACTCAGTCTTAGCATTAGGCATCTTATGTGTTTGTCTAGAGCCCCTCTTCTAGAAAGGACCCCAAAAATCAGACAAATATGAGGATATTTTAGTCCTTTTAAATTTGAACATTAAAAGTTGTTTTCGTTGGAAGAATAAGATCGACTATGTCAAAAAACAAAATAATTGTATTTGTCATTTTATTTATTGAGAAATAAATAATAGAAAATTTTAAAATTCGAGCAATATTTGTGTACCTGTAAAAGCAAGAAAAGTAATTTTATAACAATTTCATTGCACTTGCTATGTAAATGATTCAGGTGCAGCTGAACCTTTTATGTATAACAATTACCCTTTAAATATCATCCTAATCATTCATAGTATAGTATGAATATCAGAAGAAGACAACATTTGCATCACAACCTTTGGAAAAAGGGAAACAACTATTTTGCTATTAATAGCTTTAGTGTTTGGCTATCAGGATATCCCAAGAAACCAGCTTCTAGTTTACTGTCAAGTTCCACTGAAGGTATTTAACTTTTACTAGTCAACTAAAGACAATGATGTCCTTCCGTAAAGGAAAAATAAGTTTCTTTTCTTCTCAAAAAAAAAAAAAAAAAAAGGACAGAAAGACAAGACTTACATGAAAGAACTGTGACACTCATCTGCATCAATGTTTATGAACATTGAATAAGTTGGAGCACACGAGTTTTGTCTACTATTACCTCAAAAGCATGTTAACATTATAATCAATTTTCACAAGTATCCGCTATTCATATACATAGTATACCAGTACAATGAAGTTAGTAAAGCCAAGATATCCCCGCACATATCTTGAATGGGTCTAATTTTAGATCATCCAATCAGCATTGAATTTAGGAAAAAACAACATCCAACTCAAAAGTTAATTCACAACAAACTTCAAGCACAATACACTCGATGCAAAGGGTGATGGATTTAACAATCAATGTGGTTATTAGAAATAACTTGGACTAAGAAAATATTTTCTATAAGTTGATAAGTGAGAATGTAAGACCTTCGGCAAGACCAGGAGTTTCGGTGTCTGGAGGGAAGATAAGGGAGACATGAATGTTATCTGCTATAACCTCTTGTTGAAGTGCTTCTGCTAAACCCTTAAGGCCAAACTTACTGGCTGAATAAGCTGTATAACCATAAATGCCAACCTGGACCAGATTAACCAAAAATAAATGCAAGAGGTTATATAAAAGGAAAAATATATTATGTAAGGGAAAGCCCCCATGAAAAAGCCCCCATGAAAAAGCCCATGTATTTAAAACTAGTACAAGTTTTGAAACTAAACTAGTAAAGTAGTATCAAAAAACCTTTAATAGGACAGCATCCACACTACAAAAGTTCAATTCTTATTCAAAGTGTATCATCATTGTCATAGGGCAAAAAATCAAATCTATTACCCAAGCTTTGGTTCGAATTCGATCAACAAAATTTTGATTGAGTTCAGCTAATATAATAAATTAAGTAACATCTATTGTGTAATAGTTTTTGAAAATTGATTGAGCTTGACTTATAAGCTAGCAAAATAACAAATTATATGCAAGAATATCAAGTTACTCAAGCTCATCTCGTTTAGGCTAGACTAAAGCTTCTTTGAGCTTTGCTCGTTAAATATCAAATGAAATTTTATTACAAGTTCAAGCACGCTACAAATCACAATTGTTGAACAATATTTAGTATTTGGTAGTATTTTTAAGCTTGATTGAGCTCAGTTCATACTCCAAACATATCTACCTATATAGATGCAAACAGTTCCATCTAAAATCACCTAGAGATCATATAAAGTTCAAGTTCAGTTTGAAGCATGATAAAAAATAAAATTAACCCAACTTAGACAAAGATTACTTTCACTTATTAACACCCCTATACTTAAAAATGTGTTAATTTGAGGACAAGGGATAAATCACGAAGTACAATAATGATTAAGCATTATAAACGAGAAGTAATAGTCGGCACAGGTCAATGGGTATTGATAGTAATAATTAACATTGAATTCTATACCTGACCAGCCTGAGACGACATGATAGCAATGGATCCAGGTCCCTTCTCGGCCCGAACCTTCTTCATACCGGGCAGTGCGGCCCGAATCAAATTAAAAGTCCCCATCAAATTGACATCCAGCATAAACTTAATCTCTTCCACCTTCTGATCCGCCAATTCATGCGGCACAAAAACCCCATGGTTGCACACCAACACGTCGATCGGTCCCGCTTCCTCCACCACTCGCGATACGGCGTCGTAGTCCCTGACGTCAGCGCTAAAGACCTTGACGTCACGCCCCGTGGAGAGCTTGATTGACTGCTTTGCCTCCTCGAGTTTTTTGACGTCGCGGGCGAGGAGGGTGACGTCAGCGCCGTGATGCGCGCAGAGGTTGGCGAGGGCGAGACCGATGCCGCTGGATCCGCCGGTGATGAACACGTGGCGGTTTTTGATTGAGATGCGGGAGGGTTTGGGACGGACGATAATGTAGAGGATTAGGAGGAGGGATAGTGGGATGAGGATTAGAGAGAAGAAGGAGAAGTACACACCCGCCATTGGAGATTGGAAAGTGACTGTTCTTTTTTTTTTTTTTTCCAGGTGAAAATAAAATCTACTTTTGACGCAATAAATTGATTATCTTCTTTTATATACTAGAAAAGTGCACGTACGTTGTACGTGTCTAGTTTTAATTTCATAGGTTTCTTTCATAAATTAGTGTAAAATTTGTCATTTTTATATAATAGAATATCATATGTTTATGACTGATCATTTTATTTTAATGAGATTTATTTTTATTAATTATTATTGGTTTATAAAAAAATTTATGGCTTTGAATAGTTGTAATAAAATATATAATGATGATTGATTTAGTCATTATATTTAATAAAATTGGTTCTAAAATAAGATCATAAAAACATTATTTAGTGCATTCCATAATAGTAGTTTTCATGTCAAGTTTATCCGTTATTCATCAATGACACATGTTTCATCCGTTTCTTCATAAATTTTATTGATTTCACGAGCATTTTTCTTACTGGTTTCACCACTTTTTTCACCAACTTCACCAGTGTTTACCAATTTCACCCGAAGTTTCATTGTTTCATATGTTTTCACTGTTTAATTTTTTTTATCTATTTTTCCTCTTTTTAATCGAGTATACATTTTTCATTGTTTTTTCGTTTTTTCCCGATCTTTTTTCCAATTTAAACAAATTTCTTCCAATTTCACATTGTTTTTGTCGGAAAAATTTTAACTCGTTTTCAAATATTTCACTAATTTCACATGTTATTCACATAAATTTTTCATTGATTAAACATGTTTTCACCGATTTCAAGCTTTTTTTGACTAATTTTATTCGTTTCATTACAAATTTCACCCAAACTTTCATCGATTCTTATGTTCTCACTGTCTAAATTTTGTTTACCCGGTTTATTTTTTTCAGCGATTTATCCCTTCTTTTTATCGGTTATAATATTTTTCATTATTTTCTCATTTTGGGTCGATTTCTTTGGTTTTTTTCTTCAGTTTAAACCAATTTTCCATCGATTTCACCAGTTAAACTCTTTTTTAACTGATTTCACTCGTTTTTACCATTTAACCCATTTTCATCTATCTTTCATGTTTTTTTTCACTAATTTCACATGTTATTCACCTGAATTTCTTATTGATTAAATATGTTCTTACCACCAACAGGTGATTGGTCTAGTGGAAGGGGCTAGTCACTACAAAGTAGCGGACTCAGGTTCGAATCCTTGTTGGGAGAGGTTCCCACTTTATGTGTCCGACGCGCCTCGAAAGGGATTAAACCCTTGGGAAACCAAAAAAAAAAAAATATGTTCTTACCAACCTTATATTTTGACTGATTTTATCCTTTTTTAACCAGCTTTACCCAATTTTATTGGAATTCACTTGTTCATCATTTTTCTTAGAAATTCCATTATTTTCATCGATTTTACATATTTTCACCAACTTTGTTGGTTGAACTTTTTTGATTTTATTGATTTCATTTATTCTTACCAGTTTAACCAATTTTCACATGTTTTCATCGACTTTAGCCTTTTTCACCTATTTTACCCGGTTTTCACATATTTCATCATTTTTTATGTAATTTCGTCGTTTCACCGATGTCGTTTATTTTTTTCGCGAATTTCATTTGAATTTTCATCGATTTCACATGTATTTGCCGAAGTTTCAACTCAAATAATTATACATCTTCAATTACTTTTAAGTATATCTCAAATTATTTCACTTACCTTATTATTTCAAAGATATTTCTTTACTGATCTAAGCCATTTCACTTATATTATATTAATTAGTTTAATTCAATTTTCATTGATTCTTACTGGTTTTATATTTTTTACTGATTTACTCCTTCTTGATCAATTATAACCTATTATCCATGGTTTTTCCTCTTTTTCATCGATTTCTTTTGTTTTCTCTTATTCAAACGAAAAAACAAAAATTCTACTGATTTAGTTCATAATGTTATTGCTAGTTAATTTTTTTTCTATTTTTACTTATTTTTATCAGTTTAACTTATATTTCACATGATTTTTTTTAACAATTTCACTTGAATTTTTATTGATTTCACATTATTTCACAGATTTTAACATTTTTTTCAATGATTTAACTCATTCTTCATATATTTCACCCATTATTCATTGATTTCACTGATTTGTTTCCCATTTTTTCAGAAACTTCTCCTGAAATTTCATCAATTTCACATGTATTTATTGATTTTACGGGCACTTTTTATTACCGATTTCACCCATTTTTTCACCTCATTTACCAGTGTTCATAAATTTCGTGTAGATCGATTTCACATGTTTTCATCAATTACATAAAACTTATTAGATCGATTTCACCAATTTTCATTGACTTTCATCCGTTTCTTAACTTATATCACACATTTTTCTCGAAAAGATTTTCATGAAAATTTGGGGTAATGTTTCTCATGTCAAATAAAGATTACTTAGTTCACTAAGTCATAAGCATTTTTGTTCATTCATAGGTAAGATGCGATTCTACTTTAACATATTTTATGATATTTAAGAGAATTTGATTTTTTTAAGAAGTGACATATTGTACTAAATCTTTAAAAGAAACAAATAATATTTTTTACAACTATTCAAAATAATAGTCTTTATTTTTATTTTTATGTGTTATAGGAGAACAATAATGAAATTGTAAAAGTGATTTAGGGGTTAATATCTTAATTATTGGAGTTAATGTAAGAAATAACTATAATAAGACTTCATATCTAATTTGAATATACTTTTGTTTTTCTTCCATATTCATGGTGCTTGGTTAGAATGCAATGAAGTTACAAATTTTCTTAAAATATTTTCCTACCAAAGTTTTGATGAGAAAATTTAAGAAAAATTAATGTCTAATTATATTTTATTAATATACTTTACAACTTGAATAAGGGCATTTTTGTCTTCACAAAAAAAGAAAAAAACTTAAAATATTCACACTTTTAATAGTAGTATAGATATATATATATATATATATTATATCATATCATACATATACATATACATATAAGATTGTAAGGGTCTTGCTACAGTACCTGTCTTTTCTTTTGTCTTTTTTTTTTAATCCCCCTCCCCATAAAACGACGCCGTTTAATCACAAATACGCTGCGGTTTCTTTATTTTCTCCCAATTTTTCACTATCAGCTCAATTTACTTCCTATTTAATTTCAGCGGCTTGTATTTTCTTCCGTTTTTTTGGCCCCTGCTGCTTCTTAATTTCTTGTAAGGGGTCTTGCTACAGTACCTGTCTTTTTCTTTTGTCTTTTTTTTTTAATCCCCTCCCCATAAAACGACGCCGTTTAATCACAAATACGCTGCCGTTTCTTTATTTTCTCCCAATTTTTCACTACCAGCTCAATTTACTTCCTATTTAATTTCAGCAGCTTGTATTTTCTTCCGTTTTTTTGGGTGGCCCCTGCTGCTTCTTAATTTCTTATGCTGCTTGGATTTCCTTTTCCTTCAATTGTTCTATTGGTTGGTGAAGTTTAATTTTCTTCTGCTTTCTTGCCTCTTTTCCTTTTCTTCTTTCCTAATTTTCTCGATTGCCTCTCAATTGGTCTCCATTCAAGTTTATCTCTCCCACGCCTCCCAAGTGACGCCTGTAAAGCGATTTCAACGAGCACGAAAAGGGCTTCCGCTGCGGTGGTGGCGTGGCGGACCGATTTCTGCCGCAGCGACAGTGTACGCCAATTTGTCCCTACTTATTCCCCAAATTAATATTTCTTATGCTCTTTTTATTTTTTCTGATTTCAGGTATGATTCTATTCTATTTCATGATTCTAAACTCTCATTTTTCATTTAAAAGCTGTAGAGGTGAGAATTTATCAATGATACTTTTGCACCCACAATTGAGAAAAAAAATTCTGTCATGAATGAAAGAAAGTATACGAACAGCGAGACACAGAGGAAAAGAGATGGGAGTACCCATTTGTTAACAGTGTTCATTATAGGTTTTTTCAGATTTTAAAATCTTATTGTGTATTGGTTCAATTTGTTGATGTCTGTCAATTTATTTATTTATTTTCGCTTATGTCTGTGTGTTGGAAAAAAAAGGTACTTGATTTTTTATTTTCCTGTTGTAATTGGTTTTATCTGAATAATTTCATTCATGATTCTTCATTTCTGTCTTTCAATATGGTTCTGGGTGTATGTAGATTTAAGCCTTATACACTGCTAAATCAAGTTGTTTTTTATTAGTTCCTAAAACAACTTGTTTTTGATCTGTTTTCATTACATGAGAAAAATTAGGCATGCGTTTGATGTGAAGCAGATATGTATGATGTGAAGCAGATATGTAGTAGGGAATTTTAATTGAATTTGGGGATCTAATATTGAAGCTCAAGTTGTGATAATTTTATACTCAAATTAGTTAATTTACTATAAATTCATATGTTTTGTTTCTGATTTTGCGCTGTTACATTGCCTTTTGTGTTAGAGTCGGATTGTGAATGCATTTATACAACTAATTAATTATGCTGCAAAATAGTTCTTTTAGTTAAAATAATCACATTTGGGATGTAACAGATTGTTTGTCAGTACAAGCTTCACGCAAGGGATCAACAAATGGAGGAAGACAAGAAGAAGAAGAAAAACAAGAAGAAGAAGAATAAGCACGCTACTAAACCGACTGAAAGTGTCACACTTGATGCCAAGGAATCAAGAACCTGATCATCAAAGCCATGTTTTGAACATAGGACATGATAACAACGGTCAAGTTTCTGCAGGTGTTATTGATGCATTAAATGATGTTGGGAGGAATTCAGAGGTCGATAGGGATGGACATCTTGTTAATGGTAGTGAAGCAGTAAGTTTGCTTTTTCATTTTCTTTTCTGCTTATGTCTGAGTGTATTACTGCTTAAGGTAGCTTGTATCACTGCTGAAATGCTGATTGTATCATGTCCATATGTCCGGCCTTTTTCTTTTCTCACACCTGCTGCATCATGGTTTTCCACATCTTTTGCAGGAAAATTTAGCTAAAGTTGAGAATCAGTACTTGCTGGACAGAGAGGTAAGGACAGAGTTGACCTTTATTCTTGCTGTAATTCATGGTTTTTCATCTAAAGAAGTAGAAGATAAAATTGGTTTTGGGAATGCACTATAAGGGAAGGGTATGAGCATTCCCTAACACCAATTGGTTTTGGGGCAAGTGGTAGCGCCCGAGGTCCTACATGTTATTTCATGTGAAATTGATGAAAATTCAGGTGAAATTTGCGAAAAAAAATGAATGAAACGGGTGAAAAGGCTAAATCATTAAAAAAAAATGTGAATCATTGAAAGAACGGGTAAAATAGGTGAAAAATGTAAAGTCGGCGAAACATGTGAAATAAATGAGAATTCAGGTGAAAACATTTAAGACTAGTGGAAAAAAGTGTGAAATTGGTGAAAAACAGTTAAAGTGGTAAAAATGAGTATAATCGGTAAAAGAAATAAAAAAAATAAAAAAAATAAAAGAACTTAGCTGACAAGCACATGGTGAAAATGGTTTTAATCGGGAAAAACAAGAGATATCAAAGAAAACGGGAAACATGATGAAAATAGGTTAAACAAATAAAAACAAGTAAATCGGCAAAAAAAATATTAAACCGGTACCAAATGAATGAAATCAACAAAAACGGGCTAAACCAGTGAATATTGATTAAAATAATGAATTAAATAAGTTAAAAATGTCTTAGGTATGTAAAGAAATGCATTTCAAATGGTAGGGCAAAAGATAAAAATTTGGAATCTTCTTAAAATGGACCCAAACTCATTTGTTGTCAAACAATGTAAAAGACTTTTGATATTTTACAAATACAAAGACAAATGATATTAATTGTTGTATTTTATTGTAATGAAAAATATTTTAATACTTTATTTAATAATTTTATAATTTATTAAATTAAGAAATTCAAAGGTGTTCAATGATTTATGCACTTGAAACAAATAAATAGAGCTCTTAAAATGAATTTACTATTACCATTCTCTTAAAAATATTTTATATTTAATTACAATAATTAAATTCATTATTTTTTATAAAATAATAATCATAATTATTTGTAAATTGAATATCAGTAATTAATTTGCCATACATAATAAAGTTAACTTTACTTTAATTTACCAAACTTACCATGAAATACCACTGCAAATGGAAGACAATTCTTCCTCTAAACTTCTGCTTTTGAGTAAATCATTTGACTTCACAAATTAAACATAGAAATCTTCCCCTAATTAATTAACTCTTTTCACGTTTTTATATTATTATTTGTTATTAACTCATTCCAACATTATCTTTTATACACTAACCATTCTCTTCAATAAGTGGGGGTTCGAATCCCATTTGGAACTTGGATGGAAGCATTTCTATGGGTCTATCTAAGGGTCATTTGTGGTGAAGACTCATTTGTGCGCAGAGTGTACAGCAGTATGGTGGGAACCCGGGGCTTGGTGGAGGCACATCCTGCGATTTACATCCTTCAGGGTTCTAGGGCAAGGGTTCTGAGGGTCCAGGATTAGTCAAGTGTAAGTTTGTACACCTGGGTTATTAAAAAAAAAAAAAAATGGAGGTTTTTTTTTAGTGATCCATTAAAATTCAGTTTTTTTTTTCCTGATTTTCATTTTATTATATTTGATATCTATCTATACATTGTTTTTTTAAAGAAAGATATCTATCTATACCTATATCGAAGAATGATCATTGAACCATGCAATTACCGAGTACTAATTTCTTTACGATTTAAAAAAATAAAATCATTGGTCCAAAAGTGAATATTAGTAATTTTGAAGAGATTATATTTGGAAATTTGTCCAGTCGATTTGCAATTTCTTTTCTGTTTTTTTGGGCATTTTGCTTGGGAAATGTAAATTTGTCCAGATCGGATATTTACTTTTAAATTAGCGTAAAATTTTTGATTTAAATCTCCTTGACTCCAGTTCTCCGTATATCTATAATAATTGAAAAGGGAAATTTTTTGCAAGGAAAAAAAGAAATTACCCAAAAAAAAAATTACAAAAAACAGCAACACAAATCCAGAATTCTGCTCTGCAATAAATTAGAAATCTGGACATAAATATTTCAAGGCTAAAATTCAATTTTGGTACCATAGAATTGGGCAAATTTCATTTTTAATACCAAAAGTTCAAAAATTATACAGCCGTTAAGTTTTGCCAAGGCCGTTTAGTCTCCTCCGTTAAGTGCATGTGAGGGGCACGTGGGGCACTAATCTGCCCGTTCAATTTTGGTACTAATCTGCCCGTTCAATTTTGGTACCGTAGAATTGGGGAATTTTCAATTTTCATACCAAAAGTCCAAAAATCATACTAATTCTCACTCCGCCGTTTCAAAATAGGGGGAAAATGCAATTGTCTAAAATTGAGCAGGTTGTTTTTGCAATTATTGCCTTCTTCCTCCTATGGACGATCGCGGGCTTCCGGTGACCGTGTGTCGAAATTGGTTGAAGATTTTTGTTCCTCTTGTAATGGGCGGAGCTCAACCGTCTATGACAGCTACAATAAACCTATGGAAAATGATGCCCACGGTCAGGGAAAACTAATGCAACAAGAATTATGAAGTTTGGTTAAGAATCGAAGAAGAAATCACGATTTGAAATTTCGAAAATTTTGACCTACAATTCGAAAATTAGAACTCAAAATTCGAATAGATTACTCAAAGGATTGAATAGATCTGTATATGTACGAGTTCTCCACGACAAGGGGAACATAAACCCTCAACCAATTCCGACCAAAAGCCACTGGAGCCGGCGGTCGTAGGGGTGGGATTGGGACTGGTTTTCGGGAATTCGGGTATTTCGGGACGGAATTTTGGGTTTCGGGATTTCAAATTTAAGTCCCGAAACCCGGTAGATCAATCAAGGTCTCGTGGTTTTCGGGTACCAAATTTAATTTCGGGACTTCGGGACGGGTTCGGGAGTCCCGGGAATCTAAGTTGCAAATTTAAATTGTGCAAATTAAACTTTTTTTTTTTAGCTTATTGTTAAAATGAAATGAAAAAAAAAGTAACATGACTACTAGTCTATCGGAGAACAAACCAATTCAAACATATCACCACAACCATTTCAAAAAAAGAAAAACATAACGGAATTTGGTATGAAAAATGAAATTTGTCCAATTCTATGGTACCAAAATTGAATTTTATGTTTCAACGGGCAGAATCCGACCCACGTGCTCAGCCCGCCCACGAAGACTTAACGGACACGTGGCAGAAACGTTAAGAAAATTAACGGAAGTGCCTTTTTTGAAACAACTGAGTACGAACTGGTGTTATTTTTGAACTTTTGGTATGAAAAATGAAATTTGCCCAATTCTATGATATCAAAATTGAATTTTTGCCAATATTTCAATATTCTACATTAATTAATTATTAAAAGCTATACTCTCTTTAGAGAAAACGAGCTTTCTGAATTTCTCCCAAGGCTTGTCCTTGGCGGAAATTACAAGCCTGTATTTCGTGCCGGCAACCACCTGGGTTTCTCCTTTTACCACCGTCACAAACCCCAACGCCGCCTGAGCCTCTTTGTTGTGCTCCGCCACGGCGAATTTTGCTATTTCCACCACCGCCGGCCGGTCGTTCGGATTCTCGATTGGCCGCCAATGTCCGACGACACTGAATCCAAACGCCGCGGTGGCCAAAACTGAAAGGAGTGCAAAAATCACAAGAGATTTGATGCTATTTTGTCTGTTGATTGTGCTAACTTTGAGGATGGATATAAGAGAATACACTATTTTTGGGTACTTATATTTTGTAAAGAAAGGAAATTAGGAAAACCATATCCACTGTGCAAATTTAAGTGGCTAAAATATTTTCCTTTTACTGTTTTACATATTTGATACTGAACTGCATATTTTCAGGAACTAGAATGGTTGTATGCTTCTGTTTCAGTGTTTCCATTTTTTATAACCATTTGAGTATTTTCATTTGATAATTGGGATTATTAATATAAACCAAATTAGTATTAAATTTTTATTTCTATGATGATTATTTTATTAGTTACGATCAAGACTAAGACTGAAAATCAAATCAAGGTATTTAATACTTAACATGAGTTCGATCAATAAAAGTTTGTTTGAATTCGATTTTGTCATACAAATCAAAGAAATTTGAACGTACAATATTCTCCATTTGATATCCAATGAAGTTTGGTTTGAGCTCGATTCTATAAAATAACAATCGACAAGTTACTACAAAAAAGTAATTTACTTACATGAATTCTTCTTAATTCTAGCTTTTATATGCATTGCAAAACTATGTTGTATCTTAACTACGTTTCAGTTGGCAATCTTAACGTATGGATTTTATGAAATTGATCCTCTCGGCAGTAGTCATTTCTGATTTTTTACAAAGCATTATGGTATGGCGATTGATGGCAAACTTGTCTTTTCAGATTAATTGGATAGTAAGCAAGAGATTAGGAGATGTATTTTACCAGAAGAACTTAAAATGCCAATTGATGTGTTGAATTATTTACAGGCTATAGATGGTGGGTTCCCAAATATAGGATTGCTTGTAGAATATTGTTAACTATTCCTGTTACAATTGCAGCTGTAGAGAGAACATTTTCGAAGTTGAAACTGATTAAGTTTTACCTCCGATCAACCATGTCACAAGAGAGGTTGAATGAGTTAGCCATGTTGTCGATTGAAAATAATATGGTAAAGAAGATTGATTATGCAAGCGTAATTAGTGATTTTGCTTCAAAAAATGCTAGGAGAGTAATATATAAGAAATAATATTTTATTAAGAGTTCAACACATGCATGAAATAAGCAGTGACCAAAATACATTGAAATTTGTTTTGATGTAAATTGAAATAAAATATTTAAGTATATTTATCAATGATCCATTTAAATATCTTTCAATTTACGTCTATGTTTTATGTCCCTTCAAAAATTAAGGTCGTGAGGGTATTTCTAGTGAATACCATACCTATGAGGTAGTTTGGGTTATTTAACGTTAAGTATTATTTTACCTTCCATATTGATTATATTTTCATATATTTTAAACTAATTTAATTTATATATAATATTAAAAAATAAAAATTATTTAATAAAAAAATCTGATTTTTGAAAAATTATCTAATATTATATGGAGTTTAATGAATCCTATTTAATTAATAAAAATATAATTTAAAAAATTTGATATAAATTAATATTATTATTATTTTTAAGATAAAAAAATTTGTTTTTCTAATTTAGAGTATTTTGGTAGTTTAATTTAGCCATTGTTAGACTTTCTTGACTATTGCTGATGAAAATTGAATTTTAGTCTCACCAAACACGAGTGAGAGACACGATGTTACTTTGGATGGGAAAAAAATATTAGCAACATATTATAAAATACAAAGAGATTCTATGCAATAAAAATACT
This sequence comes from Penstemon barbatus, assembly GCA_003313485.2. Taxonomy (NCBI): domain Eukaryota; kingdom Viridiplantae; phylum Streptophyta; class Magnoliopsida; order Lamiales; family Plantaginaceae; genus Penstemon; species Penstemon barbatus. Next base: position 15,337,861 of record CM064884.1, on the reverse strand, counting down.
GGTGGATATCATTTTTTCACCACAAATCACAAATGCAAACAATTAAGTGACTAAATTAATAAAAGTATGGGTTTATGATGATTTTGTGCATAGCACGGGATTAAGCTAGTTATATTTATATTAAAAAAATTCTTTTGAAACAGACGGCTTAATTTTTGTTTTTTATTTTGTTATAAAAGGGTAATAAAATGAAACTACACTACTACAATATATCCTCCTTTAATAGAGGAATTCAGCAGCACTTTGAGGGGGTGTTGAGTAACGACGTTGGGGAGTGGATTTTTTATTTTTGTCACGTTGGGGAGTGTATTTTTTATTTTTGTCAAAGTGTGGGTATTTGTTCTATCACTCAGAGCATCTCCAACCCGGGAGGGGTGGGTGGAGATGGGCCTAGCCCACTTCTCCAGGGTTGGAGATGATACAGGGCGATCCAATTGGATCACTCAGGTCTGTGGACTGGGCGATTTACAACCCAGCCCACAGCCCTGCTTCTGGGAAGCGCTGATTAGCGCGTCCCAGACACATTTCATCAGGTAACAGACACTTGGCGCCACCTGATGCATTTTTTTTTATTAAATTTAAAAATAAATATTAATAATAAAAAAAGTTAAAAAAATTAAAAAAATTAACTACAAATTTTAACAATACCTTATTTATTTTAATTAACTAAAAATAAAAGTTACATTTAATTATAAAAATTGTTGTAGGTTAAATAACAATTTATTTTAAATTAAAGATGTAACATTATTAGATATAAAAATTTGTCATGAAAGTAAAATTAAAAAAAATTATAGTATAATAAAATTCTTATCTACTACTACTACTACTACTAATATAGGTGAGAGTGGGGAAGTTTTTTTTTTAATTAATTGGAGGAGATAGCCTACCGGTTGGAGATGAGGGGTTCAGTTGTGTCAGGGAGAGGAGGATTGAGAAGTTCGAGGTAGAGATTGATTCATAGTTTATTTGTAAGTTGGATCAACGAGTGAATACGACAGACAATCAGTTGGACTACATTATCGAGGATTGTAGGATGCTTTTTAGAAGACCTTGGACAATTCGTTTTCAACACATCAAACGTAGTGCTAATTTAGTTATGGATGCTCTTGCCAAGATGGGTCATGATGTAGGTAGAGACTTAGAGATTCTGGAGGAGCCATCGGATGCTCTTCGAGACTTGCTTTTGAAGGATAGCTTAGTTTAACTTTACTTTTTCTGACCTAAAAAAGAACAAGATTAGGAGGGGCAATTATCCAACTACTGAGACTAACAACTAAATCATGTCCCATTTTTGCAAGTGCATCCACACATCCGTTGCCGCTTCTTCAAGTATGAACAATCCGACATTCCCAAGGCATTTGTATCAATGCTCTACAATCATCCACATAAGCCTTTTCTAACAATTTTATAACCACTTCCGAGTCCAATTCCAGCTCAAGTCTTGGTAGTCTTCTATCACAATCCATTTCAAGCCCCTCTCTAGTCGCCAAGGAGTTCCGCAAGTGTGATCGAGACAACCCCCAATTTATGAGAAAAATCGACAATCCAATCCCCCGAATCGTTTTGAATCTGCAGCACCAGACTTTCTCAACCTCGACATGTTGCCATATGTGTTCAATTTATGCCACCCCGTCTTGTGGTATGCACCATTTGACGAGTAACGGGATCTTAGGCTTCTTTCCCTCTCCTTGTAGGGACAACTTAAAATTACGTTAAATTTTGTAACAGTATTAATTTAATTACAATATAAAGTAAATGTTACCACAATATTCTCGATGGGATTAAAAGTTTGATATAAAACCTTAAAAAAATGTAAATGTGATTTGAACTTTAAGATTTATTCATCCATTGTCATGTTATATATGTATATATCACGAATATTACTTTTAAATATGTTAAAATTGTTCTAAGTATTTAAATGTAATTATTTCTATCCTAATTTTTTAAGGTTATCACTAAAAGAAAAGTTATCATACTTGGACCCGTCAATAAAATTAAACTTGGAGACTTAAAAGATGATTCATGTGAGCAATTCCAGCAAGAAACATCAAAATCGAGCATTAAATCATTCTTTAGTTTATACTACATGAGGTTAGTTATGGTTTGTGCTTAAGTTTTATTTATAAGTTCCTTTATGAAACCTTTATATTCCTCCAACTGCGATCAAAATAGAGCATTATTTTTAATAATTTTTAATAGATTTATTTAAATTAACTTACTTATGCAAAATTATAGTCAAAAGTAATATTAAATTCAAAATATATAAATTCAAAAATCTTAAATATAAGTACTTTGCATTAGGTTATCGATTGTGCCTCTTTCTATTTGTATGTTTAATGATCGTTTTGTTGTGAGTTCAATCATCTTCATTATCGTTTATTTAGATGGAAAATTCTTAATTTTACATTTTAACATCCCACTTAAGCACTCTAAATATATATGTTCACTTGAGTGTCAGAGGGTTGGAGTCGGTCTCACCTAAGGCTCTCCTTGACCTCATGTTTGTGTGCAAACTAGGTTATAAATTAATTGTGATGTGGATTATAAAAAAAGTTCAACCCAAAATTTCATATTTTCCATTGCCACGGTAACATTTTTACGCCACATCAGATAGTGTGTGGAACTTTATAGATAAGTATAATCTAGAAGAATCCATATAAATATCTATGTACAAGTTATCATATAGTTATGATAACCGGTCTCTATTGTAGGATCAAATAGAACTCACTTGTCCAATTGAGTACAAGAGTGCATAAATAGATAGTGAATTCATTTGAAAACCAATTCGAACAACACTACTTATATTGTTCTAGTTCTAGCAAGGCAAACATTTTCTCCACACAAAAAAATAAAATCTAAATTTATGTTTTGATTTACGGTCAACGCTTATTTCTTGTTTGATTTTTGCATAAAGATAATGTCATAATCGAGCTGAGCAAAAATGATTCGAACTTTTATTTGAAGAAGTAAATTAACAAATTTCTGGTTTTTGGATCTACTCTGAACGTTTTTTCATTTAAAACAAAAAGTTTGTGGCTATGATGAAGCGTAGGACAACAAAAAATTCGTGCTCAACCCCCCATTTGCTCATAAAATAAGCTTTCACACTACAAGAAAATCTAGAAATTTCGACGGAAAATTTTCAACGGCAAAAAATCCGTTGAAATTTTAATTAAATTTTCGACGGAGAATTTTTCTGTCGAAATATTTCGATGGAAAAAACCCGTCGAAAATAATCTGTTGAAATTAAGATATAAAAAATGAAAATAAATAAAATTTTGACCGAAATGAGTTTCCGTCGAATTTTCAAATTTTCCGTCGAATTTTTTCATTTTTTATTTATTCATTTATTTTTTCCTTTATGTTGTTATATTTCGACGGAATAAAATATGTCGAAAATTTCAAAATTTTCGACAAATATAGTTTCCATCGAAACAACATTTTCGCAAGAAATAAAATAAAAAGGGAAAAAAATTCGAAGAAAATTTCAATCCGTCGAAATGTTAATAAAAAATTTTAAAGAAATTTCGATGGAAATTAAATTTCGTCGAAATGTTAATAAAAAAAAAAAAAAATAAAACAAAATTCGACGGAAAATAATTTCCATTCCGTCGAAATATTTCACTATAGTAGATCTATCCCGCGCTGCTTCTCCTTCCCCAAATCAAAAATAGATCATATCCTTCTTCTCCAATTCTCTCTGCCCAGCTCTAAAATTGTTCATCAATTCTTCTTCAGTTATCTCCTTCTCCTCCTTTAATTCTTCCAAATCTGTGCGGGTCTTCCACTACAACTCACCGTCATCTCTTTCTCAATCGACCCTGCCAGCCCGCGCGCCGCTCCAGCTCGAACTCCGCCGTGGCTCCAGCTCCAGATCCGTGCCACCCCTCCGCCGCGGCTCCAGCCCTACACCACAACCACCAATCTTCTTGAAAAATTCTATGATTCTATCTAAGGTATAATTGCATTTTAATCCTTCAATTTCGGTTCTTGAATTGCTATTGTGATATTGTGGAAATTAGGGTTTGAAGAAAAGTAAGTGTTCAATTGTTGATTTAGTCAGTAAAGGTTAAAGCCATATTTCTTTTGCTGAAAAAACCTGATGTTGTAGACTAAACTCAAATGCTATTTTCTTGAATGAATAGAGTTCAATTTATCAATTATTATTGTCTAATTTTGTGTCAATGTATTATGTGATGGATTGAATATTTGACAATTAATACAGTCTATCTATATATTGTTGTCTAATTTCTTTTGGATATTCATGTCTTAGTGATATTTGTTGAGTGAAGTAGAAGAGCCTCCTCAATTATATACTAGTACTGGATTTAATGTTTTGAAAGCGTCCGCTCATATTGCTGCTTATATACCACTTATTGTGCATCAGGCAAGTGATGGGAACCAATTTGGTACTGAATCTCAGGATCAGTTAGCCAAATCACAACTGAAAGAGAGGATTTCATGTTAAATGGAAGTCCATGTTTAAACTGAAACTGAATTTTTTATGCTTCTTGCCCTTCTAACCAGAAAAAATGGGGTTTTAGTAGGCTCTGTCAATAAGCATTTCAAGGGCCCAATGTTTCCTACAGTTTCTGTCCATAACCAAAGTCATGAGTATGTATTATCTTAAATATATATTTCATATCACCTATTTCCCTCCTCCTATGTTTGTTTTTAGGTAATACATGTTACTGATCCTTTCTTGATAATGAGTAGTAGTAATTATCTATTTGTCATTATGACAGGGTGACTGTGAACTTTGGAGAAGAACAATTTGTTTTTGATCTAGGAGTAAGTTTTGTATTCTTTTCTCTTTACTCCTTTTTTCAACAAACATCTAAACTCCATTTAACTTGTTATAACTTTCATTCACTGCTCAAGTCATTAGTTTCTTTAGCATTTTTTGTTCTTTTTTCTTCTTCTGATATCTGGTGCCCTGTTCGAACAGAACTATGAATCAGAGTCTAGAAGAAACGAACAACTAATGTCCAGAAGTATTGACAGTATCTCAATTTCAGAGGACCCCAGCCATGTGTAAGTTGATTGTGCTGATGCATTTTTCGGTATCTCAATTGATTGACAGTATCTCAATTACATTTTTTTTTATCCAGAATAACTCGATCCTATTTACAACATGAATGAATAACTCAATTACATATGAAGAACCTCTTAAGTTGTTGGACAAGGAAGAAAATGAATTTAATAAAGAAGAAAGTATGCATGCATTGAGTCATAGGAGTATTCTTCGTCATGTATGTTTCTTTCATTTTAACTATCTTATGATGCAGTTCATTTTCTGGAGTTCTGTGACATGCCACCAGCGAAATTGATATTGAACATTGAGTCTGAAAATTCCTTAGCAGTCTTTTATTCTCTTTCGTGAGTTTCATGATTGCAATGTTTGAAATGTATGTCATGTTACCAATATATTCACCTTTGCAGTACTCTCCAGGCTTCTACAATGAACAAATGTTACAGGTCATATTGCTATGACTTAAACAAACACATGGATCTATTTTTTTTTTATTTTTTGACAGGGATTGAATTTTGTGATTTCTGAAGCTAGAAAATATGGGATTAAGTTGAATTTGAGCTTGGTGAATAACTATGAGGATTATGGTGGAAAGAAGCAGTATGTAAATTGGGCAAGAAGTCAAGGACATAACATATCTTCTGACGATGAATTCTTCACAAACCTAATTCCCTTTGAGATTCTATAAAAACCACATTAAAGTAAGGAAACATTCATTTTCTCATACATATATCATAATTTTAATGTACATTTAAAATTCTAATTTTATTTTATTTTATTTTTTTTATCTAGGGCAAAACAGCATCAACAAAGTTGTTTACAAATATGATCCAACAATTATGGCTTGGGGCAGGATGTTGATTTCATTGAAACTGTGGAAGTGTTAGATGAAGATAATTTTAATGTAAAAGACAGGGTTTTCATCTATAAAATTTCATTGATTTCATTGTATGGATTTGGAATTTAGAAGTTGGATGTTTGATGATTAATTAATATATGTTTTGAATATTGAATCATGCTTATTAAAATATTTTTGAATGTTATATTATTGTTTGTCGAATTTATAATTCAGGTATAATTAACCGGTGCCTAAAAAAAAATTGAAAATTTCAACGGACAAAATTTCCGTCGAAATTTCATAATTTTCGACGGAAAATAATTGCGTCGAAATCTCACAAATTTTGACGGAAATAATTTCCATTGAAATTTCTGTTTTCCTTCGAAAATTTTGATTTCGATGACACTTTTTTCAACGACCCATTTCGGTCAAAATTTGTAAATTTCGACGGATTTTATGAAAAATCCATCGTAATTTCCGTTGAAATTTCTCGGTTTTCTTGTAGTGTCAATACAGTGAAAAATCCTATGTTGACATCCTATTGACAGGAATAAAAGGAAAAGATTTAGCTTCAGGCGATGTAGAAAAATCCCCAAATCAATTTGTAAATTAGGTTTTCTATTATGTTCAGTTTATTGGTTTTAATTAAATGTAAATACGTACCCTTAGTGTTTGTTTAGTTAGTTAGTCGGTTATTAGTATTTTACTATTTTGCCCTTGGGCCTGATGTATATAATAGATATAGCTGCTCCGTTGTAAATACACAGAATCATTATTTTCAATACACAATTTGTTTTCTTCTCAATCTCTCTGCCTAATTACGTATAGATACAATATATACATAACTAGTTACAGTTAATGAGTTAATACATCTTGATTTTTCTCCACCAAGTCTTGAATCGTGCTCAACCCCCCATTTGCTCATAAAATAAGCTTTCACGACAGTGAAAAATCATACGTTGACATCCTGATTTTTCTCCACCAAGTCTTGAACTTTCTCCACCAACTCATGAAGTATTGCCCTGTCTTTCTGTGATTCTTCTTTTATGGTGTTGATGATCGAATCCCCTGTAAAGCTTTTGAATAAATCTATGTATGCCGAGTTTAAACTTAGACACAAACCCAACATCTCAACCGTCCTTATAGGAGGTTCTTCAAATGTGCTGATAGTCGTATAAATCATTTCGTATACGATGTTTCCAACTTATAAACGCCTCTCAGGTGCCTAAATTTGGTTCTTGAACAAAGACATAAGTTGAATCTCTTTAACTCCAACATTCAAGACATCTCATCTAAATATTGGTGACGCGACCTAAATTCACCAGTAAATGTGAGACATAGTTCGGGCAATATGTCATATACATGCCTATACTATGAGCCACCTCGGGAGGAGGATCTAGATATTTACTTGTTAACGGGTAGATTTCCTAGCACCGAGAGTTTCATTTGAGAACCAAAGAGCTCGACATGTGGTTGTCCTTTAATGAGTCATATAAAGTCATTGTCTGAACCATGTAGTTGCTCGGTAGATAGGTTAAAGATGCCACCTTAGAGTTGCGAGGATGTAACATCCATTGTAAGACCACGATATTTGCAAAAACGTGATTTGCACCAAAAAAGATTGCTCATTTTTTAATAAAACGGCATCATGGAATGAGGATAATGCTGTAATTTATGGTGGATGAGTGTGAAATTATTGGTTGAAATCCATAGATAAATTTGAAATGTTATAGTGGAAAAGACCAAGTTCAAAGAGATATGATGTATATGTTTGTTCCACATTGATTTTAAGACTAATAGACAAGTACTGCAAGTTATGAAAGCCTTGTGAGGAAGTCGTAGAGTTGAAAACTCTTCACTTGTCCAACATTGACTTTATATCTTAGTGTGTATACTAGTATATATGAAGATAAGTGTAAATACTTGGTATAATTATTTACAAAGATGATCATATGAGTGTACCACACGTGCGTCGACGCCGCTCGTCCGACCCGGCTCTGAACTGAACTCGGGCGTTTGGGCTATGTGAAACGTTTTATATTCATTACTACCGTTTTGTTCTGATTAATTGAGCAGTTTCAATTTCAAATATCTCCCAGCAGCTATATATATGAGTGTTATTTATTTCCGAAAAACACAACAACACAACAAAAAACAAAAACATACAGTTTTCTCTCAAATCTCTATACATATTTCATTAGAAATTTGGGTTGGTTCCGAGTGCTTTTCATGGTGAAGCTTCTACCACTGTGCAATGATTAAGTTTATGGAACCAAATTATCCTGGAAGGAGTTTCGAGTGGGTCGATAATTTCTTCAAGGCAAGCATACTTCTTTCTGCAATTTAGTTGGATCAGTTATGTTACTATACAAAATTGTAAGATAAATTTATCTGTTCTGTTATTTAACTGAACATACTTTCTATTATTTTCCAAATTGGTTTGTACAAAATTGATTTCCTTTGCGTTACTGTCCTAAATTGTTTTAAAATTGCCAACAAATAAAAAAAGTGAGAATTTTGAAAATGATCTTATAGAAAGTTTAATTTTTTAAAATGACCTTATGAAATTTTAAATTCAAAAAATGACCCTACTATAATTAGTAGGTTTAAAATATGATTAATTACTTCTAATTAAACTATTATTAAATTACTAAACATACTAACAAAAATCAGAAATTCAAAACCTAAACAATCTGTTTGGGCATTTGATACTTGAGTCCAAGCTCCCAAGTAGATGTGAAGAGGCCCAGGCGCCTTCTCATCTTCATAATATTCATGGGTGTTTGGCGCTTGGCAAGTCAAGCACCACGCGCCCATGAAGATGTGAGGGGCGCTTGGACTCTTTGCTTTCCAAAGCGTCCAAGCGCCCAAGAATCCTAAATCGAGTTTGAATTCGAGCGTAGGGATTGTATTCAAGTTTATCACGATCATGATTAACAGGCGTAGGTGTTGCCTCCAACGGAAATTATGTGTGAGAGATGTGGAAGAAAGTGGAAAGTTTGGAAATGAAGAAGGAGAGAAGAGATGGCGTGAGAGAGTAGGGAGAATTTAAATTTGAGATTAATAGAGGAAAAGTAAGAAAAGTAATTGAGAGGGTTTAGGAGAAAACGAAGGAGTTTAGTTGATAATGGAATAATTTTTTTGAAAATAAGAAACTGAAAAATGGGATGGGTCATACTAAAATTTCAACATTTGGGAAGGTCATTTAGTTAAAATACTCTAAAAAGTTGAGGATGGTCAACTTCAAAGCTATCCTAAGCATCAGAAGCTTGAAAAATTGGATTGAAATACTAATATGAAGATATTGGGTGTCAACCTTTTTTTGGCCTTCATGTGGTAAATAACCAAACATACTCTTTTGCAGGCCAATGTATTCAAATTTGTGATTTCATTTAGGAGAGTAGCTTACCATTTGCACAAGGTTTAGGTATAATTTTGTTAGCTATAATCAAGTTTGATGAGTATCTTATTTTCCATAATTCTTAAGCTATGATTTGTTCTTGTATTTTAGTGAGTACAAACAATAAGGGAAATGAAAATAAACGATCATTGGAGGTCAACATTTTATCAGTTTATGCAAGAAAAAAAAATTTCTTAACATTTTCACTGAATTTCAAGAACCAAAACCATTAATGTTTTATAATATGATACGATTCTCTTGAGAAATTTGATTTCATTGTAGAATATAGATAAACAGCAAAATTGCAATATTAGTTCTGCAGGATTGGATCCTCCACACTTTTGATCTCACATATTTTGAACTTATATTTAATGTGATTGTATACATAAGCACCTTAAAAGGCAAGAAGTTAGCTATTCTAAAGTTGTAAAAAGTCAAATTCAACATAGGTAGTTCTCGAGCTTGTTTAAATTGTGTAGTGTAGAACATGATCATGGCCAGTGAAGCTGAATCGAACATGACTGAGGAGCGCGTAAGGAAGGCCAAATACAAAACTCCCGCAATTAAGGATTGAGATCCTATGAGAATGCAACGTGGAAACAAACCAACTCGAATATGCATCACACAACTTGAGCTCACCTAAATCATTGAAAATAAAATTTTCGAGCAACTCAATGCAGTGGAAAAGAAAGCTAAAAACTCATCTTGATCATGTCAACACCAAACTAAAAGAACTATTGTCAAAAATGAAGGAAGCACAAACAAGCATGAAAGAGGGCCTGTGGGACGAGCTAACTCGATCCATTTTGAATAATATTTCTGAATCATTTCAAAGAAAAGCTTAGTTTTGCGACTAAAGGGCATGGGTGACTTTTGATGCAATTGTGAAGAATTCAAAATGAATTTATTGTTTTTTCACATAATCATCTATTTCACTTCGTATTTGTTTAGTGTGACTTTTGATGCAATTGTGAAGAGTACAAATTAATTTATTGTTTTTCACATAAAATATATTTTGTATTTGCTTATTCATTTCATGGTTATTTGTAAATTTCGTATTTTCTTGCTAAAATAATTTTTCAGCAGTAGTTAGAGTAAAATTGCATGCGCTACACAAATAACATAATATTTTCAGGATGAACGGGCCTTACCTTAATTAGTGAATAATAATGGGCCAAAAACCCCTTGTGCCAATTTTTTTTGTGCCAAGAATAACCTTGCGCTAAGTGTCTTTGGACATGAACTTGTACCTTTTCCAAGTACGTATATTCATTTAGTTTCAAATTATATATTCTTAGAAATTTACTGGAATAATTATATGCAGTATGTAGGATGAATTATTAGATTCCAGCAGCATGTGATACTCAAATCTGGATCTACTTTTTTGCTTGGTGACCAACATCGATCAAATTCTAAAATAAAAGTACAAAAGGACTTTTTAACTATTGCTAAAGATTTTTTGCTAAATGTTAAGAGTAAATCGCGCTTTTGGTCATTTTTATGGATTAATTTTTGAATTTTCGTCTTTTTTAAATTTTTTTGTAGTAGATTTGTCCCTCTTATCAATATAGTATATAACATTCTTCCCTCTTAAATATTTTATAGCAAATTCGTCCCTCTTATCAATGTAGTATGACAGATTAGTCCCTCTTAAATTATTGAAAGTAACTGATCAAAATTAGTTAGATCACAATCTGACAATTTTGATCGAAAATTTTACTTTTTATATTATGGTACCAATTGTGTTGGTCATAAATTTTATGGTATCATAAATGAGAATTAATATAAAGTTTGGTACCAAAAATACATTTGTGAAGAGACAAACAACACCAATATTTTCTATAATTAGGGAAAACTGTTACGCTCCAAATACGAGTACGTAATCGCGCAATTATACGATCGTCTACAAGTAATAAAGTGATAAGGAGTGTCGAACCCACGAGGAATTTTTCAATTAATTACCAATTAACATCTTGTTACTTTGACTTAGATTTGTAAGTTGAATATGGTAAAGTGGTGATGGTTTTGGTATTAAAACTAAATAAAGATGATTAGGGAAAACTAACACTTGACTTAACAATATGTAAAGGCTTCTAGGATCTTACGTCACCTAGTTCAATTCAAGACAAACGACAACCACACTCATGTTTGTTGTTCAAGATTTCGTAAATTATTCATACGTATCCTCCGATAGCGTACGAACCTACCAAAGTAAACCAATCCAATTTATGTCTAAAAGGATTAAGCCTAAGTGATGCATTAATTCCCAAACCTTATTAGAACATGAAATGATCTAGGTATATTTCTATCCTAAAATCAAATCACAACCTAGTTTTACAATCTAATTTTTAATCCACTATACCTAGCAATTAAAGATCAATTCATTTCATCATATGGTTGGCCTAACCACAAGTTGACAAAAGCTCAAACTAGTTTAACAAACACTTGTAAGCATAGCAACAACCATTAACTCATCATTTAATCAAGAATCACGAACGAAACATAGGATCAATAAAACCCAAGAAAAGAGGAATTAGCTACTCATAACATTAAATAAATCATCCAATACATTAATGAAAACCATATATGTAAAGGAACAAAGTAATAAGAGTTAGAGTAAGCTTAGTGGTTGAGATCTTCAACAACTTCTCCCTCAAGCCTTCTTGTCTTCAATGGGGAGTCCAAGTGAGAGTTCTTCCCTAAAGTGGCGGCTAGATGTGAAAAATGAGATATCCAAGTTGAGATATGGGAGTTGTGAATGATTTCCCACCACTTAAGCCTTTAACCTAGTGAACTATAAGTCATAATGCCTAAGTTACCCTCCAAACAATGGTAACAAAGACCAAAAAGTCCCCAAAGAAGGTTTTAATTACAAGGGAAAACAAGGGGAAATGTCCAAAAACACCCCTGCTTCCCGCAGATAAACATCAGCTGAGAGCAGGGGCGAGAATAGGGGTACACCGCGGTGTACATATCATACACCGCGGCATGACAGGCCTTACACCGCGGTGTAAGGTTCACACACCGCGGTGTAAGTTTGGCAGTAAGCTTCCAGCTCTGCCGCACTTCCTTCCGAGCAGCATATCTTTTGATTCCGAACTCCGAATGCAGATCCGTAAAGTCCGTAGCGTAGCTAACTCACTCATCTATAACATATCCAAAATTCAGCTCATTTGGATCATCCTTGATAAAGTTGTGAATGCTTTAGTGAACAGCTATCTACAATCTTGTACAATTTGCTTCGGGTTCTATTTTCTTTGAAGCTAAAGCTTGACTCGTGAGGTGGGTAGAGCGACTCGCATCCATGATACGCAACTCCGAATCACTCAAAGATGTTAATACCTACAAACCACGGAGAAAGCGATCAAAACGAGAACAAAAGCACGAAAAACAAACAAAGGCCAAACGAAGGGGCCAAAAAAGGAAAAGCCACGCAAACACACAAAAGCAACCAAAACTCGGATTAAAACAAGACGTTTTGGGCTTAAGAAGGCACGTGATAACGACGTTTTCATGGCGTTATCAAAAACCTCATGGATCCAAGATAAAGTCAACTTGAAAGTAGGGCTGTAATCGAGCCGAGTAGTATCGAACATCAAACTGTTCAAGATTGGTTTGATTTTTATCGAGTTTGAAATTTTTTGTTTGAGCTTGATTTGATTTTCAATCAAGCCGAGCTCAAACAAGCTTTTATCGAACGAACCCAAGTCGAGAATAGCTTGATATTTTACATGTATTTATTAAATGTTTAGCTTATCGAGTCAAGCTCGAGCCGATCTTCAAAAGTTATCAAATGAAAAAAGATGTTCAAGCTTGTTTGATTAGTGTGACGAATCGAGCTTAAATGAGCTTTTATCGAACGAGCCTGAGTCAAGTATCGAATATCTTACTTTATTTTTTAGCCCTACTTGAAAGATAAAACATAGTTTTTTTTTTTTTTGCTAATAAGTTAAAGCATAATAGGAATTTTTACATTTGAGTCCTTTTTCTTATACTATTGATGTTGTCATAATCTAACCTCTTAGAGTTTTCATCAAATTAACTTTTGTTACAATAATCGGCTCCAAATTTATCAGTGTCATTAATTAAGAAGTTATAAATGGGTGCAGTAAGGGATTGAATAGGTCATGGAACTATTAATTATGAAAAATTGAAAACACGTAAAGAACTCTACTAAAATAATACTTCTACTTTTAATCCATATTTTATATTATATATATATATATATATATATATATATATATATATATATATATATATATATATAATATAAAATATGGATTAAAAGTAGAAGTATTATTTTAGTAGAATTTCTTCCCTTTTTTGTGAAGACTAATATACCCCTATTTTAAAATCATATTGTGATATTTAATTTTATGGCAAAAACGTAAATAAAAAAATCCTAGAAGTATAATTTGACAAGAGGTCTATCATACATCAACCTTATAATTATCTTTTAAAGTTTTACAACTCATTAAAATATTAATGATAACAAAAAAAAATTTATTCTATATTTCTTCAAATATTTCTTTGAAAAGTTGTTAAAAAGTTACTTATAAAGGAACCTCAAAAATATTAAGAGACTAAAAAAAATTATGTCACAATCATGCTACATGAATAAAAAAAGGTACTATTTAGTTAAGTAAAAATGTATAATTGGCTTAAGCCCAAAAAAGTCAAAAGATAGAAATTGTTAAAATTAACAATTCGATAAAAAACATATGATAAAAATAGTAAAATCAATAGGAAAATTGATCATATAGAAAGAAAAGCGAGTTAAACAAAAAAAAACGGTGAATTGATAAAAAAAAAAAAAAAAAAAAAAAAAAAAAAAAAAAAAACAAGGTTAACCGGAAAAAAAATGGGTAAAACCAGAAAAAAAAAATTGAATGACATTGGCTAAACACGAGATAATAAAAATGGATCAAATCGATAAAAGAACAAACAAAAAAAATGGTGAATTGATAAAACATCAACGTTAACCGGCAAAAAAATGGGCAAAACCGGTAAAAAAAAATCAAATGACATCGGCTAAACACGGGATAACAAAAAAATAGATCAAATCGAAAAGAGAAAAAAAAAAATTAGTTAATTGGCAAAAAAAAAAGGTGAAATGTGTGAGAAAATATGTTAAATAAGCAAAATAATAAGTAAAATCAGACTAAAATTGGGTTAAACCGGAGAGAATGAGTAAACTAATTAATAAATGTGAAAATCAACTAATGGGTTAACTTGAGAATGGATGGAATAAAATAGATAAACCATAAAAAAATTGTGAACGAACGAGTTAAAATAACAAAAAAGAAATGATAAACTCAATGTAAAAGAATGTAAAATCGATATTCCTTTGTAAGTTTACAAAAAATTATAGTTAATCACGTGCAAAACACGTGCACTTTTCTAATTTGATTAAAAGAAATTAGTTAAGAGAATGAGTGAACTGGTTAACAAATGTGAAAATCAACTAATAGCTTAACTTGAGAATGGATGGATCTTTTAAATAAACTGGATAAACCATAAAAAAATTGTGAACAAGAAAGAAATGATAAACTCAATGTAAAAGCAGGTAAAATCGATATTTCTTTGTTAATCACGTGCAAACTACGTGCACTTTTCTAATTTGATTAAAAAAATTAGTTAAGAGAATGAGTGAACTGATTAATAAATGTGAAAATCAACTAATGGGTTAATTTGAGAATGGATGGATCGTTTAAATAAACTAGATAAACCATAAACAAAATTGTGAACGAACGGGTTAAAATAACAAAATATGAATGATAAACGATCAATGTAAAAGCAGGTAAAATTGACATTTCTTTTGTAAGTTTTTAAAAAATTATAACTTATTAAAGAGCCTATAAATGATAACAACTTTAAAGCGATTTAATCAAATAAATTATGTCATTTAGACCATAATATGATTAAAAATGATGATATGATTCAACTAACATAAGAAATTAGTTAATCACATGCAAAACACATGCATTTTTCTAATTTAATCAACAAAAATTAGTTAATCACGTGCAAAATACGTGCACTTTTCTAATTTGATTAAAAAGAAATTAGTTAATCACGTGCAAAGCACGTGCACTTTTCTAGTCCTATTAAAAATCTAATTGACCTTTTCTCATATGAATTTTATCAGTATAAATAAGTATCATATTTGTTTTAAAACGTCCTAAACAATCTTATTAGCAATTTACAGAGCATCCCTATCTTATTGTTTTGCAATTTCAGGTAAACATATACACAATTTTAATTTTATATTCAAATTGAAGATTAAAAATTGTTTTTCCTAATTTGATTACAAAGAGTTTACTCTATATAACTAACTTCAAATCTTACTAGAACTTGATTTATCGTGTTATTATTTCTGCTTCACTAAACCTTTCAAGCTTTTTAAGAAAAGTATTTTGTGCACTTACAGGATAACAGAGACTTCATCATAGTTCAAGACACCAGTAGGATCAGCAGTCCCCATCAGGTAAAAGCAATCCCCAGTTGGTATCTTTCCTTCTTTGGGTTTACCTTTTCCGTCCCTTTGCAGTTTAGACAAACAAAGTTGGAGATAAGTTTCATTAAGAGGTATCCCCGAGGAAATCATTCTTTGCGCCACAAATGAATGATTCCATCAATTCTTTGGAAGTAAATCAAAAAACATGGACAGTTCGGTTGAAGATTTTACGAATAGGAACTGAGATAAGATGTGGAGCAAAATTCCCTACGAGAATAAAAAAAATGATTATGATCGACGACGAATTAAATACTCAATTTTATGTTATTAGAATCATACAAATTAATATATCAGGTATGACAATTATTTTTATTTCAACACTCTTTTTTGCAGGGAACAAGAATTGGAGTAGTAATATTCAATGATGATATTCAACAATTTGAAAAAATCTTCTCACTCCATAAAACATATAACATAACCAATGGGCATATACAGAAGATCAACCCAATATACTTCAATGCGCATCCACAAATTGAATTGATCCTGAAAAAATATTCAAAAGTGGAAGAAGCTTCATAACCGAATTTTACTATCAATATTGGCTACAAATTCATTGATTTTAAAGATATAAATCCAATAAATCACGACAAGAAAGCAATTGGTGTATATATATATATATATATATATATATATATATATATAACTATATTCCTTTGTAATGATTGCTATCATTATATTACAACTTTTACCTTTTTAGCTATTCAAAATTTTAATATTTTTTAATATATTTATTTCTATATATATAGATGTTTGTGGAATTGTCACCAAAAGTCAAACAAATGAAGACAACGACAACTTCAAAGGGAGCACCAAAGTCACCGCAAAAAAATATTTGGGTAAATTCTTTTAAGTATATCATAATGAAATTATACTAAAGAAAATATAAATAATTCAACCTTTTATATTTTAGATAGACATTATGTCCTAATTCATGTATTTTGATTTAGGTGAGGTGCAATTGCAAACAACATCTGCATCAATAATGCAAATTAACCCAACATGTGAAGAAGTTCAACAAATACGTCAATGGTAAATGAAAAACTAATATATGTTACATTCAATAAATGTTAAAATTATAAAATCATTATATTTTATTAATTATGTAGGTTAGATACACCACTCGATCCAATGAAAATACATGAACTCACAATGAAACAAAGAATCGAAGGTACAATGGAAGTGACTCTTGAAGACATATTACATGGCATGGATTCACATCATAAGGTAATTTTTCATATAACAAGATCATTTGACATTATAGTGGAAAACAAATCTAATTCACTGAATTTGTTTTCCAGAACGAGTATTACTCTTTTAAGGGAATCATTCACAAGGTTGAAAACGAATCATCATTGTGGTATGATTTTTGCAATAAACGTTATACTTCAGTTTACAAAATTGAATATAACATATTTTGCAAAAGATGCAATAGTGAAGACTCAGAAACAACACCAAAGTTCTAACACATTTACCAACATATAATAAATACAACAATTTCTTTTAAATGGCCTTAATAAATACAATGTTAAACATTATTGAATAAATTATAGATACAGAGTGGTTTTAAATGTCGTGCAAGGAGACGATAGTGTTCAGATCACACTATTTGAAGATACTGCTACATTTTATGTTGGATGTACACCACAAGAATACATAAAATCAATTGAGGAGGTATTTTGTCTTATATTTTCAATAAATACTACTAAAATATATAATCAACTATTTTATTAATTTTTTAGATAATCAGCTCTTTTATTATTTTTTACGTAATTATAAATTACTAATGTGCTATAATAATTTATTCAAGGATATTACAAGGAATTAAACTGGGATTTAGCTAATGAATACCGTTTTATGATTCTTCCTTCGAAAATCCAAACAAGAAACGGACACATGAATCTTGTAGCAGATGCAATTGAGAAGATACAACCAACATTGTAGAACGCAACAAATAACGATAAAGGTGTTAATGAAACTGAAGCTCAAGAGGATGATGTTATTCTAGAAGACATCAATGCAAAAAAAGTTTTGATCGATCATACAACTAAAAAAAAAAAAGGTTACAAAAAAGAAAAAAGAAGAAATTCAATATAGAAGCTCAAGAGGACGATGGTATTCTAGAAGACATCAATGCAAAAAAAGTTTTGATCGATCTAGATACTACTAAAAGAAAGAAAACACGAGTTACAAAAAAGAAAAAAGAAGGTTATGCCCCCATTGAAATTTCAGTAGAAACTCAAAATGAGAATGACGTAACAGAAGACCTTAATGCAAAAAAAGGTGTGACTGGTCTAGAAACTACTGGAAGAAAGAAAAGACGCATCACTAAGAAAATCAAAGAAGACTATGTTCCAATTGACATTTTGAGTGACGAAGAAACACTGGATAACTTGAAGAAGAATAAGAAAAACATTGTGGTCAAGTCAAATGAGAAGCATGTCACTAAAAGGATCAAAGAAGACTACGTCCCCATTGGCATTTTGAGTCTACGTCCTTATTGACATTTTGAGTGATGAATAAACACTGGATAACTTGAAGAAGAAAAAGAAAAACAATGTGCTCAAGCCAAATGAGAAGATAACATTTCAAAATATCAAGGTCAAAAAAGAAAAAAATTGATATTGTCCTTATGTTCAAATCGCAGTTTTTGAATGAACAATAGTTATATATGTAAACACATCATTTTAGGTACCTCATATATAGTTATAATGTTTAGTTCATTTTTATTTTTTAGTTATTTATTTAAGTTTTGACATTAGGTAATTATGATCTCAAGTTTAAATTCTGGTAATAACATACTAAATAAAGTTATTAATGAAACATTTATCTCTTTTATTGAAATTTTCAAATATAACGATGAAAATCATTTCATTAACAAACTTATAGAAATTGAATGCATTTTTAAAAATATATTAAACATTATTTTGAAATTTTCAATATAATTGTCTTTAAATTATCGAATTATCATATGAAATTAGTTAGCCACGTGCAACGCATGGGTCAAATTATCATATGAAATTAGTTAGCCACATACAACGCACATGCCGCTTTCTAGTTTAATAAAAACTGGTACATTTAAAGTTGGTTTCTCTTCTAATGCAATTGCAATTGATTTTAGCTGAAGGGGATGAATGGAAAATGAAGACGAGGCCTTTGACTACCTACAAATTGAAAGAGATTTCGTTTAGCGGTGCCTGACACTACAACAATTTATGGTTTTCCCGGCACTTTATTCCCGGCGCTTTTGTATCTGCCGGGAATAAATGTTATACCCGGCGCTTTTTTTCTCATTCCCGTTGCTTATTTTGCTCCGGGAATAGTTTAAATTTCCCGACACATTTTCAATGGTTTTAAAGCACCGGGTATAGTTTCATGGTACCCAGCGCAATTCAAGTTGTACGTTTAGAGAATGCGTATTTTCAATCTTAGTAATACGCTTTTACTTACATTTTTTTTCTCTTGTTAAGGGAGAAGCACTTTTAAGGGTTTTAGAAAACCCTTAACATTTTCCCTAAATTGAAAAAATCTTCCGCTAATTCACAAATCAAATCAGCCCGTAGAAGAATCTTCTGCTAAACCCTAACATTTTCCCCAAATTGAAAAACTCTTCCGCTAATTCACAAATCAAATCAACCCGTAGAAGAATCTTCCGCTAATTGCTCCGGTTAAGCATATCTCTTCTTCATCTACTTGAATCCGTAGAAGAAGTCAAAGAATGGAAGCCGCGAATCAGCAGCAGCTGAAATCAATTACATGTAAAAAATTGAATTCAATGAGCACAACCAACCCATTGGAGAGAATGCACCAAAATTGGCACATCAAATGGGTCGAGTAGTAAGAGATGCTAACAAATTTCCCCCGAGTACCAAAGATTGGAGACAAATTGATCGATAAAACAAAGAAGCTAATTGGTTAGAGCTTAAGGTATTATCAAATTTTTTGTATTAATTAGAAAATAAATGTTAATATCAACATATATTTTTAACTAGATATGCATCTTGTTTTCTAGGCAAACTTCACTCTTGTGGAGTCTTTTAAAGATCTTTTTTTCAAAAAGATTGGCAAGTTATGGAGGGAATGGAAAGCAGAACTTAAAAAGTTCCACTACTTCATATATGAGACTGATGAGGAGCGGTTAGCTCATTTACCTCCTAGGATGGATAAGGTTGAATGGAAAAAGTTAGTTAATATATGGAGTAATGATCCACATGCACGGGTATAAATTTGATTACACGGCCATTGTTTAAAATTTAGATATATATGTACTATACATTTTAACAATAATTTGATTTGCATAAGATCAGTGAACAAAATCGTGCAAACAGAACTCAACTACGGACTTATCACAAAACCGGAAAAAAAGGTTATCCAAGTCTTAGAGCAGAGGTAACTTTTTTAGTTCGTTGTATAATATTTCTCAATTGTGTGTTACCCCTATTTTGATTACTTGATATTTTATTGTTTCTTAGATGTTTATAGAGAAGGGTGAAGAACCTTCTAACTTTGACGTATGGGTGAAGGCAAACACGCCGAAGAATGGACAACATGATACATATACAGCTTCTACTATTGTAAGTAATTGTAAATTTTATATTTTATATTTGTTTTTGAATTTATAATGTTAACCTCTATTTTTTTCTTAACTTAGGAAAAGTTGACAGATCTTATTTCAGAAAATCCCGAGGCCATGAACTCTAAGGAAATGAAAGATCAAATTTTGGATGCTGTTTTAGGCCCTGAGAAACACGGACGTTTACGCACATATGGATTTGGTATTACGCCTACTCAAGTCTCGGCCATAAAGAATCAAGATTCGATTATCGATAAGAAGGTTTCCCTCATAGTGGAATCCCTAAAGGAGCGTGTTAGAGAAGAACTGAGGATGGAGCTACGGGGAGAGATGGAACAAATGATAGAAAATGCACTTTAATCTCGTTTCCACCAGAATGTTCAATCATCTAAGGTAATGTATGCATTTTAGAGTTATATATGTATGCATAAATATTTGTGAAGTTGTAATATTTGAAATTTATAAAACTATATTCTCATTAATAGGAGCCCCCGACCAATATGTATGGAGGGACATCTAGTGATCATGAGGTGAATGCAGCCCCGCAATCTTCAAGTTTACAGGGTGCTACATTTCCTCGAGAAAGTCATATGCACTCAAGTTTCCAATTTTGTGAGGTAATATGTTTCAAGAGTTTCAAAGTTTTACTTCTTCAAGTTCCTCTAGGCAGATGCAGGAAATTAATCTATGGTTTTCAAATTAATTGCAGACGCAAGTACCCATGCAAGAAACTACAGTGAAAAAAAACAAACGCAAAACCACAATACCGGTGAGGTATGAGAGGTTAATGAATATCATGTCTATGTTAAGTTTGGTAATTTTGTTCATGTAAGTTTTTTATTGATAATGTCACTAATGAATTACATGTCTATGTTAAATTTTATTTAGTTGAATTCATCTACTACCATATGATTTGTGTAATATGATTGTGGAAGTGCTTCTATTAGTAATATAATTCACGTCTACGTTAAGTTCTATTTGGTAGAATTAATCGTATTTATTGTTGGTTTATTTTGTTTAGTCATTATTATATGATAAGTTTCATTTCTTGGATTTACTATTTGTGTTTCATTGTTGTTATGTTTCTAACACTTACATTTTTTGTATTTCAGGAAGGTGTTGCCAAAGAAGAAGGTTTAAGATGAAGGGTTAAATTGCACATTATTTTGTATTTAGTTTGATAGATATTTTATTAATATTTTTTGTTAATGCAAAATTTTGAGGCATTTCATGTGTTGGATGATTTGGAAAAGAAGCATATTTTGATAGTATATATTGGATGATTAGAAAATTTTATTATGATTTAATTTATTAAAAGATCATAAAAAAATTATTGGATTTAGATTTGGGTTATAAGAATGCACTAATAAAAAGCACAAAATATATCTTAAAACAATTTTTTTTTTTATATTTATAATTAAAAGTGGGCTTATTCCCCCCGGCGCATTATAAGCGCCGGGAATAGCTTTGAAAGCGCCGGGAATACTTTTTCCCGTCGCCCCTTTAACCCGACGGCGATGGGGCGCTTTTAGAAGCGCCGGGAATGTATTCCCGGCGCTAATTTTCCTATTCCCGGCGCTTTTCTCGCGCCGGGAAAAACCTTATATGTTGTAGTGTGAATTCCATCCCATTCTTCGGTGCAACGATTTTTATTGAAGCAAATGAAATCTTAATCCTATCTTGGTTTTATGGGATCCAACGTGAGTTTTATATGACAATAGACTCCCTACTTTAATAGCTAACTTTTGAGGTATGATTCGCACAATTGATATCACTATTCGTTATACACGTTGGAGAAACAACTTAATTAAGAAAGAATTGCAGTAAAGACAAGTGAAACCGCTAAGAGTGGACAACTAAACTGGGCCAACGTAGGTGTTGTAAAGGAAACGTGGTGTAATATAATAGTCATAATTGAGGGTATGCTAAATTCATATCACATTGGTAGTGATTTATATTGATACGGGGTAATATGACATTGATCTCAATTTTAAAAAAGTTTAAAAATTGTAGCTTCTTCTTCAATAGCTATTTTTCGAGTTAGAGTTCTCCCAACCTAGGTTTAATTTGGTGTAAATGCAAAATACTCCCCTGTGTTATGTTAAATCTACACAAGAAACTATCCTGTGAAATTTTATTGCGCTAAACTTCCTTGTGTTTTTAAAAACCCTGCAGAAAACACCCAATTTGTAAAAAATAGGTTGTTTTGGATCGACATATTTCAAGAAATCATTTTTAAAACACTTCAAGTTGATCCCTACAACTTCATGTGATATATTTTTGAAATGATTTCTTGAAATATTTAGATCCAAAACGACCTATTATTTACAAATTGGGTATTTTTTGCAGGGTTTTTAAAAACACAAGGAAGTTTGGCACAATAAAAATTTCACAAGGTAGTTTCTTGCAGGTTTAATATAATACAGGGGAGTATCTTGCATTTTCTCCGTTTAATTTGGAAAAATGGGCACTTTGCATTCTCAAAACACAAAATTAATACTTAGTACCATCAAATTAAGTAAAACTTAGTAACTAGTTCCCATTCGTTTTTTCTAGCAGATTTAACCGCATAGTAAAAAAAATCTATGGGTAAAATAGGTCATTTTTTTTTTAATATTTGACAACTTTTCTACAATTACCAATTTTTCAAATACCCTAAAAAAAACTAGAAACTAAAGTTGTTCTTAATTCATTCGCGTGTGTATTATCCATCATCTTCAATTGTTCCTGCATCAAATACAGAATGTTAGAGTTGAGCTCAATTGAAGATTTGCAGAAATGAAGAAATGAAGAAGAAGAGAAAGGAAGAAACGATTTCTAATTTCCCAATTCTGAATATTAGGGATTTAAGTTGTATAAGTTATTTTATTTCTTATTTTGTTTTATCTTGTATTTAGGCTTTTACTTATCTGCCCTTGTATTAGTTGATACCAGATTAGCCGCCTTAGTTTGTTTTATTCTGTTAGGTATATGCTATTATATATAGCAGTTTATTTTGTAGATTGTATACTTTTTTATTCTCAGATTAATATAGAATTTCATTCACAAAATTCTCTCTCAATTACTCTCAATTTTCAGTTCAAGATTATGTGAAAGTTCACATTATATTATGGTATCAGCAGTTTATTGATTTCAAGATCACTCCGCTGCCTCTACAATTGACAATTCTAATTTCAGGATCATCTTCTTCTCCCTAATTGCTACCAGTTTCAAATTTCTGGTAATTGTTCCTGTTTTGACATCTTTTCTATTCTTTCTTCTCTGTCACACTAATACATCTACACAAACTTTCCCCTACATTCTTCTTCCTATCAAGTTTTCCTTCTTCTCAATTCCAAGAAAACTGTTTTCCACCAAATCTTGATCACTTTTTCTCCAGTTCTCACCACTTCTTGATTTTTTTTCAATAAGAATGTCTACTTCTGATTCTACCTCTACTACAGCCATTGGATCCACTCGTTCTAGGCCTCCAATGGAAAATCCATCCCACCCCTATTTTCTACATTCTTCAGATAACCCAGGGCTTATTCTTGTTCAACAAACTCTCACGGGGACAATTATCCTTTTTGGTCTAGATCAATGCTTCTTGCATTGAATGTTAAACATAAATTGGGTTTTGTTAATGGATCTCTTCCAGACCCTGGCCCAGATGATGAAGATTTACAACTTGCTTGGTCTAGGAGTAATGATGTGGTAGTTTCTTGGATTTTAAATTCTGTCTCACCTGATATCTACTCTAGCATTCTTTATACAAATTCAGCTAGAGACATTTGGAATCAATTAAAAACAAGATTCCAGACTAGCAATGGTCCTAGAAAATTACAATTAAGAAGGGAACTTGCAAATTTGCATCAAGATACCCTCATTGTGAATCAGTTCTTTACCAAACTAAAATCCATCTGGGATGAATTTTCAAATTACAAACCACTTTTAACCCCCTTTACATGTGACAGTTCTCAAAAAATTCACTCTCACTATCAGGAGGATTTTGTTCTCACTTTCCTCTTAGGTCTAAATGATTCTTTTGACAATCTTAGAAGTCAAATCCTACTCATGGATCCTATCCCACACATTGACAAAGTTTTTTCACTAGCAACACAAGAAGAACGCCAAAAACTAGTGGGACATAATCACTCATCTGACACAACATGTTCTTTGGCCTTTGTTTCCAAATCCTCCCCTTCCCAACAGTCTCAAAAGAGACCCTATAATCAGTACCAACAACCTCTTCTTCCTACTCCTCCTACTTTTAATCCTACCTATAAGAAGAAGGATGTTCCTACCTGTTCTCACTGTAATTTCAAAGGCCACACAGTGGACAAATGCTACAAATTACATGGGTATCCTATAGGTTACAAACCCAAACCTAAACCACAGAATTCTTTCAATCTTAACCCTGTAAACAATTTCACCTCCAACTCACCTCAAAACACTCCTTCACAACACACTCAAAACCCCCTGACTCCACTACTTCAGAGTCTAAATTCAGAGCAATACCAGCATCTTATGGATTTATTCAACAATCACCTCAATCTACCTGCTACAAATGATAATCCACCTGACACTGCACACATATCTTGTGTTTCAGGTATATGTTCAACTTTTCTTAATAATAAAACAGTAGCCAAATCTTCTGATTGGATATTTGACTCCGGTGCTACCAAACGTATTTGCTATAATATTTCTCTATTTTCTTCTCTTAAACCTATTCATAATGCACATGTTATTTTACTTGACAGTAGCTGCTTACAAGTTACTCAAATAGGAGACATTTACATTAATACTAGTTTAGTATTAAAGGATGTTTTCTATATTCCATCTTTTTCCTTCAATTTAATTTTTGTTAGTGCCCTATTTACAAACACAGACCTCACCACCACATTTACACAATCATCCTTTCTGATTCAGGACCCACAAGGGAGGATGATTGGCAAGGGTAGGAACATAAATGGACTTTATGTGTTATAGACTTCTTTACAAGCTTGCTGCAACAAAGTTTCCTATATGACATGGCATAGAAGACTAGGACACTTGTCTAATGATACTTTATTTAGGTTGAAAAATATTTTAGATTTTGATTTTGATTCCATCACTTCATGTAATAAACCTTGTTATATTTGTCCTATGGCAAAACAGAAGAGACTTTCTTTTCCTAAATCACTCTCAACTAGTTCTAAATCTTTTGAATTAATACACTGTGATATTTGGGGGCCCTTTCATGCCCCAACTTTATATGGACAAAAATATTTTTCTACTATTGTTGATGACTACTCTAGATTTACTTGGATATGTTTATTAAACAAAAAATCTGATATGAGCACTGTCATACCTACTTTCATTAATATGGTCAAAAATCAGTTTAATGCCACTATAAAAACCTTTAGAAGTGATAATGCACCTGAATTAATTTTTACTTCTTTGTTTAATCAACTTGGGATTATTCATCAATTTTCATGTGTTGAAACTCCACAACAAAACTCTGTTGTGGAGAGGAAATATCAACACTTACTTAATGTTGCAAGAGCCTTATTTTTTCAATCAAAAGTTCCTATTTCCTTATGGGGTGAATGCATCTCTACTGCAGCCTTTCTTATTAATAGAACTCCCTCAAAAGTTCTGAATTATAAAACTCCTTTTGAAGCACTTTATAATAAACAAGTGGATTTTACTTTTTTTAAAAGTTTTGGGTGTTTAGTTTTTGCTTCTACAATCAAACAAGGCAGAACCAAGTTTGATTCTAGAGCTAGAGTGTGTGCATTCATTGGTTATCCTACAGGTATAAAAGGATACAAATTATTTGATCTTAACACACAAGAAATTTTTGTTTCCAGAGATGTTGTGTTTCATGAGCACATTTTTCCTTTTCACACTTTATCTAAAGCTCCTACATCTCTGGACCCTAAAAATGACAAACTTTTTCCTACTGTTCCATATTCTCCTGATGATTTTTTAACTAACCCTTCATCTGAAGATTTCTTTTCTTACAGTTCTCCTCAAGATTTTAATACTGACTCCACTCATCATTTAAATGATTCTAATGAAAATTATGAAACTGAACAAGTATTGGAGACTGATCAACCTAACCAATCTTCAGAAATTGAAGTTAGGAGATCCACTAGACAATCTAAACTTCCTGGTTACCTTGATGATTACTTATGTAATCAAACCAAAGTTAAATACCCTATTTCAAATGTTTTACACTATAATAGACTCTCTCCTCATTTTAAACAATTTCTTTTCAATATTTCAACTGAGGTAGAACCTCAATATTACCATCAGACAGTTGGTTCTAAACACTGGAGAGATGCCATGGATTCTGAAATCCAGGCTTTAGAAACAACAAATACATGGACTGTAGTACCTTTACCACCTAACAAAACACCAATTGGATGCAAGTGGGTCTTTAAGATCAAAAGAAACAAGGATGGGACTATAGACAGACATAAGGCAAGACTAGTAGCTAAGGGTTTTACCCAACAAGCTGGGATTGACTACATAGAGACTTTTTCACCTGTTGCCAAGATGGTGACAATTAAGATTTTGCTTGCCCTAGCTGCTTCTAAAAACTAGGAATTACGTCATTTGGATATAGATAATGCATTCCTTAATGGTGATCTCCATGAAGAAGTTTACATGGATTTACCATTAGGTTATCCTAGGTGATGCTGACTGGGCAGCATGCAAAGACACTAGAAGCTTTTGTATATTTCTAGGGGGGTCATTAGTATCATGGAAGTCAAAGAAGTAATTGCCTGTGTCAAAGTCTGCTGCAGAGGCAGAATACAGGGCTTTGGCAGCAGTCTCAAGTGAAACTGTTTGGATTCATCAAATCCTCAACAATTTTGGCCTAAAACCTAACAACCCTACATTGCTATTCTGTGACAATCAGTCAGCAAGACATATAGCATCTAATCCTATGTTTCACGAACGGACAAAACACATAGAGATTGATTGCCATTTTACGCGTGAGCAAATAAACAAGGGAGCAATCAAATTAATGCCTATATATACAGAAGAACAGTTAGCAGATGTACCTACAAAGCCATTGCTACTCCCTCGCTTTCGACTGTTGTTGTCCAAGTTGTCTCTCACAAATTTATTCGCTCCACCTTGAGGGGGGTGTATTATCCATCATCTTCAATTGTTCCTGCATCAAATAAACAGAATGTTAGAGTTGAGCTCAATTGAAGATTTGCATAAATGAAGAAGAAGAGAAAGGAAGAAACGATTTCTAATTTCCCAATTATGAATATTAGGTATTTAAGTTGTATAAGTTATTTTATTTCTTATTTTGTTTTATCTTGTATTTAGGCTTTTACTTATCTGCCCTTGTATTAGTTGATACCAGATTAGCCGCCTTTGTTTGTTTTATTCTGTTAGGTATATGCTATTATATATAGCAGTTTATTTTGTAGATTGTATACTTTTTTATTCTCAGATTAATATAGAATTTCATTCACAAAATTCTCTCTCAATTACTCTCAATTTTCAGTTCAAGATTATGTGAAAGTTCACATTATATTAGTGTGTTAAATACTAATTCTATTTTGGAGTGTAACTCATTCATTTATCGTGTTTCAAGACAATCTCCTTGGCTACTCTGATGGGCTTTTGTTAATGCTAGGCCTTCAAATCTACCACTTAACTAACATATGAAAAGTCGTAACTTTGAACTTGGTTTTTCTTTTTCCTTTTTGTTGTTGCTCAAATGCATTTTTCAGGAGATGTTGGAGATCAGCTGTTTTTCGGCTGGATGGATGAATAAATTTGTCCTGGCAGGCTCTAGGTTAGTTAACTTAATCCATTTGACAAGGTTACAATTACAAGCTTATTGATTGTTCACATATGAGGTGCCAGAGTGGTTCCTCTTATCATTAACTTTTTACAGAGTGGTTCCTTTTATATTTTTTTTTTCAGTTTAGTCCCTACTATGTATTATTTGTTTCACTTTAGTCATTTTCAGGCATTCCAAGGCGGTTCCGGTAACATGTGATATGCTCATAAGGGCAATTTCGTCATTTCAAGTAAACTAACATGGATATTTTCGTCTTTCTAATCATTTGAAAAAAAACTAAAGATTTAATCTCTTTCAAACTAGGCTTTCATTCCAGTCCAACTTAATCGTCCATTTCGTTCCAAACTAAAGTTTTCTCCCAAAATCTTCTTCAAACACCAAAATTGCTCACAAATTAAACAATATCTCAAATGGTCTCAATAGCGAACGAACAAAAATGCCCTAAAAAATATTCATTTGCATGTCACATATTATCAGAACCACCTGATAAGGACTAAAGTGAAACATATAATTCATAGTAGGGACTAAAGTGAAATAAATAATTCATAGTAGGGACTAAAGTTAAAAAAAAATATAAAAGAGATCACTTTGTAAAAAGTTAATGATAAGAGGGACCAAAAGTGATATTTACCCCAGATATTTTTATTTCCAATCTATGTAGATTGTCCTCACAGCCGACGTTATGGACACATGTTCAACGATCATTAAACCGTCCGTCCTTTTAATAACAAAATCAAACCACTTAAAATTCATTCATTATCGTTTCACTGCATCTTTAATTCTTCTTTCTATATAAACTCCCCGCTACATGAACAATTAACATATCTCTCATTCATAACTCATAATCACATCGATCACACTTTCTTTTATTACTAATCATATCATTCATCACATAAATATCTATCTATCTGTCTTTGAGAATGGTTGGCAATACCCACCACGAGAAGAAGGGATTGGTGGAACAGGTGAAAGAGAAGTTACCCGGCGGACATGGTAAGCAAGTGCACTCCACCACCACTGGTGGGCAACCCCACCATGAGAAGAAGGGATTGGTGGAACAGGTGAAAGAGAAGATACCCGGCGGACATGGTAAGCCGGTGCACTCCACCACCACTGGTACCGAAGGAGGATACGGTGGAGTTGGGCAACCCCACCACGAGAAGAAGGGACTGGTGGAGAAGATAAAAGAGAAGATACCAGGGGGAGGAGGTCACACTGCTACTGGTCATCAGCAGGTGCACTCCACCACCACTGGTACAGGAGGAGGATATGGTGGAGTTGGGCAACCCCACCACGAGAAGAAGGGAATGGTGGAGAAGATAAAAGAGAAGCTCCCCGGCGGCCAACATTGAAACAGTCATTATATATCAAAATACTAGGAAAGTTAATATCAATGAAAAATTTGGTATAAGATGAAGAATGCTTTGATATATCAAGTGTAATGAAAGATACTAATCTTTTGATGTTTTATGTGGAATCATTTGATAAAAGAATGTGTTATAAGAGGGACAAATGTGATACATTATATTGATAAGAGGGATCAATCTGCTATAAAAGATTTAAAAGGGATGAAAATGCAAAACTTGACTCATAAGGAGGATTAAAAATGATATTCACTCTAATGTTAATATATTGAGCAAAAGATAAAAACATCCCTTATGTTTTGTTTTAACTTTTAAAAAAACCTTTGTATTATTTTAACTCCCAAAAATTCGGTTGTTTTGGTTTCGAATTTCATATTCAACTCAAGTATAATTTTACTCTTGATTTTTTGTGGAACCACAAGATTATCCTCCAAGTGTTTTTTTTTTTTTTAATTTATTTATTCTTTTTGAAAAATTAAGTATGTACTACTTGGGTCGAGTGTGGTACTTAAAGTCAAACACAAGGGAGGATTTAAAATTATACATGAGGGGTTTTTTGGGAGTTAGACAACTGCATAGGGAGTGTTTTTGTCTTTCGATGTCAGGGTAATTGTCATATCAAAAGAAAAACGTAAACAAATACTTACAATTTTGGCGTTTGAAACACATTCTATTTTATAAAGATGTATTTGACACTTACTTGACATCACATAGGGGTTTTAAGGAGTTAAGATAACATAGGGGATAAATATTGAATCCATTTATCATGCATAACACATAGAGATAAACTGCGACATTATTATAAGATAGGGGGTAAAGTGTCACATATAAAAATATCAAGGAGTTGATATGAAACTTTTATAGGATTATAGAGGGGAGGGAGGATAGCTCATTTTCTAGTCATAGGAAAATAAATTGAACATTATGAATATCGGGGATAAATTGCTATTAACTCCCTAATTAATATATAGTAGGCAAAGGGCACTTTCACTTCTTTCTTAAGTAATGAAAAGTAAGGAGAAAAACTAATACTTTTAAGTGAAAAATGAAAAGCAAACAGTCAAACACATCTCATAAACAAGATTTAGACAAGAAATAAAACATTCTTCTACTAGCTAATATCTTATCATATCCTAAATTAAAGAACTCAATGAATACAACCCCAATATTACAACACAACCTTTGGTGATGAAACCTCATAAAAAACAAATACAAGTCTCCCCTTTTACCTTATAAACAGATCCAGAATTCTTCCTTTTATTGAGTTATTATACAATAAATAGCACTTCTTTTTTAATCTCTTAATTAAATCAAATTCTCCTATAGTTTAATGAATCATATGATGGACTAATATTGTTACTATAAGTCATTTGAGGAATCCCTCTTGAGTTATGATCAGAAGGCCTTTGAAACTTATTACCAGAGGCTATGTGTTTCCCTTGCTTCGCATTCTTCCTTCTTGGATGAGTCGAACGAGGGATAAAAACTCCGGTTCCTTTGCTTTCTCTATTGTATATCTGCTGATCGTAATTCATAAACAACGTTTGGTTTGCTGGATGGATTGCTTGATTAAAGACCTGAAAATAAGCATTTTTGTAAACATTTAAGTTACTGAAATTCAAGAATCGAACATAGCCTAAGAAATGAGATGATAGAGTACCTGTAGATTTACTGATGGATAGTGAACAAGTGAATCTTCTTCTTTATCATCCATTATGAGAAGAGAGATTTGTTTGCTCAAATCTGCAAAGAAGACATCATCTTCTAATTCCAAAGTTGCTTCCATTTGGTTTTTTCCTTTTTTTTTTTTTCAAAGAAGATTGAAGAATGAACTAGCTTATAACCAGTGAGCAAAGTAGAACCAATTTGTGAAAGTCACTACATTTCTTGCTATTGGTACTTCCCTTTTTGTTTCTAAATCTCTACTATTTTCGTTAGTTGAATGTGATGCCCAATTGTTTTAAATAGGCAGAAAACGAAAGTGGGATGGGATTCAAATTAAATACTATTATCTTTGTCCCAATAGTTTCTTTTTTTTTTTTTTTTTGGGGACGCCCCCCCAAAAAAAAAAAATCCCATAATGATTTTCTTCATCTGAAAATTATTCTCAGTGATAAAGTTGTAGGACCTCATATGCTAACGGTGCTCTAAAACCAATTGGTGTTAGAAAATGCGTATATTCTAACCTTATACTGCATTTATATAAATAAGCGTCCTTGTCATTCGACTGTGACTTGACCTCGTGCCTTCGCTTACGAGGGCTTCCACCACGGAACCTAGACCAAACACCATAAAAGTCGATGTGATGCAAGCTTAGTACCATTTAAGGAACCAGATACCAATAATTCTCAATCTAATATTTTATTTTACATAAATACGAGCATACATGAAAACAGTTGCGGAGCCAGAAATTTTTTTCACAGGGATCCATTATAAAACTGAATTATACTTATTAATTAAAATAAAAATAAAATAAAATTAATTACTCAAACAAAATTTCCATAACAAACAATTAATTTAACCTCATAATCACACGGAACAAATCTTATTTGAATAAAACCCTAATCGATCTTGATAATACAATTGTATCGAAATACTAAATTACAAAAAAAAACACCACCAGTAATAAAATCACATTTGAAAGTAAGTAGGAGTACTATATTTGTATTTTTTTCTCCTTTTGTTGAGAAAACTAAATCTATATGTTTGTTGAATAAAAAAATAATTTTTATGTGTAAGCTCATTTTAGTATAAATGAGATCAGATGTGAAAGATATTGGTATGAAATTAGATATTTAAAAAGTGTCTTCCTTCTCAGAACATATTGTTTGTCTTTTTTATGATTAAAATTACAAAATAAAAAATAATATATATGTTAAGAGTTTGAATTGAATTAGTTCACTTCATCAACATGACTATTAATTTCACGACACAATAATAATATATATGGACCCCTTTCTTATAAGATTTTAATTTTTATTAGAGGGAACCACTAGAAGAAAATTATAAATTATATTTCGAAGTTGTATATATTCTTTAATAAAATATAATATCATGCATATAATATATACATAAAAATAAAGATTATAGGGGTCCATGCAACCCCCTAGCTTATATGTGGCTCCGCCGCTGCACGAAAATATTCAATTTTTATTTAAAATTCTATTTCAAATTAAATAACAAAAATATGTGGGTATGGGGTGGGTGGGGCTAGTCATTAAGTTGGACATTCTGTCACAACTCACAAGTCCAAAGCATGGTCCCACAAAGGATATCTATCATCAAGTGTGTTAATTTAGTACATTATTATCCAGTTGTGGGGAAAGGGATGAGGCAAAGCTAGCAAAGCAAAAGACCCACAACCCAGATATCTGATTTTCAGATAGACTTCATCTTGAGAGCAAATATTATTGGTTGTGATTGTATAACCACTTAATTTCTCTCATCCACTAGTTATAGTTTACACTTCAATATACACTTGAGCCAAACAGTACCTTTAGGAAAATAATGAACTTTATAATTTTATTCATGTCTTAATCTAGCTGCTGGGTAGGTCAGTTATTTTACAGTTTAGATTCTTGTTTCAAATAATTGGTCCTTCATAGAATATATATATAATGAAAAGCTACGATTAATTGGTGGAGTTACTTTTTACATTTTCACATATCGAATGATTCAACAGGTGGACTAAATATATGTCGTTTTAGTTAAAAAAAAATCTAAATACATGTCATTTTTTACATTTAGGAGAGGCTTTTTATTTTTTTTTATTTTTTGACAATATTACTTTTTCATAGTAATGGTTTTAGAAATTCAAGAGAGATGGGCATGGAAAGTTACAGAATTTTTGGTTTCTTTTCATTAGTTCTTGTTTAATAACCTTAAACAACGTGTATTTAGGATTTGACGGAGTACTATTATCCTAGATATGTTGATAGTCTTGGAACTCGTCTAGTAGCATCTATAGAATACTATGAAAATGTTGATTTAGTATGTCATTACAAATAAGATAACTATATCACTACAAAGTAACGAACTCAAGTTCAAATTACTATTAAGAGAGTTTTCCATTTAATGTGTCCGCCGCGCCTTGAAAGACATAAAAATCCTCGGACAATTAAAAAAAAAATAACTATAATTTTTTAACTTATTTAATAGCAGAACCTGGAGTATGAATTAGTTGGAAAATTCTTACTCAGACCGAGTTTGGTCGAACCCAAACTAATTACATGACAAGTGTAATACACTTTCTTTGAGATTTGATGTAACTTCCAGGAAAGTGACAAATCACAAAGCAAATGCAATACACTTGCTTGATGGTTGGATGGGTTTGGTCAAGTCAGGCTTGGACAAGAATTTTCCTAATTAGTGACCAATTAGTGCAACAAGCATAACCACCATCTAAATTTGCGAGATTATAACCATAACTAGGTCAGATCGTGACAGTTTCATATGTGTATTAGTGCCTAAAAGTGATTTGTGGGTGAACTCACTTTTCTTTTATCAAAAACTATCAAACAACAAAATATTGAGAAATTGTCCATAGTAATACAAGAATTGTGGATTAATCAACAATTAAACTTGATTTGCTTTATAAAAATAAGGTATCAATTAACTTCTAAAAATAGTTTTTGTTTTTCGGGATTTAGTCAATTGTCTTAATTGTGGAATATCATTTGATAAATGTTAACAAAACCCATAATTTCACATAATTTTGTGACCAAATGTATTTCTAGTACAACATCACTCACATGCACTATCCACTTAAATCCTTGACTTGAACTTTTCATATGAAACTTAGCTTATCTTCCTATAGATCTTGTGATAATTAACCAGTGGACCTGAGGCCACAAGATGTGTTTGCTGGACCCTCTGCAGAAGATCATGGACCAAGCATACCTCATTCCATCTCCATTTGACTGTTCTTTTCTTTTCTTTTCTCAAGGATAACATTGTTTATTAACACTTATACTGAAAAAACCACACAATAAGATACATTCCAAATTTTCATGCCTGGTTACAATGCAGCCACACGTACACACATGTATATTACAATGCAGGAATATTTGGAACTATGCGATTTCGATTTTGATCATCATAATAAATAACATGTAACTTACTTTTCCACGTCGATTCGTTTGCATCCGAGAGAGCAAGAAAGAAAAACTTCATATAAGCAAATATGTTTCGTGGCCAGTATTTGTTTGGCCATTGTTCTGCTTTGAGGGCCAACCCTTATCAGGACAAGAAGACACATCAGTATCAAATCTATGCAATATCTAATGCAAGACAAATAGAGATTCGGTTTCATTGATATATCACTACATTGTCTTCATCATATAACGAGGAAAGTGTTTGGATAGGTATAGAATCTAACTCATTGATTTCTTGCCTTTCTTGATGTATCATAAATGCAAAAATGATGAGATCAAAGGAAACAGAGACTATGCAAGAGGGGAACTATGCTCCACCAGCCATATCGATATCTGAAATTCCATCTACGCCCTTGAATACAACTCGTAATTTCCTCAAACAAGACTGCTTTCCGTCGCCCTTACCAGCCATACCGTTAACATTAATGATATCTTTGGGTATTCCACCCATTAGATCAAATAAGGGTAGTTCTAGATTTGATCTAGTCATCTCCTCTAGTACAGGAGGCGCCTGCATATACAAATTATTCCCTCTGTGTGTGACACTCACTTTGGTCAGGAGCAGCCTAGGGTGATCTTCGAGTTGATCAATGAACTGTAGAAAGTCATAATCAAATCGTAAATGAGCGAACTGTATAAAGTCGTAAATGAAAACGTAAATGAGTAACTCCGACGAAAATTTCAAAAGGTAATTAGAGAAAAAACATTAGGATCCAAAACTGTGGGTGCTAAGCATGGATTGCTTTTGGTCTGGTTTTAGCTTGGTTTGGGAGGTTTGAAAGATTCAATCAAGTTAAGTACGAAAAAACTTAAATATGTTTGGATGGACTTTGGATTTATATTAAGTAATGTGTTTATAGATAAATCAGAGGTAATCTTTAGGTGTTAAGTGTTGATATACATTTAGATTAATTTTCAACGTTTGTATTTGAGGAAAAACTGGTCACTTTTAAGTTAGTTGTGTCAAATCAAGAAGAAATGAGATGTTTAATTATCAGTGGCATCAGATAAATAAGAAAATAATCTTTGGTATTTCTTATAGTTTAGTGGTGTTAAATCAAATATTTTAGTTTGTTTCATGTTGGAAAACAAAACAAACAATTAATTTTCATTCCGAACTCAAAGCAAACCAGAAAAAAAAAAGGCCATAAAGGTTAGAGGTTTGACAGAAAAGCTAAATAAAAGAACACACACCTTTTTTAGAGTAACAGATTTCTCCAACTCAATAAGAACACCAGGACCACAAACGAGACAGTCCTTATCCTTTACAAACTCTGTAACTTTAGTGTGGAGACCTTCAACTCCATTATACCTATGAACAAGAATAGCATTTAATAATATTTACAGGTATCACACGCAAATTAATTAAGAAAAGGAAAACATATCAGATAGGGAAAAGAAAATTAATATAAAATCTGATAAGTAAGAAAGCATACGTTAAGTAATTTGATAAAGTCTTGCTACATCCAGAAACAATCTTTAAGGTTTCCAAAGCACATGCAGCTGAGATAATAGCATTAGTAGAAGCTATAGCAGGTATGATGTTTTTCACCACACCCTGTAGAAACCAAAAACATGAAAAATGCGTGTTATTTCATAAAGCATATATATTGGATATGGAGCATACAGAAATGGCAACAAGCAACATACTGAAATAAAATTATATGAACAAACTTGGTGAATGTAGTGGTGTAACCAATTTCACTTGAAAAAGTTTCAACTTTTAACCAAATAGACAACTACAGCTACATTAGCAACCATCAATTTTTTTTACTTACCTGCGTTAGAGAATATGTAACTCCTTGAATTCCGAAAAGCTCTGCTCTCTTCACAGCCTGTGAGATAGGATTAAACAAATTAAATGAGAATATAAGGAGAAAACGAGGAACAATTCTCAGAATCTTCTCTTCTGATTCACATGCAAACTTGCGAAAAAATATAATCTACTAATCTACCTCTGAGTAAACCCATTGCATGTCTTCAGGATTATCTGGATCAAAACTCTTCTTACCATGAACCTGTAAGTGAAAACTAGTTTACTTTCATGAGGTAAACAATGTGAATGTAACAAAGATATGAGAAATGGTTAAGGCTATGTTTGGTCCTCGGATTTTCATGCGTAAAAAGTTTTTAAGGAAAATATTATTACTTTTGCTTCAAATGTTTTTTCATAGAGCTTCATGTTAATTCATTCTCATCTTCCATATCATTTTACTTACTTAAATCCAAGAAGCAAAGATATCATAGATGATATGCGTACCTCATCCCACTTAATCAAATGGGCATATTCAATACAATGAGCAGCATTTCTAGGGGTTTCCGCTAAAGTACATAAGGGAAATTTGACTTGTGGCGGAAATAGCCAAATGGTACACTCAAAACATGGAGTTGTCCCTGGCACTATAATCCTGGCATGGCCCTTGAAGCCTTCAGTTCCACCATCCACCATAGGCTTGACAGTTTCTTCTCGAGGATTATCATCAGAATCGTACTCTTGTTATTCAAAAAAAGAAACAAACCTAAAGTCAAGACTATAGAATATCTATAGTGAACAAGTAATCTAGGGAACAAGTAACTGCTTCTTTATTATGTCCAAATCTTTTCCACGTACAATACGTGCATTATTTTCCTTCTTTGGGCATGTGTGGGTTGATATTTATATTTTATTCATTCTGTGTCAAGGAGTTGATGGTGGGAGGTTGGATCATCAAGGAAACTTGAACTTAGTGAAACCACTATCCCATTATAAACTTTGTACATGTGCTTAATTGTAATTTTTGGAGATATTCAATAAAAAATCGAGTAATGAGGTATTGCTTCGGGTGAACAAAGGGTCTCATAGAGCTAGGGCTTAGGTTAGATTTAATCCTATATCATAATTATGAAAGAGAAGTCAAACCTAGAAAGCCACAAGCCACTGCATTTATGTAGCTCCGAGCCTCAATTGAATCAAGGCCAAGGACAATAATGCTGAAATCACTATAAAAGTCCAATGGTTTGTCTTCAATGCGACAAAAATGCGGTGTGATATCTACACCACTAACTCTTTCCATGACTCGTTTTGCAGCAACTTCAGCCTTTGGCTTTCCTACATCTTCAAGCCTACAGAGGGGATAAATCAAAGCAATAAATTTCAGTGTGACGTAAAGATGTTGCTGAAAAGACAATGCAAAAGGAGATTATCAAAAACATCATAGACAATATTTTTACATGTCAATGCAGTTCATTTTTGGGAAGTGTAAGTGCAGCATAGCGAAGTGGAGAACTGTAAGCATTGTGTAAAGTTCAGGAAAAATTGGAGCTTGGGAGTTGGG
This sequence comes from Penstemon barbatus, assembly GCA_003313485.2. Taxonomy (NCBI): domain Eukaryota; kingdom Viridiplantae; phylum Streptophyta; class Magnoliopsida; order Lamiales; family Plantaginaceae; genus Penstemon; species Penstemon barbatus. The sequence continues at coordinate 15,299,881 of CM064884.1, read as the reverse complement.
ATTCAAATAACATTAGAGTTGAATTAGGCCGTCCGAACTAGGAAAAAATATTTCGTCTATCCATGGCACCAATGACGTGATTCAGACAAAAGAAAAGTGGTAGTCTAACCTGATTGCCGTAATAATTGAATTGGTTGCACCACATCATGTGCGGGCACAACACAAAATAAACTCTCATGAACTAGAACTTCACATGAGCATGATACTAAAGGCCAAGCTACATCAATTATCTAAACCTTGGACAGTATAAAACTTGATCAAGCTCAACTCAAGAGTCCGAGGGGAGCAAATTTTAACAATACTCTAAGCTAGTAAGCTTATAACTTTTTTTACACATTTCCAGTTAAACCCATTGCATTCATCAAGCTCTATACAATAAAAAAACAAGCTAAGCTAAATAATCTCTAATAAAAGTTCTGGCTATATTGTACCCAGCTCAAACAACCTAAAGATGCCTCAATCAGCTAGCTCTACATTAATTCTAAACTTTACTTACATATGGGTTCATTGGTTATTCCTAATTGATACGCATCATGCAACTTAAACACACTTCTCTATACCACCACCACCACCAGAAATGATATTACTATAGCAAAAAACCCAGGATTCAAAGGAAAAATACTAATACTACTCTAACTGGAACCTCAATTTCAATAAATATGTATATTAAACATAAATACACCCCTGGAATTCAAATGATACAAACCTTGAAATTCAAATGACATGCCCAGCCTATAATAACACTACAGGAACTTGCAAACAATAACCAAGATCAAATTCATATGTACCTGAAAAGGAACTGTCGATTAAGGTTGGTGACTTCAATACGATCCATATCAATTACGTCAATGTTTTTAAACCCAGTCAAAGCCAAGTCCTTCAGCAATTCGCAGCCCAGCCCACCTGCCCCCACCACCAGAACTTTCACATATTCTTTTATGTCGTCTCTCAGCTACACACATTTGGATTTTTATAAATAATCAGACACTTTAAAACAATTTTTTTTTGAAATTGCGCATCAAATGTTCGTCAAATTTACGCATAAATTACTAAAATAAAATAAATCCACTAATATACAAGGTGGAAACGAGGTATAGATAATCAAAGGAAGTTACGATGTAGCAACCACAATGCACATAAGATGTTTGTGAAAATGACACAATGAAAATTAAAATAATATAGGTAGATTCCACCTCTTCCCCGGGTTCAAAGTTCGGCCCGACGAGGTGACCGGGCCGTAGGAGGAGCTTATCAAGGTCTCTTGATCTGCTGGACTGCGATACCGCCATTTCTTGTTTAGAGGGTAAAGCTCTTTTTCCTCCTCTGCAGCAACGAGTCTTCAAATATGTTGGCAGGATTCTCTCCAGTGATATCCGTCCGGTATATGCGGTTTAGCTCATACCGATCTGCTTAGCAGCTTTACTTTGTAATTGAAACAAATCAATAAGCAGATGTCGTAAGAATAGGAAGGTATTGCAGAGAACGTCACAGGAGAGGAATGATAAGTATTTCGTGGGTAGCTTAGTCTTTACGCTTCGGGTGTCAGAATAGTCCAAGTACTTCGGATTCGGTAAATTCAAAATGACAACTTATAGTAGTGTCAAGTTCAACCGGATCCTATCCAAATTAAGTCACTTCCAGATAAAAGTTGAGGGCCTATTTGTTTCGTTTTTCAAAGAATAGTTTCAGAATTTTAAAGTATTTTACAAATATTTTCAATTATTGTTGATTTAAAATATGTTGTTTGTTTGTTTGGACTTTTAGAGATAAAACAAATATTGAATTTATTTTGTAGAAATTTGTAGGACTTTTTATAGAAACTAGAAAGGTGCACATGCGTTGCACGTGGTTAACTTATTTTCACTTACATGCATTGCAGGTGACTAAGTTATTTGCACATATTTTTTAATTATCGTTTAAAAAAATTTCATAATGTATTGACTGAATAATTTTAATTTTTATGTTCTTAATAAGGAATCAAAGTTAAGATTATAAATATCTAATACTAACCTTTGAAAGTTAGAAATGAACTACAATCACTATTATTTCGGAAAAAAACACGTCGTGTCTACATAACTATTTATTCTAAATCTACCATTTGAATAAACTAATAACATCAATTCTTTTCTTTTTTAACCTTGATATTTCGAAATGGTATCTTTTCATTTGATTTGACCACTTTTCTTGTCCTTTTTTTCTTTATTTTATCAAGCGTTTCTTTGTCACTCAAAACTTCAATCGGGACATAGTCTTCTTTGAGCTTCTTTGTGATTCTTTTTCTTAGTTTCTGCACCAATTACAACCTTTTTTGCATTGATATCCTTTGTTATGGCATCATCGTGTTGAGGTTCATTTTGTATTTCACTTTCTGTTTTCTTTTTTGTGATTCGTCTTTTCGTAACAACAATTTTTGCAATGACGTCTTTTGTTATGTTATCATCATCTTGAACTTCAATTGGAATTTTAGTAGCGATATTATCTTCCTTTTTCTTTTTTGTGATTCTCCTTTTCTTTCCTACAATAGTTTCCAGATCAATCACAACTTTTTCTTCATTGATCTTTTTGGGTATACCATCGTCAATTTCATCATTTGTCTCTTGATTGTAACTTAATGTTCTATAGTTTGTATCTTCAGTTTCATTCTGCAATGTTGGTTGTATCTTTTCAATTGCCTCTGCCACAAGCTTCAATGGTCCATTTGTTTGGATTTTTGATGGAGCAACCAGAAAAAGAAGTTCGTCTAAAGATTATAAGCTTAATCTTTTGTAGAAACTGGAATTATCTTCTCCCTAAATATAAATTATCATAACACATTAGTGATTTATAAATATATAAAAATTGTAATGTAAGAATTTAATAGAAAGCACCTCGTCAATGGATCTTATGTATTCTTGTGGAGTACACCCAACATATAACATAGCTGAATCTTCAAACAATGTGATTTGGATTTGGACGTTGTCATCTTCTTGTACGACATTTAAAACCACTCTAAATCTGTAATTAATTCAGTAGTGTTTAAATTTTTTTTCATAAATATATTGTAAGAGAATACATTTATTATCATATATATTAAATGATGGTAAATGTGTTATAACCTTGGTGTTGTTTCTATTTCTTCATCGCAGCACCTTTTGCAAATTATGCTATCTTCAACTTTGTAAATTGAAGAATAACATTTATTACATGAATTATACCACAATGATGATATGTTTTCTGCCTTATCAAGCATTCCCTTAAAAGAGTAATACTCGTCCTGCAAAAACGAATCATAATTAACATTAGATTTGTTTGCCAGTATTGTATTCAAGGAATCTGTTTATTGTAGTTACCTTATTATATGAATTTGTGCCGAATAATATATCTTTGAGAGTCACTTTTGTTGCTCCCTTTATTCTTTGTTTCATCATGACTTCTTGTAATTTCAGTGGATCACGTTGTATATGTAACTTAGATAATTTTTTAATGTATTTATAGTCTCAATATTAAATAAATGTATCATGTGTTAGTTTTTCTCATTACCATTGGTGCTTGTGTATAAATTCTTCGGATATTGGATTTATTTGCATTATTAATGATGATGTCGTTTGCAACTGAACCTCACCTAAACCAAAGAAAATAGATTAAAAGACAATATCTATTGAAAAAATAAAGTTATTAACTTCATTATGAAATGCTTATATGAAAATATACCTAAGTACTTCTGCAGTGACTTTGGCAATGATAATTAGTGGAATTTTGTTAATAATTTGTTGAAGTTCACCTACTTCATGTGTTGCCAAAGGCTAATCACCAAAGGTTGAAACATAAATAAAAAAGTATTAGCCACGTACATAGATTTGTATACTCTATGTATAATTGTTTATTTAAACAAAAAGTTAATAGACCTGTTGTGAGATATAACTGATCAACTAATTAAATTATAGAGGAATAGAAAAAAAGAGAATATAAGATTGGACCTACTTACCGTACGCCTTATATATAAAATAGCTCATGTCATAATTTTGAGACAATTTAATACTTGCCTAATTATACTGTGATATAAAACTTATTTTTCGTCTATGATTGTTATTTCCCTCACATCATTTGGTACGCCTTTTAAAGTTGTCCTAGTTAGTTTTGGTTTGACTTTGGTGACAATTCCACAAACATCTACATATATGTAAATAAATATATACAAAACTTATTTATAAAAATATATAAAGCAAAAAAATGATATAATTCATTAACAAAATAGTGATAACAATTGCTTGCTTGTCGTTGATATCATGATTTATGCTTTTAAACATTTGCATATATCGGTTCTGAAGCTTCTACTACGTTCGAGTATTTCTTTAGAACCAATTCGATTTCTTGATGGGCATTGAAGTACATAGGATTACTCTTTTGCACATGCCCATTTGTAATAATGTATGTTTTCTGAAGCTTGAATATTTTATTGAATTGTCGCTGCCAAAATATTTAAGATTTTTTTTTAAAACAAATATGATGAGGTTATTTGCATAAATTAAATAATAGAAAATTGAATATTTACTTCATCATCCATCATAATAATCTTCTTAATTCTTGTAGATAAATTATCTCCACGTCTTGTCTTGGTTCCTATTCGCAAAATCTTTAATCGAACCGTCCATGTTTTTTGATTTAGTTCCAAAGAATTGAATGAATCATTCATTACCGTGATTTTTTCTTCTACAATATCATAAATCATGAATTAAAGCATGTTATTTTTTTTTTTTTATTAATTAGAAGACTACAATTGTTTATGTTTATAATAACAAAGACGTCTTTATTTATATTGGTAGGATTCATAGGATTGTAGAAGTTTCCTACTTCCTATATGATTTTTTTGGTAAATTTACTTCGTATAGAATAGGAAATATTTTGTTTTAGATTTCTATAATTTTGTTTCGGATTTCGTATAATTCTTTGAATTGTCAGACCTTAAGCAAGAGAAACATAAACATTGCTATCATGAAATTCATTCTTTCCATTCTCATTATTATCATTATATTGGATTTTTTGCACTTTGTACCCCTAAAAATATAGAAAATAGGCATTTTGCACCCTCGAAACTTAGATTTAGCAATTTTCACCATTAAATATGAAAAATACAACATTTTGCACCCTCTTTTATTTTCAAGGAAAAACTCAAGGGCAAAATAGGTAATTCAATTATAAATCTTTGGCACTTTGCACCCCGAGAAATTGACACTTTGCACCCCCAAAATAAAATTAGCGCTTATCACCCTCGAATTAAGAATAAATTAGCAACTTGCACCCCCAAAACTCAATAAATTGACATTTTGTACCCCGAAACATAAAATTAACACTTAACTCCCTCAAATAAAAAAAAAAAACTCAAACCCCTCATTTTCTCCGGCAAAGTCGACCATCGGGGTGAAAAAGATCTAATGCAAAGTTGAACTTACAAATTTTTACTTATTCAATTGTTTTGCATAGCACGTTTAATTTGTACAAGCTATAATTCATGGTTGTTAATTTGTTATATGATATAATCATTCCAAATTCATGGTATTTAATTTATATATAAGTATATAAATGTAGGTTGTTTAATATGATCCGAAACTTACCTATTTTGCCTTAGATTTTTTTCACCCTGATGGTCAGCTTTGTCGAAAAAAATGAGGGGTTTGAGTTTTTTTAATTTGAGGGTATTAAGTGTTAATTATGTGTTTCGGGGTGCAAAGTGTCCATTTATTATGTTTTGGGGGTGCAAGCTGCTAATTTGATCTTAATTCGAGGGTGATAAGTGTTAATTTTATTTTGGGGTGCAAAGTGCCAAAGATTTATAATTAATTACCTATTTTGTCCTTAAATTTTTGCCTAAATATAAAAGAGGGTGCAAAGTGCTAAATTTAAGTTTTGGAGGTGCAAAGTGTAAAAACCCCATTAAACCTCCTAAATTCATCCATCACTAAATTATGTAGTTTATTATGAAGTAAACCAAATCTTAGAAAAAATTAGGACTATCAATTGAGTTTGACTTATTCAAAGTCCAATGGATAGATTCGAATAAAATTGACCCAAAACCCAAATATACAATTGTTTAAATAATTTTTGAAAATTCTTGTCATTAATGAACGAAAATAGTGATGAAATTACATAATGGAAATAAACAAATTTAGACATTTTCCTTATATTTGTAGTTTAGAAAATATTTTCCTACCAATTTGATATAAAATTAATGTCTAATTATATTTATCAATTTCAAGTGAAGAGGGCATTTTTGTCTTCACAAAAAAAGAAAAAAACTTAAAACATTCATACTTTTAGTAGTAGTATAGATATAGATATAGATATAGAATAGATTATGGAAATAAGACATATAGTGTAAGAGAAGTGTTGTTTTATGTCAATTTTTTGTTACGTGAATTAATTAATGTAAGAGTCAAATGATTTTCCTTCAAGTTAAAATCAAGTTTGAGAATTTAATAAAAGATTAATTATTTTATTTCTGAGAATTTTAGAGATGATAAAGTTTTTTAAAATTTTTATTTAAAGGTTGTCTGTTGACTTTTTAAATAGCACTGAAATGTTCTCAAAAAAGCGAGATAAACAAATCCTAATTTATTCTGCCTATTTTCAGTAATCACACAACAAAATGAAAATAAGCTAAAAAAAAATGTAGGCAGAATTTTGCTATATAATCTTTCTATATATCATCTTGCACCAAATAAATTATATACACTATACAAACAACAAATCAAACTTGTGAATGAAAATTTGATACATTTAATGTTCTATTCAACTCACGCTTAAGAAAAATAGCATAGAGTAACTCATTCCATGTATCTGGAACTCCGGGTAAACACCAATGGCTACAATCCTGCCGATGAATAGGGGCACGACCTTTAGGTCCCAAGTAATACAACGACGAGTGCCCGTCTTTTCTTCTTGATGTCATATGAGTTATATTTAGTACATCTAACGCTCTTGAGTATGATACATTTGAATGACTCGATATTACTTGGGCAAGAATATTATACTTGGTCCACAAATGAGACGGTACTAAAGAAGAACCAAGCTCCGGGAGAGTCTCCAAATGACATGTCCCTCCCGATCTCCAATCTCCACCCCTGAAAATTTCATGTTCTTTAAGTTTACTAAACTAGAAACATGGATTTCAATTATATATGGAAAAAAACGTGAACGGGAATCACAGAACGTGTATTTTCGGCCATGTCACTAAAATCGAGATATTGAAGTGATGTGGTTGATCTTTGAAGGGTCCCACAATCCAATGTTCTGGTGACATGTGGATTTCAAATCACACTTTAATGGAGTGTACATGGTCAATGGTCAAGCCAATCAACTCCAAGTTGAAAGGGATTTGACCCGTACTCGAGAAAAATACATTTTTTACTATAAGTCTACTACTTCTCTAGTGTTCGGTTATCAATCGATCTAACTTAAGCTAGCATCAAAAGGACTTAGCTAGGGCCCACACGGCTAGCCTAATGGGTCTTCTGAGTTCGGGCTGGATTTCTTTCAACTTGGAAGTGACTAGCTCGACCATTGACCATTCTCCATTACTGTGTGTTGACTTATCATCCACGTGTGTTGATTTATCATACAAGTGGCACCACATCATTGGGTCAGGGGACCCTACAAAGATTGCCCTCGTCATGTAGTAATGTGTATCTCAATCCAATCAAAAAATGGAACTCGAAGCCTATACTATCTGTATAATGCCAGCTTCCGATTTGAATAACTCAAAGTACATGTACATGTAAAATGAAAAGGCAAAACAAAAAAATGGTTTGAGTAGAAATTAAGTTGAGTGATACCTAAAGTGAACCGGAGCATATGTTCGAAAGAAGACTTGTGTCTTGTTAGGATTTAATTCACGGTGTATCCACTCTACGACCGTTTCCAATGACCTCTTGTATGCATTGTCAACTCTCATATCCATCTTCACCTCCGAACCTTCTTGGAAATAGCAACCTCTAAAAATCCATGTAAATTGATCAGCAAATTTTATACTAACTTAGAATGATGAAGAATACGACAAAAAACAATTACATAAGATTACCCTCTAATAGTCTTTTCATGATTCCACCAATGCCCCGTGTTGAATACGAGCATATCCGCATCTCTCCATTTGTACGAAGTCCAATCCATTTGATCTAGCTTTAACGTAGTTTTAATCTTTGATGAGACATTGGCAGGAGGGCGGCTTTGTAATACAAGAAACGGAGCTCTATAGTACTCAACCGTGCAATTATATGGAATAAACTTGAAGACCAAGAATCCTTTGTGCTTTGTTATGGGATTTCCATTTACTTCATATACAGAATTCTTGTCCAAAATCGCAGAAGACAACATACACAGCAGAGACTCCCATTGGTTTCTTCCGATAGAATCTCCGACAAATACCACACGTTTGTTTCGCAATTTCTCTAGCATAATCTTCGCATCAAATCTATTCCATAATCGAATATATTAACACAAGAGAAAGAATTAAGTGAATAACCTCATATTACAACAAGCATTATTCAGAATCTAAAAATTATTACATTACCAACAGTTAGTAGAAGTCAAATAATTAATTGTGTTTGAGTATTAATTAGTAGTAAATTACAGGTCTGGATGTATTAGATTTGACTGAAAATGACATGAAAGGCTACAAAATATGAGAGCTAAAAGGGAGTAAACAAATTAATTAATTTGACTAAATCAATCCTCCTAACTACAAAAAATTCAGCAGAATAAGAGGTGGTAAATGAATCGAAACTGACACCAATAAAACCTGGTTATTATCCTACATGTTTATTTTCCAGATGTTTTTGACAAGTTTCCTAAAAGTTGTCGAAAAGTTTCTAATATTTAACAGACATTAAAATTTATTTCCTAAATTAAGTGGCATATAATTATGATTGTCCAAGAAAATAGCATGGCAAATTAGAGTAATACACAGAACAACAATATAACTTATCCAAATATACAAAAAATTTGATTATACTAGAACTTAAAATTGCAACTTTTCCAATTTAGATAAATACAAATATTTTTTTAAAACTAAAATAAAACCTGGGTAAGTTGCAATTTTTGGGCTGCCATCTCCACTTGGTGTAAAAATAATCAGGCCTTCCATTTTCAGAACACCTAAATCCTTCATCCAAGAATCTGCAATCTTGTGATTGGTACAAAGGATAACTCTCATCCCACACCCAATCACCATCAAACAAATCACACCCACCATTAAATTCACTCAAAAAATCAATCTTTTTCCTACTCTCACCAACACTTCTCGTCCACAAAACCCTCTCATTCTGTGACGGAAACATAAGACCTTTAGCGACACTTTTGTAATCCAAGAAAAAGAAGCAAAAAATGACACAAATTGTCAATCCAAGAACTCCGACAGAGGGTTCAAAAAGCCTAAAACGCTTAAATTTCTTGTAAAAACCAAGAAAACACATGTTATCAGAGCTTTCTACAGATGGGTAATTACACATTTCGAGTTCTTGAATTCAAGACTCAATTTTTATTATCTATTCTTAAAGAATATTAGAATATCTACACGTGAATAAATAGAAATTAGAAAGAGAAGGGACAGGGGAAGTTTGAAACTATAATAAAGAGTTGTGGTTTGCAAGCAAAAGGATAACTGAAATCATCATAGCAAGTTTGGTCAGGGAATTTGTAGTAGTGCGTGTACTGTGTGTGTGCTTTAATTTTAATATCTTTTGTTCTTTGGTTTGGCTTCTTTACTTGTTGAAGGAGTAATTGATGGCCGTTTAAGTAATAAATTTTTGATTAGTTGTTACAAAAAGAGAGAAAGGGGTGTGTCTAAAGCAAGGTACCAGTAATGGCAGAATTTTAGAGAGAGAGAGAGAGAAGAGGAGAGAGAATGTGTGAGTGGGTAAATGTAATGATGGTTGAGGGAGATTGTGGGGGAAGGACGTGTAAATTAAAAAGGGATTATTACATTTAAGCCCTTGAGGTTTGCTGAAGCTATAGATTATTTCATAAATTTCAACGATAATAAACATCTCACTTAATTGAGTTAATAGCAAATTGTAATTACATGAGTTGAATTGTTTATTTACGCATATGACAAGGTGGTAAATTAAAGTGAGTATGTTGTTAAGATAAGGTTAAATTGATCATTTTAATATAAAATGAAGTTTCAGTCTCGTTATAAAACGTTTGTGCAACACCTTCACGAGTAAGAAATTAAATTGCTCATTATTTTATATCATATGAAGGTAAATTGTCTATTTCTATAACATATTGAATAAAATTGTTCATTAGATATATCACATTTATATTTCATGAAGTGCCTATTATACTTATATCCTTGATGACTATGGCTAATTTCGATTAAAGAAAAAGGTTGGAGAAATACTCTCTCCGTCCCATTTATTTTGCTCCCTTTGCTACAGTACTCGGTCAAACTTTTTAATCTTTTAAGTGACTTATCATATTAAATTATTCACATTTGTGGTGTGTTAAACCTTTTAAATATTAATATATATAGTGTCATAATATATTATCAACTCATTAGTGAAATATATTAATTAAATTATTTATTATAATTTTTACAAATTTGGTCAAGTTGACTGATCAACTGTACCTAGAGAGCAAAAAAATTGGGACAGAGGGAGTATATTTTATATACTATATATTAAAGTATGTGACATGTATTATGGGATGGGAGGAATATGCTTAATTGTAAATTTGTAATTAATATAAGACCTTAAGTAATGTTTTTGTAAATGAAATGTTAAAAAATAAAAAATTTAATTGAAAAAATGAAAAATAGGTTTTGTGATCCACCAATTGACTCTCCACTCTGTTTCAAGAACCCACGTAAGACAATGCTCAAGAGCATCTGCACCGCGAGTACCGATCGTTACTTTGCGAGCATCGATCTCGTGATTAACAAAATCACATTCGAAAGAGTTGTCTACAGAGAGGTATGTTGTCGCCTACAAGCGATTACCTCGTGAACGCAAGATTCAACACTCGATCTAGCAAAGGTCAACTAAGGGATGAGACGGAGAGGGAACTTTAGAAAAAATTAATGTCCGGATCTGGCTTGGCCAAACCCATTCAATCACCAAGCAAGTGTATTGCACTTGCTTTGTGATTGGTCACTCTCCTGGGAGTTACATTCAATCTCAAAGCAAGTGTATTGTACTTGCCTTGTAGTTACTTTGAGTTCGATAAACCCAGTATATGTAAGAATTTCCCGAACTTTAGTTAAGCATGTATATTGCACAAATCCGTTAGGATGAGCCAATAAGACACAATTATTAACCTTATAAAGCTGCATGAATGAAATGTGACTTTACTAATATTTTCACCTTGGATTAATTTCATGAATAAAGACTATAAAGTAAATTGTGGGCCAAATGTCAGCTTGTAATAACGGTTAAAAAACAGTGACCCAACGTTTTTCTTTCGTTTATCCAGCAAGAAAAGTCTTTTTTCTCTTAATAAAGCATTTTCTCCTTTCGTATCCTCAATGCACATAAAATTAAATGATATATTGACATAACTAAAGGTTGAAAATTTAACAATATTATTCGAGATTCAATATGGTCAATAAAACACATTATTTTGTATATATTCATTAACTTACTAATAAAATTTGCACTTACTGGATTGGGTTTCCCTAAAAAAAAAATTGACTAGTACTGGTGTAATTACTTGTAACACTTAATCACGGTCTAGAAAATATGTTAGTATTAAACAAGGAAATATACACACATTAATGGAAATTGAACCCATGACCTCTTGAACATGAAATATCATCCTCAACCATTTAGCTAAGGTCAAAATATGACCTGATAGCCCAAAATTTGACAAACAATTACAAATATTTAGGTTATTTAAAGTTAAATTGTATTTGTTTCAATTAAACAAAATTATATCCAAATATAATTTCAAATTAACATAAAAATAATATAAAATTCGTATAATGAATTACTAAATTCAAAGCATAATTCTTGTGACCACCTGACCTGATATTTCATGTGTATACATCAGTACTATTTCTTGTCCGTTTTTCTTTTTCAACTAAATTCACATACACACGTGACTGGTTGTCCGGTTATATTCTTCAATTACACATGACAATATGATGCATACCTTAGGTCAATTTGAACCAAAATCTAAGTTTTAATAAGGAAAAGAAAAACACTAAATTAAATCTTACCCAAATTTTTCTTGACTATTGATTCATTTAATGTTGAGACTAAATATTTCATATGGGTAAAAAATTATAGTTAATTTCATCTTATAAGATTTTGGACAATCATCACTTCATAAGCTAACTTTTGAGGTTGAGTTAGACTCGAATTAGATAGATAGACTTGACAAAATCCATGTCTTGAAATCTATTACTAAGCAATAATATTTGTTTTTAAGAATTCAAGGTATTATTAATTTTGAATTGGATGCATGTCTTTATCGTAATTTATGATGGAGAATTTCTAATCATGGTCTATGCATTTTTCATAAGCTCGATTTAGGAAAGAATTTTCTCGAAATCTTGAAAACACATGATTGTTTGCCATACGGATATTTGCTATAATAACATTGGCCAAACAGTAGTTCCCATTGATTCTTAGAGACGAATATTTCATAGAAGATGAAAACTTAATTATTTCCTTTATACAATATTACAATACATAGTTGGGATGAAATTTTAGAATAGCATTTTTCTTAAATAATTAAGTTTGGAGTCCACGTTAAAATCTTAGAACATATACTATTTTGTGACTGCGCACATTACTGTGTTACACCATATAATCTGTGTTAATATATTACACCTCTCGCCATCGTTCCTCTTACGAGTACACAATAATATTTCATATTAATGAAAAGCCTAGATCTAGACTATAAGGATCTCCTGTCCCATTCATAATAAATTGATATATGTCAAATTAATTAATGTGCAATTACATAGGATTATTTTCATCCATCTTCTTCATCGTTTCCATCCAAATCCTTTTTACGATCTTATTCATCATTTCTGTTTCGAACATAATTAAACAAATGTTTTCATCAATGCTTTAAAAATTGGATCGGACATCGAACCGGTAGCCTTACTGGTTACTGGTTGGATCGGTTTAACCGTTTTAACCACTGGTTCAACCGGTGTGACGTCATTACAATATAATATTTTAATTTAGGTTTTAATGTATGTAATCAACTATTTTAAAAAATATATTATTCATTTTTTCAAGTTTATTTTCATAAACTAAATGTTTATCTCATGATCAATTTTTTTCCTATAAATTTTGAGTTGATAATGAATTATAGCTACAAAATTACAAGTATGATAACATGATATCAACGCAATAATTCAAATTATAATAAACACCATATCAAAAACAATAATTTTATTACAACTCACCTATGAAAAAAAGAAATCATTGATGAATTTTGTCATTGAATCATATAAAAAAATGAAAATACTTGAAGTTTGAGAAAAAAATGACTTTTCTAATGAAATTGATGCTCAAATATATTTATATAACTTATTACATAAAAGATGTTTTGTTTCTTGTTGATTTTGTTTAATTCAAAGTGAAAAATAGAAGAAGAGATGTGAGAGTATTATTGAAGTTTAAAGGTCGCGAAAGAGAAATAAAAAACCGTAGCGTAAATTTTTTATTTTTATAAGTGAATCAGTGGTTCAATCGGTTCACTGGTTCATTGGTTTTATTGATTTTTGATCGATTTTCTCCGGTTCGAACTGGTCAGGAACAAAGGTGATTTTGAAGGGTTAACCGGACCGGATTAACAGCCAGTTACGGTTAAACCGGTCAAACCGACCGATCCGGTCCGGTTTTTAAACACTGGTTTTCATTGTTATAACCACAATTATTGCATTAAACAGTTTTGTTTCAAACATTAATGGTAAAATTCTGAATGAACTTCAAGATTTTATATTTACTGATTTCTTCAAATCACATTAATTAATTCATATAGTAAAAATTTAGTCAAAAAGGGGGATTTAATATAAAAAAACCAATTCGTATTCAGATACCCATTAATTCAGATACTAAATTTTTAATCAAGGAGGAGATATCTTAATTGAAATAATAAGATAGAAAATCAATTTACAGTAAGTTACACAATAAGATTTTTTAATGCCACGACTGAAGATAGAAGTTAATTTCATGTATATCTAATTTGTGATGTTTTAATGCAACGTATAACAAGATGAATGATGTTTAAAATTTACATAGATATGTGATAAGATTATTAGGAAAATAATGGAGAATGGAAATGGAGATCAAAGAGACGTGAATTGGTTTTAAAATAAAAATTATGTGTAATGCATATTAAATGTACTTGACACATGTCAATTTATTATGGATTTGACACTAACTAGTACACACTAAATTGGACAGAAGATCCTTAGTGGGACCTAGATGGGTTCTCATTCTGACCATGTCAATGCAACTCATTTTCCAACTCTCATAAATATGGAAGAAATTAGATAAATATGCTCGATTCTTGTGAATTTGAAAATTACTACTATTATTAATTTGAATTCTTATAGATGAAAAAGAATAGTATATTTATTTTGTAAATAGTTGTAGATTTTCTTAGGGTTTATTTGGATGGGTTTTGGCTCGGTTTCGCGGGTCTCGGTTTAAAAAAATTGGTTTGGGTGGTTTCGATGAAACCTTTGAGACTTCATTTGGATGGGTTTTGGCTCTTGGGTTTTGTGGTTTGAATAAGTTGAAACCCCACTTGGATTGGGTTTGGATGTTGGGGTTTGGGGAAAAAGTAGGTGATAGGTGTCAAATCAACGTCTTTTTTAGTGAGATTTGGGGGAAAAATAGGTGGTAGGTGTCAAATCAATGTTTTATAGGTTTCAAGAGTTTAAATGTGAGTTTCTGAATAGGTTTTTGATAGTTTTATGGATTTGACGAAAACTCATTTGAAAGGTTTTTGGCTCGGTCTCGCGAGACCCGCGAGACCGGACCAAAACCCACTCACGCACAGCCTTAGATACTATGGAAAGAAGAAAAATAGAGATAAGTTACTTTATATATTTTAATATATACTATTTGTTATATATAATAATTAATATCGGAGAAAAGTTATTTTATATCAAATTAGATTATAAATTATAGAGTTTGTTTAAATTCTTCCACAAAGAAAAATTCAAAGCAACCCCGAAATTCAGTGGCTTGATCACCACTTACCAGTACTTTCTCACGTAGTAAAACTCTTTATATTAATCTATATCTATCTATCTATCTATATTCTATATACATATAAAAGTACGAGTTGGCATAAGAAAATTTCTTCCCTTTTTTGTGAAGACTAATATACCCCTATTTAAAATATATTGTGATATATAAATTTATGGCAAAAATATAAAATAAAAGAATCCTAAAAGAAAAGAATTACATAAGTATAATTAGACAAGAAATCCCTTATATAACAAACTTATAATTATCTTTTAAAGTTTTGTAACTCATTAAAATATTAATGGTAAAAAAAACACTATAACTCTATATTTCTTAAAAAATTTCTTTGAAGAGTTCTTAAGAAGTTATCACTTATTTGAAGTACATTAAAAAACCTAAAAAAAAATATGTCGCATTTGTTCTACGTGATTAAAAAATGTACTATTTAGTTAACTAGAAAATGTATAATTGGCTTAAGCAAAAAAACTTCAAAACACAGAAATTGTTAAAACCGACAAAAAATATAAAATTTTGATTAATAATATATGATAAAAATGATAAATCAATGAGAAAATTGGTTAGATAGAAAGAAAAGCGGGTTAAAACAAAAAAATTTGTGTCATTGATAAAACAAGGTTAACAAGCAAAAAATATAGGTAAAATTGGTAAAAATAAAATGAATGAAATTGGCTAAACACGGGATAGCAAAAAATCAGATCAAGTCGATAAAAGAACAAGAACAAATAAATGAGTTAATTGGCAAAAAAAAGTTGCAATATGTGAGAAAATAGGTTAAATAAGCAAAATAATAAGTAAAATCTGACTAAATTGGGTTCAACCAGAGAAACTTAGTGAATTTATTAACAAATGTGAAAATCGACTGAAATTGGGTTACTAAAAATGTATAATATGGCTTAAGCAAAAAAACTTCAAAACATAGAAATTGTTAAAACCGGGAAAAAATATAAAATTTTGATTAATAATATATGATAAAAATGGTAAATTTATGATAAAAATGGTAAAATCAATGAAAAAATTGGTTAGATAGAAAGAAAAACGGGTTAAAACAAAAAAAATCGTGCCACTGATAAAAAACAAGGTTAACAAGCAAAAAAATAGATAAAACAGGTAAAAAAATGAATGAAATCGGCTAAACACGGAATAACAAACAATCAGATCAAATCGATAAAAGAACAAAAACAAATAAATGAGTTAATTGGCAAAAAAAAGGTGAAATATGTGAGAAAGTAGGTTAAATAAGCAAAATAAAAAGTAAAATCAGACTAAATTGGGTTCAACCGGAGAAACTTACTGAATTGATTAACAAATATGAAAATCGACTAAAATTGGGTTACACTTGAGATAATTATGGATTTATTAAGAAATGAGATAAACCACTAAGAAAATAGATGAAATCGATGAAAGAACGGGTTAAAATAGTAAAAAGAAATGACAAACTCAGCGTAAAATAGTTACAAGCGATATTTCTTTCAAAAATTCTTAAGAATTTATCACTTATTAAAGAATCTAAAAACAAAAGATTACATTCGTCTATATGAATTAAAAAAAAAAGTACTATTTAGTTAACTGAAAAACTTATAATTGGCTTAAGCCAAAACATAGATTGGTTAAAATTGGTGAATATGGGTAAGATTCTACTATATATATATATATATATATATATATATGATAAAAAAAAGTTTAGTAAATCAGAGAAACATTGGGTTATATAGAAGAAAACGACTTAAATAAAAAAAAATGGTACCATTGATAAAACAACGGGGTAAGCAGGATAGGTAAAATCGACTAAAATTGGATTAAACCGAAACAATGAGTGAATTGATTAAAATTTTTGATAAAACACAAAAATGTGTGGAATCGGTCTAAGAACATGTTAAAATAACAAAAAAAAAAAATGGTAAACTCAGTGTAAAAACAGACGCAATCGGTGTTTCTTTTGGGTTAAACCGGATAGAATGAGTGAATTGATTAAAGAATGGGATAAATCACAAAAAATGGTGAAATCAATGAAAGAACGGATTAACATAACACAAAAACAAATGGTAAACTCAAAATAAAACTGGAGGAAATCGATGATTTAGGAGAGGCTACCTGCTGGGTATTGCCTTCCGCTCTCTTTGGTTTATATGTGTCCTAAGTGGGTTTACTTTTTGAATATAAAAGCAGAATGAGTTGGTCCACTTTGGACATGTGTCATTCATAGAAACTCATAAGGCAATACCCAGCAGGTAGCCTCTCCTAATTCGAAATCGATGAAAGAACATGTTAATTAAATAACAAAAAAATAGGGTAAACTTAGTGTAAAAGCAGGTTTACACTACAAAATCGGGAAGAGTTGGTAAAAAATGGTTAGATTCGTTAAAAATTGATTAGACATGTAATTGAAAATGGATGACTTTAGTAAAAGATATGAATACAAGACAAAACTGGTTAAATTGATAAAAAAAAAAAATGGGTTAAACCTGTGAAAAATGGTTGAGATAGAAATATCAAGGTAAAAGAAGAAAATAACAGATATTATTCATTCATTTAAATGGTTGTTTTAGAATAATAGTTCTGTAGATATGTAGTTTCAGATTAAAAATACTTAATAGTTATAGTTCATTTTTTGTTTTCAAGTTTTGATTATAGGTATTTATGATTGAAAAAATTAATTTTTTGGTAACAACATAGTAATAATTAAAGTGAATTAGTCAAAAAAATTATATGATATATCATTAAGATAGTATATTGAAAAATGATTATATGATTCAATTAACATAGAAAATTTGTTAATTACGTGCAACGCACGTACACTTTCTTAGTTAAATAAAGTGTAATTAATACTTTAAATTAAATCCACAAATATTTCTAATTAATTTCAAGGACACTTCTTCCTCCCGCCGTGAGTGGTCAAGCTAGCGTCACAAGGGCATGTCTCATAATTGCCGTAGGTACCCGGCGGCACACAGTTACACCTAGCACAACATGTTCCACAAGCTCTATGACACAAATTCGGCCTCGACGACAATCGGCACCTTCTAGCACATTCTGCACTACAATCTACATATTACTTTTACTCGTTAGTTAATTTGCACATATACATGATATGATAAGTCTAAATGTAAACTAAATATTTTTACGATTTTGTGTACCTATTTTTTGTTCATCGAAAGAGTACCGCTTCCCGTTGCTTTCGATCTGCATTTAAATGGCGAAAAATGAGTCTTCAATGAATTTAATTAAATCTAGAAATTAAATAAGTTTGATTGATAAAAGATAAACATATGTACCGATTATGGGCTTGAACAATGGAGACAAAGAGCCAGGTTGAGATGAGGCAAAAGAACAAGAACTTGAAGATTGACATGGCTACGTAACGTACGTACGATATATATATTTAATGTCAATAGTTTGTGGTGAAATGATAGAATAAGGGTGCTATTTATAGTGTTAGAGATGTGAATACATGTCTTTGATTCAAATGTATTTTCTTTAATATTAAGGAAATCATATCATATCATAAAGGAGAATGATGTTACACTATAATTGAATTTTCTGATAATTTTGAATTTCTTTTAATCAGAAAATAATTGGAGTAATTAGTAATTGGAAATTATGCATTAATGGTAAATCCTATTTCTTTTCGGTATATTTTATTATTACAATTAAAAAGGAAGTTTCATTCAGTTATAAAAAAAATTCATTTAGTTACAATTCTATATTTAAATTTTATATTTTGGTCAAAAGTTGCTATTAATTGTAATAAATTGACTAGAGAGATGCTATTTTACTAAAGTTTCGGTAGTTCTTCATAAAATGATACAATAATTATATGAAGTGTAATTTTTTTTATAATTAAGATCATTAATTTGGACGACACCACTAATTAGGGAATTTTGATTTGGCAAGTAATTAAAATTCTTAACTCATGCCAAAAGTTTAGCCGTGATCAAGGCTAATCAATTTATTTTCCA
Source organism: Penstemon barbatus (assembly GCA_003313485.2). Lineage (NCBI taxonomy): Eukaryota > Viridiplantae > Streptophyta > Magnoliopsida > Lamiales > Plantaginaceae > Penstemon > Penstemon barbatus. The sequence goes on along the minus strand of CM064884.1, from coordinate 15,280,719 downwards.
TAACTCTACAAAATCCTTATTTTCTTTCACTTATATAGTTAAAACTTACTCTAGAATAACAATATGGGTCTTTCTGAAATAAGATTCTAGGGTGCCGCTACGTTATAAGGTGCCGCTAATACCACATAATTAGGTGGTATTATCACACAATGTGTATCACATTGTATGGTATAAGGAGTATAATTTATACCATAGAATGTGACACACATTGCGTGGTAATACCACCTAATTTGGAATAAATACTACATGATGTGGGGGTCATACTAAATATATGGGATTAATACTATGTAATGTGATCATGTATCATAGAATGTGATACACATTATGTGGTAAAACTACCTAATGTGATATTAGCGGCACCTAACGTAGCGGCACCCTAGAATTTTCCTAAGATTTATGGAACGTTATTGTATATAAGAAACCCCATCTCAACCACTAAAAAAAGTCAACAACAAATTTAAACCACAATTTATGAATCTAATACCTATGAGTTAATTCCTCAAACTTAAATGGTGGTTTGTGTACTTATAATAAATTTAAAATATATACGAAACATCATGTAATTTTCAAAGGCATGAAAATGTAAAAAAGTATTCAAATGTAATTTTCAGAGGCATGAAAATTGTAATTATCAAAATAAATTGTAATTTATTCTAAAATAAATTATTTAGGCTTATAAACTAGTATCAAATTACAAGGCAAAGTTCGATAAGGTCATGTAGCTTGGGAAAAAAATCAAAACAAATCCCCTAATTTTTCTTATTTGTACATTATGAAATTGTTTGTCATGTTAGATTATAAAAAATAAAATAAAAAATTTGCAAATTATTATATGGGTAAATTATGAATACCCCCGTGAGGTAAGACCTAATTTTAAAAATCCCCCTCGGGTTTGTCATCTTATAACAATTAACCACTTGTCATTAAAAAATTCCAATTTTGTTCTTGGTTGTTATTTTAATCTTTGTAATTTCTTATAAATGTTAAAACTTCAGTGCTATTTGTTACTTCTTATAAATTAGAAAAGAGATAATTTTATATTTACTACCAAAATAATTGATAAAATTTATAATTGCCCATGATTTTTAATAAATATTGCCAAAAGAAAAGGTATTTACATATTTATTAACAATATAAATTTTATAATAATAAATTAAATAGAATTTTAATAATAATATTTCATTAATATGAACAAATTGTTTACACATTTAGTTAGATGAATTTATTTTCTAAATTAGTAATTTAATAAATAAAATTATATTGTATTATAAATAAGATATTTTAACTTAATAAAGTTTATTGGACATCATTGATCATTTTCAAGTCTTCAGACATCTGCATCAAAGAAGAAGAAGAAGTCAACTTCTCGGTTTAATTAATTCATAAGAAATTAGGGATTTCTAATTCAATTTTCCCTCTTTTATTTATTAGTCAGAAGCCATTTTATATATATGTAAGTTGCTATTGTAAGTTAGTTAAGTTGTTAATTAAGTTACTAGACCTATATATATAGGTAGTGGGTTCAATCCCTCATTGTAACAATTCATTAAATTAAATTCAGATTATAATTTTCCCAGTTTTCTTTACAATTCTCTCCAAGATTAGAGAAGTTTCTTCTTACTAATTCAATTCATTCATCTTCTACATGAATGTTCAAATTATAACAAAGTTTATATTGTATTATAAATTGCAATATTTATTGATATTTTTGGGCAATTATAAATGATATCAATTATTTTGATAGTAAATATATAACTTTTATGTAGTCTTTATATTCATAACATTTCATTAACTAAGGTCACTTTGCAACTACAATATTAGCAATATTTTAGAGACAAAGAACTAACCAAGAATATTCTTTATTTTTATTCACAACATACATCATATATAAGTACTTGATAATAATTAATGACAGTAAATAATTTATATTTCGTTCTCGAAAAAAAAATTTGCATATCAGAAAATAATAATAATATGCAATTTTATTGTAACGCCAAGTCTTGAACTTAATTGACTAATTCTTAATACATCATAGTTAACTTTCCGTTCATTAATAAAAGTTTCCGGATGCATTTATAAATAAAGAACAAGCAGTGATGATCTAGGTGACCTATAACAATTAGCACGATGAATTAATCAACATATAAAACTTTAAGCATTCTGATTATCAAAGTAGGAAAAATCGTCTTCATTCAACTGTTAGCCGGTTTCAATTTTGAGGATTAAGAATTCAATTCTTCTTTTACAATCCAAACATCACACATTCATAACATTACACAATATTTTAACCTTAATCATGTTTCCGGAAACTTATTATGAGTCATACATAAAATATCATGCCCATACTGTACCGAGAAACAAGCTTACTTTATGACACTCAAAAATTGAGGTTCGGTAAATCAGAAAATATCATCGCGATGAAACGAACCCACTCTGATACCAATTGTTAGACTTTTATTGTACTTTTATGCGAAAATCTAACAATATGCTAATCAATTAACGCATATTATAAAATATAATTAGGATACAAGAGTTTATCGGTATACTGTTCGCATTCGAGTCTTCAAGGTATGACATTGCTTCAAAGTAATCCTTCGAACTAAACTTGATATCTCCTCACTAGTAAAACTTTTATAGTGAATTCACCTTCTCCTCTCTTTCCATCCAAATGACACAACTTTAGAACATTCTAAGTTCAATTAGAGGAGTTGTTGTGTCTCCTTTTATAGATGAGAGGAAACCTACAATCGATTCAGGAGCCTTCACAAAGCATGTCATTTTTTTCTATGTATGAACAACCTTTAAATCCAAATGGGAATATATTAATTGCAACACCCTCGTCCATTTTCTTTCCCACAATCTGGCATTGGTCAACAACCAACATTTGCTATGCCGGCACAGGTTAGAAATATCAATTCTTGAAGATGAGATTAAAACTGAATAAATTAATAAATTTAAAGTTTTACTATGATTTGTGATTTGCAGTTGTTTAAACACTTGGACAATATATTATTAGGACATTAAAGAAGTTCATGAATTGACAGGTTCCAAGCGGTAGTTACACTCCTTATGCGTATTCAAATTTTTTGCCAAACGCCCCTCCTCGACATTGGACATTCTTCTATCTTCAAATGCATGTAATGTAGCTGAAAGTTGATTATAGTGTTCTATGTTATCATTCAACACGTGATTACTTACATTTAGCATTCCATTTATTGAAATATGCATGCAGAAGAACAATGGACAATGTCCCGATCAAAATACATGGTTGACCTTTTTCGGCTTAAAATTGCATTATTGGTTAGTATGTTTATTTTTTATTCACGGCGGTATGAAAGTTATATGTTGTGAATTTGATACGTATATGCCAAAGTGTGTTTCCAGTTACTTTATTAATATTGTAGACATAATTTTGAAATGCTTTTTCTTGCACATGTCTCATCAATCATCATTTTGAATTACTAGAAAAGTGCATGTGCATTCACTACTAGAAAAGAGTGACATTTCGACAGAAATAAAAATCTATCGAAATTTAATTCGACCGAAATAGGCGGTCGAAAAAAGTATCATCGAAATCAGACAGTGATTTCCATGTGACTTCCAGTGTTTTCAAAAGCGGACCAACCATAAAACCGGAAGCTCTACCGTTTACTGGTTCGATCAGAATAACCGGTGTGACATAATTATTATTTAATAATTATATATATATATATATATTTTTTTTTTTTTTGACTATCTAAAATACAATTATAATTAAAAAAAATTGTCATTCTTTTTCAATATAAATTCAAATTGTTTCATGCAAATAATTAAAGTGTCTCAAAAATCAAGAACAATGTCAAAACCATAAAATTTAAGACACAATATGAATCCATAAGTTCGATTTTGATTCATATTCTCTCACATGTTTCATATTCATATATTCTCTATACACAGTGTTAATTAAGCATCTTATTACCATCAAATTGTTATTTTTTATTGCTAAATTTCAAATAGAGATATCAGTATCTTAGAAGTTTCAAGTTTTCTAAAGGTCGACAAAGTTTAAATTTCCATATTGATACAGTGAACTGTTTCTATGATGATACGGTGAACTGCACAGCGGCCGGAGTTTGCTGTCGGAGGTGGGGTGGCTCCGCCCACCTCAACAAATATGCATAAAACACCCCCTACTTTTCAAATTTACAAAAAAATCCAAAACCAATAATAAAAATTTTTAACACCCAAAATTTTCATAAATTTCAATTCTTTCACAAGAATCTTTTAAATCTATAATATGTAATATTCTTTTGTAATGTTGCACATGTAATCTATGGGAATAACATACTTTTTATTTTCAAAATATTAATTTTTTTAAATTTTTTTATGGAGAAAACATATATCTATAAAAATCTCAACAAAATCAACTATTAAATCGCACGTAAATGTAAAACTATTTTTAAACCCAAATTACAATTATAAATAAATCTCAAAGTTAAAGTTATTATATGGACTAAAGTTTTAGAAAGTGTTTCAAAATCATTTTCATTTTCATTTTCAAAATCATTTGCACATGTAATCTATGGGAATAACATACTTTTTATTTTCAAAATATTAATTTTTTTTAATTTTTTGATGGAGAAAACATATATCTATAAAAATCTCAACAAAATCAACTATTAAATCACTCATAAATGTAAAACTATTTTTAAACCCAAATTACAATTATAAATAAATCTCAAAGTTAAAGTTATTATATGGACTAAAGTTTTAGAAAGTGTTTCAAAATCATTTTCATTAACATAGGACTTAAGGTTCACTACCAAAAATAAAAATACACCTATACGAGAGTTTTGATGTTATACCAACACTCCCTGCAAGTGGTTCCGGTGGTGGTGCTATGGTAGCGATGGTGGTGGTGATTTTTCCCTCCAATTCCTTTACTTTCTCACACTAAAATTCACCTTATCTCACACACTCTTTTTTTTTTTCCCTCTATTCTAACTTAACTATGAACTCTAAGATGTAAATAGAGTGAAGAAAATCTGAAAATGAGAGTGTAAAGGTATTTATATTTACAAAGAGATATAATTAGTCTTCAAAAATCACATAGAGAAGTTTCTCTACCCAAGGGGCATGCTTGGCCACCCTAGGAAGCTATAAATGCTCTCATATCAGCTGCCATCAAGTATGGGTTGGATTTTGCACTTTGCCTCTCGAAGTTTCGATAAAGTGGATTTCCGCCCCAAAAATGATTTATTTTGCACAATTAAGTCCCAATACTTTTCATAAGAGATATAACACATGAAATTGGATTAAAACCCCAATAAAATACTATTAAAAAGTCTGAAATTTACGGGGGGCCTACAATACACAAGAAGGATTTCAATAGAATATGTATCTAAAAGTTAATATGATAGGATAAATCTAGTTTGATTTCGCGCTCCGATAATGTGTCCTGTACATCTGAACCAATACAAGACTCATTAATGTTAATATTTGCCTCAAAAATAATTAATCAATTTAGTATGGCACAATAAATTATGCATGAAGATATAGAGGACATTCTTTTCTCTTATACATGGTTTTAGAGTATGGAGTAAAACATTCTACAGAGGTATATAGGAAAAGTCTATAGAACATCAATTTTAGCCACTAGATCAAGTTGATCTTTACCGTCTGTTTAAGAATGTAGTTATATAAATAGGGCAATACTTCATTTGAAATTATCCAAGTTTGTTGCAATGTTAATTTATTATAACTCATTCGTCTCAAATTTGAACTATAACTAGAGGTCTAATATTTCATGAAATTTCAAGCCAGTTACATAATTTATTATAACATAATTCGTCTCTACTTTATTATATTTCAAGCTATTTTAGTTATTTATTATAACTAGAGGTCTAATATTTCATGAAATTATCCAAGTTTGTTAAAAAAATTGACTGGTGCACCGATTGCGCATCTAATGAATGCCAACTATGGGTACAATGTGCATAGAAAACAAGTGGATAACCAATTAAAGACTATGTACAAGCATAAGAAGAATGAGAATGATGATAAGAATTCAGTTGGCCAAACTCATGTTGATGTGAATGCTGGTCGCCATGATGGTGAGACTCCTAAGACTCCTACTCTCCTACTTACTGCTAGTGATGAGACTTCTGATCTCCAACTTACTGCTAATGCTCAAACCAATGTTGAGGACACCGTTTCTGGAGCTATTTTCATAGACACTTAAGTCGGTAAAAAATATTTTCATAGACATTGCGAATGTCGAATCGATTAGTGATAAAATAGCTATTTTACAAAAATATAGGTCGATTATCGAAGATGAATTGTAGGACTGTGTTAGAAAGGAAACTCATCATTATTGAAGATTAATTTGGAGAGAAAATTTACAAGTAATTGAAAGTTTGTAAATGTAGAATATAATCTGAATTAGCAATTAATTTACACATCCTATACTGCTATTTATAAGAAAATAATATTTATAAGAAAATAATGACGGCTATATCCTAACTAACTCTAAGCTGATGTATATAAATATACTCCTATTAATTAAATATGCATATTTACATGAATAACTTTACTAAACACGCTTTTTCCTTTTATCTATTTTCTTCCTTATTTCCTTCATAGTCTTCATCGCCATTTGACTATTCTTCCAATTTTCTTCTGCAAATATCAATTGAATCAAATTGTTGCTCTATTACTCCCCTGCAAGATGGAGAGTGTATATTTATCACTTCCATCTTGGATAAAATGCTGGAAAAGGAAGGTCTTGGCAGGGGTTTTGTGAATATATCTGATAGTTGATTTGAGGAAGAAATTGGGAGCAATTTGATGTTGCGGCGCACAATATGTTCACGAATGAAGTGACTAAATTAAATCTTACCCAAAGTTTTCTTGACTATTGATTCATCTAATGTTGAGACTAAATATTTCATATGGGTAAAAAATTATAGTTATTTCATCTTATAAGGTTTTGGACAATCATCACTTCATAAGCTAACTTATGAGGTTGAGTTAAACTCGAATTAGATAGGTAGACTTAACAAAAGCTATGTCCTGAAATCTAATACTAAGCAATAATATTTGTTTTTAAGAATTCACAGTATTATTGGCCCTGTTTGTCTCGCTTTTCCGAAAAAAAATTCGATTTTCGGAAAGGCCAAACAAACAACCCAACCACTTTCCCAATTAATTAGCTACAGTATTTTTTTTTCTCAAACCACTCTCCGAAAGGCCAAACAAACAGGCCACTTTTCTACTCTATTTCTATTTCTCTCTATATTATAAAAGTCAAAAATTGCGGCTACACCTATTTTTTTTCCCAAACAACTCTCCCAAAACCCAAACAAACAACATTACGCAAATCGAGATTAATTCTCAAACCTCTACCACTTTCCCAAACTACTCTCCGAAAGGCAAACAAACAGGCCCATTAATTTTGGATGCATGTCTTTATCATAATTTATGATGTAAAATTTCTAATCATGGTCTTTGCAATTTTCATAAGCCCATTTAGGAAAGAATTTTCTCGAAAACTTGAAAACTCATGGGTGTTTGCCATACGGATATTTGCTATAATAACATGGGCCAAACAGAAGTTCCCATTGATTCTTAGAGATGAATATTTCATGGAAGTGATAAATTGATTATATCCTATCAATGACGTCGTGAAAAAGTAATTTCACTGGGATCACTATAATTATTTTCCAAAAAACATTCATCATCAAATTTAAGATAATAATTAATCAAAAATCAAAATTTTTGGAGTCCAAGTTAAAACTATTATTTTCTAGAACAAATATTATTTTGTGACTGCGCACATTACTGTGTTACACCATATAATTCATGTTAATAATATGACTACACAATATTATTTCATAATTAATGAAAAGCCTAGGTCTAGATGGATTTTCATTCTGACCATGGTCAATGCAACTCATTTTTCAACTCTCATAAATATGGAAGAAATTAGATAAATATGCTCGATTCTTGTGAATTTGAAAATTACTACTATTATTAATTTGAATTCTTATAGATGAAATGAATAATATATATATTTATTTTGTAAATAGTTGTAGATTTTCTTAGATACTATGGAAAAAAGAAAAATAGCTTAAGAGATAAGTTACTTTATATTAAAATATACTATTTGCTATATATGATAATCAATGTCGGAAAAAAGTTATTTTATATCAAATATGATTGTAGAGTTTGTTTAAATTCTTCCAGAAAGAAAAATTCAAAGCAACCCCGAAATTGGCTTGATCACCACTTACCAGTACATTCTCACGTAGTAAAACTCTTTATATTAATTAAATAAAGTGTAATTAATACTTTAATACTAAATAACTAAATCCACAAATATTTCTAATTAATTTCAAGGACACTTCCGTTGCTTTCGATCTGCATTTAAATGGCGAAAAATGAGTCTTCAATGAATTTAATTAGATCTAGAAATTAAATAAGTTTGATTGATACCGATTCATGGGCTTGAACAATGGAGACAAAGAGCAAGGTAGAGATAAGGCAAAAGAACAAGAACTTGAAGATTGACATGGCTACGTAACGTACGTACGATATATATATTTAATGTCAGTAGTTTGTGGTGAAATTATAGAATAAGGTGCTATTTATAGTGTCAGAGATGTGAATACATGTCTTTGATTCAAATGTATTTTCTTTAATTTTAAGGAAATCATATCATATCATAAAGGAGAATGATGTTACACTATAATTGCACCAAATTCTAATTTTTGATAATCTTGAATTTCTTATAATCAGAAAATAATTGGAGTAATTAGTTGAAAATTATGCATTAATGGTAAATCCTATTTATTTTCGGTATGTTTTATTAATAAAATTAAAAAGGAAGTATCATTCCGTTACAAAAAAAAAAAAAAAATCATTTAGTTACAATTCTTTATTTAAATTTTGGGGGATTCTAGGGTGCCGCTACGTCACGTGCCGTAAATTTAATTTGAACCGTTAGATTTTAGTTATGTAATCAATACCACACAAAATTCAACTTATTAAAAATATGAAAAATAAAATGACAAAAGGTGACCTGTTGGACCGGTTAATCTAATTTTTATTAATTTTTCCCCTTTCTTTCTTTTCTCCCCCAAACACTTCTTTCCCCTTTCTATTCCCTCAAAAATCTCATATCCGACTATGTCCGCTTAGCTCATATAATTGAGTTTTTGCTGAAGTCTTCCGCTACCTCGTGATTCCTTCCTCTTCTTTCTATTCTCCCCAAAAATCCCGTAACCCTCCTGTTCGCGTTCGCCCATCAGAAGAAATTTGGGTGATGCAAGAATTGAGTTTTTGCTGAAATTTTCCTTCCTCTTCTTTCTATGCTCAACCGCTGCCATCGACTTCATCTCCCCAAGAATCCCCAAAAATCGTGCAGCTTGTCAAATTGGTGATGCAAAGTTTGGTTTGCCTAATTTCATTGCTCAATTTTCTCGGTTACAGGTACGATAAAAGAGAACCCTATTAAAATTGATTTTGATTTGATGTTTTGTATTCTTGTTGATTAAACTAAGTTTAGTACTGATTATCCTGAAAATTTTAACTAATAAATTTGCATATATGAAGTTAAATTGTTTGGCAGTGTTCATTTTATGGGCTAGTTGGAGTTAGTACTGTGGGGTTATATAATTTCAGCAATGTTGTCTTGCAAAATGCGATAGTACTGATTATTATGAACTACATATTGTGGGGTCATACTAGTTGTATGGGCTATATGTGATCAATTGCCGTTAGATTGCAGTTTAGTATTAATTGCCGTATGGGCTATATGTGGGGTCATTCTAGTTTAGTAATAATCATTTTTTTCAAATCACAATAATGTAAATCGAACGATATGAATATCAAGGGGAATAAGGTAAGGCTCAGGGTTGAACTGAATAATGGATGTTCTTATTCTGATTTTGGGTTAATTTGATATGAATAATATGATATTTGGTGCAACTATATTCATTCTAGAATCAAACTTTAAGCCTGTTATCTAAGAAATATAATTCTAAAGCAGTTGTATAATGGTGGTTTTGAAATTTTCTTGGAGAAGAAATGCAGTTAGTTTTCTAGTCTTAGTACATTTTTATGTTGTCATTTATGGAGCATACTACTTACTATAAGACATTAATCTTTGAAATTTAAAACATTTAACATGTGGATATTTCGTGTTTCATTTGCCTAAATTCTTATAATCATGTCGCTTTCCATAGAGCAGATTGTGAAAATGAATAGCCGAGGCCTGCATTTCTTTTTGTAACTTATCTTACACACTACATAGGATAATCTACTCTTTGACATATGTCATATGAGAATCTACCATTTGAAATTGTACGGTACTTTATTTTGTCATTTTGTCTTTTCCTTCATTCGGTTTGATGTTTCCAATGTTTATATTTGTTAGTTTGAATGGCGGAGAAAAGATACAGGTAATCTTGTAAGCTTCTTGAATTGGGACTCATTTACTATTCGATTGATGTTGATTCACTTGATTCCATGTATAGTTTGATTCAGTTGATGAACGTCAAAAGATAGCAATAGAGCTATTTATGGATAGTGGCAATAAAATCCGAGAGTCAATCATGAAAAAGCTATTTATGGATAGTGGCATTAAAATCCAAGACTCCACCATGGAAAAGCTATCTTTGTTATGGTATATTGGCATAAAGTATTATTTTATATATATGAATGATAGTTTTCTTTAAGGTCTTTAATGGTGATACTCATACAATTTTTTCTTCTGGCTTGTTGTTTTGTAGATTAAAATGCGAGCTTCTTATAGATAGTTGATGAGATGTACTCATAAAGCTGTTTTTTAGTGTGATGGAGATGAAGCAGAATTTGAGCTATCATGATGCTTTATATATAATTTTTCCTATTGATTTCCTTAGAATTGATAAAAGCTTGATTTTTAAGGTGATTTTTTTTTTAAAATAATGTTTTGTCTTGATCTTGTAATTTATGTGTAGCTATGCTTATACAATTGTTATTTTTTTTAAATACTAGAAAAGTGCACGTGCTTTGCACGTGATTAACTAATTTCTTTTAATCAAGTTAGAAAAGTGCACGTGCTTTGCACGTGATTAACTAATTTTTTTTAATCAAGTTAGAAAAGTGCACGCGCTTTGCACGTGATTAATTAATTTGTTATGTTAGTTAAATAATATTATAATTTTTAATCATAATATGGTCTAAATGACATACCACATAATTTCTTTGAATAAATCGCTTTAATTATTACTATGTTGTTCCCAAAAACTTAAAGTTGTTATCATAAATATCTAAAATCAACAATTGAAAATAAAAAATGAACTATAATTACTAAGTATTTCTAATATAAAACACATGTTTACATAACTATTATTCTAAAACAACCATTTGAGCTAATGAATAATATCAATTATTTTCTTCTTTGACTTTGATATTTTAATCCGTTATTTTATCAATTTCACCGATTGTTGTGGTTTTTTACATTCGTTAATCAATTCACTCATTTTCTCTGGTTTAACCAAATTTAAGTCGACTTTACTTATTATTTTGCTGATTTATTCTATTTTCTCGACCATTTCACCTTTTTTTTGGTCATTTTAACTCGTCTTTTTGTTCTTGTTCTTTGTCTATTTGATCAATTTTTTATTATCATGTGTTTAGTCGACGTCATCCAATATTTTACCCGTTTTCTTCATTGTTTTATTGACTTTTATCATTTTTTGTTGCTTAATTCTTTTTTATTCGATCTAACCCATTTTATCGTTTTTATCATTTATTTTGTAATCGAATTTTTCCCGTTAGCACCATTTTTAACCATTTATATGTTTTTAATTTTTTTTAACTTAATCTAATTATAAGTTTTTCAGTACTTTATTATATTTATATAGCACAAATGTGGTTTTTTTAGGTTCTCTAATGTATTATCGATTGCACCCGCTTTTACCCTGAGTTTACTTTTTTTTTGTTTTGTTATTTTAACACGTTCTTTTACTGATTCCACCCGTTTTTGTGTTTTATCTCATTTGTTAATCAATTTATCCATTCTATCTGATTTAACCAAATTTTAGTAGACTTTACCTATTATTATGTTGATTCAACCAATTTTCTCACCTATTTCAGCTTTTTTTGCTTGAGTAACTAATTTCTTATGTTAGTTGAATCATATAATAATTTTTCATCATATCACATAATTTTTTTGACTAAATCGCTTTAATTATTACAATGTCGTTCCCAAGAATTTAAAGTTATTATCATAAATACCTAAATGATGTAATACAATTTCCTCCCTTAAAGTATGAAAGTGGTATCAGTTACCCCCTAAAGTATCAATTGTAACACTTATCCCCCTCTGTTATTTTTTGTAGTATTTATTCCAAAAATATCGACAACCCTTTCCTAAATAAATTTTTTTATTACTTTATCAAAATAAAATTGCATCTTTATTAATTATGAATCCATTCATCCACCAAACTACATTATGTTTTATTTTCTTCATTTCTTTGTTACCTTCCTTTTTTCGATCTCAACTTTTTTTCTTCATTTTGATCTCATTCTTTTATAACCAAAGGAAACAAAATAAATGAAGAAATTGAAACATAATATTGTTTGATGGATGGATGGATAAATTCATAATTAATAAAGTTCTTTTTTATAAAGGAATGAAGAAATTAACATATAATATTATTTGGTGTTAAACTTGAATTTTACGAGAAATAATTTGACGGATAATTAATCACATTTTGATAATAATTTGAACCGAATATAAATTAGATAATTATCACCAAATAAAAACTCAGAAAAATATAAACAAAAAATTTGAGATAAAAAATTGAAACATAAAATAAAGAAAATCAATTGAAAAGAAATAAAGAAAAAAGTGAGATGAAAATACTAAAGAGAAATTTGAGTCCACAAAATCGAAGGAATAAAAAAAATGAAGAAATTAAAACATGATGTTGCTTGGTGGATGAATGGATTAATATTTAATAAAGAGATAAATTTTTAATAAAAAAATTTTATTCATTATGTAAAGGATGGGGGTAATTTTGGAATAAAAACTACAAAACTATAACAGATGGAGGTAAGTGTTACAATTGATACTTTAGGGAGGGGGGTAACTGATAACACCCCCATACTTTAAAGGAGGACTTGTATTTCCCCTTTACCTAAAAGGCTAAAATCAAAAGTTGAAAATAAAAAATAAACTATAATTACTAAGTATTTATAAGATAAAACTACATGTCAAGATAATTTTTATTCTAAGACAATCATTTGAACTAATGAACAATATCAATTCTTTTCTTCATTGACCTTTATATTTTCATCTAAACCTTCAACCAGTTTTATCGGTTATACGTATTTATTTATAAGTTCATTCATTTTCAATCACATGCCTAATCCATTTTTTAACTAATCTAACCCGTTTTTACCAATTTTTCTAAATTTTATCGAGTAAACTTGCTTTTCTACTAAGTTTAACATTTTTTTTTGGTTATTTTAACATTTTCTTTCATCGATTTCATCTGCTTTTACATTGAGTTTACCATTTATTTTTTGTTATCCAATGTTTAGTCAATATCATTCATTTTTACCAGTTATCCATTTTTTGCCAGCTCTATCTAAGACATTTTTCTATTGATTTCACCTAGGGCTGTCAATGGGGCGGATTTCAATCCGAATCCGATCCGAATCCGGTTCGATTTATTAGGATAATTGTCCGATTAGTGATCCGATGGACCTGATCCGATTAAGAAGATCCGTAATCCGAATTATATGGAGCGAAAATGGATCTAGGCTGATCCGATCTGTTACGTATCCGTATCCGATATATTACTATATGTTGTTTATATATTATTTATTTAAATATAAATAAAAATAAAACTATCTATGTTCCACTAAAATCTTTTACTATATTAAAAATAATTTTAAAAAGAAATGCATGAAAGATGTTGGTGGACTGACCAGATAACTAATTGGGTCTACAACATATTAATTTATACTATTTAATAAGAAAAATCAAACCATAACCATTCATCCTTCAATTTTTATCTTCTTTCCCATTTCTCAATATTGAGTTTTCTTCTTCTTTGTCTCAGTTTGTATCTTTTTTTATAATTTTGTTTATTCTTTTGTTCTAATTTTTATCGTTTATATTTGTCCATCATATTCCATCTTCTACAATTTTTAGGCAATAGTTTCGATGAAGTAAGTAATTTTTTACATTTTTAATTCATGATAGTGGAATCCGCAAGTGATTTGGAGGAAAATAGAAAAAAAAAATTAGCTTGCTAAATGGATCCGGATAATTTATCCGGATCCGAGATATCCGTCGGATTCTGATCCGGTTGCTAATATTCCAGATCCGAGCGGATTCGGATCCGGATCCGGATAGAAGAAATGGAAATCGGACTCGGATCCGGATCTGCCCTGATCCGGTCCGAGTCCGACCCATTGACAGCCCTAATTTCACCATTTTGTTTATAGAATTTTACCATTTTTCACCAATTTTAACAAATCTATGTTTTGATTACAAGTTTTTCAGTTAACTAAATAGTATTTTTTGATTCCTAAGCCCGAATTATTAGGTTCTTTAATAAGTTATAATTTCATAAAAACTTAGGAAAGAAATATCGATTTTTCTGCTTTTACATTGAGTTATCATTTCCTTTTTGTTACTTTAACCCGTTCGTTCACAATTCTTTTTATGGTTTGTCCAGTTTATTAATCGATCCATCCATTCTCAAATTAACATATTAGTTGATTTTCACATTTGTTAATCACTCATTCTATCCGATTTAACCCAACATATTTTCTCACAAATTTCACCTTTTTTTTCCCAACTAACTCATTTTTTTTATTTTTGTTCTTTTATCGATTTGATCTATTTTTTTGTTATCCCGTGTTTAGCCGATGTCATTCAATTTTTTTTATCGATTTTACCCATTTTTTTGCCGATTAACCTTGTTGTTTTATCAATTCAGCATTTTTTTTGTTTGTTCTGTTATCTATTTGATCCATTTTTTTGTTATCGCGTGTTTAACCGATGTCATTCCATTTTTTTTACCGGTTTTACCCATTTTTTTGTCCGATAACCTTGTTTCTTTTATTATCATTCACCATTTTTTTCATTAAACTCGATGTTCTTTCTGTATGATCCATTTTTCCATTGATTTTACTATTTTATCATATATTTTTTATCGAATTGTTGATTTTAATAATTTCAATCTTTTTACTTTTTTGGACTTAAGCCAATTATACTTTTTTTTAGTTAACAAATTAGTATTTTTTTTAATTCCTGTAGCATGAATGTGACATAATTTTTTTTCAGTGTCTTTAATATTTTTGAGATTCCTTAATAAATAATAACTTTTTAAGAACTTTTCAAAGAACTTTTTGAAGAAATATAGAATAACTAATTTTTTTTGTTATTATTAATGTTTTAATGAGTTGTAAAACTTTAAAAGATAATTATAAGGTTGATGTAGGATAGACTTCTTGCCTAGTTATGCTTTTAGGATTTTTTTCTTTTACCTTATTGCTATAAAATCAAATGTCACAATATAATTTAAATAGGGGTATATTAGTCTTCACAAAAAAGGGAAGAAATTTCCGTAGGCCAACTCGTACTTTTATATGTATATAGATAGATAAATGTGTATGTTGAAAAAGATTGTGGATTTGTAGCTAGTAGGGAATGTACCATAATATAGGTTTTTTAAATATGCGTGTGAAATTGTTTGATAATAGGATGGTTTGCTCTGTGTTGTAGGGGAAGGATCTTATGAAGAGGAAAGAAGACCTTCCAGTGTGCAGGGAACAAGATCTGATCATGGATCATGGATCATAGTTCTAGTTCTACAAATTAGAAATCTTGAGAGTTTTTATGACTAGTGAAGTGAAATTCAGTATATTTAGTTACTGCACTTACAGACTTCCTTTGTCTATGAATTGATCCACTAAGTTTTTTTTACTGCACTTACAGACTTCCTTTATCTTTGTGCATTTTCTTTTACCACCACAAAAATCAAGTGATGTAGTAGCATCACACTTATTTTAGGAGTTTAGTCAAAACTAGAGCTATCCTTCTTAATGTTCTCATCAATTAGCTAATTCTTGAGAAACATTTTGATTTTTTGACATCATAATACAATGTATAGTTTTGTAAATTACATCAGAAATGGGTACATATAAATTAATTAGCTATATACGATTTCAGTGCAAACTATTGCTCTATCTGTGATAACTCTGTGAAAATAGAGTTGTCGCGTGGATTTTTTAGGCTTAAATTAGTTTTTTTCTTGAATAATTGTGAGTCATTTGAGATTTTATAGCATATTTTACTTTTTAGAGTCGATTCACGAATTAAATTAGTAATTCTTGAATGGGCATCAATTCTCGACTAAAAAAAAAAAAAAAATTTCTCCGCCCCAGCGAAATAGCTGCTGGAAATTTTAGCTAATTCTTCCATATTTCTCCGCCCCAGCGAAATAGCTGCTAGAAATTTAAGCTAATTCTTCCATATTTCTCTGCCCCAGCACAAGAAATCTCCGCCCCAGCGAAATAGCTGCTGGAAATTCAAGCTAATTCTTCTATATTTCTCCGCCCCAGCGCAAGATATCTCCGCCCCAACAAAGTAGACTCTGGAATTTTAAGTTAACTCTTATCATCCAACCACCTATCTTCTTCACCTCAACCAATCTACCCCAACCACCAAATCGACCGCCACCATAACTAACCTTAGTTTCATCTAAAAAGCAATATGAATGAATATCCAACAATAAAATTTAGGCAGATTTAATTCGGATATAATAATTTGCAATGTTCATTATAGATAAAAAAAATTAATAAGGAGTTTCCAGGAGCAACTACCATCCGAGAGGTTCCAAGAACACATATTTTTCCATCATTCATGTCATTATCTCAATAAGCATTCAAAAAAAAAAACATTAGTTTGATACACCATATAAAATTAATGTAAGCTAAACTCCACTTTATCAAATCTCAACGGTTAAATCATTATATGAAAAAAAAATTGTACGGGTATTAGTATATGCTAAAATTTGCTAATCAATATATGCTAATTTCAAAGCTAATCAGTAGTGTTTTCATATAAAAAAGAAACCCCAACTACATCCACCTCGCTGAGCTAAATTCTTGTGATCCACAAATCTGCAAACACAATATTTGATGAAAAATACGATTATTTTAGTGTTCAACTATGAAAAATATAAAAAGTGAAAATTCACAATGACCAAGAAAAAAATTGAATCAAGCTTCCTCAAGCCTGCTTCTGCCATTGTACATTCTTATTAAATGTTATATTTTGTATAAAAGCATAATCATAGTTCCACTTGCAGACACTTAAAACAAGAGATTTTGGTATCATGAAATCAAACAAGTACTTCCATTCAACAATCACAGATATCCTCCAAGCATCATAATTAATTTTCATTCAAAAGGATTAACTTCTACTGCAAATCTACACCATAATTTTATCTTGCAACAGATTCAAGTGTTTTTTCATCAATTAAGCTGAATTTAATGCAATCTAAACTAAATTTCCTTTTCTGATTTACTGAACTTAGTGCTTAAAACTCAACCTAGATGAACTGAACATTAGGTGGTATTACCATGCAATGTGGATCACATCATATGGTATAACTCACATGTGATAGTACGGACTCACATTGCATAGTATTAACTCTATATGTTTAGAATGACCCCACATCATATAATATTTATTCCACATTAGGTGGTATTACCAACCAATGTGCATCACATTAGATGGTATAACTAGTATAATCCACAACGTGTAGTATTTATTCCACATTAGGTGGTATTACCTGCAGTGTGGGTCACATTATATGGTATAACTCACATGTGATAGTATGGACTCACATTGCATAGTACTAAACCTATATATCTATTATAACCCCCACATAATGTAGTATTTGTTCCACATTAGATGATATTACCACGCATTGTGTATTACATTAGATGGTATAACTAGTATAATCCACATTGTGTAGTATTTATTCCACATTAGGTGGTATTACCATGCAATGTGGATCACATCATATGGTATAACTCACATGTGATAGTACGGACTCAAATTGCATAGTATTAACTCTATATGTTTAGAATGACTCCACATCATATAATATTTATTCCACATTAGGTGGTATTACCAACCAATGTGCATCACATTAGATGGTATAACTAGTATAATCCACACCGTGTAGTATTTATTCCACATTAGGTGGTATTATCATGCAATGTGGATCACATTATATGGTATAACTCACATGTGATATTACGGACTCACATTGCATAGTATTAACTCCATATGTTTAGTATGACCCCACATCATATAATATTTATTACACATTAGGTGGTATTACCAAGTAATGTGCATCACTTTAAAGGAAAATTAACTCACATATTTTAGTATGGCCTCACATTACACAGTAATAACCACATATGTCTAGTATGACCCACATCATATAGTATTTATTCCACATTACGTTGTATTACCACGCAATGTGGATCACATTCTACGGTATAACTCACATTACGCAGTATTAATCCCATATAATTAGTATGATCCCACATCACGTAGTATTTATAACTCACATGTGTATTATTCAATTTTTCCTTAATTAATATTAATTATTCAACAAAAATATTATATACTATTTATTTTAAAATATTATTGTAATATTCATTTATTTATTTCCATAATAATTTATTTAAAAATAATTTACTATTCGATGTGAGTACATATATAGTATAGTATCATTTATTGTGGTATAGTATCATTTATTGTGGTATAGTACCACTAAATATGGAAAATTATTATGACCTGTTGGCAACTTGTTGAGCAGGTTACTAATTAATGATGTGTCATATTCTTATTGGTTATAATTAGCGGTATGTGACGTAGCGACACCTTAGAATTTTCCTTAAATTTTATATTTTGATCAAAAGTTGCTATTAATTGTCATCAATTGACAAGAGATATGCTAATTTACTAAAGTTTCGGTAGATCTTCTTACGATAATTATATGAAGTGTAATTTGTTTTTTTTATTAAGATCATTAATTGGACACCATTAGGGAATTCTGATTTGGCAAGTAATTGAAATTCTTAACTCATGCCAAAAGTTAGCCGTGATCAAGGCTAATTAATTTATTTTTCATAACTCTACATAATCCTTATTTTCTTTTATTTATATGGTTAAAAATTACTCTAGGATAATAATATGGGTCTTTCTGAAATAAGATTTTATAGAACATAAGTATCTACGAGATACCACATCTCAACCACGAAAAAAGGTCAACAACAAATCTGAACCAAAATTTATGAATTTAATACCTATGAGTTAATTTCTCAAACTTAAATGGTGGTTTGTGTACTTATATAAATTTAAAATATATATGAAACATCATGTAATTTTCAGAGGCATGAAAATGTAAAAAAATATTCAAATGTAATTTTCAGAGGCATAAAAATTGTAATTATCAAAATACATTGTAATTTATTCTAAAATAAATTATTTAGGTTTATAAACTAGCATTAAATTACAAGGCAAAGTTCGATAAGGTCATGTAGCTTGCGACAAAAATCGAAACAAATCCCCAAATTTTTCTTATTTCTCCATTATGAAATTCTTTGTCATGTTCGACTATAAAAAATGAAATAAAAAATCTGCAAATTATTAGATGGGTAAATTACGAATATCCCGTGAGGTAAGACCTAATTTTAAAAATCCCCCTCGGGTTTGTCATCTTATAACAATTAACCACTTGTCCTTAAAAAATATCAATTTTGCCCTTGGTTGTTATTTAATCTTTGTAATATCTTATAAATGTTAAAACTTGAGTGCTATTTGTTATATCTTTTAAACTAGAAAAGAGAAAATTATATATTTACTACCAAAATAATTGATAAAATTTATAATTGCCCATGATTTTTAATAAATATTGCCAAAAGAAAAGGTAATTACATATTTATTAGCAATATAAATTGCCCATATTTATTATTAAATAGAATTTTAATTATAATATTTCATTAATATACATGAACAAATTGTTTACAACTTAGTTAGACGAATTTATTTTCTAAATTAGTAATTTAATAAAATTATATTGTATTATAAATAAGATATTTTAATTTAATAAATTTATATTGTATTTCGGTTTTCGATCTTTGGGAGTGGTCGGTTTTCGGTAATACCGATCGGTTTACCGAACCCAACCGATTGGATCGAATATTTTTTTTTTTAAAATTAGTGTTTTTCAATTACGATTTCTGGAGATTTATAACTTTTATGTTTGAATGGTTTGTATAAACTTAATATTATTTTACAAAAACAATTTACCTCTTTGTATTTGATTAAGATTATTTTATGTTTGAATGGTTTGTATGAACTTTGGTGATATATTGAATGTTGTGCAATAAATAGAAGGGGTTTTTTTTGTATGGTTTGTGTGTTGTAAGATATTTTTTTTGGGTATATTGTGCAATAAATTGAATATTTGATTTAAAAAAAATACTTTCGGTTTTTTTGGACCGAACCGGACCGTTCGGTTTTTTACCGAACGGAACCAAAATTTTTGATTTGACAAACGATCCGCGGTCTGAAAATTACCGAATCGAAAAAATATCAAAGTTCGGTCCACTTCGGTTTGATTTTTACCGAATGTTCAGCCCTATCCTCAATGCACATAAACAACAATAAAATGATATATTAGCTAATATTGACATAACTAAGGTTGAAAATTAAACAAAAATGTTCAAGAGTCAACATGGTCAATAAAACACAGACACCCCTGACTGTAACCTTAATTACAAGAACTTACCCTCCTGTTTTAAATATTACAAAGACACCCCCCTCTACCAAAACAGTATTACAAGGAGACCCCTTACGGCCTTAATTTTTTCTAGTAGATGATGACGTCATCAAAAACTTTTAATGTTTTTCCAATTTTGACCTCGATCAACTTTTTTTTGTGTTGACTTTTTTTTTTTTGCTGACATATATAACCCCAAAGGATGTATTTGTTAATATATTTATGGTTACAGGGGGTGTATTTGTAATCTGTTTTAATTTTTTCTAGTAGATGATGATGTCATCAAAAACTTTTAATGTTTTTCCAATTTTGACCTCGATCAACTTTTTTTTGTGTTGATTTATTTTTTTGCTGACATATATAACCCCAAAGGGTGTATTTGTTAATATATTTATGGTTACAGGGGGTATATTTGTAATCTTTGAAACAGAGACATATTTTTGAAAATTTTTACCCAAGTAATAGGAATGCTTTCTAGAGTATAAAACATGTGTAATGTAATGCAATGTATTCCATTTCAATGTAATGTTCCACCCTAAGGCCATCTCCAACCGATGCCGGCAAAGGGCAAGGAAGCGGTCAGTATCGGCAGGGTGGGCAGGGGACTGGGGCAGGCGTGAGGGCAAGCCGGCAAACGCGCTGGTGCGCTAGGGAGCTGCGGCGGTGGACTGGTGGCTGCGGCTGTTGGGGAGAAAGACCGGTGGTTGCGGCTGTTGGGGAGGAAATTTTAGTTGCTATTTGTTACACATCTTACTTGAGAAATCATATATAAACCTCAAATTTTTTTACTCATCTTTCAATGTGGGATAAATTTTTTTCTCTATTTCAAATGGTAATCTTTGAGTTTCAATTTCTCATTCACCAGAACTCCGATTCGAACGTACAATACACCATTTTAATCTACTCACGGAGTAGAATATAATTCCGCTAAAGTTTGTAGAATAAAATCAATAAAATATTGCTATGTTTGATTATTGAGTAAGAAATGTGTTTTATGATGACCCATCAGGGCAAAAGGTAAATTGATCATACAATAACAATAGATCTGGTGTTTGATTATTGAGTGAAATTTAGATGCTAATGCACGGTGTATTCTACTAATGACAAAGTTGAGTTTTGAAAAATAAAAAGTAAAATAAAACTGGACACGTATTATTATAGAATGCACTTGTACATTGTGTAGTATCTAAGTTTTCAATTTGTCTACTTTTCAATTATTGGAAATTTCCTCAAACTTAAGGCCCAAATGCACGGGAAGTTCGGAAATATTATCAAAAAGAAAAAGAAAAAAAGTCCCAAAAATTGCTATTGGGCCTCAAGTCTTATTCATCTTAATATATGACTTTAAATTGGGTCAAACCTTATATTCAATAAAATCACCTTGTCATATAGTAACATTTGTAGAATAAATTATTTATAAGTATGAACTAAGAATTCTTCTTAAAAATACACAATACAACTCTAGAATCATTCACTTTCTCAAAAATACATAATACAAGTTAAATAATATTATTCAATCTTAACCCTACAATCCACGAGTCGCCCACAAGTGTTCGACTAAATCTTTTCTTAATTGACCATTGACATCTTTATTTCGAATACTGGCACTCATCCAAGTTGAAATCCCCTGACCTTGTTGTTTCCATCTCTACAGTTGTAGAGGTATTACCCTTCGATTGCCTGTAAATTTTAGCACGAGCTCTACGAGATTTATGAAGATCGGTCTCATCATCGCCTAAGTCCTCGTCGGCGTATTCGTCTCGTTCGTCCTCCACAATCATATTATGAAGGACGATGCATGTCAACATTATGTCTTGCAAATCTTCTATATCCCAACCCCTTCCAGGCTGTTTAATAATTGCAAAACGAGCCTGCAGGATTCCGAAGGCTCGTTCAACATCTTTTCTGTAGGACTCTTGCATTTGAGTGAACAATTTTTCTTTAGGGTTAGTAGGATTTCTAATTGCTTGCACTAACGTCGCCCAACTGGGATATATACCATCTGCAAGATAGTATCCCATGAAGTATTTGTTGCGATTCACTTCATACTTAACCTTTCGGCAATTTCCAGCCGCGAGGCTATCAAACAAGGGACTTCGGCCAAGGACAGTGATGTCATTTTGGGATCCGGGCACACCAAAGAAGGCATGCCATATCCAAGTGTCTGCATCAGCCACTGCTTCAAGAATTATCGTAGGTTTTCTTGTTCTACCTGAAAAAGCACCTTGCCATCCCGTTGGACAATTCTTCCATTGCCAATGCATACAATCAATTGATCCGAGCATTCCTGGGAATCCACGTCGTTCCGCTCTTTCAAAAAGCCTCTTGATATCTTCAGCGTTCGGTTGACGAAGGTAGGTCGTTTTGTATAACCGCAAGATCGTCTTGCAAAATTGGCGCAACGTTGCACATGTGGTTGACTCTCCCATATGGTAGGGTTCATCCAGAGCATCAGCGGGGTTTGAGTAAGCTAACATACGCATGGCGACCGTCACCTTCACTAGGGGTGTGAACCCTAGACGTCCCGCCCTATCACGTTTTTGTTGAAAATAAGGATTTTCATGCTCGCAAGCTTCAACCAAACGGAGGAACAATGGTTTTTTCATGCGAAAACGCCTTCGAAAGTCCTCGTCGTTATAAACAGGCCTTTCGACGAAGTAGTCGCGCATGAGTGACTCGTGCTTCTCTTCGCGGTTCCTCGGTTTATATTCTCGTCCAGTTTGCGAGCCACCCCACACAGGTGCTACATCTCTCTTACGAAGAGTATATTGCCGATACTTTTCAATTATTTTTTGGAACTCTTCTTGTTGCTCCACTCCTTCATTTTCATTAAACATTGCATAATCATCCAAATTTATCGAACTTTCTCCCGAAATTGGATAGTAATTACCCGAACCTTCTCCTAAATTCGAGTAGTTATTCGAACCTTGTTCAAAATTTGGATCATATCACGAGAAAAGATCCGCTGAAGCTTGCTCAAGTCGATAGAAGAAAGGAATAGTCAAATATTTAGCGAAATGGCACGAAGCACTGAACGAAGCTTATCGTCATAATACTAGTGGGGATAACCTATTGGGCGAGGTAAATGTTTTTATAATAGTAGTTCAAACTCAATATTGTTTCAAAATTTCTCATGATATTTGACAAATAATTATTGATATTTATAGCATCATTTGGCAATGCAAATCTATCAACAAAATGTGAAGCAGTCGTTTCATTTGTCTCACGTTTGGGCGATTTGTCAAGATTGGCCCGTATATAGAGTTATCCAGCCAAATAACTCACAAACAAGAGCGGATCCACTACATACCCACTCGCAGATGGAGAATGAAGGATTCAACACCCCACCAGGGTATTATCGTCCAAAAATTAATTAATTTTCCGATTTCCGAGGACAACATATCAGTGACACCTGAGAAGACTCCCATGGCTGATTCGAGGCCAATTGGTACGAAGAAAGCAAAAAAAGCTAAGGGAAAATGAAAGGCTTCAACCAGTGTTATGGACGACGAGCGAGAGGAAGAAAATATTAGATCTGCTGAAAGACTCCAACTGACATTAGAGGAAGGACGCCAAAGAAGACATTATGAAATAATGCGGCTTAAAGAGGCGGAAATACGAGCTAAAGAGGAAGAAAGAGTAATGAAAGTATTCTCAATGAATACATCTCAAATGACTCCGCTTTCGAAACAATTTTGGACGGACACGAAGAAACAAATTCTCCAGGCAAGAAAAGTAAAAGGGTCTTTACAGTTTGGAGAAGATTCGTCTGGAGGCGAGACCAATCTAGGCGATGATAATTTCACTTCCCCCCCTGGATACCCATGATCCAACTTCTTGTAATCTTTGTTGTTGTGCTTTAATTGTGTGTAGTCGTTCATGTGTACTATTTGTTGTTTTTCCTTTCTGTTCAAGTTTCTTAATAATAAGTGTTGTTGTTTTTCATTCATTATGCTAGTCGCTCTTGTTCCTTAAATTATGTTTAGTTGTTGTTTATTTTTTTTATTATTAAGAATGCCTTTATTTTAATTGCCCTTGTGTAACTATTTAAAAATTATTATTATTATTATTATTATTATTAAAAAAAGTTTGAGTGGGGAGAGTGGGGAGAGTGAGAGTGGGGAAATTTGTGAAATTGAATTAATAGATGTTAATTGCCCTTCGGTTGGAGATGAGTTTTTTAGGTGGGTCGAAAATGCATGAGGGCAAGGCAAGAGGGCAAGGCAATTAGACAATTAGGCAGGCAATTGGGCAATTGAGCAATTGGACAATGGCTTCGGTTGGAGATGGTCTTAGGAGAAATTAAATTTGAAAAATGAATTGAGTATATTATATGACGGTCGTAATCTATGTATTTCTAAAGCATATGTATGAATATATGCATGGTTTGAAAGTGAACAAGTGGCAGTATTCCAGCTCAGACCTGTTACTAACTCATTTGTCTTTCTCACTTCACCATTTTTTCGCTTAATTGTCTAATCAAATAGATCCATTGTTATCTAATCTAATCTAATCTAATTTAATCTAACTCACTGTTATTTTAAGGGAGTGTTTTGGTCAAATAACTTGATTTTGACTGAAATTCTTTTTTTTACTTTTTTTTGAATTATTTTAATTTACTAAATACTCTTTTTTTTACTACTTTTATCCCACGTTTTGTGAAGTAACTGATTTTCTTCCACCCACTTACCTCATAAATTTTGAAAATTAAATTTGAATAAAAAACTGATAATTTCCTCTATAATGAAACGGTTGTGATTCAAATTCCTAAACTTCTCAGGCTCTCAGCCCACATTCTCCAACTTCCTTTGTTCTCGCTCTTCTTCATCATCCCTAACTCCATTCTCTTTCATTTTTATTTTTTTCCTTTGAATTAATCACTCTCACTCCGCACCAATTGCAACCTAGCTCAGCTCAATCGCCGCCGCTCCTCATCCCTTTCGCTCCGATGCCAAGCTGTCGGACAATCTGCAGAGTCGGCAATCGAGTACCGAGGCGTCTACGGCCTGTGGAAAATCGATTCCTCCGACATTCGAGAAGTGATTCTGTACAGATCGGGACTGGTAACCGCCGCCACTTCGTTCGTGATTGCGTCCTTTGCAGCGTTCTCGAAAAACTCGGAGGCGTTTGATTTGATAAGGAGGAATTTGGATTTGTTTTACGGATTAGGAGCTTGTGGATTTGGGATGTCTCTTTATTTGATTCACATATATGTCACGGAGATTAAGCGCACGCTTCAATCGCTGTGGGTGACTGGTGTGGTCGGATCTTTGGCCACTTACGTGAGTGTTGCTCAGCCATCGGGGATGAGTTTGGTGGAGTATGTTGTTCAAAATCCAATGGCTATTTGGTTCGTAGGACCCCTATTTGCTGCATTGACTGGCCTTGTGTGTGCTTAGCCTGAATTGCCTAAACTGAATTACTATACTATATATCTTATCAAATTAAAAACTACTAATTAAGTTTCAAGTTATTTGATTATCTTATTCGTGCTTTCACAATTTTTGAGCTTTCACAATTTTTGAGCTTATCATGTTTAAGTAACTGTGCTAGATTTCAAGTGATATTTTAATTGTACGTTTCCAAACCTAGCAGGGTTGTGTTATGGCAAATTGGAAGCTGGTCTATTGACATTCATCATTCCATCAGTTCTATTAGGGCACCTGGTATGGCTTATAACATTTCCTCGATCAATATCAGAATTTCGAGTTTTGTTTTTCTCATGTTTTGTCATGGTATAGAATCTTGAGATACACATGGTTCTTGAAATTTATGGAATTCAGTATATGGATTTACAGAGTGGTTTGATTGATGATGGTATAAAATTTTATGGAATTCAGTATATGGATTTACAGAGTGGTTTGATGGATGATGGTATAAAATTTAGGATCCTTCAGTGCCGAGAATTCGCATACATATACATATGCAAATGATGCTTTGTTGAAGGTGAGATTTACCATTACTAAGTGTCCCCGAATCTTAGTACGAGGCTTTGGAAAAGTGAGTTGGTTTATCAAATAAAGCCTAAAGTGCATTTATGTGTTTGAAGATATGACTCAACGAGATTTAAAATGTGACGACACAAGTTGCTAAAGTCCGATTAATTGCTTTTCAATTATTGTGTCTTATTCAATGGAACGAATGTACCATTCCCTCTGTCAAGCCTGATTATATTGCTGTAGTTGGGGTGCTGTATCTGAATTCAATGAACTAAGAATTTGGTTCTTACAATTTATACCAAAGCATGCATAATTAACATTGTGTCTCAATCTTTAAAGTTCTCTACTATAAACATGTAAACAAAAATCGTTTTGAAGAAATTAGCAACATAACAAAAGGAGTATTATGTATTCTAATTTGTTGTAGATTCTTTTTGTTTGATTTCCTTTTTAGCACTCTTCACACATGTTATCTAACACACTAGCATTAAAGGATATCATAATGAGGATAATCTTGGATACATTTCAGGATTCTTTTTTTGAGTCTGTACCGGCAGTGGCTGCATTTAGTAAGGCGACAACAGTTTCAGCCAGTCTTTCTCACTTACATTGAATTTTGGAGACATAAGATGAAGTTGCAATCACCTCTTGAGGTAGGTTATGCTACAATGGCGGTTTTAAGGAAGATGCATGACATGTCTTGCAGATGATTGAGTAATAACATAAACTTTTTGGTCATATATTTGAGTAAACAGAGAGGAAATACTTTGATTAATGACACATTGCAGAGCTCCTGGAATGAAATCCAGGATATTTTGGTAGTAAAGTTTTATAATTGTATAGGAAAAATAGATTGAATAGATTATAGAAAGCAAGATTAGAGAGAATAGTGTTAGTACATGTTAAGGCGAGTAGAATTCATATGTAAATCGAAATAGTTTTTGATTGAACTTGAGAAATATCTTTGTTATCCATGTACTTTCTTGACTATGGAATACAAATTTCTTGTTTTGGTTAAAATGAAAAGAGCAATATTATGAAGGCAGGTAGATGGAATAGCATCAAAATTTGAAGGATAAACTATGAAGATGGTGATTTTCAACCTGGGGAAAAAGATATTTGATGCTGATGGGGGAAGGTGATGAGTCAGGAATACAAATAAATTCCCATATCACTCGGATCAGTGGTGATGATATGCTTTGATTTCTCCTCTTATTACTAATAGAGTTTTTACAGGGTTTAATTAGTAGTTTAAAAGTTCATTGCTTATTTTCGAAAGAGTTTATAATGTCTTGGAAAGGTTAATAGCAGCTTGAAATGCAGTAAATAGTTTTCATGTTTTGAATGGGTAACGTGGAAGCAAGCAGGAACTGTGATCTAAAATTCCATTTACTGCTAGATTTTTATCTTGATCTTTGAATTAAAAAAATTTATTGATATCTGGGAAAATAAACTTTGTTTTTAAGTTAAATCTATCTTCTTGAATAATCCTTATGTAGATGTCTTCATGAAGTATTGTATGTCAAAACATAAATTACTATATGAAGGTTATACTTTCTATTTATCTTCTTTATCTTCTTTCATTTAGATATCTTTTTATAATTTCTACTTTTTTAGTATCATATTAATCAGTATTGGTTTAGACTTGAGAAAAAAATTGATCACATTTTTTTAGATTATTAAAGTGAATAAGGTGATGTGCACTAATTTTTTATTTTATAAGCTGCTTTTGTTATATGAAATTTAAAAATGAAACAGAAGTGATAACTTTGGAAAAGATAAACGTTGAGTTGTTATTTCTCTTATTTATCTATAAAAAGTTATGTTTTGTCTGTTGCTATTCTACAAACTTAATAATAAAGTGTCATTATTACCAATTTAATTATACAAATTAACAGATAACATAATTTAATTTGCTTCCGTGCATAGCACGGGTTTACGCTAGTTTCTAATTAAAGTGAATAAGTGGTAATTAATTTCATCAGACGCATTTTGGTATTCTTTAAATTTTTTAAGCACAAAAAATAAGAATTTCTTTTTTGGAGAAAGTAAAAGTAAATTTCATTTTAAGAATGTAATGATATAAAAAGCAAAAAGTTATATAATTAAATTAAAGATAATATAGGAATATCAAAAAATTGCTACACCATGACATAATTTTTTTTTTATAATAGTTATAGATATACTAGCTAGGGCTGTCAATGGTCGGATTCTGATCGGATCAGGCTCGTCCAGATCCGGCTCCATTTATATCGGATCGAATTCTGTTGGATTCGGATCTTGCTCGAATTGTGCTCGGATCTAGATTTTTTTAATCCAACGGATCTTGGTCGGATTTGGCCGGATATCGGATATTTTTCGGATCTAATAAATGTATATTTAAAAAGTTAAATTAATATTTTTTTCCTAAAACAAGTTTATTATCTTTTCAATTTTATTTAATTTTAGCTCACATTTTCAAAGTTTCTTTACTATATTCATATTTGTAGAATGAATATATTGGTTTAAATAAATTTATAAACGAATTATAAATTACTATCTTCTTAAATTGACGTTGAAATATTATTAATGATACTTATTTTTATAAATCATTTTGTATATATATCTTTCTTTTTATTTATTGTCGGATACGGATCTTTAACGGATCGGATCGACGTAAATCAATATTCGCTCCATGAGTTTCGGATTTCGAATCTTTATAATCGGATCAGATCCATCGAATCTCTAATCGGACAATTATCCTAATAAATCGGATCGAATTCGGACGGATCCGGATTGAAATCCGCCCCATTGACAGCCCTAATACTAGCAATCAATGAGACGTATACGGAGAAAAAGATCATGTATATATGAACGATTAATCGCGACAGATGTCCAATTATTCTTATTACTTGACCTCTTAGACCTCCTTATATAGGTGGATATATTTTAATGGATATATGACGGTAGTATAGTGTTAGTGCATAATAATGGATGTGATTATATATTTGATTATTTGAACAGTAAAAATAAACATTATTAAGTGCATAATTATTATATGTATTCAGGAGTACTTAGCTGTTTTAATAACACATTGTTTCCGTGAATAAATATAACAAATTCTGCGTATTTTTTAAATAACCTATATATCAAATCTACTAATTAAATGATCTTCCACTATTAATTCTTTATGCAGTTGTACTGTAGTGTGCACTCCTTTCCGTTGGACGTAACTAATTATCTCAACAAAAAAAAAAAAAAAAAAAAGAAAACTCATGGTAATTGACAATTTTGTTCCAAAAGTATTTGTGCTGACAATTTTACCCCTATAAAAACTGAAGCAATGTTTGGACCTTTTTGACCCGAATGTAAAGTGAATCTTACTCGCGAGCTGGCAATTCCCTAATTCAAATTCAATAGGTCCGGAAATGAGGTTTACTTTTGCAATTGGACCAAAATAACCTCAAAATTGCTCCACTTTTGTAAGTTGGGTAAAATTATCGGCTCAAATAATTATGGGACAAACTTATCAGCTACAAGTAGTTATATATGGGACAAAGTTTTCCTCATTCTCTCTAAATGATTCCACGTAAAATATAATATAGTACGTTCATGAACTTTGATCCTATATATATATATAACTTTATAAATATTATCTGATCTGATCTTTGCTAAATCTTCTTCAACATGTGGAAGTTGTGATTCTAATTAATTATAATAGTATCGTACATCTTTGGGAAGGTCGTTGTAGATTTCCTATTAAAATCTCATATATATATATATATATATATATATATATATATATATATATATATATATATATTTAACTAATGTGACGAGGTCTTAATTACGTCACTAAGCATATCGAAGTTTAATTTTCTTTTTCTTAATTCTATCCCATAAAGTTGAAAATTTAAAGTTTAAGTGAGGATAATTCAGAAAATTACTAGAGCAAAGCTAAGTGTGTCTTGTTTAAAAACGTCCGAATAAATAAAGACTTTAATCATAAATGTGAGTTTTAATACTCTTCCTCAAATTGACATGCATAATAGATTCAGTGGGAATTATGAAGACTCAAGTTGGTTGGGCCAAGTGGTAGTGACTTACGATTCCCAGAGGTGAGACTCAATTTCGAATCCTACTGGAGAAACCACACTGGGAAGGACCTATACTCTTTGCAATCTTCGGTCCGAGCTGTATAAACACAATTTAATAAATAAAAAAAAAATGGGTATTATATACTGCTAAATGCTAATTAAATTTGGACCTAATTATAAGAAAGGTGGAGGAGCCAGAAGTGTCATGGTCCAATTTGTGGCAATAATATAATTGACTATTTCCTATTACTAATCATATCATAGGCAATACAATAACAATGAATATATATACACAAAAGGGCTTCAATTTTAAGTGGTGAACATTGAATATTTGCATTAGTGTTAAGTTTAAAACAAGCAAAAAAACTATAGCCACTGTAGAGAATTAATGGCAATTTACCCCTATAATATTTAAAATATTTAATTTATCTTCTGTGATTTGAAAAAGAATACTTTACCCTCCTTTAATTTTATAAAAGTTTTACATCGCTTCTTTAATATTTTTATACGTACGTTACCCTCATGTGTTATGATAAATGTAGCAATTTACCTTACAAAATACTTTTCATGCTCACTCTAAATTTCGACAAAGGACATACACTCTCTGGCTGAAAGGGGTAAATTGCTTCTTTAAAATTTTCACAAGAGTTAAATTGAGTATTATGAATATCACATGCATAAATTGCCTTTTAACCCCCACTTTACATACTAATTTTAATGGAAGTCTTCTGAGACATTGATGGGGACTTTACTGATAGATACACAGTAAATTGAACAAATAATTAAAGGGGAAAACATTTATTAGTAGTACAATAGAGACAAAATATTGTTGCAAAATTACTAATTAAGAAAAAGAGTAAGAAATTAACGAACTAGCTAGAATTATTCTAGTTCGTTGACATAGAAGTATCCTTGACTCGAAATTGAGCTACTATTTCTTAACTTTTTGTAGAGACTAAAATGCCTCTAAAGTGATATTTAATTAAATAATAAATATAAAAAAATTATAAGTAAATAGAAGAGATATAATTAAACATGAAATTTTATTATATATATATATATATATATATATATATATATATATATATATATATATATATATATCTCCTACGTAAACTCCTAAAATTTAAAAATTCTCTTACATCAGTTTTTGTAATTTTAATCTTCTTATTATAATAGATAAAAACGAACCATAAGAAAACATTATTATTTTTAATAGCCCCAAAAAAATATATAAAAGTTATTATATTTTAGCATCAATATTTATTAAAGTAAGAAAATATTAATTTAAATATTTATTACAACATAAATCATAAAGACTCTAAACCTAAAAATTTAATATTAAATTCTCTTAAATATCATTTTGTTACAAAAAAAAAATTAAAATTGTATCGCATCTTATTATGAAAGAATAAGAAATTCTCATGACTTATCTAATTGCTTAATTTTACTTTGGCTAGAACAAAGAAATATAAAGAATATTCAATAATATCAAGATATGCATAACCTCGAATTTTATGAAATTCTTTTCGTGAAAAACGGGTGAAATTTGTCAAAAATGATAAAATTGAAATAATCTATGAAATCATTGAAAACATGTGAAATCAATGTAAATTCGGATAAAATTGGTGAACACTGGCGAAGTTGATTAAAATTTGGGTGAAACCGATAAAAAAAAGTGCCCCTGGAATCGATAAATACATGTGAAATCAATGAAAACTCGTGAAAATAGGATGAAACCGGTGAAACTACAACATCAGTTAAAAACTGGTTAAATCGGTGAAAACGTGTCAAGTCAGTGAAAATTCAGGTGAAATTGGTGAAAATAACACGTGAAATCAATGAAAAAATTGTTCGAAATAGGTGAAAATGGGTTAATATGGTAAAAATGAGTTAAATCATTAAAAAAATAACCGAGAAAATAAGGTGAAACAGGTAGAAAATAATTTAAAACGTGAAAAAAGAACAAAATCGTAAAAACAGTAAAAATAAGTCATAACTGATAAAAATTGGGTAAACAATAAAAAACATATTAAATTGATAAAAGTGAATAAAATCAGTTAAAAACATGTTAAATCAGTGAAAATGAATTAATTAGGTAAAAATAAATTAATTTGCTCAATTGTATGACAAAATAAAATTAATTTTACTGTAATTTATAAAAATATTCATGAAATTAACTAAACAAGTACAACGTACGTGTGCTTTTCTAATAAAATTAAATACATGTTTTTTAAAATACGGCATGGGTATCGTCCACATAAATTCTTTGATCCTCCGATCAGTTTGGGATCAACTAAAAAGCATGTGCGTAAAGCCTTAGAATAAACTAGTTTATTTGCAATCAATAAGAATCTTTTTAGGAGCCATTTGCTTAATTTTTTTTTTAAAGAAATGATTATTACATTAATATCATTGACTCTAGTATTAAACTTGGAGAAAAATTCACATTTACTTAATAACTTGAAGGGACAAATTAAACATCGTCACTGACTCTCTATATTTAGTTACATATTGAATTTAGATTTTTTTTTTTTTTTTTGAGAGGAACCCATAAGGGTAATTCATTAATGAGTAATGTCATGAATTACAATATCGCGAATAAAACTAGGGAGAACAGTAGGCAACGGGGAAATACTAAAAGCTAATTTGGCTAAAGCATGGGCAACAGAATTATTTTCCCTAAAAACATGGACACAAGAAAAAGAATCCAAACTCCTAGCTAAAAGCTTGATATCTTCAAAAATATGACCCAAAGGATGAAACGAATGATGAACTTGATGACTTGTTATGCCAAGAACTACGGATTTGCAGTCCCCTTCCAAACAAATGTGTCTCCATCCCTTAGAGATACCAAGTTCGATACCACGCAACATAGCTAAAGCTTCCGCAGCTTCGGGATCAAGAGGAGAATCATAGCAAAGACTGCCAATCTAAACAAGAGCCAAGATGATCACGAATAATACACCCAACTCCGAAGCGGCCAGCCGTTTCATCCACTGCAGCGTCTACATTAATTTTAACAACACCCGAATGAGGAGGGGTCCAACTTGAAGCAGCTGATCTGGTCACAAGAGGATGAGAAAAAGAAAATTTAGAGTTTTGAAATCTTTGATAAAAACTACGAGCAGAAGAAACAACATCAGCCGGGGAAAAATCCAAAGCCTCCCAAATCTTTTTATTTCGTCCATACCAAATCCACCAAGCTAAGGTACATGCAAGTCCTAATTCTGAGGAGTCCATGTGACTATATAAATAATAGAACCAGTCCAACATGTCAGAAGCTTCACAAAAGTATTGTGAGTATGCAAGGCCGGATAAGGCCCAACATTGTCTAGAGAAATTGCAATGAAGCAGACAATGTAAGGCTGTTTCCGACACTCCATCACACCTAAAACAAGAGTCTTCAACAACAATTTTTCGGTGTTTAAGGGCTGCACCAACAGGCAGCACTTTCTTGCAACCTGACCATATGAAAAGCTTAACTTTAGGGGGCGCCTTAATGTTCCATATAATATTCCAGTTGGCTTGGGTAGAGCAACTAGAGCTGCCCGAGACCGAACTCTGTCTAGATTCCTTACAATGTCGATGAAGCATATATGCCGATTTTACCGTAAAGTATCCAGAACGGTCAAAGTGCCAAATGCGGCGATCCAGACAAGGCAAACGACTCAAAGGAATAGAGAGCATATTGAATTTAGATTGGTGGCGCAATCTTTGCCCCTCGTCGTTGTCATAGATACACATATTCATATAATAATATTTGTGCAAAATAAATTTGTAATATACTAAGACAAAAATTAATGGATCACATAACAAAAGCAAAATTAGATAAGACTGTCCATAGGGTTTCAAATTCAAACCCAAAAATGTGTGGGATTTAGTTTTAGTGAGTTTAATTAGTTATTGATGCACTTCCTTCTCAAAACCTAACATCCCACAAAACTAGTATAAATGCACTAACTAGTAAAGTTAATTAAGAGTTAAACAATAAACTAAGTTCATAATTGAGCAATGGGGCCTTGATTGCCTATGGTTCACCAATTATTTGAAGTGTACATGGTCTTGATTTAGTGTGTAACACATAGACTCAACCATATAAAGCATTGTCACAGTACAAAACACTAAATTAAATCAAGTGATATCATCATATTAATTAAAGTCATCCAATTGAATTCATTTTTGTCCCAACAGAGTTATGAAATGCCATATATGCATTTGTATTTTCTATTCTTGGACACTGTATCAAGAATAAGAGTCACCATAATGCAACACTTATGGCTTAGCTTTTTAGTTTTTACAATTCTTTTTATGTTTCTCCCATTTTCATATGTGGGGTTAAAGGAAGAACAAGTGGGACTTGAGGGTGCATGTGGATGGGTTTTGACCCGGTTTCGTGGGTTTCGCGAGATCGAGTAAAAACCCTTTCAAATGAGTTTTCACCAAACTCATCAAACTATAAAATATTGATTTGACACCTACCACCTACTTTTTTCCCCAGATCTCACTAAAAAAGACATTGATTTGACACTTATAACCTGCTTTTTCCCTAAACCCCAACATCCAAACTCAATTCAAGTGGGGTTTCAACTTATTCAAACCACAAAACCCAAGAGCCAAATCTCATCCAAATGAAGTCTAAAAGGTTTCATCGAAACCATCCAAACCAATTTTTTTAAACCGAGACCTGCGAAATCGAGCCAAAACTCATCCAAATAGACCCTGAGATTTCTTAACAAAGTATGCAATACATCATTTCACTTTTTTTTTACAAATTTCATTTTTTTTTTCATTTAGACATGATTAAAATTGACATTGAAATAAATATCTAGTACCAATAATGAACTACTAATAAAAATACCCACACTTGTAGAGTTGTTGTAGAAATCGAGGCAAAGACCTCAAAAGTTTACAATATCTTTGCCACTTGAAATTAGATATTGCTGACATAATCTTTAACTTTTATGATGTGACGATTTTGGAACAATACTTTTTCCAAGTCCAACCCTTGAATTACATGCATATCAATTGAACATATTTTTCCCAAGTTGCGTAATTTCTTTGTCTAAATTAAAAAACAGGTGTATTTATGATTTGGGCTGAGCCAATTTGAATCTGCCGTAAACATAGGCCATTCGACCATTATCATCCGACACAGATGGACTGGGCCAATGTAACTATAAATATATTACTTGTAGGTTTTAGCAAATCAGGTAACTATATTGGTTTCAGAAACTAGTTGGGCCTTCAGTTATTCATTCAAATCCCAATATAATTTTTGTCTTTTTTAATTAATGGTCTACGTGTTATTGGAAAAATTTACGAAAGAAACATATAAAAGCCCAATATTAATTTGTAATTTATGTATCTCTTTTTAATAATTTAATTTGTAATTTTACTTATTTTAGAAGAAACTAAAACACCCTTTGGCGTATAATATAATTAACAGAAACATGACTAAGATGTATAATAAATTAATAATCATATTATATGTGTGTGTGTCCTGAAATAAGAATTGATAATATATATCAGTTATTTATGTCATAAAAAAATATTGCCTATGTCATTAATATAAGACTAAATTAAGTATAAAAGTTATTTAATATTTCTAGTCACTGTAGTGTCTTTTTTACTTCTTTCATAAGTGACCCATTTAATTGGCATTTTTGTCATATAATATTTTAGATATTTTTAGTTTGGGAAAATATCCCAAAATTTAAGAAATCATAACAGGCTTAGCGAAAAATGGGGATTTTTTTTTTAATTATAGAAATTAATTAATCAATTTTTTTTTTTTTATCTAGTAGACTGTATATTTACAACTCGGACCAAAGAGTGCAAAGGATATAAGTCCTCCCCACTATGATGTTTTCAGTAGAAACTTGAGTCTCATCTCTGGAAATCGTAAGTTACTACAACTTAGCTCAATCGCCTTGGGTAAATAATCAGTTTATTGATATGGATAAACTTAGAAAACATAATAACTGAAACATTTGTCATAAGGGTATTTTGGAAATAATATAGAATTGATGATCTGGCAAATCTAGTTGTCGTTGTGAGAATGTCATCAAACCATTGTTTTTTTCTCACAAAACAAAATAAAATATCTTAGTTTTATGTAATTAACGAGAGATTAGTTGGTACAATCGTTGCATGAATGATATAGTGCATCAAACGGTTGAGATTTGATCAAACTATACAAATACATGATGAAGATGAGATTATGGAGCCAACTTTTCCTTAAATTTAGTGTTTGCGAACACACTTCCATTTGTGTTAATTTTGAACCACTCTGCCCTCGGTTTTCTCCACTAGACATAGCTAACCGGTCTAGGATTCGCAAAGCCTTTTTTACATGTCCAGTGCTAGGGTCTTAATTGTACACACCACTTTTCGAATGTGATCAGTTTTGCCTTCAAACACCGTTTTATTATGATCTTTCCATATAGCTGATAGAAATAGTGTCCTGCAAGCCAGCTGTATGGCTAGCATTAATTGTAATTAATGAGGAACTATTCAATTTCGATTAATAAATGCACTTTATTTAAATGGTCATCTTTATCTTATGTAATATATATCTACGCATAAGGATAGAAGTCCTTAGATCACAGGGCTATGGGACAACCCGTTAACTGATCTCCAAGGCCGTGATCTAGAACATATTCAAGAGTCGTAGAATCCAATCGAGATAGGACATTGTTGGATTCAGTTAGACTCTCACTGTTGTGTGTACTCCGATGAACTGGAGAAAGCTGGGGTCCACGAGCGTGACTGAGATAGTCGACACACATAAGTGGGTGGCTTGCTGGGATGGCAAGCGCACTGAATACCCCAATTAGGAAATAACTCACCATGGAAGCGGTAGTCGCATATCGGGGTTGAAGTTATTCCAATTTGCAATAGTATACGAGGAACGATCCCTAACTACTTGAGGTGATAGGGTTTATCTGGTACGAGAATGTCTATGCTTTGATATGAGTTCCGACTGACTGGAGATCGCCAGAAAGTCTCTGAGGACTCATATTGGGTATAGAGGAACTCGTATGCAGATTCATATCATCAACAAAGGATCCATTGACCCGACTTGATAAGTTGGGAAATTCTCCTATGAATTTCTGTGAGAAATTAATTATGATAAAATTCTTGGCCAAGGTATCTGACGACTTTATGTAAGTAGCTCATAAAGAATAAGTCAAAGAGAATTTATTTCAAAATCAGAGTACATAGAGTCGAGACGAAATAAAAGGGGAACCGATGAAAGACCATACCCTTAAGTCTCGACTGGGAGATTGTTCGATGGAGAGATTATGTCGTATATGGAAGTTGTAAATGATAAAAGGTTCACTGAATTAATTCTCCAGTAATTGGACTCCATGGGCTTGTGGCTGGACATCGACCGTGGAGTGTGGGAGAATTCCCAAATTAGCAGGGGTGCTAATTTTGGAATGATTAATCGACAGAGTGTTCGATTAATTTAGAGTATTAATTACTCGAATAATTAAATAATATTTAATTATAACCCACGGCCAATTATGTGGTGAACCTACGGGGGCATACACAATACACATGAAGCGAAAGCGAGGAATTAAGAACGAGCGAGTCGACTGGGTCGACTGGGTGTGAATCGACTAGGTCGATTATAGTGAGTGGGTCGACTGGGTCGACCCAGTTGGAACGAAATGGGATCCAATTGGAATTGGGTCAGGATCATAAATTAAATTGGAATTTAATTTGTGAATTAATTAATTAAGTTGGATTTAATTAATTAAAGGAATAATTAATTAATTAGACTTAGAATCAAAATTAATTAATTGGGAGATTAGTTAATTAATTGGGCTATTTAATTGGGAGATTAAATAAAGCCTAGTCAAAATTAATTAACTGGGCCATGAATTAATTAGAAGACTTAGTCTTCTAATTAAAGAGGGCCATGACCCATGTAGGAGAATAGAATCCTAGTCCTAATAGGACTAGGTTAGGGAGATAACTATAAGTAACTTACTTCTAGTTATTTTTCACATAACACTCCAAGCAAAATTGAGCAAGAGCAAAAATTCTCTCTCCCTCTCTCTAGTGATCGGCCGAACTCATCTTCCCATTTGGAAGAATTTTTCGTCTTCGATTTTGTTCCAAAGTCGTTCCTAAATTCTAGTTATTAATATACCCTATGTTCTAGTCGATTAGGATATATTAATTTTCGTGATATTGTGGTGTATCAACTCGTAGAGGCGCAACACGTGGGGCGCTACTAGCAGGGCTTGGATCGATCCACTTGGAGGAGAAATCAGAATTCGTTTTGCTTACTTTGGATTTGCAAGGAGACATGTATAATTTGGATCTAATTTATCTTGTCGTTTTATATTCATATATATACACCTAGAGATTATCCTGGCAAGATTCTGTAAGAGGTCCTATAAAATTTTAATTTTTGCTGTGCCTAGGGTTGTTTATCTTACCGAATCCCAACAATAGCCCACATAGTTGCCACAAATGCCAACTTCCATGAAACATTTGGAACAACAATATTACCGAGATTTAGGTTCGTGAGATTATCTTCAAGCCAAGTCTCCACATCACAACTGAAAAATTGGGTGGGGTGATGATAAACTCCCAAATATATCTAGCCAGACTACAGTCGCGAAGCACATGTGTTATCGTTTCAGACTAATTAATTCATGTGGGACACCCATCAGAATCCGCAAGCTTTCTATGTTTCCTCAAAGCATTTGTAACAAAGCCATAAAAAGTGGAGAAATCTATTCGAACGATTGATCTTCCAAATCCAGGACCACTTACCATCTCCAAGAGTGTTCCCATCAACTGTACTTGAGATGTTATGATACGCCGATTTGCAAGAGAATTTCCCGTTAGATGTGCCTCCCCATATAATCCGATCCTCACCCGTAAGATCTAATGATAAAGGAATATTCAAAATTAATCAAAGCCAATGATATTAATCTTTGTCTTCATATTTGCAAGGTTCCACCGTCCCTCTGCATCAATGATATCTTTAACTTTCCACATTTTCTCTTCCTCGAATATCTCACCTTCAGCAAAATTGCATAAAGCTCTTTCCCCAACCATCTATCGTGTCAAAGGGAGATATTATTTTCATTCCCTACCTTCCATTGATAGCAATTCTCCACTGATCTCGTGCTCTTTACGATCCCTTTAAAAATATGCGATTTACTCCTTCTAATCTTGTAATCTAATGAAGAAACATTATTTAGATATTTACATCTAAAGGATCCCCCTAGATAATTATCACCATTTATAGTCCTCCATCCCGCTTTGGAGAGCAAAGCTATATTCACTTTCCTTGTTGGTTGTAGTCCTAAATCTCCCTCTCGTTGCCTTATCCCACCCCACCAGATGATTTTTCTTATTTCTTTGTTCCGAACCCCATAAAACATTCTTATCAAGCCGATCCAAGTATCCAACTGATAGCATATTGTATTTGGCAACCACAATGATTGCATGACATTATTCGATATTGTAGACGTAAAGGCTTGAATCAATGTTGCACGTCTAAATGTTTTTTCTTTTCTTTTTTTTTTTTTTTTTTTTTTTAACTAGAACACAGCCTTGTCATTCAAGCAACTTAAAGGAAAAACCATGAGACCAATTTGGTTAATATATTTAAGTCGTGTTATTTAACTTACAATTATAAAATTATAAAGCCGGAAAGTCGCAGAAAAAGCCAAATGTACAGATAGGAAAGTCGCGGAAGGGGGTTTAAGTAAACTTCTCACTGTTCTGATTCTCTCAAATAGAAAAAGAAAAAGAAAAAAGAGAAAAAAATCTGCGAAAACCCAGGTAAGTAACAAATTTCAGAAAATCTTACTTCATTCACATATAATCAGTACTTTTTTATGGGTATCTTTTGATTTGATTGTTTTCTAGGTATTTATACGATTTCCTCCTTGTTTTTGTGTATCGATAAGTGTTTTTTGCGGAAAAAAATACTCCATAATTTGGTAATGGGTTTCTTGGAAAACAAAGGATGAGCCTTTTATTTCAGTAAAATGTAAAAGTATTGACTGATTTTGACTGAAAAATTGTTCAATTTTGATTTTTCCCCATGAACTGAAATTTGTAGAGCAGACGATGGATTCAAAGAATGGACCTGTACTTGATGTTCCCGTTAGCGAGGACTTGTCCCAATTGGAGAAAATTAATCAACGTGTGGATGAAATTTTCGTAAAAGTTGATCAGGTATAATTTTAATTAGCATACAAAAAAAATTTCTTTTTGTTATTTTTTGTTTATCGTTATGTACTGTGTATTCTATTATAAAAAAAAAAATCTATTTTGTATTCTGATCTTGGTTTTATTTTTGCTTCTGATGTTGGTATTCGTTTTGTTATGTGGGTTAAGAGTACTCATTATTTTTCTAATGTAATCTAATCTTCAAATAAAGTATTTTCGACAAGCACCATGAATAGCGCATAGTGCAGCGCCTTAAAAGGTTGATTTTGTGCTAATCCATGAATTTATTATGACGATCTGTGTTGTTATCGGATAAAAAGATTTCGACAGTAGCACCATGAATAGCGCATAGTGCAGCGCCTTAAAAGATTGATTTTGTGCTAATCCATGAATTTATTATGGCGATCTGTGTTGTTATCGGATAAAAAGATTTCAATGATAGTTGGGAAAGGGTTAGATAAAAAAAAATAAAAAAGGTGGAAAAGGGTTATGTAAAGGGAGAATGTTACTTTAAGACATATATGGTCGCGAATGTTCTAGTTAAGTATGCTTTTATAGAAAATATATTTTATACCCAATTATCAGATGTGGTTATCTGATTCCAGATGATTTAACAACTGTACATTAATAATGAAAATAATGTGTATCTCTTTATACAGATCGAGCATAAACTGAACGAGGTTGAACAATTTTACTCGGGTTCAAATACAAAGCAATCAGTCACTCCAAAAGGTGGGTCAAAGGAGAAAGAAAAGGAGAAGTTGCTTTCGAGCTTTAAGAAGAGGCAACTAGATGTAGCTCGTAGGGAAGCATCTGGTGTCAAGAGAATATAAGACCTAATGCGTCAGTTTGGAACAATATTGCGTCAGGTAAACACCAAAATTCTGTAAATGTAATTTTTGAGGTTGTTTAGGTTATGTTTGGTTCTTGGATCTCAGTTAGTAATCGAATGTTAAAACGTTGAGCTCCATTTGTTTTCATTTTCATATCCCTTACTCACTGAAATCAGGAACCAAACATAGCCTAAAGAACATGGTGAGAGTCCTCGGGTAGCGTTTATCTCTTGAGTGAAAGGGCCTCATAGTAGTAAATATACGATCATAGTAGTCAGAGGCGAATAGCGCAGCGATGCGCAAAGGCTCCTGGGCTATAGCGCATAGTGCAGCGCTAAAGCGCGGGCTTTTTGAAAATAAAGCACATGTATATAGCGCCTTAGGCCTTAGCCAGCGCTATTACGCTATAGCGCCACGCGCGCTCGCTAACCAGTAAGCGAGCGCGCGTGGCGCAGCAACAGGAGAAGGCCTCGCTATAGCGAAAAGTGCGCTATAGCGAGCGCCTTCTGCGCTTTTGACTACTATAATACGATTAATGAGTTTCTATTTATTGACCATTGCTTGATTTTTCACGTTAGATAACTCAACACAAGAGTGGATGATGTTCTTAAAAGACAATCTTATGCCTTATGCGCTTATGAGATAAGTCAAAATATAAGAAACGAATCACCTGTAGAGTATGGGAATATTAATGATCGTTCCTCATATAAAGATGAATCTCAAAAGTGAAACGAATCACCTATGAAGTATGGGAATCTTAAATGATCGTTTCCTAAAATAAGCATCAAGATTGAAAGAGCTATGGAAGCAACATGAGGAGCATGTCTGAAGCTTCCACCTCAAAAGGCCCGTTTTGAGGACCTATCTTCTGAAACAAACCTCCACCTCAAAAGGCTTGTTTTGAGGAGTAGTTTTGAATCAATATGATTCGAGACTTCTAAAGGAATTGTTTCAAAACTCGAGAATAAACGAGGGAACTAGTGTCAAGGATCACTGTCTTTGTTTTATCAATCTGGTTGAAAACTGGATCGTTTGAACGTAGGCCTGCAAGTGATCTTAACATTAACTTCCTCCTGAATTCTCCTCCTGCTCATTCAAATGACTCTTGAAATACACTGATCTTATTTGATAAGTTGATCACATTTCATGAATCAACCAAAGAATTGGTTAAAGGAAAATAGGATAGACCTGTCATGATCGTTTACACTTCGTGGACTGCAAAGTCAAAGAAGAGTAAAATAAAGAGGAATTTATTCTCTTCTAATTCGACCATAAAGGTAGTCAAAAGAACGCAAGTAGCCTATAAGTCGAATTATCCCACTGCATCTAAGAAAGGCACTAATGTGTTTAATTGATTAGATGATCTAATTAATTAAGCAACGTTTAAATTAAAGGGTTAATTGAAAAGGAAAAGGATTCAATTAAAGAAGTTAATTGAAAGGAAGCAAATTAATTGAACTAAACCATTAACTCAATTTTATTGAATTAATGTGTGAAGTTCAAATTAATACAAAGATAATAATCCATAACTTTGGTACGCTAGACTTGGAAACATCTCCAAAAGTAGGATTCAAAAGTTGGTTTCACCTAAGCTTCTT
This sequence comes from Penstemon barbatus, assembly GCA_003313485.2. NCBI lineage: Eukaryota > Viridiplantae > Streptophyta > Magnoliopsida > Lamiales > Plantaginaceae > Penstemon > Penstemon barbatus. The sequence goes on along the minus strand of CM064884.1, from coordinate 15,237,212 downwards.
GAAAAATAGAACTTGGATGAACTTCCAACCTGCGAATCATGTCTCAAAGGAAAGATGACCAGATCTCCCGTAAAAGGGAATCAAGAGCGAACCAAATAAAATCTGGATTTAATCCATGAGTATGGATCACTAAAGGTTACTGTGAGAGGAGATTACTCATACTTCGTACTTTTTGCTAAAGACCCTGGTCGTTAGTGAGAAATGAATCTAGTGAGATACAAATCCGAAAAACCTTTCAAGGTATTTCAACACGAAGTAGAGAATCAACAAAGACAAAGTAATGCGACCATTCGATCTAGTTGAGATAGCAAATACTTGTCAACGATTCCTCAATTATCTTAATGAGAATGAGATTCTCATACAACAAACTCATCCTAAGACGCCTTAACTTATTGAGGTGTCTAAAGAGATGGAATCTAACATTGTTAGGCATTGTTCGATCCATATTGAGTTTTGTAAAAGCTTTCTTATGCATTCTAGGGGTTAGTGCTCCTGACTGCATCGAAGATACTAAGCAAAGTACCTTCAAAGTTTGTGCCTACAAAGCTTTACCAAGAAAGGTATGGCAAAATACCTCTGTGCTCTTACCTCTGAGCATGGAGATCTCCTGCTGATGGTAGAAACGAGAAAGGAGATAAATTGGCTAGTAGATCCAATTTGTATATAATTGTGGGGTATCCAACGAAATCCATTGGATACCTGTTCCACGACAATAAGAAACAATCGTTTCTTCTAGTTACCCGTTCCTCTGTTGATGAATCTCTCGTCAAAGGAAATGGAAACGTCATGGAACTTGATGAAGTCCAAGATTTGGACCCATCCCTGCAAACAGTGGGAGTTAATCCAGAATTTACTAAATCTACTTGTACACCTACTCTTCGAAGGTCTGATCGAATTCGTAAGGAGCCAGAGCGATTTGGTTTCATTCACGAATACGAGAATGTGGAAAGTGATCCAAAGACCTATCAAGAAGCGATGTCAGACATAGACTTGGGTGCGTGGCTCGAAGCCATGCAAACCAAAATGGATCCCATCCATTCCAACAAGGTATAACCTTGATTGATCCACCCAAGGGATTTATCCCTATAAGTTGGCTATAAATTGTAAGTGGATCTTCAAACTTGGAATGAATGGAGAGGTGTTGACCTCTAAGAATCGACTAGTGGTAAAAGGGTTATTCACAATGTTCTAGAACAGACTTTGTTGAAACCTTTTCTCCATTAGCGATATCTGAATCCATTTAAATTCACATTTGTTCTGATGAGATAGTCAAGACAATTGACTTCATCAAAACGAGTATGAACAATGAGTGTACAAAAGGATTAGTGGGAGCGCGATGAAGCTCATATTTTATATGTCGATAATGTTCTGGTTATCAGGGATGATATCGGAATATTAACACAGACGAAAGCATGATTGTTCATGCAATTCTCCATGAAAGATTTAGGAGAAGCATCTTGCGTATTGGGATACGTATCTATAGAATAGATCAGAAAAGGATGCTGACACTCTCTAAATCTAAGTACATAGAATCAATACTGGAAATATTCAGTATGAAGAATCCAGGAAAGGATTGCTTCCAGTGAGACCCGTATGCCTTGATCCAAAATTGACGTGCCCTACATCAAATGAGAACAAAGGAGGATGTCTCAAATACCTTATGTTTCAAACAAAAGGTTGCATGTGGCATGCTTTACTATGTACTAGACCAGACGTAGAACATGCTCAAGTGTCGCGAGCAGTTGCTAGTCAAACTCCAGTGAAGAAGTACTGGACCACCGTAAAAGATATCCTTAAACTCTTGACAAAGACTAAGGATTTGTTCTTGGTCTACGGTGGTAGTGGAGAATTAAAATTTGAAGGATTCACAGATTCAAATTTTCAGTCTGATATGGATAAATTAAGAATATCCATCTTTGGATACATATCCTGCCTCAATGGGGTAACGGTGAATTTGAAAGGGTTCCAAGCAAATCACCATAACCATCTAAACCACTGAAGCAAGATATATTGCAGCATTAAATGTAGCATTAAATGCGGCTTAAGAAAGTGTTTGGATATAAAACTTCATCCTTCGGTTGGATGTAGTGCCTAGCATTGCGAAGCTCATGATTATCTTCTATGATAACATTGGAGCTATTGCTAAAGCAAAGCATTCGAGATCTTACCAGAAATCTAAACACAATTGAAAGAAAGGTACCATTTGATTAGAGAAATCATTGGTAGAGTTAACGCGCGTAATGGATCGCGTCTACTCGGAAGACAACTTAGCGGATCCACTAAAAGAGACTATATCATGAAATGAGTTCGAAGAACATCTTTAGAAAGATGGGTCCTAGAAACGTTTATGATTGGCTTTAGGGCAAGTGGGAGATTGATGGAATAGTGCCCTGCAAGCCAATATATTTAGCTTGTAGTGAAACTATCATTATCTTTCTTTAGTATAAATGACTTAATACGCACGTTTATTTATATGTGTATAAGGATAAACAATGGCCAACTTCATCTCTCGCGAATACATTTAAGCGATTGGATGAAACCCTTAGATTACATTTGACTATGGGACGATTCACTTCAGTACTGAGTGCAATCATGAAACAGTCTCAAAGGTCGTAATCTTAAAACTGTTCCAAGTCATAGATTCCGAACGAGACGGGGTATCGTAGGAATCGCAAAGACTTGTACGAGTATGCATGATTTACATGGAGTGAATTTGTAGTGTTTCATGAGCAAGGAATTTGAGTCCAGTGCATACGAGTAGGTGGTTCAATGGAGATTGAACGCATCGAACGACCCGAACAGAGAAACCCATTGTGGAAGCGCATGACGCATATCGGTGATGGGATGTTTCTCAAGGAATATAATAGTGTACGATTTAGTCCTTTGACTTGAGGTACTAGGGCGAATTCGGTGCATGAAAGTACGTACTTAGATCTAGGTATAGGCCACGTAGCTTGGTCATAACATGCCTAGGTTGGGTGCGTATGGACATGTACGCGGGTGGTTAGTACCGATATGGAATCTATTGACTCATTGTAATGGATGAGAGAATTTCCTATACGATTCTTAGATAATATATCCGAGAAACCCGTGGCCACGGTCGGTGACGGATTTGGAAAGGGGTTTCCAAATTTAGCAGGTCACACAGGAATATTATCCTGAATTAGAAAGTATAGTTATCGAGACAAATTTAGAGGTGCCGATCAATTCACACACCCTAAGTCTTGATCGGGAATATTAGTCGATAGAAGGATCGTATGTACATGGCAATTATATGAGACGAGGTTCACAAATATCAATTCACCTGAAATTGGGCTTCATGGGCTTGTGGCTAGACATCGACCATGAAGTGTGGGTACTCCTAAATTAATAGAGGATTTAATTCTAGGAGTGGTCAATTAAAGGTTGTTTAATTGATCGGAACAATTTATTGTTCATAAATTAAATCACGAGGGATTCGTGGGCCTGCTGCCAGTTGATGGTGAACCCAGAGGGTCACACACAATACAATTGGACGGTGACTGTTATAAAAGGACATGAAAGGAATTAATTGATTTAAAGGTAATTAAATCAATTAAATGAATTAAAAGTATTTAATTCAAGTGGGAGATTAATTAATTGGCTAACTTAATTAATAATTGAGTTGCTAGTTAATTAAAAGAAATATTGATTTAATTGGACTGGGCATTTAATTAAAGTAGTTAATTAAATGGAGGATTGCAAGACATGGGCTTCTATTAATTAAAGCCCATAAGGAGTCTTGCAAACCTAGGTCAGAAGGAGCTTATAAAAGGGAACTACTAGAGCTTAAAAGCTGAACACCTAAGAAGAAAAACCCTAGCTCCTTTTGCCCTAGTAGCCGCCGCCCTCTCTAGCTAGAAACCCTAGCCGCCGCCGCCACCTGCTGCCGTGGGCTGCCTTGGTGCCGCCGCCACCCTCTCCTTGTTCCGTTGTGTTAGATCTTGATCTGTCAAGAGATTCAACACAATCCTGCAATAACAAATCTCCTGAATCCAGTTCTGAGCCTAAGATCTTGAGGTGTTGCCAGAATCCAATTGGTGTGGACTATCCCTGGAGGTGAGACACTTGGATCACTCCTGTGAACCAGATCCAGATTCAGAAACGAAGTCGGAGGTTTCAACCACCTTGCCTGTGGTGAGGTATATCGCAAAAACCCCCTTTGTTAATTCATTGTATGCGTTTTTGTTTATGCTTTTGTATACATAATATGGAGACATCTTTTATGGGACCATTGGATACCTCGAAAAATTTTAAATTCCGCACTTTGTTGTTTGACAAATCGAGCTATATCCCAACAGGAAGGAGTTTGCAAGTGAGGAAAGATGGGTCCTCAGCTGGTTGCAGACTACTTCCATCACCAAAGCACTGGATGCTGATTATGTCAGAGATGTAATGCACAAATATGCCCAAGAATATGCTGCTGCTGAAGCCAAAACCATCTTTGATAAATTGCCAGCTGATGGGGGCAATTTTACACCCCATATAATACTCGGATCGCTCGAAGACATTAGATCGGTTCGACCATACAAGCTCATTCGGGATCATCCATCGACCCGATCATAGACGATTCTCCTTGGCGAACCAGACTACAATCCGGACTCAAGAAGGATAGATATGCCGAGTCCTAGTAGGATTATGTTTCCTTGTAAGCTTAGGGTTTACATCTTATAAATACCTAGATCAACATTGTATTACGGACAACTACAATTCAGAACTTACGCCTCCATACTTGGGCAATCTGATAATAAATTTGTAGAAAAGCTTTTGCTATACTATATTCAATATTCATCGTCTTGTGTTCTTATTTGCTCTTTACATATTGTTCTTTCTTGAGATTGATCCATCCGGAATAAAGTAACTAGGCCCTATAATACATATAAACCTAACCCTGTAAAGCTCATTATTGATTTAATCGAATCATACGAAAAACGATTAAATTAGTTGGCACCCACCGTGGGGCCAAGTTAATTAGTCGATAGACATATGGCTCGCCCAAGGAAGAACGCTCGTAACGAGGCAAGAAGTAACACAATGCATCCACATATCACGTCTGATGACTTACAGAACGATACAAAGAATAACGTTCCAATCGTCAACGATGAAAATAATCAAAGAGCAAGTGATCAACTACTGAACCAGGAGGAATGTCAAGGGATCCATGTTCAAAACTGGACAACAAGAGATTTCCGCCAATGTGATACCGGAAGCCCCGTGGCTCCTACAATCCTTGTTCCTCTGCCGGATACACAGGAGAAACTAAGACAGATCGCTATGCTATTCAACTCACTGTATCCAGGGGAAATACTAGTCCCCGAGCAGGTGCCCAGAGACCCTAGAACTACTAGGGCAAATCCTGTTCGGAGAGCTCCAAGGCAGGTCGATCAAATGTCCGAGCAAGCAGATAGCCCTGTGAGCGAACAGCGATCCTTGCACAATCCACAAAGGAGCGATACGAAACCAACCGATGAGCAGATCCGAAGAAAAATGGATCGGACGAAGCCACGACCAACCCGCCGAGGATCAAAGGAACATACCATAATTCCCATTGAGGATAACGTCGTGGACATAATTCCTAATCGACAAAGAGTTGTCCGCATCTCGGAAAGAGAGATTGAGAAGATGGTACAAGAGCGTCTAGAACAACGTCTACGGACCGTTCAAAATCCATGGGCCTGAAGCACAGAGCTCCAAGAAAGCCTAGCAGCGTGCTCCCCCTTTTGTAGGGAGATAAAAGAAGCTCAATCATCCGGCCAGGTTCCGGAACGATTACCAAGATACGATGGAACCACCGATCCTGATGATTATATATTCAGCTTCATGAATATTATGAATTTATATGCTCACTAGGCGGAATACACCGCCAAACTAATGGTAACCACATTTGATGGACTAACTTTGGATTGGTTTGCAAAACAACCCACCAACTCCATCTTCAGTTTTCGTGAATTATGCAATAAACTGACCCAACAATTTGCTAGCCAGAAAAGACAGAAACTGCCGATGAGCTACCTTGGAACCATCCATCAACAAGAAGGAAAGTCCTTGCGAAACTGGTTGGCAAGATTTAACATGGAATTGTTAAAAATTGATTCCCCAAACATCGACTACATAATCTCCATCCTCTTCGATCTCACCAAAAACAGGCAATTCGGGAATGCTCTCAGTAGAAAGCAATCGAGAACTTTTGCGGATATTATGACCTTGGCATCGAAATATATGACTCAAGAGGAGATGAACTCTTTCAAAGATTAGAATAGAAACAAAGCTCCCGCCGCCGGATCGAGGCGGCAAGATAAAGCTCCTGCTTCAAGACCGACGGATTACGATCGGTCCTTCAGAAAAGGAAATGTCTTTCAACGATTAGAATACAATCAGAACGATCAGGATAAAAGACCTAATGTCTATCCTAGATCAAGGTCAGTCGAACCGGCTAACAGGAATCGAATAAACCAGGTAGAATACCCCCGACTGACTGTTCCTATCAAAGAAATTCTTGTAGTACTAGAAAGGAACAACTGGATTCCACCGGCGAAAAGAATTGCACAACCTAGGCCCGGTGCACGAAACTACAATCTATATTGTAAGTATCACCGCACCCATGGACATCGCACCGAAGACTATTTTCACCTAAAGCAGGAAATTGAAAGGATAATCGAACAAGGAAAGTTGGACGACTATCTAGAGCGAAACAATTGTAAGAGGGATAGAAGCAGGAGTCCTCGAAACAATAATCAAAGAAGAACCCCGAGAAGAAAGTCCCATAATAATGGTCCGCCACAAGAATTGAACAGTGATCAAATTAACGACACCATCTACACAATCTCAGGAGGACCAGCCGGAGGAGACAGTCGTAATGCCCGCCGCAGAACCGTGAGGTCTTTAGTAGGAAATGTTAGATATCCTTAAGAAGTATGGACACTAGAGAGCAAACCACCGAAAGAACAACTCATACAACCCTGATTTTCCGATGGTGGTATCACTCGAGATAGCAAACAACAACGTTAAGAGGATCCTAATCGACAATGGAAGCTCAGCGAACATTATATCTAAGGAGGTCCTAACACAGATGAATTTGGGAAAAATAACATTCCAAAAAGTAGCCACTCCTTTAGTAGGATTTGGAGGCTCATAAATAGTCCCCTATGGGACAATAAATTTAAGTGTCTCGCTGGGAAAGAAACCACAGCGCACGGTGAAACTGATAAAGTTTCTGGTCGTAGAGACTCCCTTTGCATACAATGCGATATTAGGACGACCTGCCCTCAACATATTCCGAACAGTTGTATCGACATACCATCAGAAGATAAAATTTTCGACAGACATGGGGATCGGAGAAATAGTAAACGATCATTGTATGGCATGGGATTGTTACAACACCTCCCTAACGCTGGGGAACCACTCCAAATCATTTACCCCAGCTAAAAGGAAGCTCGATGACGACATCGAAATAGCCGAGGTTAAAGTTCCTAGCACTGACAGGACAGATCGAAAAGGAAACGAGCCGGTCGACTTAACCATAAAGCTGCCAGAACATAAGGATATTATGCTCGTACAAGGAGACCCTTCGAAAATGACCAGGATTGGAACCGAACTCAGTTCGGAAAGGGAAGTAATGTTAGTAAACTTTCTCAGGAATAATGTCGACATCTTCGCTTGGAGTGCGAACGACATCGAGAGCATTGACCCAAGGGTAATTACACATTCCCTAAAAATTGATCCAATGGCGAAACCAGCAAGACAAAAGAAGAGGAATCATGGGCCAATAAAAGACAAGATAATCAAACCAGAAGTCGAGAGGCTGCTCAAAGCTAAACAAATTCGGGAAATAAACTTCTCGGAATGGCTATGCAATGTTGTCTTAGTGGCTAAAGAGGATAAAAAGGATAATAAATGGAGGATGTGCAACGATTTCACCGACCTTAATAAGCTGTCCACGTGATCCTTACCCTCTCCCGAGGATTGACTTGTTGGTCGACTCAACTGCAGGTTTTGCTATTTTCAACATGATGGACGCTTTCCAAGATTTCTATCAAATTTACATAGATGAGCGAGACCAGGAGAAAACTGCTTTCGTAACAGAACAGGGTGTATATTGCTTTATTGTTATGCCATTCGGCCTAAGGAATGCTGGTGCTACTTACCAGAGACTGGTTAACCTAATATTTAGGGAGCTAATCGGAGAGATAATGGAAGTGTACGTGGATGATATGTTGGTCAAAAGCATGAATGAAGCCGACCACATAAAGCATCTCGATCATTGTTTTCAGATATTGAGAAAATACCGAATGAAGTTAAATCCCGCAAAATGTACTTTTGGGGTAAAATCAGGAAAGTTTTTAGGATATATGGTCCATCAACGAGGAATTGAAGCAAATCCCGAAAAGATTCGAGCTATAACCGAAATGAGACCACCTTAGACGATCTCTCAAGTTCAAAGTTTAGTAGGAAAAATTGTGGCATTGAACATATTCATCTCCAAGTCGGCCGACAGAAGTTCACCTTTCTTTCAAACTCTACGGAAGGCGAAAAACTTTGTTTGGACCGAAGAATGCGATCAGGCTTTCAACCAACTAAAGGATTACCTAACCTCTTCTCCACTATTAGCCAAACCAACTAAAGGAGAACCGTTATACATCTACATATCTATCTCCGCGGTAGCCATCAGTTCGGTTTTGGTAAAGATAGAAGGCACGGAGCATAAGCCTGTTTACTACCTAAGTAAGTTACTACAGGGGGCTGAGAAGAATTACTTGGAGATAGAGAAATTTGCTTTGGCCTTAGTGGTGGCAGCACGCAAACCCCGACCATTCTTTTCTAACCTACAAAATTATAGTACTTGCGAATCAACCGCTAAGACAAGTACTGGCAAAGCCCGAAGCTTCAGGTAATTGATTAAGTGGGCCGTCGAACTGGGACAGTTCAAAATTGAATATAAACCGCGAATCTCTATTAAGGCTCAAGTTCTGGCCGACTTCCTATTGGAAACTCCGACCTCGATACAAGAACCCAACGACTCGACCAGTGCTGGAAATGATATCTTGATCGTAGAAAACCATACCTGGTTGATGCATGTCGATGGTGCCTCGAGCAGAGAAGGAAGAGGTGCTGGAATCAACTTTACCAGACCAAATAAAGAAGATATAAATTACGTGATAACGTTGGACTTCGTAGTAACTAACAATGAAGCCGAGTATGAAGCATTGATTGCAGGAATGGAAATGGCAATCAAGGCCAAAATAAAAAGTCTCAAAGTATTGACCGATTCGGAGTTAGTACAAAGATAAATTGACGGTCTATGCGAGGCAAAGGAATTCAATATGATCAAATACCTCGCTAAAGTAAAAGAATTGACTGAGAAATTTGAGAGTTTCGAAATATAGAGTGTTCCACGTTCAGAAACAAATGGGCCGATCAGCTTTCTAGATTTACAGGATCTCATGATGGCAAAACAGAAAGGGTGATCAACTGGTTAATCTCCAATACACCAGCAATCGACATCGATGAAACACCAGTCGCTGAAATAATGGAAATCGAAGAAGCTGAAAGGAGCTGGATGACTCCGTTGATAGATTACCTCCGCGAAGGAAACCTGCCGCTTGACCTAAATGAGGCTCGGAAAATAAAATATCGAGCTCCAAAATACACGATGATAGAAGGAAAACTCTAAGATCGGTATCCGGAGTTCTACTAAAGTGCATTTCCGAACCACAAACCAGTGATATACTTCGAGAAATACATGAAGGGGAGGCAGGGAATCACAGTGGAGCCAGGGCTTTAGCCTTGAAATGCCTCCGAACAGGTTACTATTGGTCTACCATAAACAAGGATGCCGTTCAATATATGCGAAAATGTCATCATTGCCATGTTCATGCAAATATCAGCTATCAACCAGCCGAAAACATGCACCCGATACCTGTGTGTTGGCCGTTTGATCAATGGGGAATGGACATAGTGGGACCTTTTCCAATAGCCAGGTCTAAGAAAGCGTATGTTCTAGTCGCTATCGAGTATTTCAGTAAATGGATAGAATGCATCGCTCTTGCTCGGATAACTCAATTCCAAGTAATTAATTTCCTATGGAAGTTCATAGTAAGTCGGTTTGGCATCCCGCGAATCCTAATCTCTGATAACGGAACTCAATTCGCGGGAAAACAAGTATTGGAATGGTGCACAAAATTGGGAATTCAACAAAACTTCACTTCAGTAGGACATGCGAGAGCAAACGGACAAACTGAAGTAGCAAACCGTGAAATAATAAAATCTTTGGAGAAAAGATTAGGGGAGCCAAAGGAAGATGGCTGGACGAACTCCCCGGAGTACTTTGGGCAAATCGGACAACAGTCAGGACCTCAACCGGCAAGACCCCATTCAGTTTGGTATACGGCTCGGAAGCTGTAATTCCAGTCGAAACACTAGTCCCAACCCCAAGGATCGAGATGTATGATAGCCAGGAAAATGAAAAAGCTAGAGAAAATGATGTCGACCTGACCGAAGCCTTAAGAGAAAAAGTTGCTATACAACTGCAGGCCGCTAAATCGAATATGGAGAAGGCCTACAATCAAAAAGTGCGCGTACGAACCTTCAAAGAGGGGGACTTAGTATTGAAAAAAGTAGAGGTGTCCAAGCATGTAGAAAAATTGCAACAGAATGGGATGGACCATACATCGTCGTTGGTGTAGGAAAGAAAGGTTCATACAAAACTGCACACTTGGACGGAACACCCCTACCGAGGACTTGGAATACGGTCAACCTGAGAAGATACTATGGAAAATGAATCCTCGTGATTATCCTTATTAATCTTTTTAAATTTTGTTTATTTTAACTTTTTCGTGCTATCTGTTGTAATAAAGGCTTTAGCTTAAGGTTTCTTCTGAAATACAATCGATGATTATGAGTTATTAGCCGAATCAAAGATTCAAAGGGTTAAAACCAATATTTGGTAAACAACCTAAGTCACAGAGTTGAGTAAAATCGATCCGTTCGATAAACACTCTTCGATCTCCGAAAAAAATCACAGAGTTGAGTAAAATCGATCCGCTCGATAAACACTCTTCGATCTCCGAAAAGAATCACAGAGTTGAGTAAAATCGATCCGCTCGATAAACAAAAGACGGACTTACTGGTTAAAACCCATATTTGGTAAACAACCTGAGTGACGGAGTTGAGTAAAATCTATCCGCTCGATAGACGCTCCTCGATCTCCAAAAGACGCAAGGACTTACTGGTTAAAACCAAAATTTGGTAAACAACCTAAGTCACAGAGTTGAGTAAAATCGATTCGCTCGATAAACGCTCGTCGATCTCCATAACAACGATTAAATAGGTTAAAATCAATAATTGGTAGAAAGCCTAAGTCCTAAAGAGTTGAGTAAAACCAATTCGCTTGATAAACATTCCTCGATCTCCATCACAACGATTAAATAGGTTAAAACCAATAATTGGTAGAAAGCCTAAGTCCTAAAGAGTTGAGTAAAATCAATTCGCTCGATAAACACTCCTCGATCTCCATCACAACGATTAAATAGGTTAAAACCAATAATTGGTAGAAAGCCTAAGTCCTAAAGAGTTGAGTAAAATTGATATGCTCGATAAACACTCCTCGATCTCCATAACAACGATTAAATAGGTTAAAGCCAATAATTGGTAAAAAAACCTAAGTCCTAAAGAGTTGAGTAAAATCGATTCGCTCGTTAAACACTCCTCGATCTCCATAACAAGGATTTAATAGGTTAAAACCAATTATTGGTAAGAAAACCTAAGAACAAAATTAAGAGAAATCGAAACAAGAACAAACTCACGAAGACATTAAATATAGAAAAATATGAAGTTTTATTCATCTGAATACAAAGAACGTTCTTCGATTTCCATATCGTTATAAATACAAAAAAGGAAAATCCTATAGATCGGAGTTTTTCACGACAATGTCCACGGAAACATCAATCTCCTTCCTGGTACCTCGACATTTATCTTCAACCACCTAAGAGAAATACGGCTCAGGATGGTCGACTTCTTTGGTTCGACGGCCACACTCTGAAGATCGATCATCCCTTTAGTCGAAACAGCCGTTACAAGCCAGATATTTAGTAGCGATCATTCGACCAAAACGAGCTCCTGCTTGAAAGATGGGGTTGAATTTTACTATAAAGCAGGATCTCGCGCGGACCGTCGTAAAAGTTATAATTTACCAGCACACCTTGACGGCCTATCACTCTGGAGGTAACCTCCAAGAACAGGGATGCCTGGTAAATATAAACCCACCATGTCCAAACAAGAAACCACGGACCTCAACCTATTGAAGACATAGGCAGAGGTCACGTGGGACCCGTCCGTACTAGGTAGGGCATCAATGGGACCTGTCAGTACAAGGCAGATGATACTTGAGTTATTATAAGATAATGGATCACGATAATGTGACTTTTTGAAAATTATGGGATCACTGGGTAGAATAAAACCCAAAGAAGCTGATATCTCCATTTCGCACGATACAGATAGATATGGGAAGAAACTGAATGTCTATTTATATGGAAATTTTTAAGTTAATCATACGGTTAGATTGAAATCTGATCAAAGGACGAGAATGCGACTTTTTGACTTCCGGAATTTAATGCGAGTAAGTTGGAATGGCGCTAGGATTGTCGATAAAACTGCTCGATGAGAATAAAGTATCAAGGTCGAAACGACCAGAATGGAAAATCCATATACGTTCCAATGGATTCAGTGAGAGACAACTTGGAACTTTACGAAGAATGCTCGACCGACAAACATAGTCCTTAAGAAAAGGAGATTTACAATGAGGAATAATTATTTCTACCAAAAATAAATAATCTAAGAGCAGGAGGACAAAAAGTTGATCGTTTTGATGACATATAAGAGCCTGGCGACATAGAATCCAGCTTTCCTTTTGGAGTCCAAGAAATCTGACGGGCTAGTAGAAGAGACAGATGTCCTTGCTAAGACATACGGACTTGTCACTGCCTCATATATCAAAGAATTGCTTAAGGAGGTCTAAACAAGCTGGATCTGACTAACGGTTCTACATTTTCCAATTCCTCCCACACCAAAAATATGACCTGAAGGCATAATGGTTGTTTTATTTGAGGAAAATGAAGCTCACAGTCAGTACACAGAAACATTGAATTTAAAAAATAGTAGCAGACAAGCCTTACTATGAAATTCAATTTTTAGAAAAGTAATGCTTGAAGAAAGTTGCAAAGAGGCCCTTATATAGGATTTCATAAAAGACAAAATTATGTCTGACAACGACGACTGATCGATCATCGATGAACACGACAAGCTCACTACCCAGCTTCTTTGAAAGTTGAATCATACTCCAACAATCAATAATTTTTTTTTTTTTGGAAATCCAAAATAATTACAAAGGTTGGCTAAGGACTTTGTATAGTCAACAAATGGGCTTACTAAGTCCAACTCTTCGACAGTAAAGAACAAGATTGTGACGAATTCCTTGATTTTGAAAGAACTCATGACTGATCGTCAGCAACGGATTTTGAGTCAATACTGGTTGCCCTCAAGTCAATCCAGATAAGTTTCTATGGAACTTTATATTTGAATTACTTACTTAACAAGCAATTCATATTTGCTTACAAGAGTAAGAGAATAAAGATTTTTAAAACTAAACTTATCTACTCGTTCAAATAGTTCAAATTCATTCCCCAATAAGGAATGGAATTCACATAAGGCATTTACAGCAAAAATTGTGGTTATACAAAATATGCTAAGGATGAACTATCCCCTAGCAACCACAAATCGGCCTTAATCTACTAAAACAAAAAAAAAAGAGAAAAAAGTGGAATGAAGAAGCAAGTCATCAGGACTGATCATCACCAGCGGGCCTGCTCGGAGAAACACCCTTTTGAGGAGTAGTTGTATCAAGAAACGCCCTCACCTCCTCTTGACGCTTCTGATAACCTGCATCATAGCCTTCTTCAAAGGCACGCAGACGAGATTCTTCTGAATTGGCGTTCAATCGAGTCAGATCATCCCTCTCCTTCTCAAGAACTAACTTTTCTTCACGTAACTTCTGGAGATCATCGTTTAGAAGCTCAATCTGAAGAGCTTGCCCCTTGGCATTTGAAGTCTCCGTATCTAGCCGAAGCCTCAGGTTCTCTCTACCGAGCCACAATTCATCATATTGGGCACCCAGTTGTAGAGCGTAATATTTCCCCTGAGAAGAAAGAAATTATAAACGACAAGACAACAAAAAATAAAAACAATATGAGAATAAGTTGAATTAGATAAGTACCTGCTCGAACTGTTTGAACAGGGACTGAACAAGACGGAGGGAAGAAGAACCCTCATGCTTCTTCAACTCGCCAGGCAAAATGGTACTAAGACCTAGATCCCAGGATAGAGGATCAGGTTCGCAAGAACCAGGCAAGACAGAATCTAAAGGAATCTTATCATGACGAGGGATTTCAGACTCAGTTATATCCTTAATTAGCTCTAAGATACAACGATCATCCAACAAGCGTGGAGATTCCCTAACATTAGGACTCACAGAGGTTTCCTTCCCCGAGAAAGAAATTACCGTCCTCCGACCGGACCTATGTCCGGCCCGACCTCCAGAAGAACCACCAGCCTCAAAGGAAGTAGTCATGGCAGTGGTATCAGAAAGTAGAAAATCCGTAAAACTTTGACTGACTGACTGAGGGTGGAAACTAACCAAAGAGGGATCTATAACCTGGCCACTAGTCGCTGGCCTAACGGTATCGTTTACTTCACCTTCACCAATAACCAACTCAGTAGCAGAAGAGGAAGGATTTGAGTCGTCGAGAACGTAACCATGCAAATTATGCTCGGAGGAAGGAACAGTCAAAGAAACAAGAATATTAAAAAAGTGCCCCAGGTTAGACATATCCCCAAAAGCAACCCTACCAGGGGAAAGTCTCCTTTAGAAATCAAAAGGGACAATGGGATTTTGTTGAGAAAACTTCGAGTTAACATTCATGTCGTTCGAACGATCAGTGGGGACAACTGAAGTCTGAGTCCCCGACCTTCTAACGATCTGGAGTCGAGGAGGGTCAACTGAAGGCCCTTCGTTACGAGACCTCTTTGATCTAGGGTTCCTGGAATTATCGCGTGAAGAACGCTTAGAAGTATTACCAAAAAGATTGCTAATTCTCGGAAATTCGAAGAAAACTTTAAAATATCGAGCGGAGTTATCGACCTGCTGGGGAGAATATTTTATCTAAGCAGGAATGCGCAGTAAAATAGAGAAGAACTTTTTACCTCGGGTATTTATACTAAGTAAAAAGACGCGACAAGACCTTCGGGACAGGCGCGAAACAGAAAACCTGACCAATGAACAATCACATTAATTCCAAAGGACACAAACATAATGATTATGCTAGAATTAATGACTTATGTCTGAATTATCGAAATCAATGAAGAAGCTTAAACGTCACAAGTGGAGAATATGAATCGTCTTATTCAAAGAGTTAAAAAAGTAAAATTACAAATTACACAGTAATGGTTATTATCAATGTTATTCATTGCCCTTATCCAGGGTCCCATGATTACTCTCTATTATGTCTTGATCGCGGACAAAAGCTTCCTGATCGCCAGCTGGTTCTTTTTCTCCATTCGTATTTGTCACGATTTCAGGGTTCTCTTCCTCGCTCTCCTGATCGATAAAATTATTATCTACTTCAGGATTGATATCTGAAGGAGGAGTCGGTAAAGGTTTTCCAAACTCCTCGACCAAATGAGCCAAAGGAAAGTGTTTATATTCGACGTTCGGTAGATCAGAAGAAGAATATTCCTCGCCATAACGATTAAGGCTAACATGTGCGGCTCTGAAATATTCTCCTCGGCGATCTTCGATCAATCCCATAGCGACCATTTGATGGATCGCTTTCTTAAAAGTACTTTCAAGAAGGGGGCCAACCTTCTGATATACCAAAGCAGTATGAACAGGAGAATCGAGGAACTCACGAATCACTTTTTCACCAGGATTTCTACCATATCGATCAGTAAGACCGCCGAGAGGAAGATTCCCTTCATGCTCATCCAAGGAAGCCTGGAGACTAGCAACTTGTGACTCCAACTCACTGATACGTGTAGTATACTGGATTTGTTGATCGTCCAGCTCTTTGGCCAACTGGTTGGCCCGCTCTTGGGCACGAGAGGTCTCCAAAATGCTATTTAAAACATGGGGATTATTTGTTCCCATGTCCTGAGTACCCTCGACCTGAACTGGACGAGATGAAGAGGTAGAAGGACCAACCCCTGCAGCACCACCTTCTGAAACAGGCATCCTCTGAAGCAACGCCTTATTCCGCTCCTCGAGAAATTCACACTGTTGTCTCCACATGGCTGCTTCATAAGTGTATAACAGAAGACAAGTGCCAGTCTGGGGAATCAAAAGGATAAGCCATCTTGAGTGAATAACCTTCAAGAAAGTTAACACGAAAAGAAAAACATAAAGCAGCGTTTACCTTGTCGGCATAGAGAGAAGCCTTCTGTAACTTCTCCGAATGATCTTTATGGAGCATCTTATTAATGTCACGAGTAAAAACACTAGAGAGAAGGATACGAGTAGCCTTATCTGCTGCATTCTCCTTCTCGTCATGAATCAAAGAATCATGTTCAGAATAACCGGCCGCCCTCTTCCCTGCTAGGTGATCTTCAATCATCTCGACAAGGGCAGGCCTGGAATGCTTTTCGCCAAGTAAGGTAATATCCTCGCCAGAACGACTGTAAAACTGCATCCTCCTCTTAGCCACAGTGCCTATTGAATTGGTCATCGATCAACCTCGACAACGACGAATACCAAGGGATGTTCTGAGATGGAGAGGAGGATAACCCTGTCCAGTCCCTGTAGGACCCGGAGTATGTGGAGTAGAAGTCTCCTGAGGAGTTTCCTGGGAAGGATCTGGGGATTCCTCCCTATAATCATCAGAATCTTGACCCAGATCCAATTTCCTCTTTCTGGACACTCTTTGCTCAATTGGATGGTTCTCCACTGTTTTGGTAGACTTTGACAGAACCATTTTTCCTTTGGTAGAGTGCCGAGAATTCTTCACCATGGAGACTAAAGAAAACAAAATCCAAACAAGATGTTATTAAAATATAAAAATAAAGTGAATACAAGGGTAGATAAATAACTCTTACCAAGCGACTGAGACGAAGAAGAGATAGGAAAAGTGTGAGAACTTAGGCCAGCTTTACGAAGAAAAGCCTCGCAAATAAGAAGAGCGCATTGATATTTGTCAGCACGCATTTCCTTTATTTCTTCTACCAACTTTGAATCGTCAGGAATTAGCTGGCCCTCAATAGAGCGACCACCAAAAATCAACTTGGGATCATGGTCCCATGAGAATGGTTTGATGGAACCATCTGCTAAGGTAAAATGAGGGGGAGGACGAACATAGAAGAAGCGTGTTTTCCAGTCAGAATTACTAGAAACGGGTGAATCAAAACTAGATCGACCAGACTTTTGACTAGCAAAAAAGTAACCATGGTTCGAAGAGCTAGAAATATTAAAACGAAATAACTGAGTAAAATTACGGAAGGACGGTTGAAACCATTTGGCAATCATCAGGATAGAAAAACAAACAACAAAAGTTACGGAGTTGGGGACCAGTTGTGTTAATGAAACACTAAATATCTAGAAATAACGCGGACAAAGGAAGACGAAGACCATGATTAAAATGGGCAGTGTAAAAAGCCCGACAACCTTCCGGCGGAGAAGTAACCCTATCGGAGGGAAATGGTAGAATACTCTCAGAGCACTCCGGAAAGTATTTTGCATAATTATCCAAAACTTCGGGGAAGGTCTCATTGGTATAAACACAGGAGAGGCTTTCGACCGGATCAGATACCTGTGGGTTGGTACCTTTGCCCTTCTTGGCCTTGGACGCGACCTCAGCATCAGAAATAATCCGCACCTTGAAAGTGTCTTTGTCAGGAATAGTTATCTCTGATAGTCCCGACTGTTCTGG
The DNA here is from genome assembly GCA_003313485.2 of Penstemon barbatus. Lineage (NCBI taxonomy): Eukaryota > Viridiplantae > Streptophyta > Magnoliopsida > Lamiales > Plantaginaceae > Penstemon > Penstemon barbatus. Next base: position 15,219,228 of record CM064884.1, on the reverse strand, counting down.
TGGGGGGCTAGGAGAAGCCCCTACGTCGATAACAGGAATAACTTGTTTGACAGAAGAGGAAGGATTTTTTAATATGGAGGCCATATTATTCGATCTTCGGAAAATAGTAATCGATAGACTGGAAATATAGAAGAATTATCGAATAAGAAAATTACCGCAAGAAAATTGGATGCGGAAAGTAAAAAATAGGTGAAACAACGATCGCCTATTTATATAGAAGGCCGAAAAGACGCTTAAAACCTTTGTGACTAATCATATTACCGCCAACTAATGAAGAAAAACCGCCTCCTCGAAATGAAACAACGCTACAGTTCGGAAATAATAAAACGACTATCTATGAAATGTAGCACTATTTTCCTTGCTTAGGATTTTTTCCCAGTGGGTTTTTTCCAAGTAAGGTTTTTAACGAGGCACAGTTCATAGAAAAGACAGTCGTAACCCTATCGGAGGGAGACGGTAGAATAATCTCAGAGCCCTCCGGAAAGTATTTTGCATAATTATCAAAAACTTCGGGGAAGGTCTCATTGGTATAAACACAGGAGAGGCTTTCGACCGGATCAGATACATGTGGGTTGGTACCTTTGCCCTTCTTGGCCTTGGACGCGACCTCAGCATCAGAAATAATCCGCACCTTGAAAGTGTCTTTATCAAGAATAGTTATCTCTGATAGTCCCGACTGTTCTGGTGGGGGGCTAGGAGAAGCCCCTACGTCGATAACGGGAATAACTTGTTCGACAGAAGAGGAGGAATGATTTTTCGGAATGGAGGCCATATTATTCGATCTTCGGAAAATAGTAATCGAGAGACTGGAAATTTAGAAGAATTATTGAATAAGAAAATTACCGCAAGAAAATTGGAGGCGGAAAGTAAATAATAGGTGAAACAGCGATCGCCTATTTATATAGAAGGCCGAAAAGACGCTTAAAACCTTTGTGACTAATCATATTCCCACCAACCAATGAAGAAAAACTGCCTCCTCGAAATTAAACAATGCTACAGTTCGGAAATAATAAAACGACTATCTATGAAATGTAGCACTCTTTTCCTTGCATAGGATTTTTTCCCACTGGGTTTTTTCCAAGTAAGGTTTTTAACGAGGCACAGTTCATAGAAAAGACAGTCGTATGAGACCATCTACTTCTACGAGCTTCTACTACGAATGCGCTCGAAGAAGTGAGGGAGTACTGATGGGGGCTGTTTTACACCCCATATAATACTCGGATCGACTCGAAGACATTAGATCGGTTCGACCATACAAGCTCATTCGGGATCATCCATCGACCCGATCAGAGACGATTCTCCTTGACGAACCAAACTACAATCCGGACTCAAGAAGGATAGATATGCCGAGTCCTAGTAGGATTATTTTTCCTTGTATGCTTAGGGCTTACATCTTATAAATACCTAGATCAACATTGTATTACGGACAACTACAATTCAGAACTTACGCCTCCATACTTGGGCAATCTGATAATAAATTTATAGAAAAGCTTTTGCTATACTATATTCAATATTCATCGTCTTGTGTTCTTATTTGCTCTTTACATATTGTTCTTTCTTGAGATTGATCCATCCGGAATAAAGTAACTAGGCCCTATAATACATATAAACTTAACCCCGTAAAACTCATTATTGATTTAATCAAATCATACGAAAATCGGTTAAATCACTAGCCAAGAGAAGAAAGCAAGATGATCCCATAAAAAGGGCTGTGCTCATTCCTGTTCATACTGCCTTGGAGAAATGGGCTGAAAGATCAAGATATGAACAAGGATCTCCAAGTGATCTGCCTGCTCTGCCTAGCTTACAACAGATCACATTTTGCAAAGAAATAAAAGATTACAAAGAGTAGCCTAAAGTGAAGACATCTGCTGCCAGTAGTCTGCCTGTTATAAAAAGAATCCGTCAGACCACTGTTTTCACTGAGGATGGTACTATTGTACCAAGATCTTCGAAGATGTCAAGGAACAGGCTGCTGAAGATCCCTTAGCAATTGAATGGAAAGCTAAGGAAAAGACTGAAGAGGAAGTTGTTCTAGAAGACACTCATATCCAACAGGAAGAAGATCAGACTGCATCTCCCTCTATTCCAACAGCTGATATGCACTCATCGCTGATGGAATCCTTCCAGCTGATGCTTGAAAGTTCACTTAAGGAAATGGAAGAGAGGAACAGGATGCTAATGAAGCAAATGCATGACATGAATGCAAGAATGGTCAAGAATGCCATTGACAATTTCCCATTCCACAAGATAATTCCCTTATGTTGACCAAGAGCATTTTGGATATGAACAGAAGTATCGAAGATGTTAAAGCTGATGTTGGCCATCTTCATGATGTTTTCAAGAGAAGTGAAGATATTATTGCTCATTTGACTGACACATTCATCAAAGTTAGTAATGAAGAGACTGCGAAGAATCTGTTGCTGATTGCAGAAGTTCAAACTCTGCAAACAAAGTCCATCAAGAAGTCTCTACCTTACAACTCAATGTTGATTGCGTTAATGATCAAGCTGGAACTATCACATCTACTCTGAATATCTCAACATAAGACAGGATGTAATGGATCAGAACATCAGGAACTTATGTGT
>CM064884.1:14964575-15025871 GCA_003313485.2 Penstemon barbatus | reverse complement strand
ATCTTGTGACTGGAAGAGTGGACTAAAGGATATTCAAATCCATATAACCACTATAAAAATTACTTGTGTTTTTTACATTGCTTTAAATCTGCATATTTTCTGTTTGCATAAAACACATTTAAGTTAACTGTTTGAAAAAGAGTTAAAAAGGAGTTTATAAAACTGGGGAAACATTTTTCAAACTACTAAGATTACTTGTGAAAAACACTTTGAAAATCCGCTGCAAGTACTCTAAGTATTAAAACTGATTTTAGCAAAATCAGCTAAGTAATAATCAGACGAGTGGTCAACAAGGCTGTTCAAAGATTTGTTCGCGAACAGAACTGTTAATAACTAATCTGATCAGCTTAGTCTGTTCAGTTAAGAAAAGTTTTAAAGTTAAATTTGAAGAAAATTTTTAAAGAGGTTTATTCACCCCCCCCCCCTCTAAACCTCTTCTGACCACTTGGGACCAACAAGTGGTATCAGAGCGGTGGTTCATTTGAATCAGCTGCCTGATCAACGAGCTTGATCCAAGTGTTTTTCAAAGGTTTTCAAACTTTTTCAAAAGAGCATATTTTTGAAAAATCAAAACTTTTTGAAAAATGGATTGTATCAGTCATGTTCCCCACATTGCTGGTATGTCCTTTGAGGACTGGAAGATTAGAATGGAAATCTTTCTAGCAGCCTATAATGACAACATGTACACATGTATCATTAAAGGTCCATTCAAATTCACCAAGACCATTATAGTTGATGAAGCTGAACTGGTGGTGGAAAAAGATCTGACAGAGATGACAGCCGAGGAAATAAAGCTGTTCAATCTGGATAAAGTTGGCCGTTTCATCATGACCAAAGCCCTGGATAATGATCGGTTTGACAAGGTCAAACATTGCAAAACTGCAAAGGAGATGTGGGACAAGGTTCGTGACATGAGTGAAGGAAACGACGCCATCAAAGAGCATCAGCTCAGTGTTGCCTTGGAAAAGCTGGACAACTTCAAGATGAAATCTGGAGAGACCATTGATCAGATGGATACCAGGTTTACCAGAACGTTGAATGAAGTCCTTAAGCTGGGAAAGACCTTTACTGACAAGGAGATCACCGTCAGAGTTCTAAAGGCCCTGCCCCCCAAGTTCAATATGAAGGTGACAGCTATGGAAGAATCAAGAGATCTGGGGAAGATTTCTCTTACAGAGCTGTTTTCTGTACTCAAGGCATTCGATTATAAACTGCCTAGGATGGGTATTGAAGAAACCTCAACTTCAGGACCCACAGCTGCCTTAGTTGCTGCTGAAAACACCAGGAGACCAGCACATAGAAGTCAAGATGTGGACTCATCTGATGAAGCATCTCTACTCAACAAGAAGGAGTACACTGCTGGAGATGTAGCATTATTGATGAACAACTTCAAGAAGTTCTATAAGAGAAAGATGAAAAACAAATACAATCATGCTGCTTCTACTTCTAAACCTATCTCTTCTTCTCAAGAAAAAGATGATTATAAAGCAAAACTAATGTGTTACAACTGCAGGAAATTGGGACATTTCATCAGGGACTGTCCATATCCAAAAGCAGAGAAATACACTGAGGAAGAGAAGAGAATCAGAAAGGAAAGAAAGCATCAAAGAGGAAAAGCAATGGTAGCTGAAGCAGAAAAGCTTGCTGCTGTCTACTCATCTGATTCAGATTCAGACATGTCTGATGAAGAATCTTCTGATGAAGAGAAACCTGCTCTTCTCTGCCTGATGGCTAAGGAATCTGATGACTCCGAGGATGAGGTAACTCCTCCGGAAAATGAACTATTTAATTCTCTAGAGCAAATGATGTTGAACAATACTACGATTGCTGGAGAATTTGTTAAGCTTAAGGAAGAGATGAGCTTGCTAAAAGAGCAAAATAACTCACTGAAACTTAAAGCTGAAAAGCCTAAAGAATCAGCTGAGTATAAACAGCTTGAGCAAGAGCATGAATCTCTGAAAGCTGAATGTGAGGTCTATAAAGGAAAAATCATGGAACTTGAGAAAATTATCGAGTCTCATGATAAGTCAACTGTTGCATCCATGCCTACATCTAGTAAACAGGAGACACCTTTAGAAAAGGATAAATTAGAATTGAATCATACTGAAAAATTCATATCTGCTGACAATAGTAAGGTCATTCTGTATGTTCAAACTTCTAAACCTACCTCATCTGAGAAAGTGGTGAAGGAGAAGAAATCTCCTAAGGCTAAAAAGAGCAAAGAGCCTAGTGTAGGAAAACAGACTAGTAAACCCAAACAGAAGAGTCCTAGGAAGTCTTCTGATAAGGTTAAGACTAATCAGACTAGTGAGAAAACTAAGTCGTCTGTTAATGAGCAAACTGTTAGTAAACCAAAGAAGCATAAGAACAAGAAAAATCAAAATGCTTGGTATGGAAATGAGTCATATTATGTGCAACCTGCTGCATATCATCCTATGTATCATGCACCTCAATTTCCTAGTTACTATGCACCTTTTCCTGCTCATCCAATGCATGCATATCCTGCTTATCATGCACCTTACCCTGCTTATGAACATTATTCTTATCATACTGATCATCAACATGACTTATCTGATAATTATGATGAAAATAAAATTGTTCATGCTCCTGTCAAAACTCAGAAACCTAAGAAGCCTAAGAGTTCAACATCTTGGGTTGTCAAAGGTGGAACTAATCCTTCAGGACCCTCTCAATAAGGGTACCTAAAACAATTTTATTTTTGTTTTGTAGGATAGGATTAGGAGTAGGAGTAAAGTAGAGAAGATTTGGTACTTGGACAGTGGATGTTCAAGACACATGTGTGGAAACATACATGAGCTGACAGATGCAGTTGTTGTGGATGGTCCAAAGGTTACCTTTGGGGACAGCAAAGAAGGCAAGATTAAAGCTAAAGGAAGATTAATCAGAGGAAACATAGAGATATCTGACGTCTCATATGTCAAAGGCCTCAAATATAATCTGCTGAGCATAAGTCAATTTTGTGACAAAGGATATTCAGTCATCTTCTCAACAGATAAGTGCTATGTTGAACAGATTGGTACAAAGAAGGTAATTTTATCTGGAAGACGACAAGGAAATGTCTACATAGTCGACTGGAATTCTGCTGACAAGAATTCAAACGTTTGTTTGGTGGCATCAACACCAAGTGAAGTTAGTTGGCTGTGGCACAAGAGAATGAATCATTTAAACTTCAAGACCATCAACAGATTGATAAAGAATGATTTGGTAGAAGGGATTCCTAAAACAGTCATGAGCAAAGATAAGCTCTGTGACGCCTGTCAGAAGGGTAAACAAATCAAGTCGTCGTTCAAAAGCAAGAAGCACCAATCTTCTGGAAGAATATTGGAGCTGCTACACATGGACTTATTTGGACCCATTGATCCAGTCAGCAATGGTGGAAAGAAATACTGCCTAGCTGTTGTGGATGATTATTCAAGATATACTTGGGTGATTTTCATGAAGAAGAAAAGTGAAACCAAGGAACATCTTACAAATCTGATGGAACTGATCCAGAATGAGAAGAGTATCAAAATATTGAAGATCAGATCAGATAGAGGGACAGAGTTCACAAACTCTACTGTTGAAGAGTATTGCAATATCAAAGGAATACATCATGAGTATTCAGCTGCTAGAACCCCTCAACAGAATGGTGTTGCTGAAAGGAGAAACAGAACACTGAAGGAAGCTGTCAGAACCATGATAGCTGAAGCTAAGCTGCCACAAAGATTTTGGGCAGAAGCAACAAATACAGCATGTTTTACCCAAAAAGATGCATGATCAACAAGCACCAAAACAAGACTCCATATGAAGTTTGGAACAACAGGAAGCCAAACATTCATTACTTTAAGATTTTTGGTTGTAAATGCTATGTTTTAAATAATGGTAAAAATCACCGTACTGCATTTGCAGAAAAGGCTGATGAAGCTGTCTTTGTAGGATACTCATCTGTTAGTAAGGCTTATAGAGTTTTCAATAAAAGAACATTACTAATAGAAGAATCCATTCATGTAGTATTTGATGAGCCAAGTCAATCTTCTGAAAAGAATCAAAATGTTAATCAAGATCTGTCTACTGATTTACAGAAGATGAATGTTGGAATGAATGAAGAATATGTACCCATCATACTACCTGATCTCAACTCAGCTGATAACTCAAGTGCTGTTCAAAATCACAGAGCTGATTGTCTAACAGACGAGTTGCTAACAGCTGATAGACCAGAGACTGTTCAACAGACAACAAATGTTCAACAGACTACTACTGTATCTCCAACAGTAGTGTTGCAAGATCAAGACAAAGGACAACATTATGATTTGCAACCTGATCTCAGATGGCTCAGAAATCACCCACCAGAGTTAGTGATTGGTGATCCTTTAGACAGAGTGAAAACAAGAAGAGCTGCTGCACAAGATGCTATGTTTGCTAGTTTTCTATCTCAAATTGAGCCTAAACAGATTGAAGAAGCTCTCAGTGACTCCAACTGGATTGAAGCTATGCAGGAAGAGCTAAATCAATTTGAAAGGAATGAAGTCTGGTACTTAGTTCCTAGACCAAGTCATCAAAGAGTCATTGGCACTAAGTGGGTATTCAGGAATAAAATGAATGAAGATGGTGAAGTCACCAGAAACAAAGCAAGACTAGTGGCCAAAGGTTACTGCCAAGAAGAAGGCATTGACTTTGATGAAACATTTGCACCAGTAGCAAGACTAGAGGCAATCAGACTCTTTCTTGCCTACGCTGCTCACAAGAATTTCACAGTCTATCAGATGGATGTGAAATAAGCTTTTCTCAATGGAGAATTGCAAGAAGAAGTTTATGTTGAACAACCTCCTGGATTTGAAGTTTATCAAGAAGAGGACAAAGTATATCGTCTGAAGAAAGCTCTTTATGGACTGAAACAGGCTCCAAGAGCATGGTATGATACTTTATCTGACTTTCTTTTAATTAAAGGATTTCGCAAAGGTAAAGTTGACAAGACCTTGTTCACTATTGAATGGGAAGAACATATTTTGTTTGTGCAAATTTATGTGGACGATATTATTTTTGGTTCAACTAATCAACAGATGTGTGATAAGTTCTCAAAGCTGATGCAGAACAAGTTTGAAATGAGCATGATGGGAGAACTTAACTATTTTCTTGGTTTGCAAGTTAGACAGTTGCCTGATGGAATTTTCATCAGCCAAGCAAAATACACAAAGGATCTGTTCAAGAAATTTGGTATGGAAACTAGCTCTACTGCTACAATTCCAATGTCTACAAGTCTTCGTTTGTATAAAGATGAAGATGGCAAACCAGTAGACATAACCAAATACAGAGGCATTATTGGGTCACTGTTATATCTAACAGCCAGCAGACCTGATATCATGTACTCTGTTGGGGTCTGTGCAAGATTCCAATCAAACCCCAAAGAATCTCATCTCTTAGCTGCCAAGAGAATATTGAAATATATTAAGGGCACTCAAGAATTGGGATTGTGGTACCCTAGAGAGTCTGGATTTGAGCTTATTGGATATTCAGATTCTGACCTTGCAGGCTGCAAGATTAACAGAAAAAGCACAACAGGTGCCTGTCAGTTCTTAGGTAGTCGTCTGATCTCATGGATGAGTAAGAAACAGACTTCAGTTTCTATATCTACTGCTGAAGCTGAATATATAGCTGCTGGAGCTTGCTGTGCACAAATATTATGGTTGAAACATCAACTTGAAGATTACAATATCAAAATCAGTGGAATACCAATCTACTGTGACAATACAAGTGCAATCAGTCTCACTCAAAATACTACAAGTCATTCAAGGACTAAAACTATTGAGATCAAACATCATTTTATTAGAGATCATGTGGAGAAAGGAAATGTCATGATAGAATATGTGTTTACTGAAAATCAGATTGCTGACATCTTCACAAAACCTCTAAGCGAGACAAGGTTTTCAACTCTAAGAGCTGAACTGGGATTATTAAAATTAGATGCATAAGCTGAGGGGGAACTCATCAGAAGACTAGAGTTCAACAGCTTACTCATCTTACTTATCTTCAAGGATTAACTTTCAACAGACTAGTTAACTTATGAATTCTTAAACTCAGGGGGAACGTGTAAGACTAGCGGTACTTCTGAATTAAAGATGAAATTTGTTAATGACAGTTAGTTGAAGTTATGTTTTCAACAGAAGACTCAACTATCGAAGATCAAGAGTATTTTATCTGGCTGGATTGACAAACAGCTGAGGAAGGTTATCAGCTATTGGCATTCTCTGATGACAGCATTGTCATCAGGACAGTAGTCCATCAGATAAGTGTTTATTATACTCATCTGATCACTTAAATAAAAGCGAGCTATTTAAAACGTTTTATTCAAAACACGCTTTTATAAATAACTGGCGGGCGGTACATATTCCTGCTCTTCAGTAAAATATCTTTTGAATTTGAAAGGTCGTAACTGAAGCCGCACGATCAGCACTGACAGAAAAACGGATCTAACGGTTGGCGGATATCACGGAAACCGACATACCCCAACTCTATAAATTCTCATCTGATCAGTCGAGTCGTTCTTTACGCACCCTAAAATTTCAAAAGTACTTGTGAGAATTTTGAGCAATTTTTCTGCAAAAACTTCCTTCGTTTTTCTTTCTAACTCCTACAGATCTGAAATGGCTGCTGAAGGGATGTATCTCGTGTATGGTTCCTACTACCAATCCGGTACGGATCTGATGAAAGAACTGCTCGAAAAGTTCAAAGCTGCTTCGCTGGTGAACTTCATGGAATACCTCGAAGGAGTTATCTGGACTGACCAAGTGATGGAATACTACAACACAGCGAAAGCTGACTACAACTCACTGGAGATTAAGGCTACAGTGGGAGACAAATCTATCACCATCACCCCAGCTGTTCTTCACGAGACGTTTGGGCTTCCTAACCATGGAAGACATGACGTCACTATACTGACGGAGGACAAGCACCAACAGTTCTGGGCGATCTGCGCCAAAGAGGGAGAAGTGTTTTCTGGAAACATAAGGAAGAAGCAACTGAGGGATGAATATCAGCGGATGGCTGATATGGTGTCAAAACTGATTGAAAATTGCACTTTCTCATTGGATGCTGTTACCATGAAGAGGTTCAGCATCATGGCTGCCATTTACTATGGAATGGAAGTCAACTGGTCCATCATAGTATGGTACATCTTAGCTGATTTCCTGGATGACAAGAAAGGAAAAGGTCCTCACACCAACCACAGGATTACGATCAGTTATCTGCTGTCCAAACTGGGGTGTACTATGACGAATGGCAAAGAGATTCACAAGTCTAAGGCCATGAACAAATATCTGCCGGTTCTGAAGAGGAAGGCTGATGAGCCAGAGGAAGCTGATGATGAGGGACAGAAGGAAGTCCCTGCCAAAAGACAACGAAGATTAGTCAAAACAGCTAGCCTGGCTGTTGAGACTAAAAAGAAGAAGGCTGCTGATGCGCCTAAAAAGAAAGAAGCTAAGCAGATGGAGAAAGTGACTTCTGCTACTGAAGCCACTAAGATCATTGAAAACATAATCGCTGATGTAAGGACTGGATCCCCTGCATCACCATCAAGAACTCCATCAGCAGAGAAGCCTGCTGAAGGTATCTCTAAAAGAACAAGGAGCCAACAGAGAGATACAGCTGCTTCTAACTACCGTGAAGGAAGAACCAAGAAGTCTGCAAGGAAGCAGATGACCTTCATAGAGAAAGATACTGAGTTGGTGGACTTGGTGAGATCAAGTCCAGAATCTGCTGAAAGACCAGTTGAAGCCGTTGAAGCTTCTACTGCTGACAAAGCAGATGATCAACAGATTACTCAATCTGCACCAACTGCTGAGGCTGCTCAACCTCAAGAAGATCCAGATGTTCAAATCATACATCCTATAGCTGCTGATCCCATATCATATGTTGGACCAGCCCCTGTTGATAAAGGCAAAAGAAAAATTGTGCTAAGGAAAAAGAAAGTTTCCAAAGCTGACAAGAAAGCAAGGGATGAGGCTGAACAAAGGAAACAGGATGAATTGGAAGAAAAGAAAGCACTAGAGCTAAGTAAGGCTCAAGCTGAAAAGGATGAGGCCAGGAGAAGAATGTCTGAAGCAGAGAGAAAAGCTGCTGAGGATGCTGAACTGGCTATGGTGATTGAAAAGAGCAAGACTGATGCCTATGGACCTGTCCATGGAGGTGGCATCAAGATTGGAGAAGGCAAGGATGAAGAAGAAGACAAGAAAAGAATATTACTGCCTGCCCCCAAAGTCAAGTCCAAGGATAAATTTGAAGTCAGAAAAGCCTTTGAGATATTATATGCTGATAAGGAGCTTTTCAAGAAGTTTGAGAAGTCCTTAGCTTACTATGATCAAAAGCTCATGTTAAGGACTCTGTTCAACCAGGAGAAACCAAGATACATCAGTTGGAGAGACAACAGGTTGAATAAGTCAATAACAGAACTTCAAAGCATGAAGGGGTTGGCTGATGAAGAACGTTGGGTTCTGACTTGGCTGAAGACAAACTCCATTCAAAAGGCCCTAGATCCCAGCTATGTAAGAGATGTCATGCATAGTTATGCAAAAGGCTTTGCATTGGAGGAGGCCAAGAAAATTAAAAGCACCTTGCCTGATAAGAAGAAAAAGTCTGAAGATGCTGAAGAAAGGGCAATTAAATTTGCTGTTATGGCTGCCCTGAAGAGATGGGCTAAAAAGTCAAAGTATCAGCAAGGCTGTTCAAGTGACTTGCCACTGCTGCCAAGTATCCAGCAAATCATTTTTGGCAAGGAAGTGCAACCATTCTATGAAATGCCAAAGGGGAATAATGCTTTTGTTAACCCCTGGATCATTGTGAGGCAAATCAGACAAACCACTTGCTTCAATGATGATGGCACCATCACCAACTTGGTCTATGATGATGTAACTGATGAACATAAAGCTGCGGACAAGCCTGAAGTCAAGTCTGCTGATCAGATTGAAGACAAGTCTGCTGATCAACCTGCTGACAATCCTGCTGATCAAACGGCTGATAAGTCTGCTGATCAGACTGAAGACAAGTCTGCTGAAAAGGCTACTGATGAACCCTTAGCCATTGGGTGGATTGCTAAGGATTCTGAAAATCATCAGGACGAGAAAATGGAAGAAGTCCCTGTTCAACAGGCGACTGAAGAGAAGGAAGCTGATGCTGATGCTTCTGCTTCATCAGCTGATAAACATTCATCACTGATGGAAGCAATCCAGATGCTGATGGAAAACCAACTAAAGGAACTGGAAGACAAGCACAAGCAACAGCTGATGAAGGTAAAGGAGGAGCTGAAGACTGAACTTAAGGAAGAATTGACAGAGTCAAATAAACTTCAGCTGGAAACTGTGCAACAGTCTACAGAAAAGATCATCAAGACTGAAATCACAAGTATTCCTATTCCTCAAGATCATTCTTTGCGGTTAGTGACCAGCTTAAATGAAATGAACAGAAATGTGGAGGATGTGAAGAGTGATGTAAATCATCTTCATGCTGCACTTACAAGAGCTGAACACAAGATCGCTGATCTGACTGCAACCTTTATCAAAGTCAGTGAAGAGGAGAAGGCAGTCAATTTAGGAATGTTGCATGAAATGGGAAGTGTTGTACAGGCCGTTCAAGATGAAATTGCAACTGTAAACCTGAATATTGACTACTTCAATGACAAGACTGACATCATCAGCACTGATATTCATCATCTTACAGCTAGTCACGATGTTGTCAATCAGAATCTCAAGGCTTTGTGTGCTGGAGTGAAGATTCCAACAGTTGCGCTCAACCCTGCTGTTGCACCTTCTGATGTCATCAAAACTGATGATGACAAAAAGGGGGAAGATAAAAGGGAAGAAACAGCTAAGGAACCTGCTGCTGAAGAAACAACTAAGGAACCTGCTGCTGAAGAAACAGCTAAGGAACCTGCTGCTGCAACTATTGAAGCCAAGGAGACTGAAGACACTGCTGACAAGACTTAAGAAAATCTTGGAAAGGTAGAAGAAGAAGAAAAGATTGAAAAAGAAACTACCAAGTACAAGGAGACTGAATCTGCCAAGAAAGCAATGGAGCTGATCAGAGAACAGCAACTCAAAGAAAAGATGGAAGCTGCCAAATCAATCTTGGAAGAAGAAGCTGATGAAGAAGAAGATGACGAAGAGTCATCTTATGAATATGAAGAAGTGCTTGAAGGATCAGATGAAGAAGCTGATAGTTAGAATTTGTAAAATCTTTGTAATCAGTTCACTTCTATCTATTCTTCAGAAATCTCATCTGATGAACTTGTACCCTGTAATTCTTTTTCAATATTAATGAAAAGTCAAGTTCAATCCAATAAACTTTTTCTATCTCAGAAAATTTTGAGGATTACACTCTTTAGCTTAGGTATTTAACAGGTACTTAGCTGAAGTTTTGTCATCATCAAAAAGGGGGAAATTGTTGGATAAGGATGAAGATGAAGGCTCTGAAGACAATTTGTAAAGGGAGGTTTTGAAGGATTCCAAAACTTCAAGATTGGCTAAGTATGGAGTAACTTAGCTAATGATCCCTTCGAAGAAATTTTGACTAAGTAAAGAAGACATCAGAAGAGTCAAAGTTTCAAGGTCCAAGACTTCTGATCTGCTGAAGTAAAGTTATCAGACTGATGAAGATCAGCCGACTCAAATCAGATTTGTTCAAGTTTGAGATCAGCCGAGTCCGCCATCAGACTTGTACTTTCGTCAGCCAAGTGAAGAAGATCATGAAGTGTTCCCAACGGTAATAAATGCCCCTTGAAGTAATAAATGCTGAAGTACAAGGTTATTAAAGACAAATGATTGAAGAAATGCTTCGCATCAGCTTGGTGCATTTAATGCTGCATTTAATGCTGCCTGCAGAATAGTACTGTTCATAGTACGGACAGACTGCAAAAGAGCCGTTTGCGGATTTTAAGGACCAGTACTCGAGGAATTTGAATTTTGTCTCTCTTCAACGGACATCTTTCTATCCTCAAGTATAAATAGCTGAAAGAGACGAAGAAGAAAAATGCAACACACTTTCTGAGAGAAATTTCCGAAGCAAAATTCTTTAAGTCTCAAGAACAGCTCACTCATCAGCTGAGTCATTTGTTGACAAAAGCAGAGTTGAAGAATCAAGAAAAATACATCTTCTGAGTGATTTTGTAAACAAGAGTGTTGTGCGGAGTTGTGATCCATCTTTGTAAGTGATCAAACTTCAGAGAATAGGTCTTCTGTGTGATTTCCTATTGCGAACTTGTGGTCGTTTCATTTGTTGTTCGACACAAGCAGAGTATACTGTAAACTTTGTGATTATAGTATAACCCAAGATCTGTGTGACTTGGAAGAGTGGACTAAAGGATATTCAAATCCATATAACCACTATAAAAATTACTTGTGTTTTTACATTGCCTTTAAATCTGCATATTTTCTGTTTGCATAAAAACACATTTAAGTTAACTGTTTGAAAAAGAGTTAAAAAGGAGTTTATAAAATTGGGGAAAACATTTTTCAAACTACTAAGATTACTTGTGAAAAACACTTTGAAAATCCGCTGCAAGTACTCTAAGTATTAAAACTGATTTTAGCAAAATCAGCTAAGTAATAATCAGACGAGTGGTCAACAAGGCTGTTCAAAGATTTGTTCGCGAACAGAACTGTTAATAACTAATCTGATCAGCCTAGTCTGTTCAGTTAAGAGCAAAAGTTTTAAAGTTAAATTTGAAGAAAATTTTCAAAGAGGTTTATTCACCCCCCCCCCCCTCTAAACCTCTTCTGACCACTTGGGACCAACAACAAGCTTCTTCTTATGATCGAGATTGAGTTTATCCAAAGGAAGCTCAAGATCATTTCCAGATTCTTTTTCATCTTCACTACTTTCATCAGAAATAATATACTTCAATTTATCTACATTCTTTAAGTTGTTATGTACGAATCGACTTAAATAGACTAGAAGAGAATATTAAGGGTCAACAACCTTTAACTTTTTTATTGCTATTATATGTGAACCTGTTGGAAGTTCACTTCGTGGTCTCGACTCGTGTACATGGAAAGTTCTTCGACATTTTCTACGTTTATTGACTTATTACATGCCGAGTATTCACTTCTATCGGGCCTAACTCAAGCCAGGCTTAAAAGACCACTTTATTTACAAAAGATAGTAATAGTTAGTAGCTAAAGGTCTAAAGACAGTATAATTTTCCCATCAATGCGTATTTCGAAGATATGAGATATTTTTTGCCAATCTTCACCTTTAGGTTTCTTGCATCTCTTTGCCAAAAGCGGACATTCTTCTATCTCGATCTTCCTTAGTGATTCGAGACTCTGGAAGCTATCAGGCAATGCACTCAAGTTCTTACAATAACTGATGCTCATTTCTGATAATGACTGAAGACTCCCTAGCCAGTTTGGTAAAGAACATAACCCTTCACAGTGCCATATACTTAACTTTCTAAGACCAGTTAGTTGTTGCACATTTTCTGGCAAATATTTCAACTCGAGGCACCCGTTTATCACCAAATTCTGCAAGATTGGTGATTTATCCAGTGGCCCTGATAAGAGATCCATCATTTTATCGCAATTACCAATTGATAGAGATCTAAGAGAAGACGAGCTTTCCAATATAATAGATGGAAACGATGTAAGACTATCACAAGAACATATATCAAAACTATAAAGAGAGTTGAGATGCTTGAGCCCCTCTGGTATGACTTCGAGATTAGAGCAATTACTAACACACAAGTTTTTAAGTGCAAATAGATTATCCATCGTGTCTGATAGAGTTTTGATAGACGGTAGACTTATCTGCAGGTACTCAAGGGCCTTGTGGTTTTGAAATAAGCCTCTAGGAAGAACATCGATTTCAGAAAAGCCATTTAAACTAAGACTTGTAAGTGAAGTAAGTGACATCATGGACATAAGAAATGACATGTTGTTGTCAGAGGATATCATCATTCCTTTAGATTCGGTAGAAATGGCAATCCAGTTAACTTGGGACAATCCCAAATTGTTAACCTCTCTAAGCAATGAAAACTCCCTAATGAATCTGGTATTGTCCATTCCACGAGATTAGGCATTCTTTCGATAGTGAGATTTTTCAGTGTAGAAAATGAACTTTCTACATCTCCAAGGGGAGGAAGACGTACACATCTTGGACACTGCTCCAGAATAATTTCCTTTAGATTATTAAAATATAATATTGACATCCAATTTGGGAACCTTGATCCTTGATAAAACCTTATGCGAATCTTTTCAAGATTCCGATTAGGTTGGAGACCCTCTAGAACCTCTTCAAAATGTTTTGTTGAGTCCTGGTTGATGCCTTTTGTCCAATATAAACCCAAAGAAGTCAGATTCTTTTTAGAAATCAAGTTGGCACTTTTGGCACCTTCAAAATTTCCTACGTGATCAAGTCCTCGTATGGTCAAGTCTCCTCCAAGATTCAAGTCCTTGAGTTGGTCTATTTGATGAGCTGAGTCTTGACCTACGATGAAAATACTAAGCTTTTGGAGGCTAGTTAGATCTCTCAGTCGAGGTGGTGTACAAACAAGTGATAACCAACTTTCAATGTATAGAAAGCAAAGTTGTTTCATGTACTTGAGACCTTTAGGCAACTCAATAAGCTCATCAGAATACATAAGATTTAACGTCTGAAGGTTATGAAGAGAAGTCAGAGACTCGGGTAACCTTTTAAGTTTTTGGCATGCCATTGTAAGGAACCTAAGATGTTCCATTTTCCCAACAAAATCTGGCAATTTCTCGATCCTTTGAGAATTCAAGCTCAACACTCTTAGATATGGTTGCTTTGAGAGAAAGGAACAAAATCCTTCTACGTTAACAGGAAGTGCTCTTCGAGGGTCATGGACAATAAGTGAACGCACAGACTTGTTAATTGGCAATTTGACCTCCGAAATTCCCTGATGTGGGAACCACCCAAAAGATAAGTGATGAAGTGTTTTGGGAAATCTAAGCACCTTGCCATGCTCCACAATATAGGTTTCATGTCTCATTACGGATTCAGCCAAATCATGCATCAGATCATGCATTTTACATGCCACGTTACCCCTGAAATTTTCCTTGACATCTTGAAAAAAGGATCTCCAAACCAATTCTTTGAAGATCAAATGACCGGTGAGGTACAAGTCTGTTTGGCCTTGAGAGGGAATAAAACCATTTGCCATCCATAGCTGGATGAGTTCTTGTTCTTCCATCACATCATCCTTACGAAAAATGCAACAATACGCGAAACATTGCCTCATTTGTAGAGGTAAATTGTCATAACTTACCCTCAAGGCAGGCAAGATACCGTTTTCATCATCAGATAGTTGCCATATTTCACTTTCTTTGATTGCTAACCATTCACTTTCACTGATTTTATATCTCATCAGGCTTCCCAAAGCCTTCACAGCCAAAGGTACACCCCCACATTTCCTCACTATACCCTTACCAATTTCTATCAAGTTTTCATCCTCGTTGACTCCAGTTGCTAATGCTCTTTTCCTGAATAAGGACCAAGAATCATCTTCAGATAAAAATCGAAGATGGTGTACGCTAATTGTAGCCATCATCATAGCAACTTTCTCAATCCTTGTTGTCACTATAAGCACGCTACCTTTTGACCCACATATTAATGTTTCTTTCAGTCCCTCCCACATCAAATAATTTTCGTTCCAAACATCATCGAAAACCAATAAATATCTTCTACCCCTCAACTTTTCTTTGAGAAGGCGTTGCAGAGGATCCAACTCAGAAATATTGGATTCACCTCCTCCTACGGATTCTATAATTGCTCTTACTAACCTGTGTATGCTAAAATCATCAGAAACGCACACCCAAATTCGCAATTCAAAATGACTCTCTACTCTTTCATCATTGTAAACAAGTTGTGCGAGTGTAGTTTTTCCAATTCCACCCATGCCACATATAGCATAGACAGAAAGATTTTGTTGATCTTGATCATGCCTACTCTCCAACAATTTCTCAATTATGATTTCTTTTTCCTCGCACCTTCCGTAAATTTCAGATTCATTCACCAGAGAACTAGTCTGTGTATTCTCTACTAAGTAACCAACAACTTGATTATCGATTAATACTCCCTCTCTCAAATGGAATTTAAGTCTCTCCTCGGCTATGGCATCTAATCTTTCCTTTACATTTTTAACTTTGTGAGCAACTTTGAAACGAAATAGTAATGGATTTCGCAAGGACAAGAAGGCATTCAGTTTGTGATGCTTACCTCTTTCGGAATCCAGATCTCGCCTAAGGCTTTCAGTGGCAATTTGGTCCAATATATTTTCAGCATCATATGCAGCATTCTTGAGCTTTCTAAGCCAGTTTGTTACTGCCTCGCTCTTCCTTTGCTTCAGTTCGGCATCTTGAAGAACAAGTTGGATTGTATCAAGTATGCTTTCAAGACTGTTGAGCTCATTCTTCAAGCCCCAAGAAAGACAAATCTCTTGTACACCTACTGAGTTCAAGTTTCCTAGGACTGTTCTTACAAGTGCAGAAACAAGTGCATCTGCCATATTTTGACAAGTTGAAATAATTAATTAAGATGGAAATCTCTCAATTTTATTTATAGGATGGAATGAAAATTAATCATATCTAGTTACAAACTTATTGGATATTGATGAAACTAGCTACAAACAAAGTCAATGGTGCATGCCCAAGTCTTCTTGATTGATTTGGTGGGTGATCTTTTTTCCATACGGCTCCACACGGTATTACCGTATTAGTCCACCACTATCTGGCGTCACTCATACGTTTGTTTATCTAATTAATTTTTGAAGATATCCAAACAAGTGCTATAAATTTGTTAGGGTAAACACCACATTTGGTCCCTCTTATCATTAACTTTTTACAGAGTGATTTCTCTTATGTTTTTTTTCCCCAGTTTAATCTCTACTATGTATTATTTGGTTCACTATAGTCCTTTTCAGGTGTTTCAAGGCGGTTCCGATAACATGTGATATGCTCATAAGGGCAATTTAGTCATTTCAAGTAAACTAACATGGATATTTTCGTCTTTCTAATCATTTGGAAAAAAACTAAAAATTTAATCTCGTTCAAACTAGGCTTTCATTCCAGTCCAACTTAATCGTCCATTTCGTTCCAAATTGAAGTTTCCTCCCAATATCTTCTTCAAACACCAAATGCTCACCAATTAAACAATATATCAATAGTCTCAATAGCGAAAGGACGAAAATACCCTAAAAAATATTCATATGCATGTCACGTGTTATCAGAACCACCTGATAAGGACTAAAGTGAAACACACAATTTATTGTAGGGACTAAAATAAAATAAATAATTCATAGTAGGGACTAAAGTGGAAAAAAAAACATAAGAGGGACCACTCTGTAAAAAGTTAATGATAAGAGGGATCAAAAGTGATATTTACCCAATTTGTTATTATGGATTTAAAATTAATAGATCAAATCCCTCAATCCCAAATAAACAATGGATATTTGTAACTATGTATAGTTCCACAAATTCAATAAAACTAATATATTATGTTGCAGAAAACAAATAAGTAGAATTACAAAAAAAAAAGGTGAAATAAATGGTGATGTTTAACTTTGAGAAAAATGCAAATATCCTACAATTTAAAAATGAAAAAAAAATCATGTGTTAATCTTATTAAGAAAAACAAGTGAATAGAAAATTAACTTCATGTGTTAGTCTAAATAAGCAGATTAATTCTATGAGACAAATAAAAGAGCAAAATATTTCCCTGTGTTTTTATTAAAGAAGCACATTGTCTCCATCTTGATTTTTACAGTTTTACAAGGGGTAAGATACCTATTATGAAATATCATAGGGAGTTAAAATGTACATTTACGCATATCATAGGGAGATAAATTGTCTATTTACGCATATAATAGAGAGGTAAAGTGAGGTGAATATGTTGTCACTGGTAAGATTAAATTGGCCAAAATGAAATCTCATTTGCATTAGAGAGTGTGTGTGTGTAATACATCCACTAGGTTTTTAATTTGCTCATTATTTCAAATCACGGAAAGGTAAATTGCTGTTATTTCATTTCACCAGAAGTTAAATTTGCATATTTTCATATTACAAGGATGTAAATTGCACATTAAACATATAACATATAGTTAACTTGCCAAAAACCCTAAGAAAAACAACCCTTATATAACCACTATATGTCAATTTTTGTTATTCGATTTTAACCATTTTTTCACATATTCCAAGTTGTTATTTATGGTTAAATATTTAGCCGTTTTCACCTATTTCACTGATTTCACATATTATTCACCTGAATTTTTCATTGATTAAACGTGTTTTTACTTGATGTTTTTTTATCGATTTTACCCATTTTCATCCGTTTCTTTACAAATTTCACCCAGATTTTCATCGTTTCATATGTTCTCACTGTTTGATAATTTTTTTACTGGTTTATAAATTTTTTAGCGATTTACTCCTTTTTCCATTGTTTTCTCATTTTTGGTCAATTTTTTTCTTGGTTTAAAACATTTTTCTACCAATTTCACCTCGTTTTGTCGGTTAAACTCTATTTTTAACTGATTTCACTCTTTTTTTTTTATCGGTTCAATCTGTTTTTACCTATTTCACATGTTTTTTTAACTGGTTTCACATATTATTCACCAAAATTTTTCATTGATTAAATATGTTTTCACTAACTTTAGATTTTTTTTTTACCAATTTTACTAATTTTTTCACTGACTTTACCCCTTTTTCATTGTTTTTCACCGGTTTTTATCATTTTTCTTACAAATTTCACTCGAATTATATTTCATCGATTTCAGATGTTTTCAGTTTCACCAACTTTAGTCTGTTATTTAACCGATTATACATGTTTTTCGCCAATTTCATCATTGATTTAACCATCTTCAACTATTTATAACAAATCCCACCAGATTTTTTTATCGATATCAAATGTTTTTTTTATCAATTTCACTCATTTTTTTCACCAGTTCATCTGGACTTCATCGATTCAATATATTTTAGTCAATTTCATATATTTTTTTATTGATTTCACCAGTTTTTGACTAATTTCATTCTTTTTTCATGGAAAAAATTAATGAAGTATTAGACTATGCATGTCTTGATATTCTTTATATTTTGCTTTTCTATCCAAATAAACATTAAGTAATTGGCATAATTCGACTTTGCACCCTACAAATAGGAGTGTTTTTCACTTTGGACCCTACAATTTTTTTATTCCGCTTTGCACCCTACAAACCACAATATCACTTCAGATTGCACCCTCGAGTAATTTCAGGCCATTTTAGTCGTTGGAGTAAGGATAAATTCGTCCAATCACATTAATAACCATCCCAATTTCAGACAATTTCAACCGTTGGTTAATTTTCCCTCTTTTTTTATTGATTTATTTTGAAATTTTGAAACATAATTTTATGTATGTGTCATGAAATTCACATGTTAGTTTTTCTTGCATTTTCTTTTTTTTAAATAATCTTGAAGTTCTTCATATATATATATTTTATTTTTCTTGTATTTGAAATGTTTTATTTATGCTGTAATAAAATAATAATAAATTCTATTTTACTTTTATTAATTATTTTTCTAAGGGAAAAAAATTTGAAAAATAAACTGGGATGTTTATTAATGTGACTGAATGAATTTTGCCCTAACTCTGGCAACTAAAATGGCCTGAAATTAATTGAGGGTGCAATTTGAAGCAATATTGTGGTTTGTAGGGTGCAAAGTGGAATAATTTTTTTTGTAGAGTGCAAAGTAAAAAATGCTCTGATTTGTAGGGTGCAAAGTGAAATTAAGCCTTAAGTAATTAGCTAAGTCGTAGCATTCTTGATTCATTCATGGGTAAGATGCAATTCTATTTTAACTTTTCTTTTTCTAGTTTTTTCCCCCTTCTATATAGCAGAATGATATTTAAAATAATTTGATTTGAACTTTTTTCTTTTAGAAAATTTTTTATGGCTAATATTTTACTAAATCTTTCAATTTTACGAATAATATTACTGAAAAATATATTGATGCTAAATTATAATAATTTTGCATATATGTTTTAGGAGCTATTTGAAATAATAGTATTTTTTTTCTTGTGATTTTTTTAAGTGTTATATGAGAAAAATATTGAAATTATAAAAGTTGATGCAAGAGATAATTTCTAAATTTTATGAGTTAATGTAGGAGATACAAGATTTCATGTCTAATTTTACCTGTACCATAGTTAATATAATAAGATTCAATGTCTAATTAATATTCTTCTACTACTTTTACATATTTATCATTGAATTAAATCACTTTACAACTCAAATAAAGGTATATTAGTCTTCAAAAAAAAAAATTATTCACACTTTTAGATATAGTATAGATATAGATATAGATATAGAGTACTGATAACGTAGGATATAAATATAACAAGATTTTATGTCAAATTATATTTTTACCATATAATAAAATTTCATGTCTATTTCATAGTCGTCAAATATTTTTACATATTTATCATTGAATTAAATATTACTTTACAACTCTAACAAGGATATATTAGTCTTCATACAAAAAAAATTTAAATTATTCGCACTTTTATAGATATCTTATCTTATCTTATATATATATATATATAGGAGAATGGTGTTTGACTTCAATTGTAAAATTTTGACTCAATTCTCAATTCTTAGAATTTAGAATTATTTTTATTTCAAATAATTAGAATTGTTAAGTTACAATTTACAATCTTCATAAATGACATGTTTAATGTCACTAAAAGTGGAAAATAAATCAATGTTCCTCCAACTCTGCTCACGCTTTGTCACCATTCTCTTCAATTCAATAAAAAGAAATTTGAATATTTTACTGATATTTAGTCTATTATATTTGATAACTATAAAAATAAATAGAAAATAAAGCAATTTGATTGATTTTTTTTCTTCTTTTAAAAATTTTATTTTATTTTTTGCGTATTAAGAAAGTTAGAAAATAATACTTTTTACATATCTAATTAGTTTAGACTAAGCTTTTACCAAAAATAGGCATAAGTATTTATGAAAATGATCTTGAATGCTTGGAGCGGAATTAGACTCTAATTATGTCTTAAGAATATCTAAATTTCCGTTAACAAAAGTTATATATAGAAACAAATGTAAATCTGATCCTTTGAATTTCCTTAATAAATAGCAAATTTGAATTCCAAGAATCAAGCCCTCAGATGGGCGTTTTACTTTTTTTACTCCTTTGTTTTCAATAGCAAATATTTTACTCCTTTGTTTTCAATATATAAAAAGACATGGAGCCATGATTTTTTTCATTGTGTATTTTGTTCTCTATTCCGTTCCGTACCATTTTACTTTTATTATATTGATGAGTATTTTACTTTTTTTGATTTCAGGAACTCCAAAGCCCTGAGATGGAAACATATGAATAGCTTCAAAGGAAGAGCATAAGGAGTGTTATCATGGTCATGAAAGTTTAACTCTCGCGGTGACCAAATTCATTCAATTGAGATTGAACAATATAATTGTTGGAGGTTATAAACTCAATTTTATTTATTATCCATACCATTTTTCTTTTAAAAAAGTGCTCTTATATATACATCGCATGCATTCTTTATGGATTTTATTTAGTTTATTATATTGATGAGCGTTTTACCTTTTTTGATTTCAGGAACTCCAAAGCCCTGAGATGGGAACATAAGGACTGTTATCATGGTCAAGAAAGTTTAACTCTCGCGGTGACCAAACTCATTCAATTGAGATTGAACAATTGTTGGAGTTTTTATAAACTCAATTTTATTTCTTATGTTTTCATTTGTTTATAAAAATATTATTTAAAGATTGTTTATTAAAAAATTCTAAATGTACTATTTTTTAGGTGAATTTTTTAGAAGAATGTGGAATTAAAACTGTCGATTAAAGAACCATTAAATACTTCATATTTAATGGTTGATTAACAATTTAATGTATTTTTTTTAATTTTTTGACACTAAAGTGAAACTTAATTATTGTTCTTTCTTAGTTTTTCAGTGTTTTTTTAATCTGTTCATGAACTTTATGTCCACAATTTTTTTTTTCAGGTTCGTGTTTGAACGTCTTGAACTTTTGCTCAGAATAACACTCTTCATGCCTTTGCACATTGTTTAAATTTCATATCCCTTTTTTTCAATTATTAAATTTATTATGTTTCTCTATATTTTTTTCTTTTATTGGGGTTTTAGACATCTTTTGATCTAATTTTTTTTTTATGCAAAAGAGTTTTCGGTGAAATATCATTTTCGGGAGTTTTAAGTCTCAAAGATCAATTCTACTAAATGAATTGTAAGTTTTCGGTTGGTAGCATAATTTTGAAATGTAAATCATTGAATTTTTCAAATACTAAGATCATATCTTATTTTGAAATCATTCATGTCGATATTTTTTTTGTAGGTTTTCAGTCAAATTATAGATATGAACATTGATATTTTGGAAAATAAAATGTTAACCAAAAATTAAAAGTATATAGATATGGAGAAAGGCCAGAGAAAATAGTCCTACTTATTGATATTCACTTTATTGGTTATCTTTTCTCATTTTTTTTAAGAACACATTCATCCATTAATTATTTTCTTTTTCAAATTTATCCACTATGTGTTAATTTTATTTTTAGTTTTAAATGATTAATTTTATTATTTTATATTTATATTAAGAGTATTTTTAAGTTACGTGAGTTTTATGATGTACATGTTATATTCTTTTCCTCTTTGCATTATATACATGTAAATTTTTTAATAAAAATACTCATGTTTTTCCTTTGTTTTTTCCCTTTCAATTAAACATAACATATTTATGAATTTGATACACCATTTTCTTACTTTTTCAATGGGTTAATGCAAATTTAATTTTTTGGGAAACGCATAATGTTTGATCCCCTCCCCTTATGTTTGGAAAATAGTAGTTTATCCATCATCCCTCATGTGAAAATATATTTCTTAAAAAGACAAAAGTACCCATAAGGGAGTTAATTGTGATATTTATCATTGGGGGGGGGGGGGGGGGGGAGGGGAAGGGAGTGTGAAGGGGTGAAATGTCATATTTATCATAATACAGGGGTAAAATATCACACTTATCATAACACATGTGGTTAAAGTGCCACATTTATAATTGATTGGGTCAATCTATAGTACTGTCAATTCGAATTTTTTATGTTTAAAATGTCAAGAAGAAGTGTGAAACTATTATAAGATTATATTGGGATAAATTATTCTTTCTCAAATCATATGAGGGTTAATTGAACATTATTTATATCTTATAGGGATAAATTACTCCTTTTTACTTATACCGGAAACCAAGTTTACTAATTTTAAACTTTTAATAGTTGAGGTATAATGCTATGTTGTGCATAGCACGAGAATATGCTAGTATCTAATCTAATACATATATATATTTGAAGGGTGGGTGTTGACTCCAATTGAGTGTTTTGACCAAAATTCTAATTTTCTAGAGTTTTGAATTATTTTATTTTGTGAAAAACTTTTGATTGGTTGAAATTATTATATGAATTTATATTGTACATATCATCATTTAAGTAATAATATCGATAATCTGCATAATTTATGTCAATTAGTACTAATCATGTAATTACATACTCCCATATATAGTTTCACCTAAAAAATAAGAGAAAACTTTATTAATTCCTAAAATTTCTCCCCTAAATAAGCTACAGGTATCGTTCATAAGGATGTTTCTTTTATATTCATCTTTTCTAATACATATTGGATATCATATTCTCTTTGGTTCTTCCATGAAAGTCATGGTTTTAATTTTCTTCTTCATAACTATGACTTGAGAAGCTTTGAAGCTTTCGATTTTTCTATTCTTATTTTTATTTCTTACGATTATACAAGGTTTTATATTTTAATTTTGTGTTTATTTGTATTGTATTGTTTTTGTTATAGAAATATTTTAATTTTTTTAGTTTTATCATACGTGATAAGCTTTCGATTTTTCTGTCTATTTTCTCATTTTTTATGATTGTAATATCATGTTGTACAAGGTTTTTATATTTTAATTTAGTGTGTGTTTGTATCATTTTTTTTTATAGATATAATTTAATTTTTTTTCTTTTGTACAATTTTATGATATTATGTGATAAAAACATGAGTTTTTTAAATATCTTTTGTATTCTTTTATATTATATGTTGATTCAGTTAAATTACATATTTATTTATTATTTACTAATTTTCGTACAAGATTTTATGTTTTGGGCTTTTTTAATTGTATTTTATTATTTCATTGCGGTTTTTTTAGTTTTCATCTTTTGGTCTTGTGAGATAAACAAATCGAGCTAACTAATTTGCTTTACACTTTCAATTTTTCTTCTTTTTCTCATTTTTTATGACTATAATATCATGTTGTACAAGGTTTTTATATTTTAATTTAGTGTGTGTTTATATATTTTTTATAGAAATAATTTAATTTTTTTTTCTTTTGTAAAATTTTATGATCTTATGTGATAAAAACACGCATATTTTAATATCTTTTGTATTATTTTTTACTCTTTGTTTATTCAGTTAAATTTCATATATATATATATATATATATATATATATATATATATATATATAGTTTATTAATTTCCATACAAGATTTTTATGTTTTGGATTTATTTAATTGTATTTTATTATTTCATTGCGGGATTTTTTTTTTAATTTTCATCTTTTGGTCTTGTGAGATAAACAAATCAAACTGATTAATTTGTTTTAAATTTTAAATTATTTCAGTTGAACTTTTAATTTTTATGTATTTTTTCATATATCATATGTTCCTTCCATAAGAAATTATATATATATATATATAGTTTATTAATTTCCATACAAGATTTTTATGTTTTGGATTTATTTAATTGTATTTTATTATTTCATTGCGGGATTTTTTTTTTAATTTTCATCTTTTGGTCTTGTGAGATAAACAAATCAAACTGATTAATTTGTTTTAAATTTTAAATTATTTCAGTTGAACTTTTAATTTTTATGTATTTTTTCATATATCATATGTTCCTTCCATAAGAAATTATATAAATAATTTTTTCTCATTTTTTGATTATAATATCATGTTGTACAAGGTTTTTATATTTTAATTTAGTGTGTGTTTGTATATTTTTTTTATAGAAATAATATAATTTTTTTTTCTTTTACAAATTTTTATGATCTTATGTGATAAAAACACGCATATTTTAATATCTATTGTATTATTTTCTACTCTATGTTTATTCAGTTAAATTTCATATATATTTATTGTTTTTTTATTTTCGTACAAGATTTTTATGTTTTGGGTTTACTTAATTGTATTTTTATTATCATGGAATACTTCAAATGTGTAGATTATTTGCATCTTACATCTTAGTATTTTGCCATAATATTTATCTTCATATTTTCTTAATAAATATATGTATTAATCAGTGATTGCACTTGAACATCATATTTTTTGAACTATGATGAAAGGTGATTCATATTTAAATTTTTTATATTTGTTCATTGAATTATCACACATTGAATTTCTTCATTATTTTAGTATTTATTGTACAAATAATAGCTAATTAAAATTTGAATTTCGTTTTTCATTTTACACTAATATAGCATATACGTGAACTCTAAAAGTTGATTAATATCTTTAAATCATGTAGCTTTAATATGTTTTTTTTTTTCTTTTTTGTATTTTCTTATTTTTGTTGATCTTAAATTTTTGTAATATACTAATATCCTATTTTAAGAATGTATATAGGTTTTCTTTTTATTTTCCCTCGATTTAGATATATGTAGCCTTTTGTGAGCTTAATAATTAATTTTAACTTACTCCCAAATAAAAATATTTTCCAAAAACAAATTCCATAAGCACTATTTAAACAAAAAGAATAAAAGAAGTTTCATTATTCTTTTGTTTTTGTTTTTAGGTTAACGTGACGTAAATATAAAGAAGAGATATAATCTCTAGAAACAAAAAATATTTATTTGTTTGAATCTTCAAAAGTGTCAAAAAAATTCATAAAAGACATAACAAACAAGGTGTTAATTTTTAATTCTCAAACGAATCATGGACTAATGCTTTAAATATTTGATTTTATGAATGACTATCATTAACTATTAATTTTAATTTATACAACACGACTATTAGTTTAAAATTGTATGTCCTTTAGTGCATTTTATTTAAATATATATATATATATATATATATATATATATTTTTTTTTTTTTAGTACATTTGAATCGTGCATAGCACGTGTTTTAGGCTAGTATATATATATAGGAGAATGGTATTTGACCAATTTGGACTGAAATTCTAATTTCTGGTGTTTTTGAATTATTTTTATTATTATAATATATATGATTGGTCAATTTAAATTCAAAAAAATTATTAAGTTTATGAAGTTTTAATTACCTAATCTATAACAGTTTCCCTAAATTATAGGCTTAATATTAGTAAAGAAAAATTAAATCATATAGATGCATTAAATCATATAATGCCGTTTCCTAAAAAAGTAGTTTCCCTAAATTATAGGCTTAATATTAGAAAATAAAAATTAAATCATATAGATGCATTAGTCAAATCCATTTCCTAAAATTCAGTAAGACATTAATTAGGAAATCTTGATGACAAGTCACACTATATATATTTCATCACATACATCCTCATTCTCATTCTTTTGTATTTTTCATGAACATTTATATTTATAATTAAGCATATTTTTATTTTGTATATTCTTATATAATTGTCTTTATGTAAGTTTTGAATATTCATAATATTTTTCTCTTATTCTAATATCAGGAAAGACCTATTATTAAAGATTCAGATTACTCCCACATCATATCATATTTTTGATTGAAGGTAAAAAACAGCATATGTAGTTCATTACGTGTTTTTTTTATTTACCTAGAGAGTAGACACTTTGCTATCATTATTACTAAACCACTTTGTGAAAATTTGGTTGCAACAGGTTAAAGACGGTGTTGGAGGTCGTTCTTCTTAAATGTAGTACTGTAATTGTGAAAATTTGGTTGCAACATGTTAAAGACGGTGTTGGAGGTCGTTCTTCTTAAATGTAATAATGTAAAATTTTGATTTTAAGTCTTGTGTCATTTTTTATTCGGGTGTAAATACCATCACAAGTAGAAATAGTTTGGATAGGGACTTCGCAGTGTCATTATCATTACAATACTTTGTAATAAATTGATTGCAATTAATAAATTGTTAAAGACAGGTTGGAGATTATTCTTTTTTAATATAATATCGTATAATTTTTTTTTATTATCTTTTCTATTACTTGCATGTGATTCAAATTTGATTTAATTTATATATGATATGAGATAACAATTATTAATCTTCTACTAATTATTCATAATAATATTTGAACTTTATTTATTACTATAATCTGAATATTTAATAGCTCCATTATTTAAAAATATGCAAAAAAAATTTTTTTGTTATTTATTCATTCATTTAAATATAAATTAATTAGTTATATTTTTTTATTACTTTATTAAAATATACCTAATATTAAAATTTTGTTATTTATTCATTCATTTAAATAAATATACCTAATATTAAAATTAGGTATATTTATTTTATTTGTTATAACTTCTAAATGGGTATATATTTTTATTTCTGAGTATTTTTTTTTTTATTTATTTAGATTGTGTTTTTACCATTATTTGGTTTTTTGTTACTTTTATTTTAAATATTTATATTTAATATTTTTAGTTTAAATATTTCATAATATTCAAAACAGTTCAATAAAATAATATGAATACATACATATAGATTTTTTTATTAAATAATATATTTATTTTGACAATTAACTAAATAAATATACCTAATTTTCTTTAAATTATTATAAAAAAACTGATAAAATTTATTTTTTTACATGAAAAATAATTTTTTTTAAAAAGAAAAGGAAAAAAAATTGTTACAAGCTAAACATGGAAATATGTGTTAGATCATGGAGTCTAACTAATTGCTTAAAATTAGGCATTTATCATCCAGGAAAACATACGTATTTAACTAATTGCACAAATTATCCACTTATTACAAAATAAAAAAATAAAAAAATCAGTTACAAGCTAAACATGGTAAAAAATTTATATCTTGCAAAAATTTAGGCATTTATTCATCCCCTAAAACATCTAACCGATTTTTTTTTTATTTTTTATTTTATTTTGACAATTAACTAAATAAATATACCTAAATTTCTTTAAATTATAATAAAAAAACCTCATAAAATTTATTTTTCTACATGAAAAATTATTTAATTTTTTTAAAAAAGAAAAGGAAAAAAATTATTACAAGCTAAACA
This sequence comes from Penstemon barbatus, assembly GCA_003313485.2. Classification (NCBI taxonomy): domain Eukaryota; kingdom Viridiplantae; phylum Streptophyta; class Magnoliopsida; order Lamiales; family Plantaginaceae; genus Penstemon; species Penstemon barbatus. Next base: position 14,998,599 of record CM064884.1, on the reverse strand, counting down.
TGGAAATACGTATTAGATCATGGAGTCTAACTAACTGCTTAAAATTAGGCATTTATCATCCACCAAAACATATGTATTTAACTAATTGCACAAATTATCCACTTATTACAAAATAAAAAATAAAAAAATTCACTTACAAGCTAAACATGGTAAAATTATTATATCTTGCAAAAATTTAGGCATTTATTCATCCACTAAAACATCTAACAGATTTTTTTTATTTAGTGCAATTATTTACTATTATGATTTTACATTTAATAGGAAATAGTTAAAAGAACTTTCCAAACCAAATATATAAGATATGTTTATTTCATTGTCTTAGTCTTGCTTTAAAAATTCAATTTTAACTTCACATTTGGAATTTGGACATCTATCTCTCAAAAGCAATTCTCTATTTTGCTCTTTTCTTACAGTTAATTTTTGTAATTTATTTTATGTAATTGTACATTTGGAATTTGGGATCTTATATTTTTTGTTTTAATTTATTGGTTGGACAGATATATATGTTGTGGAGAACTACGTTTTTGTGAACAGGTACATCGATATTGATTATTGTTATAAAGACTTTTCTTATATTAAGGTACATTTGAAACCTCATGTTATATATTTTAATTATTTGATTATTGATTCGAGATTTTTCTTTTTTAATTTTGATAATATTCTGGGATATATCATAAGAAAAAGTAGACGAGACTTAATATGTAAGGTTTTGGGCTCTTTTATTCTAAACTTTTATTATTTTTAATGTGATTAAGTTTCCCAGTAAAGCTACAATTTTATCATATATTTTGTTATGCTTTTCTTTTCACATTTTGTTAATGTGATAGTAATCTATTTCAATAACTTGCCTATTTACATATCTTTTGAAGAAATAAAATTAAGCAATCAATATAAAAGTAAATTTTTTCCCTATTTCTACTACTTTGAAAATAGTATAATTTGGCATATAATTTAAAAGAAATTAATACCTTAACTACATGTTAAGAAAGTATATGCTTCTACATTCACATAATTATGACACTACTAAACCTTATTACTTACTAAAATTCACAATTAAAAATATTTTAACTAATTTAAAGAAAATGGTTTAAACAACTAAAATAAATTTTCCAAATCTTTTATCATATCTTTTGTTATACTTTTCTTTTCACGATAATCGCATTTTGTTAATGTGATAGTAATTTATTTCAATAATTGGCCTATTTACGTATTCGTATGAAGAAAAAAAAAAAAATTAAATAAAGTAACTTTTGACACTACTAAACCTTATTACTTACCAAAATTCTCATTTAAAAAGATTTTGTAAAGTAAGTAAATAAACTACTTTGAAAAATGGCCTAAATAATATTTATAAATTACATTAGAAACAGAACATAAGGATCTTTGGCATGCTCGAGGCGACGAAACTCACGTTCCACTCGAGGGACTTCATTTTCTAAAATAAATTTAGGGCAAACTAATCAAAATGAAAACGAAGTCAATGGTTTGTACTTTTGACAAAATTTTACTTAAATATTAAATTTATGAAAGAAATGTTACAAAATTTTACTTAAGTATTAAATATTAAATATCTTAAAGAAAATAAATTAATTAAAAAATGGTAAAATTTTACTTCCAAAATAAATGGTTAGTATTTAATAAAAATGAAAATAAAAAATCACTCGGAAAATTTCCAATTTAAAAAACTAAACATTCCCTAAAATTGTGCCAAATAAATAGGTAAGAGAATATTGTGCCAAACAAGGAGCCAGAATATAACAATAATTTTCAATTAAAATATTAAATTAAATACCTTAAAGGGTGCCAAGAAAATAGCTAAAAGTTAAAGGTAAATTGCTTTAAACAATTAATACAATATTTGATAAGATATCATAATTTAATTTGAAAAAAAAGTCCAAATAATATTTATAAAAATGAGAATTTTGGTAAGTCAATGGTTTGTACTTTTGACAAAATTTTACTTAAATATTAAATTTATGAAAGAAATGTTACGAAATTTTACTTAAGTATTAAATATTAAATATCTTAAAGAAAATAAACTAATTAAAAAATGGTAAAATTTTACTTCCAAAATAAATGGCTATTATTTAATAAAAATGGAAAAGAAAAAAAAAATTCACTCGGAAAACTACCAATTTAAAAAACTAATCATTCCCTAAAATTGTGCCAAATAAATAGCTAAGAGAATATTGTGCCAAACAAATAGCTAGAATATTAAATTAAATACCTTAAAGGGTGCCAAGCAAGTAGCTAAATATATGGTTGATAGTTATTTGTCCTGAATCTATGTCAAACATAATTTCTTTTTCTAAAGACATAATCTATGTCAAACTTGATAATAAATATTTTTAGTATTATGTTAGACTTAAATTCTATCTATTTACGATACTTTTTAGTAGATTGTACTTCATGCAATATTTTTCTTAACTACCAACAATTTTTCATCAATTTAATTACGATTTTATAAATTACATAGTTGATAAAAGAAAACATTTGTCTAATTAGGTTTTATTCCAACCAAAATACATAAATTTCATAAATTTTCTATTTAGTCAATATTTTTCATAATTCTTTAAGTTTAAGCTTTAGATTTTCTATCTATACTGAACTTTGTTTGAGCATTATATAGATGAATTAAGTTGCTAATTATAATCATAATTATTTCGAACTCAATTAACTATTTTTACGGGGGTGTTCCAGTAACTACGATTTCTTATTAGAATTACCTATTCAATTAAATCAATTAATCGCTCTTTTAAATATTGACATTTATCCAAAACAACGTACTTCGTGCATAACACAGAATTATGTGTAATTTCGAAACTATTTGTTTGCATGAAGCTCACTTATTTTTCTTAATTTAGTAATTTTTCTTACAATTTTTTCTTATTGTTCTCAAATATTACCGAAAACTTTTCAATATTTAGCTAACCGAAACATACGCTGGAACGAAATATTAATTCATGGTGAAATGCTCATCACTTAAGCAAATGAAGGACAAAGTGAACATTATATTTATTAAATCAACCTATAAACTATTAAACAAGAATTTAGTGATTCTGTGCGTAGCACGGGGTAAATGCTAGTAGTATTGATAGTAGGGTGTTTTGGTCGTTGTAATAACCACCTTTGTTAATTTAAAATTTTGACAATAATTCCCTTTGTTCTCTTAATACCGCGATAAAAAAATTATTTGATGCATCCGTTGTATGGATAATATGGTATACCACAAGGAGAAAATTAAATTCAGTCCTTAAATTTAAGGAAAAGTTTGCTCTATAATTTCATCCTCACCATGTATTGATAGGCAAATAATATTTGACCAAATCCCAACAATTTGCTGCACAACGCCATCCATACAACGGTTATACCAAATAATCAAGCAGTCCCTCTTAATTTTCGAACAAATGCATTGAGCTAACAATATATTAACACGTACACCCTATTTTTTGCTAATAAAATATCCATATAGGTTTTTTTTATCAATTAGGAAAATGCAGGGGTTGATATTGTATTTTGCACGTTTTAACATTAAAGTGGAAAGTTGCAAACTTGGGTGGAGATAAGGGAGCAAGAAGCGTGCCACATTTAACAACGTCTTTTCAAAAGCGCTCTCATGTCTAAACAACAGATGGTCCAGATCACCCCATTCCAAAATTCCACCGCAAAACATAACCAAGTTTACAGTGACGTCTCTCTGTTCAATCATCTTCTCCTTTCTCCGATCCAATACACATCTTTGTAAGTAAAATTACCATCTTTTACTTATAATTCAACACCTTGTTTAAAGATTATTATTTCCTTATGATTTTTACAATTTTAAGATATATTGGGGTAGTGTTTTATTATGCACATACCCATTAATATGCATATCAAAGCTGACTCATCCTCTTTGAATTCCTGGACAGTTGTAAGAGAATTTTATGTTGGGATTTTCAGCTGAGGTAATAAGGAGGCAACAATTCTTGATAAGGTGTTTGGGGGGGTATAATAGTAATAATACTATAAGAAGCAGCAATAACATTTGCAGTACCACCATAAAAATGCAGTCTTTGATGAGTGGTGGAAGCCCTTCTTTGGAGGTTGATCCTATCAGTATTTTGAGAACAATCACTCCATCTCTTGATCCTTCTAGGCATAAAGGCCAAGCTGGTGATTCTAATAAATACCCAACTCAGTTTTTCTTTTCTTTGGCATTTTTATTAATTTTATATTGAAATTGTCTATAGTAATCTTGTGGAAGTGCTTGAATTGTGGGATTCCCCTGTTCTTTTATGATAGTTTACAATGTAGTTTGTAAAAAGACCTACATTAAGTTATTTCTAATCTAGATATTATCTTTGTCTACATTAGGTGGATTCATGTTTTGGGAATTTGATTTGATTTAGAATTGAAGATGTTGTATAGGTTATTAGATGTGACTCTCCTATTGGCGAAGTCATTTGTTATTTTCGATTTGGAGTATTGACTTCTAAGAAATTTTCCATTAACTAATGTGGCAAAAAAAGAGCTAGATATGTAACATTGGGTTATGATTCGTCTAACGGCTATGAAACATTAGAACAATTCATTTATATTTTCTGGATTTTCAAATGGGCAGAAATGAATTGTATAGATATGTCTTGGTTAGATTAATGTCATTAAATGTTAAAATTTTAAGCCTACTTAGGATGCTAGAATTGAGTTAGCATGTTGCATCATTCCTCATTGATTGGATGTGTTATGATTGGTTTCATGGACATACATTCCGTATTATCAAATTTATATTTAAGCCACTTGTTCGTCATTTCACCTCTAGAAGTCCTAATATTAATATTTATTAAGGCTCTTGGAGTAAAAAAAAAATGGGTAAAAGTATTTTGTTTTCATCAAATGATATAACTTTCGACGTTAATTTTTGTTCATTTTCATTATCCTTGTCATTTTCCTCAGCAGAACTCACCACGCTACATTTTTTGTTGCTGCATGTGTTGTTAAATCACCCCATAGCTTCGATCCGCTAATTAACTGATTAAAGATATCGGGGATTAATACTTTTTTTTTTTATGACTATAACTAGCAATCATATTCTCTCATTTATTTTTTAAATGTCTGATCCACTTTCAGGGAAGATAGCAGTTATAGGCGGTTGCCGTGAATACACTGGTGCACCTTACTTTTCTGCTATTTCAGCTTTAAAAATTGTTAGTTCTCTTCACATTACATCTTCCCTTATCAAAGACTTCTAATTTTGTAATGTGAATTAAGATGATATATATTTTTCAGGGTGCTGACTTGTCTCACGTATTCTGTACAAAAGATGCTGCTACAGTTATTAAAAGCTACAGTCCTGAGATAATTGTTCACCCTATATTGGAAGAATCATATAACATTAGGTGAATATTTACTCAAATCAACTTATAATCCATCGTAAAATATTAACTTTACATTTTTGTTCCTATTAAATTCTATTTAATGTTCTGAAATGATGTATTTAGGGATGAGGATAAGAGATCAATATCAGGCAAAGTTATTGCAGAGGTTAATAAGTGGATGGAGAGATTTGATTGTCTAGTTATTGGTCCAGGCCTTGGAAGAGACTCGTTTCTCTTGGTGAGTCACTTCGGAGAAGAATGTTATGCACAAATTTGTTAATGTCATTTAATGGTTTAGTCAAATTCTTTGTTGTTAAATTGTGCTATATTTTCATTTTTCTCAAGAACTTTAAAAATGTGGCAAAAGAAAATGACGAACTTATAGCTGCTTAATATAAAGAAATATGGATGTATACACAGTATAGAAAGAACAACTTTCAAGAATCATCTAAAAGCTAGGGGCTATATTTTTCCCAAAATTAAAATCGTATAGTAAAATGATATATAGTTGATTAAACCACCCTAAGTCATACCAGCAAATCTGAAGCTAATTCAATGGCATGCAAAATCTAAATAGCCAGTAATCAATATCTTCAGTTATTTATTTAACAGATGTCGATAACTTTACCATTCGGGCGTAATTGATGCAACTTTCTTTATAGTGTTATGATGTTTAAAGTTTTGTGAAATAACAAGAGTACCTACCTCTTTTAGTTGACCTTTTTCATTATTATTTTTTTTGGAAAGTTGCATCATATTGTCTGATCGGAATGTCTCCAGGAATGTGTAAGTGATATAATGAAGCTTGCGAAGAAATCCAATGTCCCAATGGTTGTAGACGGGGTACGTTGTATAACTATTTGAAAATAATTATGTGCTTACTCATGTGCAAAGGTGACATACTTTTAGCATGCAAGCCTTTAATAATTTTGGTTTTTTCAGGATGGGCTTTTTCTTGTTACAAACAATCTTGATTTGGTCAAAGGTTATCCCTTGGCTGTCCTAACTCCTAATGTTAACGAGTATAAGCGCCTAGTTCAAAAAGTCCTACAGGGTGAAGTAAATGATCAAGATGGAACTCAGCAATTACTTTCTCTTGCAAAAGGGTAAATTCTTCTAGGCAAACAAGATTCACTTTCGTGAAATTATCCCAAAAAAAAGATTCATGTGCATACATATTTCTTAAAGAATGCTCTTTTATTTTCCTTGTTTACATATGTGAGAAATGTATTTTTTCTTGAACAGGATAGGAGTAACCATTTTAAGGAAAGGAGGATCTGATTCTATCAGCAATGGTGAAACAGGTACTTTACTAACGAGGATAATTACTTTATCATCTAGTCGTCTTCATCTGCTAATAAAAAATGACACATGGGGTTTTTTGCTAATTAGACAAAGCATAGGAGGTCTTTTTGCATTTCACTCAATCTTATACTTTTGACTGAATTGTAGTTCATTTTTGCCAACCGTACAGTTCATGCAGTGAGCAGTTTTGGTTCACCTCGGCGCTGTGGGGGCCAGGGTGATATACTTTCCGGAAGGTAAGCCTCTTGTTGTCTGTTCTATAAATTGAACTCGAGATTGTGTTTTAACTTGGTCTGATAATCAAAAGCGCTCTTACAAGCTTTACTCAACCGAACATGATTCGAGCTTGAGCCACTTGATATTTACATTTACATTTTGTCATTTTTCAGCTTATTAAGTCGACCTCGAACTGAAGTTCAAAAGTTGTGTAACTAAAAATGTTAAGTTTCGTTCATTATATATAATGAATCAAACTCAAATGAACCTTTACCAATCGAACTTGAGCTGTATCTCAAATGACCTAGTTTGACTTTCAAGTTCTACCTGTATATCTCATCTTTTTCTTGATAAATAAATAAGTTATTTGATTTTGCTGGCAGTGTTGCTGTATTTATTTCATGGGCTCGTCAATGTGAAGCTGCTAAAGGGGAGACGGGCCTGAGCCCGACGATCTCGGGCTGCATTGCAGGCTCTGTATTGTTGCGAAAAGCTTCATCACTTGCATTTCAGACTAAAAGAAGATCTACTCTTACTACAGATATTATTGAACTCTTGGGCCAAAGGTTTTTTTTTTTTTTTTTTATTGTATATCACATTTTATTTATTAGATAATTTTATATACTGTATCTCAAGTGCTAATTTTTCTTTTATTAACTTTGTTTTTTGCAGTTTGGAGGAATTCTGTCCAGTAAGTTTATGAGATTTGTATTACTGCTCTTTTTTTCTTTTTTCTTTTTCATTTTAGTTATTTTAGATTAGAAAAGAGCTGAGAGTGGCACAAAAGTATGTGGAATTCCCAAAACAATTTTCTTTGATCTTTACATTTCATGTACTAGATAAATAATTTGGGTTGTTATGAGGAGGAATTATAATATTATATTTATTGGTATTCTTTGTGTATAAAGTTACTGCTGTCAATTTGTAAAAAAAAAAAAAATTGGGTATGCCTAACTTAATAAATGAATCCCAATTATCAATGAAACATTTAAATTTGGCGAATTTGGTCGGATTTATTTGTAAAAGACCCAAGTTCCTCTTACTTTTTTTTTTAAAGATTGTGAACACATTACTACATCGAAGTGTCAAACATTATATTCAATTTTTTTTTTTTCAATTATTAATCATCACATCAGAATTCTCAAATACTGCCAAAATACAAAAATAAATCCACAATTTTGTTAACAAGATTTTCAATAATGTTCACTAGAATTTTCGACAAAGTTTGAACATTAAAAATATCTTTAGAGTTCAGAACAAATAAAAAATATCAAAATCCACAATATTTTCTCATTGAATTCGAAATATCCTAGGCTGTATATACTATTTACCTACATGCTAAAAAGATTTATGATTGGAACTAGCAATATTAACAATATACATGTTATTGGAAGTTAAGTATGAAATCAAAATAGTAAATGAAATACTGTATTAATCAATATCTTGTTAGAACTGAACAGATCAAATCACTCCAACTCCATATTCGTTCCATCAATTCCAGAAAATGATATGTTTAAATAAAATCAAATCAAATTAATCGAAACTATATGATTAAAAAAGGGGATGTTCCTCTATTACATTTTTGTGTCAAATATTTGTCAAGCATATAAATATATTCATTGACAAGTGTACTTATTTAAATTTCGTGTGGATGCACACATACAATTCAAGGGTGAATTTATGATCATGTGACACTAAAATGTGATAAATGATCTGCCTCAAAAAAACATTATTAATTGAATTCGAATTATATCTAGATCAAAATTAACACACAAAAAGATAAGTGCTCTAAGTAATCAAATCAAAATCAAAGCCTTGGATCTATTTTTCCGAAACCGGATAAAATCTGACCCAAAATTCTATGTTATCATCAATTCAATCCCCAAAGTAAGAATAAAAGTTTCTTTGATATCCCTAGTATTATATACTACAATACACATACTCAAAACCTTTAAATTACCAAAAATCCTTAAATCGATTTCATGTTCCAACCAAAATCTAATGTGAACTCGTAGAAATTATTTCAGAACTTTACCTACTTTATCATGACCCTACATCCAAAATCTATTCAATCCATTGACAGGCAGAGCACAGGCATCATATGGACATTTTTCTCTTAACTTTGAATTGCAATAACATTTAAGATTTCATTAGTTCTTCTTAAACCATTTTGTATTTCAGATTTGTCCCTTTCTTTTTCTCTTAATTATTAACTGGGAAACTCAAATGAACTCAAATTAATTTCCACCAAACTTCACACTAAAGAAGCATAAGTCAATACATACGAAACCAAATCATCCATACAATCACACATAAAAATGCAAAAGTGGGTAAATCAAAAAATTTAGTCACCAAATATATATATATAAAATATATTCTCATAATTAAAAAATTTAAGAATTCAAAATACAAATCAATCACTCCCGAATTCACTAAAGATACAAGAAGTACTAAAGCGTACCCCTAGAAATAACAAAGTTTACATAAATCAACTTGTCGCTAGCAACTGATCAACGTCCAAGGCAATATCACTAAAGATAGGATCATTGAAATCTATATATGCGTTCATATCCACATTGCTTGGAGGTTCAAATTGTGCAGTAATCGACTCAATACTTTCATCTTTCTTCTCGTCGTCACCAGTCGCATGGAACCCTTCTCGCGATAAATCCCCATTCTCTTTTTCGAAACCACTCTCCATTAGATAAATCGGTGGTATAATTGAATCTCCCCATCCACTTTGATTGGAATTTCCAAAGATATTGGAAAAGGTTGAAGTAAGATCAATGCCCAACCTTTTCATAAGCCCATTTGACTGTTCCATGTCAATATTGTTATGGCAAGCCATGGTTGCAAAATTTTCTTCATTAAGACTCCTAGGAGAATTTTCAATGGGTTGTCGATCAAGATCATTATCCTTATCCTTTTTTCCATCTCTTTTGTAAATTCGACACAAAACCCAATTATCCAACTGCAAAAATAAGTAGTGTTAATAATATAAGGTGTTAAAAAAGTATAAAATAAAATAAAATAATGTATTGAAGTAAATTAAAAAATTAAGTTGTACCCTCACATTAGATGTACGATTTCTTTTAAGGTTAGGTTCATGAACCATATATTCTTGCATGAGCCAGTTGGTCTTCTTTGCTTTTGGAGGTTTGCCTTCGTAAAATACCAATGATTTCTTTGATCCAACTTTTTTATCATTATGATGTATTGCTTTATCGCCCACGGTGGCTTTCCAATAGCCGTTACCTGCCGCTCGATTAGGGCGTGATCCATTTAAGTATTTGCGGTTTCTCGGAGTAAAGAAATACCATTTTTTCTCCCCAAAAGGAAAAAAATTCTCTACAAGAAAGAATGATCATAAACACACATATCAATATTATATTATTATTCATATGTCAAAAATCATGAGAGTTCTTTACATATCGGTAATTACGAAATTCAGATTCGTCAAATATGTAAATCCAAATTTCATAGACAAGTTCTTGTGATATACTATGAACTAAAAAATAATATCTAATAATATAAGAGAAGGGACAAAGAATCGACGAGTACCTGACAATTCTTTCGGATTGTGTTTGTAAATATCGACTTCATGTATTTTACTGTATGGGATAGGTTCATTCTCTACTTTCTTCTTCAGATAATCAACAATGAGTTCATCATCCGTGGGCTGAAAACGATACCCTGGCGGAAAATCTTTAACATAAACAATTTCAATTGGGGAATTTGTATTGCCAGAATGATTCTGGACTTGTTGATGATGCATATTATTGGTTGTTTTGTGTATTTGGAGAAAAAGAATACGCTAACTTCTTCTTTTTTTCCGCAGGCACAAGAATAATTATGAATCCATAGGGAAGCTTTATATAATAATTAATGAGTTGTATGTAAAAGCTATCTTGTAACAAACTCTATGAATTTAGATAGATGATACTTATCCAAGATTCAGATTCTTCCTATCATTAATTTTGTTTGTCTGAGAAGATAGATTTTGTGGACTTGTTCAAAACTAACATATTAAATATTTAATAGGATAAAGGTCATGTAAAAAACTTTACATTTTTTTTTTATCAAATGTACCGTGCAATTCAATTTTTTATATTTTGTTATTTTATGAATAAGGAATTATTATTATATTTAACTTAACAATTATATATACAATTCAAATCAAAAAATAAAAATAAAAGATAGTTTTCATGAAGCATATTTATACAATTAAGTACGAGCATATTTATTAGGGATTTATTTATACTTTTGTTCACTATTTCGTCTATATTTTATACTCCCTCCGTCCCATTTATTTTGCTCCCTTTGCTACAGTACTCGGTCAAACTTTTTAATCTTTTAAGTGACTTATCATATTAAATTATTCACATTTGTGGTGTATTAAACCTTTTAAATATTAATATATATAGTGTCATAATATATTATCAACTTATTAGTGAAATATATTAATTAAATTATTTATTATAATTTTTACAAATTTGGTCAAGTTGACCAGTCAACTGTACCTGGAGAGCAAAAAAATTGGGACAGAGGGAGTATTATATATTGAGTATTGGGCCATTATAATTGATTTTACAAAATTAACGGGCTATAAGCAATAATTGGTATTAATACCAATTCTCCAAATGGATTAAAACACTAACCCAAGTACGTAACTTAGCAGTGAGAGTCCAATTTAATCCACAAGTACGTAAATTAGCAATGAGATCTTAGTTTGAAAAGAATGGATAAAAGAAAAAAGAAAAAAGTCAATATGACAGTCCTGTCTAGCATAGCTCACTTACATTCTAATTTAAATGGTTGAAGAAATAATGTGGATAACTTGTTTAACCGGTTTGATAGTATCCATTGCAAGCAATTTTCACCCCAATAATGAATTTGAGTTCATTTATATTGTTTTTAATTTTTTTATTTGCAAATAGTTTAAACAACTAGTGTCTATTGCAATTTTTACCTCCACAATTTTGCTTTGTTGAAATCTTTTGCAATTTTTCATCTCCTCAATTTTTTTAATCCAAACTATCTTTTTCTATTAAACATGTATGCGTCTTTACTCTCAAATTTTAAATTTGTTACTATATCATATCCGACATTTCGACCTCGTTTCTATAATTCAATTTTTTTTAAAAGTTCTTATAATTGAAAGTGAATTTGTACCATATTCACTGTCTCATAGCTTTAGAAGTTCTATTGACATTTCGACCTCGACTATTAACTAAAAATATAAACATACATTAAAAATCTTTAATAATAAATTTAATTTCGATTCGTGTTCCACATAATGACAACTCATTTAAATTCAATTCATTTAAGACTTATGGTAAATCCACTTACAATCTCAAATTCAATAAAAAATAATATATATGGGTCTTTTTATTGGGTAATTTTTACCCAGACCGGGTTTGGCCGAACCCAAACTAATTACATGGCAAGTGTAATACACTTGCTTTAGGATTGGATATAACTTCCAGGAAAGTGACCAATCACAAAGCAAGTGCAATACACTTACTTGGTAGTTGGATTGGTTTGGCCAAGCCAGGCTTGGGCAATAATTTTCCCTTTTTATTGATTATGAATATTGTAGTGCTAATTTTACTAATAAGAAATAATTGACTGGTAAACTCACTATTTCCTTTATTTTAGGTTGGGCTGTCATACAACCTAATTAATATGTTCGGTAAGAGTAATGTTACTCAAAGTAAAATAATGGGAAAATAATCACTATGAATTATTCAGTACTTACTGGAATTTTTTTGATATTGGGCTGACATAATACTTAGTTTAGCCTAGGGCTGTCAATGGGGTGGATTTCAATCCGGATCCGTTCGAATTCGGTCCGATTTATGAGGATAATTGTCCGATTAGAGATTCGATGGACCTGATCCGATTATAAAGATCCGAAATTCGAAACTCGTGGAGCGAATATGGATTTAGGTCGATCCGATCTGTTAAAGATCCGTATCCGACAACAAATAAAAAGAAAGATATATATACAGAATAGTTTATAAAAATAAGTATCATTAATAATATTTCAACGTCAATTTAAGAAGATAGTAATTTATAATTCGTTTATAAATTAATTCAAACCAAATATTCATTCTACAAATATGAATATAGTAAAGAAACTTTGAAAATGTGAGCTAAAATTAAATAAACTGAAAAGATAATAAACTTGTTTTAGGAAAAAAATATTAATTTAACTTTTTAAATACAAATTTATTGTATCAGAAAAATATCCGATATCCGGTCAAATCCGACCAAGATCCGTTGAATTAAAAAAATCTAGATCCGAGCATAATCCGAGCAAGATCCGAATCCGATAGAATTCGATCCGATATAAATGGAGCCGGATCTGGACGAACCTGATCCGACAAGAATCCGACCCATTGACAGCCCTAGTTTAGCCCATTTAGTAGCACCAAAATATCTTGTAGCCCATTTCAGTTAACCGTGGTTTGGACCGGGTCCCAAATCCATCAGGTAAGACTAGGAGATTGTGTGCACTTCTATTAGCGGATATATGGTTAAAACGAGATTTATATTTGATCCCCAAATGAATTCAAATTTTGACTTAACCCTCCTAAAAGTACGATATTTGCATTCCACTCCCAAAAATATCATTAATATTTGCGCTTTTCCCCTAATCAATATTTTGTACGTTATAACGAGACAAAATAAATGGATTTGTAGGGGGTTTAAAGCTTGCCCTTCTTTTTCTTTTTTCCTTTTTTGTAATTATACAAAGTATATAATATTAAATATATGAGCATTTTCAAATTTAAAAAGTATTTTTTATTTTCTAATTAAATATATGTGCATATAGACATTTATATTGTGTCATATGAAATATAATTGAAACTGTATAAATTTAATAATGTCTATCAAAAGTATATTTCAATTTTCTTCTCATTTCAAATTTTAAGAAAATTTTGCAATAAAGGTCTAGATTTTTAGAAGACTTTAAATGTTTTCGATATGGCCATAAAATAACACTTGTGCCGTTTGAAACCTTTTTAGATGTTCACCAAAGCAATGTGTAACGTGCTGTTGCTAATTAATTTTTAGATGGTTAAGACTTAAGTCTTTAAATTGAAAACCTTTTTAGAGGAACAAAGCATGAATTGCCATTTTTTACGTTCAGTTCACGCGTTAAAATTATATTACGAATATTACTAAATCTTATTTTCGAGATTATGACCAGTGGCATGTAAAATATTTTAATAAAGTTCCAAGTTCCAAACTAATAAAAATATTGCAATCCATTTTCTCCGTTGAACGCCAACTCATTGAAACATTTTCGTTCGTGTTAACATTTTTTCTGTTTCTCCAACTCATCCACAAGGTACTCTCTATGTTGGAGGTGAAGGGCTGGCATCTTCCACCATCTACGCGAACGTGTTTGACACTAAATGTGTGGGTGCATAAAAGAAGCATAGCTGGCATCCTAGGCATTCTGAAATCTTCTCCAAACCTTGAGAGATTAGTCATAAAGGGACACCTTTCCCTCGTAAGGTATGTTGAGGTATTGGACCATATCATAGGCTAATATATATATGTTAATTCACACCAAATTGATCATTTGAAATTTGTTTTCATTGCAACTAATTTGTTATTTTTCCCTTCAGGAAACTGAGTCGGAGAATCTAGATGCAGCATACTTACAAAATGCTAATTTGGATTTAGTTGCATTTCATGTGAAGACTGTAAAGATCTCTAGCTTTACGGAATCATTTTGTTCTGTCGAACCAATGGCGACATTGGTGCAACTCCTGCGCAAGGGGGCAACGGCCTTGGAAAAGATGGTTATAAGTGCAAAAGAATTGGATATTGACAAATCAACAGTAACACTAATTTCTTTTCCTAGAGCCTCATCTAAAGCAGTTATTGTGTTCGATCAATGACCATGCAATTGCTTCGTGGTTTCTTACTTTTTCTACTATATGGTATAACTTAACGAAGCAATAACATTGATTTTGTAGGTTGAATACAGTTGTTCGTTTGTAGGTTGATCACACGTTTAATTGGAATCATATTTCTTAAAAGTTAAGGTGTGTTGAAATCTCTACAAATGGGATTCTTAGGAAAATTTCAAATTAAATATATTTAAATTTATGTACACATGTATTTAGACTCATTTGGTTAGATTTTCTCTTTATGCATGGGAGGTTTAGGGTTTAAATCCCAATAATGACATCATTTTTTCTATATTTTGATAAATCTATATTCTTAACATTTTTTCTTTTCCAATAATTGTTCATTTTTTTTCTTTTCTTTTCTTTTGTAGTAATTATTCTTTTAATCCTTTCCATTCTTCATGATTTTTTGTCAAATTTTTTTTTTCTCAAAAGTTACCTTTAAAAGGTAAAAAATTCTTACTTACGATTTTTTTCTTTATAATACGATTTTTCTGCTTATAATTTTCTTTACTTAAATATTGTAAAAAGATAATATCACCCTCTAATAAAATGGATCTACCGCCATCCCTATTTATAAATGTATGTGTACCTTTTTTTAAGTTTAATATATGATGTGTAACTTTTTCTATACACAATGACGCATAATTAATAGTGTTAAGAATGTAACGGAATGAAATAAAGTCAAACAATCAATTATAATATTTTCAAAAGAATAAAGTACAACTAATAATATGCATTTACTTGTAAAATTTGCTTCGGCTAAAATAATATTTTTGAAATTTTAATTACAAAAACTAAAAAAAAAAAAATCACGATTGAATCATATAATAATTAAGTGGATTTGTTATTTAATCATCTATCTAAAAGTAATATGTTAAAAAAAAAATAATATATCAATATCTAATTAGTATTTTTATATTTAAAAGAATAAATTGATCATAACTTTTTTTTATTATAAAGGGGCCCCAAATTCAAAATTCCCGAAAGACCCTCGGATGTATCATACATGTGGGTTTACAGGTTATTTCTTGAACCAAATCCGCTATAACTCCATCAATGCCCATCAAATGTTGCATATAAACAGCTTCAGCCACATTACTAAATACCAAAAACGAACACAAAAATAGTCAAACAATGTTACTTTTACGTACTAATAAATCGGAAAAGGAAAGGAAAAAAAAAAAAAACCCTCACTTTAATTTGCCATAGGTTAAAAGGGATAGCTTCAATTCTTTGATTTTGTTCACTGCACTTGGATTTCTAAATATGCCCCGAACTTCGGAAACAATCCCTTGCAAACCACCCTCCAAAGTTATTTAATTGCCTCTCACCTGCGGGTTTACAAGTTGATTATTTTAAAAATTAAACCGACGGGTTGCAGACGGGTTGGGTCTGGTCGGGCGGGTAGCGGATTTATGAAGACCTCTACTATTTTTTAAGTCAATACCACACAAAGTTTCGTTGACCAGATACAAAGAATAATTCCGAATCAATTACTCAAGTTTTGAAATCTCATCGCATTGGTTTTGTATCCCATGAAATCAATCAGTATATTAAAGAACATAATTTCAATTTGTTTCAACCCTAATAAAATTATATGCATCGAATATTTATTTGAGATATTGATTTTTTACATAATCCAGGAATATATTCTTTTTTTTTTTTTTTTTTCCAGTAAGAAATCGCATGCTATGGGAAAAAAAATTAAAATCATGTTATAGAAGGTGTAAAATGGTGGAGATGTTTAATTGAAGGTATAAAAATGGTGGAGAAGAATAACTGAAGGGTGTTAAATTGGTAAGAGTTTATGAAAGAGGAAAAAACATATTTATGATAATTAATTGGGTGAAAGAATGAAAAAGATTTCATAATATTTAATTAACTGGGTAAGTAATTCAAGGGGTAAAACAATAATATGCTTAATTAGCGATTTCTTACCATTTTGTAATAATTATAATGAAGGGTTTAATTTATAATTTCAATTTTTAAATAAAGTCAACCAATTCTTTTATTTGTTGACTGAGTTACTCGATTAACGGCCGAGATTAAATCGGATAAAATCAATGGTTTTAGATTAAGGCCATAACTAGAGGGATCACACATTAGAAAAATCGTAAGAGTACATAGGAAGTTAATTAATAATTAGCACCAAATAAATGAGAAACAACAACTCAAGAGAAGGTTTTAACCACACCAATTAAGGTTCTACTTGGATGCGAACTTGAAAGCCATCATTCCCGAGGTCACATTGTTCCTCCTGAATCTGTTTTGCCCAAGCAACAACAGAAGGACTAGACTCATCCACCTCGATCATTTCAAGCGTAGTAATTCCTCCAATGACACTAGGTATTTCCTCCAGTGAGGAGCAATTTCGAATAATCAGGTGTCGGAGACATGGGAAGTGGGTTTCATCGGCTCGCCAATGCACCAAATTCAATTTTTCAAGTACCAGAATCTGTAGTGAGCAAAATTCTCCTTCATTAGGCTCCTCCCACTCTGCATCTTCAAAGTTACATTCTCGTATTTTGAGCACTTCAAGTTTGGGTAACAAACCAACAGTTTCCATGAATTTAGAAGGTATTACACATTTCCTCAGTGTCAATTTTTTTAATGAGGGAGGACAAGTGAGGCGAGAAAGGGAAGGGGGAAAACCCCGCACCATGCTAGACGAGCACTTCAGTTTTTCAAGCTTATGCAGACAAGACAGATCACCGTAATCGTCGTCATAGAAATTGATTCCCAACTCAATCAGGTAAGGAGTGGTTTCAATTAAATTCGCACTTAAGGAGACAGTTGACAGAGTTTGCAGATTTTCATGGACAATGTTTTTATTGCTCCTGCTTTCAATATTGAAATGGAAATTTCCATTCGTCTTCAAATGTCTCAACTGTGTCATCTCCCATATTTCAGATGGTACAACACAACTCAAATTTGAACTCCAAAATAACGTTTGTAGATTCCACAGTCTGGAAATTTCAGAAGTTAAATTTGAATTACACATGAGGGCCAAGTATCGTAAGTTAAGCAGTTGATAAATTTCTGTTGGGAACTGCTGGAATGCTATTTCACATATATCTAGCACCCTCAACAATCTTAATACCAAAAACACTTCAGAGAGAATTGCACGCGATGCCAAACCAGTGCATAAGAAAGAACGAGCCAGTGACATAGCTTCCTTTGAGGAATAAATATCTCGAATGCGATAGGATGGATGAACACTCACACGACGCAGCAAGCAAGTGACATTGTGAACTTGCTGGTTCTTGACATAAAGAAACTTTTCCTGCTCAGCTTTTTTCACACATAGATCCCTCAAGAGATCATGGATGCTACAACTTTTTACTTTGCCATTATATGCTTGTTTTCGAACCAAAAGAAGATTCCTGTCAACAAGAGCCTTTAGGTACACCTCTGCCACTTCTTCCAAGTTTTTATCTCTAATTGGTTTCAGAAACCCCTCAGCTACCCACAGCCTTATGAGTTTGGAAGCCTTAATCTCGTAATCTTCTGGAAAAGCTCCTAGATAGAGAAAACACGGCCTTAAATAATGAGGCAAGTGATCGTAACTCAATGATAATATCTTTGAGAATTGCTCATCTTTCTCAGCAGCAGCTGTTCTTATGTCCATTGCAACATGCTCCCACCAATCCTTTCTTTCCTTGCCCTCCGAGAGCAGTCCACCAATTACATGAATTGCAAGAGGAAGCCCTGCGCAATTTCTCGCAATGTATTTTCCAATCTTTTCCAAAGCAGCAGGGCAATTATTTTTCCCAAACACCTCTTCACATAGTAAATTCCAACTTTCAACATTGTTTAGAAGTTGCATTTTGTGGTGTGTACTCAATGTGTTCACATAATTAGCCACCCTCGATTCTCTAGTGGTTAATATGATCCGACTTCCATTGTTGTTGTCTGGGAAGAACCTTCGTGTTGCATCCCAGACATCGGTACTCCACATATCATCCAATATGATTAGAAATCTTCTACTATTTAAACTCTGAAATAAGGTAAGTGCCAATTGCCTTTTTGTCTTGCGGAGCATCTCGTCAGGAACATTTCCAATTACCTGAGCAAGAAGGCTTAAAAGAATAGCTCGCTCATCATATTCTTGAGATATTGTTACCCATGCACGCCTGTCAAAGTAGGAAACAGTGAGTGAGTCATTATAAAGATATCGAGCAAGAGTAGTCTTCCCGATGCCGCCCATCCCAATAATTGGGATGACCTCCAGTTTAGTTGATTGACCAGTCAACCATCCCTTCAATTTCATTAAATCCTCTTCAAGTCCCACCACAATTTGACTACTGTTAGTTGATTGTCCAGTCATATGATCCTTCAACTGGATCGGATCTTCATCATTGTTTTCAGAACTTGGATAAGAGAATGAATTGCTTGGCATGAGATTGACGACCTTCATCACTTCTTCCCTTGCAGAATCAAATTCATCGATAATTTTTTGCAAGCCCGGTGGAGAGATTATGAAGCTCTCACCTCCAGGTTTCAAAAGAATCTGATCTGCAATATGGGATTCAATGATGTCTTCAGCTTTATGTACTGCATCAATGATTTGACTCTCCAAACTCTCTATTTTCTTGTTGGTTGCTGGTGAAGGATTTTCAAGTACCTCTTTCAAACAAGTAGCCTTTTCCAAGAGGGATTCAAGTTGTGGTTTCTTGTGATCAAGAATCCAACGTTGTTGATCAGGGTGCAGAATCTGCTCCAGAATTTGTATGAGGGGCTGTAGATTGTATGCCATGTTTGATCTCAGCTCACTCTCACAAACACAAAAAACTATATCAGTTCAATAGAAATATGCTCAGAAATAAGAGTTGTACATTAAACCAAATTCACAAGCAGCTTTTAACAACTTAATTGACAAGCTGGTTTGGCTGAGCGTCATTAACGCGGAGTTGACCAAAAATATCAATAATCATGTCATTAGTTTATTGAGTGAGTGGGTGGAAATCACGTTATGATATATACTACATAAAATTATTGAATAAATACAAATCATTCAAAGGTGATGAAATTTATAATATAATCCTTTCACATAAATGCACATCTTAGTCCACTCTTTTCCCATGTGCAGCCACTGATTTTAAGCATCTGATTTTTTAAAAGGTAACTCTCTGTAATTACCAATTCATACCCATAATAAATGTCCATTGAAAGTTGAAGAAAGAAGAAAGAAGAAACAAAGAAATTACCCACAATCAAATTTTATGGGTCTATTTGGATGGGTTTTGACTCGGTTTCGCGGGTCTCAGTTTAAAAAAATTGGTTTTGGTGGTTTCGATGAAACTTTTGAGACTTCATTTGGATGGATTTCGGCTCTTGGGTTTTGTGGTTTAAATAAGTTGAAACCACACTTGGATTGAGTTTGGATGTTGGGGTTTAGGGGAAAAAGTAGGTGATAGGTGTCAAATCAATGTCTTTTTTAGTGAGATTTGAAGGAAAAAATAGACAGTAGGTGTCAAATCAATGTTTTATAGGTTTGAAGAGTTTGAGTGTGAGTTTCTAAATAGGTTTTTGATGGTTTAATGGGTTTGGCGAAAACTCATTTGAAAGAGTTTTGGCTCGGTCTCGCGAAACCCGCGAGACCGGGCCGAAACCCATCCACATACACCTATCATTGAATTAAATGAGTATGGTTGTGATTTTACAAAAAGAAAATTGCTCAGAATTAAGAGTAGCACATTTGAAATTCTTAGCAGCTTTCATATTAATTAATTGGCAAGCTAGTTGGCTGTGCAAACACACCATTACACAAATATAACTACTCCATAATACTCCTTCTGTCCCAATTTATCTGTCGTTTTAGAGAATTTTTTTTGTCCCAAATTATTTGTCACTTTAGAGTTTCAATGCACTATTAAATACATATTTTCCCATTTTGCCCTTATTTAATGTATCTAAAATTCTCTCTTTAATAAAAAAAGTAAGAGAGAGAGAGTGTAAGGGTATTTTAGAAATATCATTTATTTTTTCCCTAAGATTGAGGCTAATTAGTAGGTGCCTTAATATGTGTGAAAATATCTAAAACGACAGATAAATTGTGACAGAGGGAGTATATTATAAAAATGTCAAAGTGCTCAAACCATTCATATCATTAAACAACATTCTCCGATTTACCCGTTTTTTTTATCAGTTTCACGTACTTTCAATGTTTTCCCCATTTTTAGCCGATTTCTTTTATTTTTCCAGTTTAAACCATTTTCTATCAGTTCCACCCTATTTTTGTCAGTTAATTTTTTTTTCTTTTTATATATTTCACTCATTTTTTTACCTATTTCACACGTTTTTCACTGATTTACATATTTTTTCACCAATTTCACCTCATATTTAATTGATTTCACATATTTTCATCGACTTTACATTTATTTTCCGATTACCAATTTCACCCTTTTTTCCATGATTTCATCCACTTTTTACTAATTTCACCAGTCTTATCTGGTCTTCATTAATTCATCCAAAGTTATTTGATTCCATATGTTTTTATCGATTTCACATGCGCCTTTTTACCAGTTTCACTCGTCCAACTTTACCAGTGTTCATAAATTTCACCCAAAATTTTATCATTTTCACATGTTTTATGAGAAGACTAGTCAACATTTTCTCTTTATATCTATACTAATCGTAAAAGTGTGAATAATTTAAGTTTTTTTCTTTTTTTGTGAAGACAAAAATGCCCTTATTCAAATTGTAAAGTATATTAATAAAATATAATTAGATATGAAATTTTCCTTAAAATTCTCTCATAAAAATTTGGTAGGAAAATATTTTAAGAAAATTGTAACTTTCTTTCCTCCTAACCAATCATCATGAATATAGAAGAATATTCAAATTAGACATAAAGTCTTATAATAGTTATTTCCAACAATAACTCAAATAATTAAGAAATTAACTCTTACATCACTTATATAATTTCATTATTGTTCTCCTATAAAACATAAAAAAAAGAAACCATTATTTTGAATAGTTGCTAAAACATACACGTAAAATTATTATAATGTATTATGAATATGTTGTTATGTAAAAAATATTATTTGTTTCATTTAAAGATTTAATACAATATGTCACTCCTTCAAAAAGTCAAATTCTCTTAAATATCTATACTAATCCTAAAAGTGTGAATAATTTAAGTTTTTTTCATTTTTTGTGAAGACAAAATGCCCTTATACAAACTGTAAAGTATATCAATAAAATATAATTAGGCATGAATTTTCCTTAAATTTTCTCGTAAAAAATTTGGTAGGAATTTAAGAAAATGTGTAACTTCCTTTCATCCTAACCAAGCACCATGAATATGGAAGAAAAACAAATATATTCAAATTAGATATGAAGTCTTATTATAGTTATTTCCTACATTAACTTCAATATTAAGAAATTAACTCCTACATCACTTTTACAATTTCATTATTGTTCTCCTATAACACATAAAAATAAAAAATAAAAACACTATTATTTTGAAAAATTGCTAAAATAAAAACTATTATAATGTATTATCAATGTGTTGTTATGTAAAAAATATTATTTGTTTCATTTAAAGATTTAGTGCTATATTTCACTCCTTAAAAAATCAAATTCTCTTAAATATTATAAAATCTATTAAAGTAGAATTGCATCTTACCTATGAATAAACAAAAATGCTTATGACTTAGTGAAGTAAGTAATCTTTATTTGACATGAGAAACATTACCTCAAATTTAAATTGTATAACAATAAAATAAATAGAAATTTAATAATAATATTTTATAAATCTAAACAAATTTACATGTTTAGTTAACTGAATTTATTTTCTAAATTAGTAAATTTAATAATATTTATATATATATTGTATTATAAATCAAATATTTTAATTTAATAAAGTTTAATTGTATTATAAATTCAATATTTATTAATACATCTAAAACTATTATTTTTTTCATTAGTGAAATTATAATTTTATATTTATAAATTTTAGTATTGAAATTTTATTTAATTTGTTATTTTAGATTAAATTAATAATAAATATGTATAAAAATTCAAAATTTTATTGAAATTTATGGACAAGTTTAAATTATATCAATTATTTTGACAGTAAATATTAGATTATCATTTTTATAATTTATAAGATATAAAAATTAGCACCCAAATTTTAAAAATTATAAGATCTTATAAACATTAAAAATAACTCCTAAAGAAAAAATTGAAACATTTTGGGGGTAAGAGGTTAATTGTAAAAAAATGACAAACCTACTCAATACATAAAGAAAATTTTGATAATTAGTTCTTACATTGAAGAATATTCGTAGTTTACCCTTAAAATAAAGCGTGGGCCTAGGAAAAGTACCCGTAGAGCATCCACAGCATCATCTACGTGGTGGTTGGGGATTGTGGCAGGGTGGTGGGTGGGACGTTAATTTGGTGATCCAATATAATTGACTTTTTAGCTGGAAGAGCAAAACAAGGGACTGACGTAGATACTCTTATAGGCTATAATGCACGACATTGAGTGGAGTAGTCAGAAACTAATTTTACTGGGGTTCATTAGTAATATTTTTATTCATTTTTGAATTATAATTAAATGTGTTCAGTAACTAGTATAGTTACATGTCTAATTAAATAAAAATCAAAGTTACATGACTATAAATTTTGCCTTAAGTAAATAATAAAAAATCTATTCCACTGCTAAAATACATCTCATAAACGTGTACGTTTTCTTGGCAGATCATCACATGTAAATGTTAGAGCATTTATTTTACAAGACATAAAACATGAAGTAATTTTAATGTTTACGTGGCAGATCACATGTAAATGTTAGAGCATTTACTTAAAGCATAAAGTAATTTTAAATATTGGTTACAAGTGTTAAGAATCATCTTAATATGAAAATTGAAATCTCATGACTAGAAAGGTTATTTGGTTCGGTTTCGTTCAGTTTTGGTTTACAAAAATTATTTTTGGTGATTTCGGTGAAGTCTTCGGTATCTTATTTGAATTGAGTTTTAAGTACTGAAAAAATTGAAACTCTATCTGAATTGAGTTTGAGTATTAATTGTTGAGGTTAGGAGGGAATTAAATATATGCGTGATATGTATAAAATCAATGTCTTTTATAGAGAAAAAATTAGTGATAAGTATCAAGTCATTGTCTTTTATAAGTTATTATATTTAGATATATAAATTGAAACATGAGTTTTGCGAAACATGTTTTCATTTAAATTGATTTTATTGTAGCTTCATGAAACAACGAGATCGAGCCAAAACTCAAACAAGTAGAGTCTTTGATTCCTAAAGTTGCATGAAGATTGTAGATTTTCGAAGTGTATATATTATTTGACTTTGATCTATGTGCACTTCTAGCTTCTTCTTCTTTTTTTAAGAGAAAATCTATGTGCACTTTCATCATAACACTACTCCGGTTATTTTTGCTATATTCATTCCTTATTATAGTATTGATTTGTGTAAATTATCCATTTAACTGGCCTACTCATCATAACACTATTATATAGTGATAAACTAAATATATTAATATAACAATTAACAAGGTGCTAAACACTCCAGCTAATAAGTTTAAACATTTGGAATAATTATATTTACATCCTCTGAAATCTGGTAAAAATTACATATATTTTCCTTGAGATTTCAATAATTACAGAGACATTTTTATTTACCATTGTGATCATATCCTTAAAATTACTAGAATAATAGTTCTTACTTGAGTAAAATCTAATTATAATTGGTCAATTATATTCATATTCTTAGGGGAAATTCATTTACATCTATAAATAAATTTAAATATTAGCTCCTATCTTGATAAAATCTAAATTACTAGTTCCAAAAGGTGAAATCGCTCACCCCGGGCGCCCCTCACCTCCCTGTCCGACGGGATTGTGAGAGGAGGTAAATCATGGTGACTCAACCGGCAACAGAGGTTGGGACCAGTACTCACTGCGCACAAGGAGCCCCCCTCATTTTTTGAGAGGTCGCTCCCACACTGCCGCTGGTGAGGTTCGATCCTTGGTCACTTGTTCCAACTTCCCCCTCTGAGTCTAAATTACTACCCACTACAGGTTGTGTTGCGAGATCATGGATAGAATTTCATTTGGAACACTTCATTTTAATTTTTTTTCTTTCTTTATCCCAATATACATGCCTTCTATTTATTTTTTCTTTCTCCTTAGCCTTTCTTTTAATTTTTCTTTCTTTCTTAATCTCAATTATGCCTTCTTTTAATTTTTCTTTCTTTCTTAATGATTATATAAGGAATATGGTATTTTATGGTTCTTATAATACTATTATTTTCTTTATTTAATTCTTTGTTCCTAAAAAAAATTCTTACTAATTGTAAGGAAACTAACTGTAAAGAAAGTACTATTTCTTTATAATGTCTTCTTGTAATTATATTTATTTAGTGCACCCTTCTTCGTATATTTACTTTATTAAGTGCACTGCTTCAGAAAAAATCTTTATTAATAATTGTAAAAAAAATACGATTTTTTCTTTTATTTATAATATTGCTTCCTTATTATTTTGTTTATTTTAATTCACTGCTTGAAAAAATTCCCCCCGCCCCTCTATATATAAAACACGTCTAGCTCCTACTGGTTGTGGATACGTAATATACGAAGTATGTGTAATTATTAAAATCTATATCACCGTACCTCAAGAGGTGGAGGTGGAGGTGTAGCTATTTTCCTTAAAAGTGATGTTTTTAAAGAGGGGAAGGATATGTCATCTCTGTGTACCGTGTACGAATAACCGGGCCAAATTATAGATGCAAGCAAATGTAATTTATTAATTGGGGTGGGGTGGGCTTTAGTTTTTTTAAATTATAATTATTTATTATTTTATTAATATTAAATATTTTTAATTTTATAATTTATTATTTAATAAATATCAAATAGATTAATACTATTACATAAATCTTATATTAAAAAGAATATGTTTATTTTTTTAAATATTTATGTTAAATTATTATTTAAATTATTAATATTGTTTATAAATCAAATTAATTATTTAAATAAAATAATTAAAAATTTTAAATTGGTTTGCACGTGAATCGTCACTACATTTGGAGATGTGGGGTTTTTTTGATAGTCTGAAATGTTATGGGGTAAAATTATCAGTCAACATAAGTAATTGTATCAACTTTGTTTTTAGACTTAATTGCCACATCACCATTTGACGATAATTTTTAACGGTTATATCAAATGTATCACAAGTTATTAAAGCGTTGTACCAAATGTGTTGGATACATAAAGCTGCGTACCAAAAATAAGAATTGACTTAAAGCTCAGTACCAAAAATACAATTCTCTCCTTGACAAAATACATGAAATTATCTTCAAAATCATACATGTTTCATTTTATTATAATTTTCCTTCTCCTTTTTATTTTCAAAATATTTGTGCATCACAACCTATTAATATTGTCAAGACTCTGCCGAGTTATTCTGGATTTATGCATTTCAAACTCAAAACCGGGCCGATTATTCTTTTAGTTTATTTTTAAGTTTTCCCTCTTTGTATATATATTTTTAGGGATTGCTATAATGAATCTCGGCTGTTGAGAGTCATGAACTACTCTTATCAAATATTGACATGTGTCACTGTCCTACCCCCAAAATGCTCTTTAACTGTCCATGTTGAAATAAAATCCTAGAAAACTTAATTAATTAGGATAATACCAAAATTCACTGTTGGAGAACTTGGATTGTTGAAGAACTTGGATTAATGGAAGTATCAATTACGAAGTATGAAGAAGATGGGCGTAGCTGAATTGGGAATTAGGGATTTAACGTTTCTAATTTTATTATCTATTTTTTGTTTTGTTTCTTAATTATGTATTTAGTTTAGTTATTGTACTAGCCTAAACCCGTGATATGCACGGAATTATATTAAATAATTTTGTATAATTAATTATATGACAAATTAGTAATCTGACATATGAAAATGAAAAAAAATTATCTACAACCCATATTAACGAATGAGATAATAAAGGTTAATTTCAAACATTATCTCTTTGTTTTGAACATAAACATGAATTAAAAACAAAGATAATGTACTTACTACTTAACGGTTCTTTGGGGGATTCCATTTTTTCTTTTAAGGTAAAAGACTAATTATGTTTGTACAATATTTTGAGTTATCCTTTTCTCAATTTGTGACCTTCTACTCACGGTCTATGTTTTGTAATCATTAAAAAGTCTATTTTCTATATATCTATCAATTCTATCTTATGGAGTGACAAATCTAATTTCACCATCCATTCAATTGGCGAAAAAATAATTATATGTTTCATATTGAGAAAGTCTTCACTATGCTTCAACAAAAAAGTAATATTTATGTATGCACATACGCACATAAACACATCTTAACAAAATTCCAATTAAACGATTTGCTACAATTAAGGAGTCTATTGCAATCTGATAACAATTTATCAAACGTAATAATCAAACCTAAGTATGAACTTATTTGAAAACAAGCAAATGCTAAGTGGATAAGTGTTCCGACCATCACATAAAATTGTTTAAAGACTATTATAGTATTCCACAATTGTAACACAATAGTTTATAAAGAAACAAAAATAACATATCCAGAGACATAAAAAGTCATCAGTGCTCTTATATTGTGGATCCAACCCTGTTTCTTTACCATGCTAATTTTGCCTCCAAGTCATGTCCATCAACAAATTTGTGCTTTAATCCATTGTTATGAGTGCATATAAATTTCCGGTCAGTCATGTCCATCAACAATGTCGTGCTTTAATCCATTGTTATAAGTGCATATAACTTTCCGGTCAGTAACTTCAATACGTTTTTCAATGAATTTGCTCTAATTTTTGCCCTATATATCACTTGTATTTGAGAGGAGTAATTCTGCATATATTGTCATGATAACTACGAAGAGAAGAAGGTAAATAAAAAGAGATAAGTGAAGCAAGAAAAATCTCAAACTTCATCAATACAAAAATCCATCATCTCTGTATTTATTAATTGCTATCAATAACATGTCTCATCCAAGCCCCTCAAAAGTAATATTTAATAGGAAAAGATCAAGCAATCATTCCAATGACATAAAAAACTATATAAAAAACAATGGCAAACAAAAAAATAAATTACGAATAAGATACTCAATTACACTGTCATTATCACTTAACATGCACTCTATATAATGAAAAAAAACTCAAATCTAACAAACTGGAAAAAATTGAATCCAAAATACCTTTAGAAATCTTTGCACCACCACCGAGTAATATTGACAACTTGGACAATAATAACATGAGCAAAGTACTTCTTGCAAATAACAAAAATTCGTATCACTATGTGAAAAATGCTTACAAAAATCATATTACCAAGCAATGTAGAACATATTTTCGTCTTTCTCTTGTACTTCTTTAATTAGCACCAACTGGTAGGATGACATAATATATTCATACTCTATAATACAATTAGGAATGGAATTGTCAAAATTAATCATTGCAGGCACTTTAATAAAGAACCAAACCATAAATTCTTTTTCACTTAGATTTTTCTTTGTCTAATAACTCTATTCCACATTAAAAGTCTTAAAACACTGTGGTGTGGCTTGTTTGAACTATCTAGTTAGTTGATAAGGTCTGCATTTTTCCTTCAAAACTGATATCTCCATGCATCTATATCCCATACCAAGAGAAGTAATTTTATACCTCAATGTATATATTTACAGAAAATAGGGATAGATGAATTGATACATACTTTTTATTCTCAGTTTGTTAAAGACAGATCATTAGATCATGTTAATATTTATATTGAATTTCATATAAATTAGAATATAGGCTCCCAAAGCACGTGAAAGAAGTTAAAAGTTAGATGTTGAAGTATAAATAAGATATGCAACTCACAAATCTTAGTTGAGCATTTCCTCAAACACATTACACATGACTTGCATTTTGAAGTCGATGGAGTCTTTTACAACATCATTTTGGATGCAGTCCCCTCTGATTATGTAGGAGTTTCTCATGTCTTGAGAGCCAAACAATAATAGAAGAAGACGGATAAAAATTAAACCGATGAAAATAATTGATATAATATTTGTAAGAGCGGAACATATATACACCTGAATAGCCGCTACTAACGCACATTAATTCACCTTTTTTGAAGGGCTTGAATCACTGAAAAGAATATGAGAAAATCTAAATTATATATACATATGAAAATATAACGAAATTTAATAGAAATATACATGTTTGCCAACTCGTTTTTAATTCATCATTTTTCAGAAAGCTTGATAATTCTTAAGAAAAGGAAGAGAAAGGAGAAAGAAGAAACGTAATTGAAATGGAAAAAAAAGATGAGAGAAAATATAATTTGAAAAAGATGATAACTGTTATAAAAATGGGAAGTCAGATAAGTTTTACATAATGATTTTTTTTAAACATAAAACGTGGGCATAAGTTAGTTACATAATGGTTCATGGAATTCTTTTTAATTTTTTTAATGTGGCATTTGTACATCAGCCGTGGGAATAGGATAGTGGGGCATGGAATTATTTTTTAAAAATAATTATAAATTCTAGAAAAAGAGAATTTGAGTCAAAATTAAGTATTTTGACCAAAAAACACCCTTGAAATAATAGTAAGTGGGATTAGTTTATTTTCCAGCTGTCTTTTTCTTATTGGCTTAGTTAGGTAGAGATTAGTTTATAACTAACTCAGCCGCCTTACTTGGTTGGGCATGTCTAGGAACAGTTCCACTTGTGGAAAACTGTTGACAGTTCAGCCTTCCCAACCAATCATTAATATTATTTTATTTAGTGGCAACCTGAAGAATAGGTAATTTTAGCAGGTCACATTTTTTGTTGATTTATGAGATATTACTGTAATACCCTTGATATAATAAATAACCAAAAACATCAAATACATCCAATATCAAAAATCAAAATCAAACACATCTCATCTCAGATCTTTGTACATCAAATTAATTTGAGCTGCCAAATTAATTGTTGGTCCCAAGTGGTCAGAAGAGGTTTAGAGGGGGGGGGGGGGGTGAATAAACCTCTTTAAAAATTTTCTTCAAATTTAACTTTAAAACTTTCACTTTAACTGAACAGACTAAGCTGATCAGATTAGTTAGTTACAACTCTGTTCGCGAACAAATCTTTGAACAGCCTTGTTGACCACTCGTCTGATTGTTACTTAGCTGATTTTGCCAAAATCAGTTTTAATACTTAGAGTACTTGCAGCGGATTTTCAAAGTGTTTTTCACAAGTAATCTTAGTAGTTTGAAAAATGTTTCCCCAGTTTTATAAACTCCTTTAAATCCTTTTTCAAACAGTTAAGTTAATGTGTTTTATGCAAACTGAAAATATGCAAGTAAAATGCAAACAAAAACACAGGCAATTTTTATAGTGGTTATATGGATTTGAATATCCTTTAGTCCACTCTTCCAAGTCACACAGATCTTGGGTTATACTATAATCACAAAGTTTACATTATACTCTGCTTGCGCCAATCAACAAATGAAACGGCCACAAGTGCGCAGTAAGAAATCACAAAGAAATCCTACTTCTCTGAAGTAATATCACTCACTTAGATGGATATCTACTTCTCACAACACTCTTGATTACAAAATCACTCAGAAGATGTATTTTTCTTGATTCTTCAACTCTGCTTTCGTCAACAAATGACTCAGCTGATGAGTGAGCTGTTCTTGAGACTTAAAGAATTTTGCTTCGGAAATTTCTCTCAGAAAGTGTGTTGCTTGTTTTTTCTTCGTCTCTTTCAGCTATTTATACTTGAGGATTGAAAAATGTCCGTTGAAGAGAGACAAGATTCAAATTCCTCGAGTACTGGTCCTTAAAATCCGCGAACGACTCTTTTGCAGTCTGACCGTACTATGAACAGTACTATTCTGCAGGCAGCATTAAATGCAGCATTAAATGCACCCAGCTGATGTGAAGCATTTCTTCAATCATTTGTCTTTAATAACCTTGTACTTCAGCATTTATTACTCCAAGGGGCATTTATTACCGTTGGGAACACTTCATGATCTTCTTCACTTGGCTGACGAAAGTACAGTCTGATGGCGAACTCGGCTGATCTCAAACTTGAACAAATTTGATTTGAGTCGGCTGATCTTCATCAGTCTGATAACTTTACTTCAGCAGATCAGAAGTCTTGGACCTTGAAACTTTGACTCTTCTGATGTCTTCTTTACTTAGTCAAAATTTCTTCTAAGGGGTCATCAACTAAGTTACTCCATACTTAGCCAATCTTGAAGTTTTGGAATCCTTCAAAACCTCCCTTTACAAATTGTCTTCAGTGCCTTCATCTTCATCCTTATCCAACAATTTCCCCCTTTTTGATGATGACAAAACTTCAGCTAAGTACCTGTTAAATACCTAAGCTAAAGATTGTAATCCTCAAAATTTTCTGAGATAGAAAAAGTTTATTGGATTGAACTTGACTTTTCATTAATATTGAAAAAGAATTACAAGGTACAAGTTCATCAGATGAGATTTCTGAAGAATAGATAGAAGTGAACTGATTACGATGAATTTAAAATTTCTAACTATCAGCTTCTTCATCTGATCCTTCAAGCACTTCTTCATACTCATAAGATGACTCTTCGTCATCTTCTTCATCATCAGCTTCTTCTTCCAAGATTGCTTTGGCAGCTTCCATCTTCTCTTTGAGTTGCTGATCTTTAATTTGTTCCAGCTTTCTTGGCAGATTCAGTCTCCTTGTACTTGGTAGTTTCTTTTTCAATCTTTTCTTCTTCTTCAATCTTTTCTTCTTCTTCTACCTTTCCAAGTTTTTCAGTCTTGTCAGCAGTGTCTTCAGTTTCCTTGGCTTCAATAGTTGCAGCAGCAGTTTCCTTAGCTGTTTCTTCCCTTTTATCTTCCCCCTTTTTGTCATCATCAGCTTTGATGACATTAGAAGGTGCAACAGTAAGGTTGAGGGCAACTGTTGGAATCTTCACTCCAGCACACAAAGCCTTTAGATTCTGATTGACAACATCGTGACTGGCTGTTAGATGATGAATAGTTGTGCTGATGTCGTCAGTTTTGTCATTGAAGTAGTCAATGTTCAGGTTTACAGTTGCAATTTCATCTTGGACGGCCTGTACAACAGCTGATACTTCATGCAACATCCCTAAATTGACCTCCTTCTCCTCTTCACTGACTTTAATGAAGGTTGCAGTTAAATCAGCAATCTTATGCTCAGCTGTCTGTAAAGCAGTATGAAGGTGGTTGACATCACCCTTCACATCTTCAACATTCTTGTTCAGATCTCTCAAGCTGTGCACTAACTGCAAGGAATGATCTTGAGGAATTGGAATGTTTGTGATTTCAGTCTTGATGATCTTTTCAATAGACTGTTGCACAGATTCCAGCTGAAGTTTATTTGACTCTGTCAATTCTTCCTTAAGCTCAGTCTTCAGCTCCTCTTTGACCTTCATCAGCTGCTGTTGATGCTTCTCTTCCAGTTCCTTCATAGAATTTTCCATCAACATCTGGAAAGCTTCCATCAGTGATGAGTGTTCATCACCTGATGAAGCAGAAGCAGCAGCTTCATCCTTTTCTTCAATCTCCTGGTGGACAGGAATATCTTCCATCTTTTCGTCTTGATGATCTTCAGAATCCTTAGCATTCCACTCAATGGCTAGGGGTTCATCAGCAGCCTTTTCAGCAGACTTGTCTTCAGTCTGATCAGCAGACTTATCAGCAGTTTGATCAGCAGGCTTGTCAGCAGTTTGATCAGCAGGCTTGTCTTCAATCTGATCAGCAGACTTGACTTCAGGCTTGTCCGCAGCTTTATGTTCATCAGTAACATCATCATAGACCAAGTTGGTGACAGTGCCATCATTATTGAAGCAAGTAGTTTGTCTGATCTGCCTCACAATGATCCAGGGGTTAACGAAAGCATTATTCCCTTTTGGCACTTCATAGAACGGTTGCACTTCCTTGCCAAAAATTATTTGCTGAATGCTTGGAAGTAGTGGCAAGTCACTTGAACAACCTTGCTGATACCTTGACCTTTTTGCCCATCTCTTCAAGGCGGCCATCACAGCAAATTTGATTGCCCTTTCTTCAGCATCTTCAGATTTCTTCTTCTTATCAGGCAGAGTGCTTTGAATCTTCTTGGCCTCCTCCAATGCAAAGCCTTTTTCATAACTATGCATGACATCTCTTACATAGCTGGGATCTAGGGCCTTTTGAATGGAGTTTGTTTTCAGCCAAGTCAGAACCCAACGTTCTTCATCAGCTAACTCCTTCATGCTTTGAAGTTCTGTTATTGACTTGTTCAGCCTGTTGTCTCTCCAACTGATATACCTTGGTTTCTCCTGGTTGAACAGAGTCCTTAACATGAGCTTTTGATCATAGTAAGCTAAGGACTTCTCAAACTTCTTGAAAAGCTCCTTATCAGCATACACTATCTCAAAGGCTTTTCTAACTTCAAATTTGTCCTTGGACTTGACTTTGGGGGCAGGCAACAATATCTTTTTCTTGTCTTCTTCATCCTTGCTCTTTCCAATCTTGATGCCACCTCCATGGACAGGTCCATGGGCATCAACTTTGCTCAATTCAATCACCATGGCCAGTTCAGCATCTTCAGCAGCTTTTCTTTCTGCCTCAGACATGTGCCTTCTAGCTTCATCCTTAGCTTCTTGAGCTTTGCTCAGCTCAAGTGCTTTCTTCTCTTCAGCTTCATCCAGCTTCCTTTGTTCTGCCTCCTCCCTTGCCTTCTTATCAGCTTTGGAAACTTTCTTTTTCCTTAGCACTATTTTTCTTTTGCCTTTATCAGCAGGGGCTGGTCCAGCAGATGATATAGGATCAGCAGCTATAGGATAGATGATTTGGACATCTGGATCTTCTTGAGGTTGAGCAACCTCAGCTGTTGGTGTGACTTGACTTGGCTGTTGCTCATCAGCTTTGTCAGTCTCAACAGTCTCAACTGTTTCAGCAGGCCTTTCAGCAGCTTCAGGGTCTTCCCTAGCTACATTTTCCAGATCGGTAGGTTTTTCAATAAAGGTCATCTGCTTTCTAGCAGACTTCTTTGTTCTTCCCTCACGATAAGTGATTGTAGCTGTATCTCTCTGTTGACTTCTTGTTCTTTGGGAGATACCTTCAACAGGCCTTTCTGCTGATGGAGTTCGTGATGGTGATGCAGGGGATCCAGTCCTTACATCAGCAATTATGTTCTCAGTAATTTTAGTGGCTTCAGCAGCAGAAGTCACTTTCTCCACCTTCTTA